>CM030360.1:104988959-106188959 GCA_017893485.1 Hemerocallis citrina | reverse complement strand
GATTTAAAATTGGGATGTTAGTAAGATGTACCTTAAGAGGAATTAAAAGATAATTAAAGGATGAAGTTAGAATATTAAACATGTGATGTTTATAAGGATTTTTACTCATCAAGTGTTATTGAATGGTGCTATAAGAAGTTGGTTACTTTATAATTGATAATAAACATAAAGACAATGAATAAAAGAAGTTAAAAGATGTTTAGTGAATGGAAATTTTTATACGAGGTTAGATGAAACCTATGTGATCTCTTTTGAGATGGTTGCTTGTTCTAGAGTGAGTGGGACCCAGAATACCGGCAGTTGTGACAAATGGAATTTGAGAAGTAACCAGTGTGGGTTAACTATCTCTTTGAGAAGTAGCCAGTGTGGGATAACATTCTTAGTGTGTTGGTTTAAGCCCAGTGGGTAAGCTAGCACTAGGTCTTAATAACTATAACTTAAACTTAAGGTCAGGCACTAGAGATATGATGAAATAAGAGCAAATGTGAGTTATGGACTCCAAGATGACTCGCGGAGTGAGACAATCCCCAGTACTCTGGGATGCTAGATGAAATAGGCCACAGGATGATTCACGGAGTGGGATTGATCTCCAGTATTTCGCGGCGAGAGTGACGCTCATGGGGTACCTGTGAAATGAGGGTTCCAAGATGACTTGCGGAGTGAGACGATCCCCAGTATTTCGGGATGATGGATGAAATAGGTCACAGAATGATCCGCGGAGTGGGACTGATCTCCAGTATTCCTGGGCGAGAACCATTACTTACAAAGTATCTAAATCTTGTAATAGTCATAGTAGTAGGTTGCATGGTGAGGGACTGAACCTATAATGAGGAGTACGATAAGGGCTTCCTCGGACCTATGTAGAATGGGATGCATAGAATCTGAACAAGTATGCATTAGTGTCATCATAGTGTAATGTCTACAATAGGTATTAGGTTATATCATACATTGACATGTTTAGGATAGTCACTTTTCACATTTTGTTTCTGCATTCAAGTTTGTGAATTGCCAAAGTAGAAGAATCGCTGTATTATGTTAAATCTCTTAATGCCATATTTTGGGCCAATAAAGTGAATTAAAACAACACTTAATCTTTTTTTTCTCAGGAAATTTATACTTCTTTTCTTTTTTTTAGGAAATAACTCAAAAGCAACAGAAAGAAGTGAAGTCAAGGCTCATTCATGATTTGGTCTTCAACTCAGAGCTGAACTCCTCATTTACTCTCCTACCATAACCTATCAAAGCCATGAAGAAAGATGCAAGACTCCACAATGACAAGTGCAGACTGCAAAGAATACAACTCAAGATGCACACTTTCATACAAGTATCAGTTGTGCACTTTCATGTGTGTGTCAGTATCTGCATATACACATTTATCAGTGTGCACTTTCATGAGGGAAATTGCAGATATAGGGAGTATCTCAAATTGCAGTTGGAATATCAATAGAGCTAATATAGGCAGGTACCAAATCTATAACCGAATCAAATCTGCACTTGATTCTCATCAGTACCAAATCCAGAGATCTACTAGTATTGGCTGTTATGATACCAAATATCAGTTACACCAACTCAATACCATTCAATTATTTCTCTCCCCATATCAAGGAGACTGCAATCAAAAGCAAAAGAGGAAGATGGAGATCTGCAGACTACACAGTTAGCTAAAATCAAGCTACCAGTTGGCAGATATCATGTTACCAATTGAGTTGCTTGGCTGCCGAGAGAAGGGGATTCTTGTTGACTTAATTCTCTCCTGATATCAAGGAAAGAAGAATCATCACTGAGGAATAGAAAAACAGAGTGGCTATAAAATAAAGATACACAGATCACTACTGAGGGGACGGGGGATGAACTGGGGGACATAGCAACAAGAGATCGAGACAAATGGAAGGAGGAGGAGTTTTTTCACTCAGTCACACAAGAGGATGAGTGAAATTTTTGCCTCATTGCTGATATTACCTCCAATCAGTGTTACCTCTTCTCCCAAAATTTTTCTTCTTAAGTTGTTTTACATTATTAGAGTCATGTATCCAAAACTGTTAGTCAATAAAAGTTGGATTATATGTAACTAAAATCATTTGGGCAGATTGAAACCCTAGTCATGTACTGTTTATAATTTTACTTATGCACTACTCCTAATTACTTATTGATTGAACCTGATAGCTCTTGAACAAATCTTATGATATGCAGAATTCGATGCTTGATTATCTAATTATTTGAAATGTCTGTTAACTCAAATTATTTATCTATGGATACTCTATCTCACTCTACTTTTGCACTGATATACACTGATATACCAATCTATTTTTTTGATATGCCATGGTTACACAAAACAAATCTGAGTTATCAAATTTTGCATATTATAGAGTTGTATCTATTATATGAGTAAATTGAGATGATCGAGTCTTATACTCATAGCTTGTAACACCAGAATCAACTAGGTTTTGTGGTTTGACCAACTTGGAAGTTTAGAATTGATGACAACTTCTAGATCTTTTGAGTGTTTGTAAATTTCCACCATTTCTATGCTTTCAAGTGCAACTTAGTAGATATCATGCTAAATACTTAAGGAGAGAAAAGAATTAAGGTAGATACCATGCCTAATTCATAGCCTAGGAAAATCTTTAATTTGCAGAGTAGATACCATACTCTTTAATGAACAAACTTGAGTAATTCCATATCATCCTGAGTAGTGTAGAAAGTTGAATTTAGCATACATGACTAGAGGTGGAAATCGAGCCAAATTAGTTCAATATACATTTCCTGCACTTAAGTAACAAATTTGAGTACTTCTTAATTGTTATTTTTACTTTTATAAAAAAATCTCTTCTTGCCTTCATATTAAAAATTTACAGTTTAGATAACAAACACTTGTTATATTAATTAGTGAGTTATTACTACAATCTCTGTGGGATCGACCCTTCCTTTCACTACGCTTCTGTAAACGATTCGTACATTTGCTAGGTTTAAATTTGTTTACAGATTATTACTTAATTTAATGAATCTGAATAGTCCACAAGTTTAGGATAGTCAATAGATTATTATTAATCTTGTAATAGTCATAGTAGTAGGTTGCATGGTGAGGGACTGAACCTATAATGAGGAGTACGATAAGGGCTTGCCCTCGGACCTATGTAGAATGAGATGCATAGAATCCGAACAAGTATGCATTAGTGTCATCGTAGTGTAATGTCTACATTAGGCATTAGGTCATATCATACATTGACATGTTTAGGATAGTCACTTTTCATATTTTGTTTCTGCATTCAAGTTTGTGAATTGCCAAAGTAGAAGAATCGCTGTATTATAGCATTGTGTCAGTTATATGCAACTGGCGTGCCCACAGTTTCCTAGTTGCAAGATTGGGCTTGGCATGGACTTGAAGTCACTATGATGAGCTGTCACAAGATTGAAGGATTTTCATTATTGTAGATTTTATTGTATTCATTTAATTCTGTACTATTGTAAAGAACATTGTCGTAAATAAAAAGGTTTGAATTCCCTGTAAATTTGTACTAATTTAAAGTAAAAAATCATGTTTGTGCTACGAATTACATGTGTTTGAAATTCGGGGTGTTACAAAGGGACAAGCCAGGAAAAATCGAGAGCTTTTTGCTAGTGGCTTGGATGACGCATGAGGGATGAGCCCAGCGAAATTGAAGTTTTTTGTGAGTGGCTCGGATAACGCACCAAGGGATGAAGAAAAAAAATTGAATTTTTTTACGGGTGGCTCGGATGATGTGCTGAGAGACAAACCACACTAGCCGAAGATCATAGATTTATGATTTTTCTTTGCGGTTGCAATCGATATATGTGTGCAAGTTCGTGGCATGCTCTGGTTGGGTCACATCACTATTGTGGTAATCGAAGAGTTTTCCATGTCATGTCACCCGTGGAGGGTTAAGATTGGGCCACGTGGCCTTTGTGGTTATCGATGAGTTTTCCATGTCACGTCACCCGTGGAGGGCTAGGATTGGGCCATGTGGCCTTTGGGGTTATCCATGCGTCTCTTCAAATCTATATAACCACCTCCCCCCCCCCCCCCCCCCCCACCCCACCTAATTTTCTTTTTACTCTCTCTCTCTCTATCTCTCATCATCTAGAGCTTCTATCCTAAAGCGTTTTCTCTCAGTTTTCGGTGACTTTTACGGTAACTTTTCTAGTGAATTTTCCCATGTAAAGTATTTATTTAGTCATGTCTACAGTTCGGTCTGGCAACTCAGCCTCAACCTCCAGCCATGGTAGTTCTGTGTCGAAGTCCTGGTCCCTTTGGTGGCGATGTTAGGGAAAAATTGGAGTCGAAGGTATCGTGGAGTAGTGAAGAGGGAGGAGGAAGCTGTAGTTGTCCCCTCTGATGAGGAGGAGGGGACATTTGCAATCCCCTTGGAAGTGGTGGTGGTGGTACCTTCGAGTGAGGAGAATGAAAAGGAGAAGGTTTCCTAGGGGAGGAGGGTGAGGCGTCCTCCTCTTCTGATGATGCTGAAGTGGTGATTGCGCCAAATCCTCCATGAGATCCGAAACCACCTAAGAGGAAGAAGAAGTTCGTTTGGCCCAATGATACGGAGTATGAAAGGGAGGCCGACTTGAGTCGGAGAGAGCCATGCCAAGAAAAGCTGCTAGAGTTTTTGAACTTGATCCTATTACCACATTGGGGCCACAAATTACTTGTAATATACATGTTAATGCTATTCAAACTAATATTATTTGTGATCATTGTGCAGGAAATCACTCAAGTATTGATTTCCAAGTGGGAAATTCATTTTGCTCAACCAAATTCCGAACAAATCAATTACGTATCCAAATTTCAAAGACAAATTAATCCTTATTCGAATACATATAAGATGGAGAAACCAGCCCAATTTTTCTTTAAATAACAATCAAGGGGCAATTACATCACCTCAAAATTTTCCACAGCAAGAAAAGAAGTTGACGCTTGAGGAAATGTTCATGTAATACTTGCAAAAGACAGATTTGGTGATCCAAAATAACACGGCTTTAATTCGCAACCTTGAGGCTCATATTGGTCAACTTTCAAATATTCTTACAGAGAGGACAGTAGGAACCTTACCCAATAACACCGTGACCAATCCCAAGGAACATGACAAAGCAATAGCACTGAGAAGCTGGAGAACAATTCATCAGCCACAAACACAAACTGCCGAACAAAATATAGCTGAAAAGCAAAATGAGTTCGAGCCAGTTTTGGAGGAAACAAATTCTAAGGAGATTAAAGGAGCTTCAAACCCCACAGTTCCCAGGGAGTTTAATTCTGAAACTTATCCTAATTCACCTTATGATTGACCGATTCCTATTCCGCAAAAACTTAAAAAGAATAAGCTCGATAATCGATTCTCTAAAATTTTAAATATTTTAAAGAAATGACATATTAATATTTCTCTTATTTCAGCTTTAGAACAAATGCCTAAATAAGCTAAACTTATTAAGGATATTTTATCAAACAAACGGAAGTTGGAGAAGTATGAAATGGTGATGCTAACCGAAGACAATATTGCAATTTTACAAAAAAAACTTGCCTCCTAAACTGAAAGAACCAGGGAGTTTTACAATTCCTTGTACTATTGGAAATGCTTATTTTGATCAAGCTTAATGTGATTTACGGGCAAGTAATAATCTTATGTCTTTTTCAGTTTTCAAGAAACATGGTCTTGGAGAAGTAAAGCCTACTACAGTTTCTTTGCAATTGGGGAACAGATCTATCAAGTACACAAGATGTATAATTGAAGATGTTTTGGTGAAGGTAGAAAAGTTCATATTCCCATTTGATTTTATAGTGCTTGACAAGATGAACAAATTCTAGTTATTTTGGAGTGTCCTTTTCTAGCCACGAGAAAAGCTTTAATTGATGTCCAACAAGAAAAACTTATTTTAAGGATTGGAGATGAGCAAGTAACATTTGATGTCTTTAAATTTGTAACCCTTGTTCCCGAGTATATGGATTCTCTCTCCTTTTTCCGTATTCTTGTATTTCAATTTCTTCTATAAATTATTCTATTCTTTTGAACCTAAATTTGTATTCATTTGAACATCCCACTATTTTGTTCGAACTTAGACTCCTGACTCATCCCCAATTGTATTTTCCGATTGTGCAACTTCTCAGTACACCTTTGTATTCGATTGTTATAAATTACTTTCATTCCCCTAAATTTATCCCTTGGACTTAATGCATTTTTGGATATTCTATTAAAGTTTTTTAAACACAAATTATTTTGCTTTCTAATAATTATATATTTTTAACGAGAATCATATTTCGTTCTACAATCATGTTTCATGTTTATTTTTGATTATTTAAGCCGAACCAGTATTATTGAATTTATTTATGAAGCTCAAACTAAGTATGCTTTTATTTTTGATTTATTAATCCAAGCCCAATTCTTTAACCCAAGATTTAATACCCAAGCCCTAAACAAATTTTAAATCCATAATATAATTTTTTAAAGCCCAATGTTATTTATCTTATATGAAGCCCAATCTTATATTTTTATTATTTATTAATATTGGAAGCCCAAACCCAACCCAACAATATTATTTTCCTTGTTTATTAATGTGAGCCGAACTATTCAACCCAAACCCCGCATTGGTGTACCCAAACCCGTTAACCCAACTTAAACTCATTGACTCAAAATTTCCCCAGATCTCTCCCGCTCAATCTCACGTTCTCCCACTCCCTTCTGTAATAGCCAATCATCCCCATTATTTTCTCCATAATCCCTGCTATTATCCCTCACTAATCCCTCTCCCTATTAATTAATCAATTAACCACTCTCTCTCTCTTTCTCTTTCTCCTCCTTCTTCTCCCTCTGATTTCGAAACAGAGCACCCCCTGCCTCTTCAACTACCCCCTCAGCTATTGACCCGCCTCGATGCACCTTGCCACCGCCCTCCTACTGCTGCTACTATCGACCCATAGCCAAGCTCCTGCCTCTGCCTCCGGCCACCGCCAACACCACCACCGTTCTTGCCATTGTTGTTGTGGGACTTACTGTTTGTTGTTCTGGGAGTTTCTGTTTGCTATTCTCGTTGTTGTTCGTGTATTGCACGTGCTCCGCCTGTTGCTTTCTGTTGTTTGCACATGCTCTTGTGGTTCCGTAGTTTGCACGTGTTGTTGTTCCCACTGTTTGCACGTGCTCTCGTGGTGTCGTGGTTCGCATGTGTTTCCGTCGTCACTCGTCTCACATATGTTCATCGTCTATTAGGCAAGTATCCTTGTACGAATCTTTTTGTTTTTCCATGCAAGCATTCTTTGAAATACCACAAGTATTTTTTGAAATACCACAAGTAGGTTTATCGTTGTGACCCATTTCTCATGCCTTATACGTTGATGATCTTGACCCTTATCCATTTGATTTATTTATGTTAATTCTGTATTCGTAAAAAATAACGAATACTTCGTTATTGCACTCACGTAGTATTGATAATAGAAGTTATTCATGCATGGCACCGCATAAGTAAACTATGGTAGAATTGATTATTAGGTTGTTGGGCTCGAATGATTCATTGATGCCTTGTTTGATGTTAAACTAGTGTATGGATGTATTCTTCATTGTAGTTACCAAGCTAAATCTAAGATTTATTAAGTATTGAGTTGAAGTTCATCATATTTAGATCGCTTTTATTTCATGAGATATGTCGAACCCTAATTTTCACTGTCTGCCTGGAACTTATGAGATCTTTTGACCCAGTATTTGACATAAAAAATTATAGTTTTCTAAACGAAAATTGTAGCCCTGTGTTTCTAGTTTCTAGAACATCTAAAATATTTGAATTCTGAGTTTTATTGCAAGGGTTGTGGTGTTTAAACTATTGTTGTTTTTTTACTTCCAGAATTCCTGATTCATGTATTTCTTCATATTTAAGTTATTAAAAAGCTAAGTTAATGTTAGAATATTGCCCTAATAAATTCCAAATTGTTGGCTAACATGATTAGGAACTTAATGAATATTTTTGATGATTTAAAATTGGATTTTTACTGGTTTTACTAATGTAACAACTAAATGTTGATTTTCAGTCAGAACGAATAATCAGTAAAGAATGATGTAATTCATCTATCTACTGTTATCGAAATCTGTATTGTGAGTATGCATTGGAATCGTTGGGAAGTCTAATTTCTGGAACTCCTGACCGATCTTGAATTTCTTTTCTGTAGTAGCGCGAATTCCAGTTTTGGTGCAGCAACGTCCTGCTATCCAGAATTAGAGTTCTTGTTGTTTGAATATTTATAAGTTTGTTTATGGCACCCGAACATGTTTTTCGCATAGTCTAAACCCGGTTTCTGTCCCTGTCATGTTTACTTACCTGTCCCTGAATTTTTGTACATTCATGTCTGTTTTGGTAAAAAGAAAGAATAAGTATCAAGCCGGGGTTTAAGGGAAAGATCTGGCAGTGGACGATATGGGCAAGTATATTCGGAAGGGGGCCCGTGTTTCCCACCTGTTTGCTTGAATACATGGTTACATGATTTATGAGTTTGTTTATCTGTTTTGGTTTATCTGTTTATTTGATTACCTGAATGGATTATTCCCTATAGGAAGGTGTACTCAGAAGGGGGCCCGTGTTTCCCACCTGTTTACATGAATACATGATTACATGATTCATGAGTCTGTTTATCTGTTTTGGTTTATATGTTTATCAGTTTATATGATGCCTAAGTACACGATCCTATGGAATCCACTACTAAATCTAAACGTAATTTATTTGTATGCAGCAACCATGTGGTATGGGACGCATCAGTGATGCATTAGACATGATTAAATAAAATACTTAAGAATAATATGTTTCACATGCACATTCCTATCACTTGTTACACATGTTTATCTGATATCTGTTACAAGTTTACATGTTTATCTGACATCTCTTACAAGTTTACATGTTTATCTGATATCTATTACAAGTTTACATGTTTATCTATTACCTGATCCTGTTATCTGATCCTATTTACTTGCTTACCAGTTTATTTGACCCTATTTACCTGTTGCATTCCTTTCATTATATGTTCTATGTTCTTGATTCTTGTTTCTTGCTCTGTATTCTTATTTACCTTGTTCATGTACCATTTTTGCTTGTACTACTTGCGGCCCGCAACTTGCTCTAATGGGTTCTCCATCCATCTTTCTTTTGAGTTATTTTATACAGGTACAGATGATGGGTTACTGAAAGAACTCGTCGAGTTGTTATTGCATTGCATATCTCGGGCTATTTGGTAAGTTCTTGTATCTCAGATATTGGTTATTGTATTATATTCTCGTTTATATGATTATTATTGCATTATTGAGTTTACTGGTATTGTACAGCTTATGGATGATATGAGTTGGCATACTTATATCATTCGTTGAGCCTCAGTTACGCGCATGTGTTCCCGTATAATGGGAAGCGGGGCGTGACAAAATCCATGGAGTTTCCTGCTGAAGTTCACTCATGTTTCCAAGTAAGTGAAATTGATTTAGTTATGGGCGAGACACATAGTGTATGTAACAAATTCAGCAACTCTTGAATCCGAGAAAGAAAATGTTCTAAAATATATTCGGTTTTTGGAAGCTGCACCATCTATTCATCTTTCTTCTCACCTAAAATTCAAATATGTAGGGATATCAAAGACGTCATCTTCAACCACTCAAACTCGAGCTTAAGCCGCTCCCATCTAGTTTACGGGATGCACAAAGAAAACCTAATCCACACATGCAAGAAGTTGTTAGAAAAAAAATGTTCTTACGTTGTTGAATGTTGGTATTACCTAACCATCTCAGTTACCACGTCCAGCTGAAGACTTAAAACTTAGTCCTTCTTGGAAGGCAATCAATATTTTCTTTTCCTTTCTTTAGACATGTTTTTTTTGTTTAATTTATTATTCTGTTTGATTTCATTTTATAGGATTGCATAAGTTTGGGGGTTTTCGGGCGGAGTTGTTTTCTAGATCTATCTTAATGGCTGCTTTTGGGTAGGATGAAGTCCGAATATGGAAAAATGTGTCAAATACTGATCGAATGAAATCGTCTTAGATTTCAATTGCAAAAAATAATCTGGGAATTTGGACATTTACAACTCCAGATATCACCAAAATAATGAAAGTCACTCATAAAGAATTTCAACATAAATCAGGGGAGCAATTCTGAAAATTTCTCATTCTTTTTCTTTTCCCTTTTCTTTTCCATTAAGGACAATGTGATATTTAAGTTTTGGGGAAGGGGTTAAAACTTTTATATAAAAAAAATGACTTAAATTAGAATTACCATTACACTTGGGTTCTTTATTGTGTTAAACATTGCATTTTTTTATATTTAGGATAGGCAATATCTTATAAAGCAAGATTAAGCATACTTGTGTTTTTCAGGATTATTGAAGTTCAAAATTCCTTATAATATTGTAAGAGTTGTGTGATTATACATAAAAGAGGTGTGATGATTTTCTTGTGATTATCCCTTTTGATCTAGTCCTAAATAGGGTTTAAGTAAATAGAGTGATAAAGATTACACAATTGAATAAATGAAGTTTTATCTACTCTAATGTTTTGAGTTTCTTAGTAACTAGGGGTATTCATCACCAATATTTACTTTTACGTCAAATGGCAACTTGAAATATGATTATGCAAAAGCACTCTGAGTGTGTGACTTGTTGAGAAACTGAGTGAATCCATCACAAATGTTTGCATTCGCGTCAAAAAGCAAGCGACAACTTAGAGACAAGAAGAAAAAATATTTAAAAAAACAAATTCCAAATTTCTGTTTTTAAATTACTCTTGTTTGCTACCTGGTTTGTAGCAGTGAGAAAGGGTGATAACAGATTGAGTTGTTACATGATATAGTTGCGTTAATTGTATGACAAATTTGATTGGGTTCGGAATTAGTATGAATAGTTACACTGGAGAAAGTGAGTATGCATAGTTTTCCTTTATTTGCTATTGTTTATGTATTAAGTTGAAGATTTGATGCTTGCATGATAAGTCCTTTCGGTGCGATGAGTTAAGTCTAATTATGATTACTATACATTGAATTCTGGTTTTCCTTTCTGCTCGAAAACAAGTAGAATCTTAAGTTTGGGGTGGGCGTATTTGATGAGTGTAATTTTTACATGATTTTTATTACTCTTTTTACGTATTAAAGTTGCAAGTTCTCAATTATATTTTTTTTTAATTTTATCTTCTTTCTACTTAATTTTATGTATTTGTTTTTTTTTTTAAGGAATGAGATGGTAGTTAGGATTGTGGACTCAAATACACAAAGCAATGCAGAAAAGTAGCAATAAAGCACCTAGACCTTGTACGGCTGTTTTGAACTAGAAGATCGACAAATCTCAATTTTTTTTCTAAATGAAAGATGTTGGTATTCGAGTCTCCTTCGAAACGAGTGGTCATACGTTACAAACGGGGCTCAGTAGCTCCGGAAAAATAATTTTTGATACAGCTGCGCGCAGAAAAAGGCAAGTTAGCAGTCGACCGCATCAGCGCTGATGTTATATTTTGAGTGCAGGTTTCGGGTACAATGGGATGTAGTTGTATATATATTTTTAGGGATTCTTTAGGTGCAATATATAAATGCTAATATGAACTCTAGGGCAAGTAGAAAAGATCTTGGAGGCTAAGAGAATTAGAGGAGACGAATCATACCGTTGGAGAGGAAGAGTCATAGCGTTCATCAATGTCATGCCCCGCTTCCCAAAATACAGAAATACGAGTCCGCGACGAAGGCCCAGCGAATGATATTAACATCATCCATAAGTTGTACCAGTCTTAACTCAACAACATGAAAAGAAATAATCACAACCATGCAGAAAAATATAATCACATAAACAAGATGCTAAGATAAAACATGCAGTAGTCCAACATAATAAACAACAACTGAAAATTAACAACAAATACGGGTTAACAAAGCCCGAGATACAAAGTTCAACAAAGGTAACAATGCAATATAAAAATAACATGGAAGAAACAATTTATTGTAAAGCAAGCTCCTGCTCCAATCCTAGAAGAACTGCTCACCAATGCCTTCTAGCAATTCTCCTTGTGCACCTGCAGTTTGATCAACTAGAGTGGAGAAAAATTTTCGTTAGAGCAAGTACGGACAGCAAGTAGTGAAAAGCAAAGAGTAAAGGAACAAAATCCAAAAGCAATAATAGGGACTGATAAAAAGTCTAGATTTAACATTGCAATTTTCAATAACAATAATCGATAAATAATGTCAATGTCAATAGTCATGATTCAAGGATGCAAGTTTAAATCTAGTCTATTAGTATTTAGCCTAACTAATGCACGTACTACTGCGTCCCATACCACAGGTTCGGTGCATACAAACAAGTGAACGTTTTAGACATCGTAGTGGGATCTACAGAGCGTGTACTCGGTATCAATAACAATAATTTTCAATCAACAATTAACAATCAATAATTCACGATTGATACTCCTCCTTCCATGACAATACAATATAACAATAAGGCCTTACCGAGTACATTTTCTGAGATTATCCACTACTAAGTGAACCCTTATTACCCCGGCTTGTTAATATTTTATTAAATCATTCATGATCGTACAATGTGTATAAGAGTGTCAAGGAGATGATAAGGATGCAACAAAATGATGCGATGCATGGTAAAATACATGTAATTCTGAATCTGAAAAGAGCAGACCTAGTAGTACTAAAATAGCAATAATTCACAAACTATAATTCAGAATTGGATTCTGTCAAAAGGGCTGTAAACTAGACATATGGGGCTACAATTCATATTTCGTAAGTTTCAATTGATTCTGACTGTAACTAGGTCGATTACTCTAATCTTTACAGCTTAAGAGTTCTGGCAGCAGCTTATAGTCAAAATTCTATGGGTGAAAACAATGTGTAAAATCAATATAAAAATCTATAAAAATTAGGAATGGATCCCAAGCATGTCTACTAAGTTTTTGGAGAGTTTCATGTCATCACACTAATGTTACTATGGTGTTTCAACTGAAAGTTGTGTCGATGTTTCACTAATTTGCAATTCTGGTAATACAAACCAGCAGTGGCTAAAACCGTAATATCTCACAGCTCACATATCAGAATCTAGATCCGAAATATTTTTTGGAAACTAGATTCATTATGATACAAATTTTTTTTATATAGTTTTGGTAGATTCTTATTGTAACAGGGTCGAAACCTCAGTGCAAAACAGGATAGCCAGTAAGAAATCATAAAAATGTCATCATGTACATTCATCAAAATGAATAATCTACGTGTTCTTGTATCATGGGACGCATCAACATTAATGTACAGGAATTAGGATGGATTTTTACATTATGTCTTGATTCAAGTCTCAATAACACAATCGATCAACATGCATTCAATCACTATATTTTTCTATATACAAGTTTCAAATCAATTTATTCATGTCGTGTGTGCATACAAGCATGAGTTTGAATCAATAGATGTTGGAACAAAGTCAATGATACTTCGGATTAGCTCGTGTAAGCCCTCGATATCCCCAACAGAAGGCACACATTGCAATATTACGATAATCGAAAGAGAACTACTTGCGGAGATCAATAATCTTGAACTAGAAAAATCAAAAGAGTTCAAGTAGACTTGCCTTTGACTGACGATAGATCCAAATATGTGAAGAATAACGGGATCGGAATCCTGACGACAATGGTGATGATCACGAACCAAGTGAGTCTTGATGAAATGCTCACGATCGGCACGGATCTTGAGGTCGATGATCAAATAACGATCGGACGGCTGATCTTCGACTTGATGGTGAACACTTGATGATGATTAAAATATGATCGGATGGATCAGCACGATCTTGATGACGATCAAGATCAAAGAGATCGGATGACCAATAATCAAAGTAGCTTGATGATGATGATGATGGTGATGATGATCACGATGTTGATCAACGGCTGGGATTGAACTTGATCCAAAAAAAAGAGCAAGGGGGTGCTCGAACTTGATGTACCATTGGCTGAGATGGCGGATGGCGACGACTAGGGGTGTGCACGGCGGGGAGGAGGTGGCTGCATGCGGTGGTCGATCGAGTTCTGGGACATCAGCACAGCAAAACGACGTGGACGAGGATGATGACGGGGCACGACGACTATGGAGGAGGCAGACCTCGACAGTCGACGGAGAAGACGATGGTGGAGTGCGGTGGAAGGAGGAGCAGCTTCGAGAGCGGGGTTTGCAGGATGGAGGATGGCGAGGATGATGATAAGGAGCTGTGATGGCGAATGGAGGTTGACGAGGTGCAAGGTGGATGGCGAAGCTCGGCAATGGCGGCTTGGTGACTGAGGCATGCAGCAATAGACTGGACGGCAAGGCTGGCATCAGTCAAGGGCTTGGAGAACGGTAATGGCAAGCGGTGCACAGGGGGTCGGGGCGATGAATGCTTCAGTGGGCGATGGGTTCTGGAGGTAGGGGAGCAGTGGAGGAAGATAGCGGGCGCTCGAGGATGAGGGAGGCGATGCTGGTGGAGGACGAGGAGATGGTCGGCAATGGCAGTTACGGTGTTGGGAGGAGACGAAGTCAACAGTGCTGTGGTGGTTTTTGTGGCTCTGGTCGCTGGTGGGGTGAGGACGACGAAGATGGATCGCAGTCGAGGTGGTGGTCGCAAGAGGGAAGGTGAGCTGGAGTAGGAAGAAGGAGGAAGATGGTGGGGGCGTGGGGTCGTATTCAACAGAGAAGAGGAAGGGTGCAGGCGGAGGTCGGGGACGAAGCTGGGGTGACGAGGAAGACGAGGTTGAGTTGCAGTGGCGAGCTGGATGAAGGCAGGAGGAGGCGGGGTGTTTGGGTTTTTGAAGTGGAGGGGGAGAGGAAGAGAAGGGGGTGCTCTGTTTGGATTTGGGAAACAGAAGAGGGAGAGAGAAAGAGAGTTTAATAAATGTAATATAAATATTATAATAGGGATAGTTGAGATAGTGGGGAGCGTGAGGAGCAAAATCAGGAGATACGGGAAGATGTGCAGTTGGGGGTTGATATGGTCAAAAGCAAATTAGGGGAAGAATTGGGTTATTGGATTTGAGTTGGGATCCAATATGGAGATGGGCTTCGGTTGGGCTCTGGTTATATGCATTAATAAATAATGAAAATCAAATGAATAAAAATTGGGCTTTAGATGATGGGCTTCAATTTAAATGATTCAATAATATAATATAGATCAAAACTAATGGGTTTTAACCAAATTAATAATAATAATACTAATAACAACATATATTAATAATAAAATTAATAATGACAATAATAATAAAAATAATAATAACAGTAATAATAATAACAGTAATAATAATAATAATAATAATAATAATAATAATAATAATAATAATAATAATAATAATAATAATAATAATAATAATAATAATAATACCAATACTGATAATAATGATAATACATACATGACATAATTGGATTCAACACATTCATGAAAATAATTCAATAATAATAATAACAATAATAATAATAATAATAATAATAATAATAATAGAAATAATAATAATAATAGTAATAATAACATTATACAACAAAATAAGAATTTGGCTTATCAACTTTATATCAAACTAATCCAAACAGGAATATATATAATCGATCAAAAATGGAAAGTGAAGTTAAAATACACTATTATTTGAAATAACATAATTTTCGTTTATAAAAGATTTTAATAGAAGATTCAAAAATAATTTAACAAATAATAATCGAAATACAGAAAATATTCGGGAAATACGTATTTACGGAAACGGGGGTTACAATCAAGATCGTCTATAGTTCTTTCTTCTCTTCTATTTTTCATTATGCAATCCAAAACAATGTTTGTTAGTTTCAAATTATCTATGAACTAATTTTATTTTTCTAGGGCTTCGATGTAGCCTAGCTTTAAAACACAATTTGAATTTCATTGTTATTTTATTCTTCTATTTTTCCATGGTCGTGTATTTAATTTGTGTTCTTAATACTTACAATTGTCTGACCAACTATTGTTTGATTTATTGAATCTTGAGGGATGCCGAGAGGTAATTTGTGATTTAGAATTCTAAAATTGAACACCACTGATTTAGCGAAATGAGAGATAATTTACCGCTATTAGTGTGATTGTAAAGAAATCCATAGAACTTAATGAATCTTCAAATAATTAAATTCACATAGAGATGTGAAAAATTATTAGTTGGGTATATGTTTAGTGTTATTCGAAAGAAGACATTAAATAATGAGGGGATTTTGTTCTATAACTTGAAAGAGTAGAGTTATGAGTTTCATGAAATTATGAATTGTATGAGATTAGCTATATGAAATTGAATCCCTAGAGTTAGTTTTGCTATTAATAAACAGTAAAATTTCAGATTTCGTTCTTTTTAAGTTGTTTAGTTTTTCCATTATTTTAATTTAATTTAGTTGAATTTTTTACCAGATTTTCGATTCTCCAAATAGTAAATAATCTGGTAAATTTTGGTACTCAATAAAATAATTAGTCCTTATGTGTTCGACAATAATTTCTTTTAAACTATACAACTTGATGCGATTTTGTGAACTTGCAAATTATTCCATCAGGTTTAATGGTCAGTCAAAGGGAAATAGAGACTAACCCGGAGAATAACCAGGCCATCCTCAACATAATTCCTCCTACCAATTTTAAAGATGTTCAGAGACTGACCGGGTGCCTGGCGGTGATCGTATGATTCCTCTCCAAATCAGGGAAAGTGTCTCCCATTCTTCGCGGGGGGGGGGGGGGGGGGGGGGGGGGGGACCACAGCAGCAGCCTTTCTACCAATTGACGGAGTAGAGTTGGGCGAGGCCCTCTATCTCTATCTCTATCTAGCCACATTGGAGTAGACTCTTAGCGTCGTCCGGTACGGGATGAAGATGGGGTTTAGAAACCCATTTATTTTGTAAGCAAGTTCATGCACGACGCTGAGCTCCGTCATACCAATATGGGGAAGATGGCATATGCATTGATTGTCACCGCCTGGAAGATTCGTCCCTACTTCCAAGCTCACTCCATCCAGTCCTCACCGACCAGCCGTTAAAACATGTCCTACACAAACCTGCCTGCTCCGAACGGTTGGTGAAATGGTCCATTGAACTGGGACAGCAAGACATCAACTATAAGCCGTAGACAGCCATCAAGGGTCCAGGCCTTGGCCGAGTTCATCATTGAAAGCACCATCCCCGACTTATCTAAGGTACAAGAAGACCTTCCCATCTAAAGTGTTTATGTCTATAGGTCGTCATGCAAAGAAAGAAGTGGGGCACGGGTGATACTACTTGGGCCAAATGAGTTTGTCCTCCAATACTACTTCCATCTGAATTTTTGAGCCTCCAACAATGAGGTAGAGTATGTGGCATTAGTGGCAGGCTTTGCTTCGACCCAGAAACCCAGGGCTCGACGGGTGAGGGTGTTCAATGATTCCCAATCGGTGGTGAACCAGATATTCAGGGAATGCGGACCCTGATATTCCCATATAGTCAGGGATCTGGTCTATGTCATGGAACTACTAGCTGCTTGTCAAGAAGCCTTATTCGCACGGATTCCCTGTGAGGAAAATGGGCAAGCAGACACTCTCCAAATTAGATTCCTCTTCCTTTGAATGGTTGGACCACACAGTGATGATTGAGGTCTTAGTTAGTCCGAGCATCGAGGAAGAAACTGTTAAGACTTTATGTGTCGATGCACAAACTCCCGCAGGCGATTGGAGGGATCCCTTAATCAACTTCCTCGACAAAGATATCCTTCTTGTAGAATCCAAGGAGGCAAGGAAGGTTCTGATCAGAGCAGAACTATTCACACTTATGGAAGGCGTCCTTTTCAAGCATTCCTATACATTAGTTGACTGACGACCCTACCTTCGGAGCCTTTCCACTAAGGAAGCATAATACACCCTCAACGAAGTTCACGTGGTGTAGGCGGCTGCCACATGGGAGCCAAGTTCCTGGCCAGAAATATCCTCAACCACATATATTATTGGCCAACTCTGTTTCACGACACTCAGGAAAACGTTAACCGGTGTGCCCCTATCGGAGGTTCTCCTCGATCAAGTGCACCCATCAAGAAGAGCTCAAACCCATGGCGAGTCTAGCCCCCTTTTCTATGTAGGGGATGGACCTAGTCAGGCTCTTTCCGCCAGCAACCAGTCAAAGAAACTCCCTCATGATGGCTATAGAATATTACATGAAATGGGTCGAAGCTGAACCGCTGGTGTCCATAATTGAACACAAAATGTGGCAGTTCTTCTGGAAACATATTGTAACCCCTGTTTTCCATTTTCTTGTATTTTGGGTGTATTTTCTTTTTCCGTGTATTTATTCATTTTGTACTCTTCTGTTTCTTCCGAACCATGTATCTGATCTCCGTTCTCATTACCAATCTACCTGTTTTGATTTTGACTCTATTTTTGTGGCTTTGAATATTTTCTTGATCTAATTAAATTTTTTGTCCCAATTTATTTGTCTCCGATTTATTTTGTTTAGCTCCAATTAATTTATTTCATGGCCTATTTAATTATTGTTTAAATTCTATTCTATTTCTTATTGGATCATTAAACCCTAAACCCTATTCATCCTTATTGGATCTTCTAATACCCAATAACCCTAAAACCCCTACAACCCGAAACCCATTATCACCCTAACCCACCCTATATATATATATAACTACACATCCTGTTAACCACTAAACCCTAATCCTATATATACCCTGTTAACACCCATCACCCTCGTCTCCTTGAGCCGCCTGTGCCGCTCTCCCCTCAGCCTCCGACTAGCCTTCCGCCATTGTTGCCATCACCATGGCTCCGAGCTCCTTCGTCCCCTGCGTCGACCTCTGCTTCCGTCCTCGTTGCTACCAACCGCAGTCGCCCTACCTCTCCACCGCGACTCCTCGACTACCACTTGCGCCGTTGCTGAGCCCCTGAGTGCTCTGCATTCCGCCTTCTTCCTTCTCTCCTGTTTTCATTTCAAAAACAGAGCTTCTCGCCTGTGCCGCTCGAGTTCTCTGTGTGCCACCTGCGATCACCCCGAGCTCCACCTGAGTCGTCGTCGAGCCTCTCGTCGCACCTCCCATGCATCGCCCTAAGCTCCGCCTCCGTCGATAGTTGCCCTCACTGTCGCAGAACAACCCCCTGGCTCTATTGGGTGATCAAGCCATTCTGCCCATTGATCCTCTTGATTGATCATCAAGTCCATCAGATCTTGACGATTTGAATCCTGGCCGCCCTCCTCTTTCCCATCATCCTCCACCCCGTTTGTCGTCGTCCTCCTCGTCACCTCATCTTCGAACTCATCCTCCACCCTTGATCCCCATCCTCGTCGGCCTTTCCCTCATTGTCTCATAACTTCGTCGAACCCATCGACTGCACCATTGCCGTCATCAAACTCGACTTCGCTCCGCTTGAACCCGTCCTCACCTGCAAACTCTTCGAACCCCTCCATTTCTTCCCTCAGTCGACCCATCACCTCGTCTTCCTCATCGCTTCCCCGCTCGCACGCCATGGCCGAGCACCCCCTCGTCTCCCCCAGTCGAGCCTGCCCCGACTGCCCTCGTCTTTTCCCTCTCATCATGTAGCGCCCCGAATTTCCAATATGATATCTCAGAAATACGTGGTACAATTCCCAGTATGAACTTCAATTATAATAGTAAACATAGCCAAAAATACAGATAATATTTTTCAACATTTATTACATTAGATCATTACAAAACACAGCGAAAAAACAAACACCTTGAATTACAATCTCTCTTTTACAATACATTCTTTTACAATTTACATAAGCCATAACATTAATTCTATCTCATGCATCCAAATCCCAAGAAATAAGCACCTACCTATAAAACATGAGGTTAGAGATAACCCTAACCCCCAAACTACAGGGTCAGTCATAATGGTATGAGTGACATAAAAATAAATGCAACATAAATAAAACATAAGACATGGAATCATAAACATCATGTATCAACAGCACGAAATAAAAGAAGTAAGAAAATAACAATAAGTAAAACATGAAACATCAAGTGAAACTAGATTGAGTGTCAAGTATAAAAAAAAATGAAAACAACATGCATAAAGCCGAGTCAAGAAAACACCAATGCTATATGCTGACTCTCTAATGCATACTTGTCGGATTCTATGCATCCCACTCTACATAGGTCTGGTACAAGCCCTTAACATTTTCCACTTTATAGGGTTAGGTCCCTCGTTATGCAACTAATCCTACTACGATGACTACTACGAGATATAGATAAACTGTGAGTATTTTGCCCATGCCCTGATATTCCGGAGGTCAATCTCTATCCACAGATAATTTCGGAGACTATTTCACTCACACCTGGGAATCTTCGAGAATACCCCACACCGCAAGCTATAACGCCTCATCACATGAATAACCCATAAGCGGCGCCTCGACCCCAATAATTCCGGATATCAATCCCACACCGCAGGTAATTCTGGAGATTATTTCACTCACACCTCGATAATTTCGGGGATTATCTCACACCGCAAGCCATACTGAGGTCCATAACCTATGTTCTCATTTCATTATATCACCATCTAGTGCATGTCCTTATCTCTTAAGTTATTTAAATTAATTTACGAATCTCCTAGAGTTGGTGTACCCTACCGGACTTAACTCAACTGATCAACAACAAGTATTAACAGGCCAAACCACAACTTTCAACTGCTGGTATACTAGGGTCCCATACACCCTCTAGAGGCTCACAACTTAACCATTAATACAAAACTTTCATTACAACTCATACTTCTTTCATATTAAGGAAACGTCTCGAAAATACTATAATCTGTAACAAAATGATATTTAGAACAATAGGTTATTAATCCAAAAATATTAAAGAATCAATCATTTAAAAGAACATCAGGAAAACTCGCGAAAACATCAGTCAGAGAAATGGCAGTCAACTGCATACTGTAGTCGGTCGACTGTCACGCGTAAAAATCTAAAACTTCAAGAAAACATTATTCAAAGTGGTGGCAGTCGACTGTCCCGTATGAAAATTCAAAACTTCAAGAAAACACTACAGCCAGGATTGTGACGGTCGACTGTCGAAAGTAACCGGTCGACTGTCGTACCTGCAGACTGTAGTTTGAGTTTGTGCATGTTTCCACCGATATAGTGTTTTACTTTATAAAAACGAAATCTGTAAAATGTACATTCCTGAGATGATCAAAAATGACTTGTAGAGTATATAGGAGTTCATAAAACAAATCAAAACCACCTCGAATTAATAAAATAGCAATCTATTGAATTTCTTCAAAATAAGACATGAATATGTGCATATATCAGAATAGGGTAGTTGAGAATCAATTTTGCGTCAAAAATAACTTTGTAAATAGGGGATACATTGTTCAAAACTATCTCAGTGCTAAAATAATCAAGATTAATTCAAATCTCTATGAAACTCAAAACATTCAATTCCTTCAAAAACAATGAAATGGAGTGTAGGCATATATGTTTATGTAGTATATCTAAATCATCAAGAAACCACTGTAAGTACGCAATATAGTGTCACGACCTGCTTCCCAAAAGGAATACGGAATACGGATATGCGACAAAAGCCCAGCGAATGATTTATATCATCCATAAGCTGTTCAAGAATCTTTACAATATCTCACAAGATAATCAGAGTCGGAAGCAAAAGAATCAACTAGGCATGTATAATTGAAACAAGATACCAACAGAAATTTACTTGAAACCAAAGATATATAAATCTCAAATAAATCAGAATATGGACAAGTCAAATATCCTGGGTCACACTGCTCAAATATAAGAATAAATCCAAGTCTCAAAATACAATATTGTTCAAGCAAGCTACAAGAAATAATAATAATAAAATCCATCACTAGTACTTCATGTCACCAATACCATTTGGAACCTGTTCTCCAAAATCTGCAATTGAACAATTGCAGGGATAGAAAAAAAAACAAGTACCCGTCAATTGCAAGTTACGGGCCGCTTGTAATACAGGATACAAGTACATGGGAAAAAACTAACTAACAACATGGAATAAGCATGGTATCAAAATAAACAACTAGCATGGTAAGGCGAACAAGTACAAGTGGCACGTATCAAATGTCAAGTAAACATGTATCATGTAAACAAGTAACACGTATCACGAAATCAAGTAACAAGTGTCAAGTATCATGTCTCATATAAAAAAGTCTCATGTATCATGTAGTCAAGTGTCAAGCAAGCATATATCATATTCAAGTATCATGTTCAAGTATCATGTTCAAGTCTTGTAGTGATTACTATCTAGGTAGCACTTCATGCATCCCATACCGCATGGTTGCTGTTACCGCTAAATCTGGTGTGGGGGCAAACAGATAGTATTTGTGGATTCTTGGAAAACCTGAATAACAAACCTGAACCTGTTCCGCCAGAGTTTGACTGCTGACTCCCGCCGTTCACCTGCAAAAAGTGCGAGACATCGGGGTTGATCCCGGCAACGCACCCTCCGGCGCTCAAGTCAATAACCAGGAAGATTATGAAAGAGAGTAAATTGGCAAAAGATTGATTACCTCTTAATGGAGATGGATGGGGGGTATTTATAGCCACCTTTGGGACCGAATTAGGCATGTAATCTCTGTGTTTAGATAAGGAATGTAATCCCTAATTCCCAGTGAAAGGATAGATATGAATCAGGGCCGTTGATTAAAATTAATCAGGAACCCTAATTCTATCCTGGTGGACCGGGTTTACTACGAGTTGAAACCCGCACCCAGTTGAGGTGGAACCGTTCGCGGGTTAATGGAACTTTGAGGTGGAGAACCAATACCCACTTCAGACCTATTGGTAGGTGAAATTACCATTTTACCCCTAGGCTTTAAGATTCGTTCCTGATTTGGACGGTTCTGATTTAACCCCATTTTTAGCCATATCACGAGCCCTCCACTCCCGAAGACTGAGCTTGATCAGCCTTTGAGGAGTAGTTTTACTGTCTTAATGGCTGGCAGAGTTGTATCGGAGTCCAAATGGAAGGTTTCGAATCTTTGCAGGAGGCAGTATGGTGATTTTCTAAGTTAGTTGCGTGCTCTGAGTTGTTCTTGAGCTCTTCTGGACATTTGGTGATTTTTATCTATTTTTTCGGAATATTTACTTAATTTTGCGAAGTGTCGATTCTTCGTTCGGGGGTCTTAATAAATGGTCCTAGGTAATAATTATTCACTCGGGGGCTCAAAAATATTTCCCCGACTTTATAATTATTTTCCAGGATTTTTAATTAATTTTTCCGAATTTTTAACTATTTTTTTCACAATTTTGAAGTAAATAAAACGATTTTAATAAATAAAATACCAAATTATGGCATGGCGCGATCTGGACCGTTGATCCTGTGCTGGCGCGAATTTCTGAAAGATCGGATGGATAGGGTCACTCGGCAGCAATTTCTCTGCTTTTGTGGGTCGGATGGGCACTTGCTCGGAATCCGAGCGAAGTGGCTCAGTTTTTCCCTCGCGCGAGTGGCTCGGTTCGCTAGTCGCTCGGCCCGAAATTCTGAGCGATGTGGAGTGATCTGCGCCGTCGGATCTCAGTGCGGATCTCGAGGCGGGCACAGTTCCCAAGAAAACACTATCTTGTTGTTCAGTGGACGTGGCGTAATCTGGACCGTCCATCATCTCAGGCGCGATTTTCGTAATGATCCAACGGTTGGAGACGCTCGGCGGCATTTTTGTTCACTTTCGAGGGTCGGATTGGCACTTGCTCGGAATCCGAGCAAAATGGCTCGGTTTTTTCGTTGCACGAGTGGCTCAGATCGCCAGTCGGTCGGCTCGGAGTTCCGAGCGACGTGGAGCGATCTGGACCGTCGGATCTTGGCGCGAATCTCGAGGCAAGCACAGTTCCCAAGAAAACACTATCTTGTCGTGTAGTGGTGCTGGACATTTAGTGATTTTTATCTATTTTTTCGGAATATTTACTTAATTTTGCGAAGTGTCGATTCGTCATTCGGGGGTCTTAATAAATGGTCCTAGGTAATAATTATTCACTCGGGGGCTCAAAATATTTCCCCGACTTTATAATTATTTTCCAGGATTTTTAATTAATTTTCCCGAATTTTTAACTATTTTTTTCGTAATTTTTAAGTAAATAAAACGATTTTAATAAATAAAATACCAAATTACGGCATGGCGCGATCTGGACCGTTGATCCTGTGCCGGCGCGAATTTCTGAAAGATCGGATGGACAGGATTGCTCGGCAGCAATTTCTTCGCTTTTGTGGGTCGGATGGGCACTTGCTCGGAATCCGAGCGAAGTGGCTCGGTTTTTCCCCCGCGCGAGTGGCTCGGATCTCTAGTTGCTCAGCTCGGAATTCCGAGCGACGTGGAGCGATCTGCGCCGTCGGATCTCAGTGCGGATCTCGAGGCGGGCACAGTTCCCAAGAAAACACTATCTTGTTGTTCAGTGGACGTGGCGTAATCTGGACCGTCCATCATCTTAGGCGTGATTTTCGTAATAATCCAACGGTTGGAGACGCTCGGCGGCGTTTTTCTTAACTTTCGAGGGTCGGATTGGCACTTGCTCGGAATCCGAGCGAAATGGCTCAGTTTTTCCGTTGCGCGAGTGGCTCGGATCGCCAGTCGCTCGGCTCGGAGTTCCGAGCGACGTGGAGCGATCTGGACTGTCGGATCTTGGCGCGAATCTCGAGGCAAGCACAGTTCCCAAGAAAATACTATCTTATCGTGTAGTGGTGCTGGCATGATCTGGGCCGTCCGATCGAAATCTTACGTGAATTTTGAGGAGAAAGTCGTTTTTCTCGAATTCGTGACTCGGATTGGCACTTGCTCGGAATCCGAGCGAAGTGGCTCGGGTCACTAGTTGCTCGGGTCGGAATTCTGAGCTATCCTCTTTGTTGTGGAGGTCGGATCGCCTGTCGCTCGGATTTTGGTTCCGATGGACATGGGGAGATCCTAGCTGTTGGATGATGGCACAGATCTCGATGCTGGCTCAGTTCCCAAGAAAACACTATCTTGTCGTGTAGTGGTGCTGGCATAATCTGAGCCGTCTGATCGAAATCTTACGCGAATTTTGAGGAGAAAGTCATTTTTCTCCAATTCGTGGCTCGGATTGGCACTTGCTCGGAATCCGAGCTATCCTCTTGAATGTTGAGGTCGGATTGCCTGTCGCTCGGATTTTGGTTCCGAGGCGCCGAGCAATTTTACTTGGATCGAAACGTTGCTTCCTTTGTCGATAGTTGTGGCTCTTCGTTACTTAGTCCTTTGGGCTTTTGTAACGCTTCAAGGGAGGCCCAAGAGTTGCGCCCTTAGTCGTTTGGGCTTTTGTAACGCTTCTACTATAAGTTTTCGCCCCCTCAACACTTTACCTCATTTCTCACTTTCACTTTCTCACTCTTGGTTTTTACTCTTTAGCAAAGTTTTTAGCTCTTGGGTGGCACTGCTAGCTGTCGCGGCAAGGCATTTTAGGCTCCGGCGATCTTTTCTGGCCGTTCTAGTCACTTCAAGGTCAGTCCCCCTCCTCATCATTGTAAAAATGGTTAAGTTTTCTTCCACGAATGAGACCCCCTCCTCGGACCTAGGCGTCAGCCGAGCGGTCAGACCGAGCAAGGGTAAAGGGAAGGAGGTCGTGGAGCCGACCGAAGAGACAATGGTCAGGCCAAATACAGACGAGGAGGTTGCCGAGCCTCTCCAGGAGGTAGTGGTCCGATCTAGCAAGGGCAAGGGTGTGGAAACGATAATCGAGCATCCGAAAACTGCAGGGGAGTTGGGTCGGCATCCGAGCATTCTGTCGAGCGTTGGCGATGTGCGGAGCTACCCCGGAGATCTGTTGGAGAAGGTGACGTAGAGCACCGCCAAGTCGATCGAGGAGAACGAGCCGAGGGAAACTTCTGAGGTGGATCAGATCTCTTAGGTCCTGACCGAGGCAGATTTGCATCGTATCCGGAGCGGGTTCCGAATCCCCGCGGAGTACGTGCTCCTTCTCCCCGGCCCTGGCTTCTGAGCATGCACATCGTCCTCGGCCGATACGTGTGTTTTTCCTGCCGATTCATTGAATGCCGGACTTCGGCTGCCGCTGCACCCTTTCGTAATCGAGGTGTTGCAGTGGTACGGCTTGAGTCCGGCTCAGCTAATGCCGAACACCTGGCGGCACGTTATGGCGTTTGTTCTTCAATGCCAGGAGGTCAGCGCTCTGCCCAATATGTTCATCCTTCGGAGTCTCTACCGTCCTTGCCAACCAAACAAAAATGAGCAGAGGTACTACCTCTCGCCGAGGAAGGGTGTGAAGCTGATCGAGAACCCGGACTCGATCAAGCATTGGAAAGAGAAGTACTTCCTCGTCCGAGCTCCCGAGCCATAGGTGATCCCGACGGTGTGGTCGAGGGACGGCCTTCCGAAGCGGGTGAAGAAAGAGCACGTGGAGAAGTTGCTCGGGCTTCCGATCCTCAGTTGGAAAGACATCACCGAGGAGGCATTATTTCGAGGGGGTCTCAGTCCGATCGACCCTAGTACGCTTCTCCTATTCTTGTTTTATCTTTAAGGTTTGGAAAATTTTTCTAACTTTTTTCACTCGGTTTGTGCAGAATCTCCTGGCATGGACTACAAAGGTCTGATGGCTAAGGCCCGAGCGGCTAAGGAGCAGGAGGTGAGGTAGAGAAAGAGGACCGTATCCGAGCCCCAAAGCGGCCGAGCGCCCAAGATCCCCTCGGTCTCTTCGACCCTCGAGCGGCAGGTTGTCGAGGCTCCTCTGGTTGAGCCCGATCAAGGCCTCGTGGTGCCGTCTGCCCCACCTACCTCGGATGCGCCGACCCCAACGGCGCGAACAGATGCCCTAGGGTCTTCCGGCGGAGCATTCAACATTAGCGCGGTGCTGGCTCTCGATGTTCCGCCCCTCACTGCCGAGGCGAAGGCAATCCTGACCGAGGAGCACAAGCGCATCTTCGTTCCTGACTGGCGGGTGATGAAGGTCGACGGGTTCTTAAGGGACAGTAACATCTGCATGCAGGCGGTGAAGCACCTGCCGACCCCTAAAGATCGGACGGCGCTCAAGGCGGGCAAAGTTGGTGATGCCGCAATGCAAATTGCTCGGAACACCATGTCGGTAAGTAGTAGAGGACTTTCTTCAAAATTTTTCTAAGTTTTTGTGCTCATGCTTGACTGCTTCTTGTATGGCTTGTAGACCCTCTGCCACTTCAATTATTTGCTCGAGGAGTTCGCGAGCAAGGAAAAGGAGATGACCGTTCTGAACAACCGGGAACGTTCGGAGCAGTCTAAGGCGGTGAAGCAGCTGGAGGCCGAACAGTTGCATTCTGTTTCGCTCGAGGCCGAAGTTGCAGACCTAAAGGCTCAGCTCGCAGAGGCACTGAGGAGCTCGGCCGCCGAGGCCTCCAAGGTCGAGACCCTAGAAAAGGAGATGGCTCGACTTGAAGGGGAGCTGTCTAAGGCCCTGAAAGCGTCAGAGGAGGCCCTGAGCGATCACGCGTCGAAGGGGGCGGCCGCAGAGAAGGCAGTTCGGGACGAGGCCGAGGCTCACATGTTGACCAACATGGAGGAAGTGTACGGCCGAGCGCTGAAGCATATTATCGCTCGGAACCCCGGATTCGACGTCTCGTCCTACTACTTCTACGACCCCATAGAGGGTGAGGAAGAGTTGCCCTTGGCCGAGCTCGCTCTGAGGCCGGAGGGCGAAGACTCCGAAGGCGAGGGTGGTGCCAAGGGTGCGATTGTAGCTATGCCGAGCGATGATGAGGTCGACCCCTGACTTTGTCGCCTCTTCTCATTTTCTTGTTCTCCTTTTTTTTTCCTTTTTTCTTTTGTAATGCCTAACTGCAGATAGGCCACCGCTTTTTGTAGCTCTTGGACTTTTAATGAAATGGTTTCTTTTTAGCTGAATATTACAAAGTTTCGCAAAGTTGTTCAACTCTTTTTGCTCGGATTGTGTCTTTAAGTATTGAAGACTTCTTTTGATATTCCTCAACTTTTCAGGTCGAGTTGGGCCCGATTACTAAGGTCTCCCATCTTCGTACTGAGCTGAAGAAAACGAAGTGGGCTCTGTCTCGTAGTCGGGATAAAGCGTTTTACGACTTCTTGAAATTGGAGGACATCAAAGCAACTGCGAGAGGGTATTTTCACGAGTTGAGGGAACTGCGGAAATAACCTCGAGAGACTCATCTCGAAGGCGAGATAGAGTTGCTCCGTAAGGAGCTCTTCAATGTCGACCAAAAGAATAGTGAACTACTGGCGGAGGTTCGTCATTTGGAGGTAACGGTGAAAGAACATTCGGCGGAGGAAGAGGAGTTAGCTTCGAGGGTAGGGAAGTTGACGTCCGAGCGCGATGAGTTGACGGCCAGAATTGACAAACTGGGGAGGATCACCATCAACAGGGGTATCGAAGCGACTCATTTCCGTCGTATTGTGGCCGACAGTACTAACGTTCAGGCTTGTCTAAACTTCCTCATTTCAAAGTGTCGGCGGAGAGCGATATTCGGAGAGATAGGATCATCGAGCTAGAGGAGGAGATTGCATTGCTGAAACCTCAACCCGTAAGGATCAATGTTCGCAGTACATCGTGTACTCGCGAAGAGAGCGAAAGAGGTATCTCGTTCTACGAACTTGCAACTCGTTCATCTGCCGTTAGGCGGAGCCCAGCTGACGCTTAGAGTGGTGTAGCTATTTCGTCTAGTGGCGCCTTGGTTGGGGCCACAGCTAGAATTAGCGGCGAAGGGGGTTCTCGCTTCGCTGGTTTAGAGTCGAGCTCAGAGGTAAGGCGACGCTGGCCTCGTGTGTCTCTGAACCGAAGCGTTCCCCTTCCAAAGAAGCGCTAAACAAGTTGTATTATGCTCTTCAAGTTATTGTAAAAATTTTGTTGTAGTGTCAGTCCTGTTTGAGCTCTTAATAAAAAAATTTGTTTTGCTTCTGATGTTCGAATGTTGCGTTGGCTGGTATTAGTTTAAGTGTAACTCCTCCAACTTTTGACCACTACTCAAAATCAGAAGCAAATCTTTCTTCTTATGTGCGAACCACTTTTGGCCTGCTTAACAGCGATTAAGAAGTGGAGTCGAGCCAAGAAGTGGACTCTGAACTCGTCGCTAGAGTTTGTTCAATGGTTGTCGGAGCAATTCCGAATGGCAAACCCCTTCTAGCCGTCGTTTGGGTGAAGAGTAAAAGCAGAGAGATACAAGCAATTTTACAAGTAAAATATGAAAAAACTTTTTTTTATTGATAACTAATAGTTGGCTGCTTCTGAGTTGCGAGCCGTTATTACATGAGAGAAATAAAGGAAAAAAATACAAGTAAAAGGAGAGGAACGGTTCGACATCCCAGAATACTTAGAGAGGCGTTAATGCTCTCTCTTGGTATTTCAAAAGATGGTCGGCATTCCACGTCCTGGGGATCTCTCTGCCTTCGAGGTCTTCTAGAAGATATGTCCCGGGCCGAACTACTTTGGAGATCTTGTAGGGTCCCTCCCAATTTGGAGCTAGTTTACTCTTCTGTCCAGGAAAAGAGATTGCTAACTTTCTGAGGACCAAGTCCCCTTCTTTGAGGTCGGTAGGACGGACTCTCTTATTGTACGCCAACTCGATCCTCCTCCGATAACCCTGTTGGCGGATTGATGCTCTTTCCCGTAGCTCATCGACCAAGTCTAAGTTTGCCCAAAGTTCTCTGGCATTTTGTTCTTCTTCGTAGGCAAGAAGGCGAGGAGAAGGTATGCCGACTTCCAGTGGGATCACAGCCTCAGACCCATAGGTGAGGTTGAATGGCGACGCTCCTGTAGGGGTCCGTTTCGTGGTGCGGTAGTTTCACAGCACGTTAGGGAGCTGATCGACCCATAAGCCTTTAGAGCACTTATTCAGCCTTTTCTTAATACCAGAGAGGATCTGTCGGTTAGCATTCTCCACTTGACCATTCGACTGTGGATGGGAGACGGAGGAAAACGTTGTTGGATGGCGAGGTCTTCACATAGAGCTCGGAAGGCAGCCCCGGTAAACTGGGTTCCGTTGTCTATTATGAGGACTCGAGGGACACCGAATCGGCAGATAACGTTCTTCCAGAAGAACTGAAGTACTTTGTTCTCGAAGATTGTGGCCAAGGGCTCAGCCTCTATCCACTTCGAGAAGTAGTCGATTGCCACGACTAAGAATTTGAGCTAGCCGGGAGCTGGTGGGAATGGCCCTAGTAAATCCATCCCCCACATTGCGAAAGGGATAGGACTTGATAGGGAGGTGAGTGAAGCTTGTGGGAGGCGACGGACGTTGGAGTACTTCTGACAAGAGCTGCATTGCCGAACGTGTAGTTCGGCATCTTTTAGGAGAGTGGGCCAGAAATATCCATAATTCAACACTTTCCGGACTAGGGATCTGGACCCTGAATGTGCCCCGCCGATGCCTTTGTGGAGTTCTTGCAGGGCGTATTCGGCTTGTTTCGGGGAGAGGCATCTCAAATAAGGCCTGCCGTCTACTTGTGTGAAGGAGCGCTTGTATAGGATGCCCTCGATAAGTGTGTATCGCTCTGCTCGGGTTCTCACTCGGCGAGCTTCTTTAGGGTCTTCGGGGAGGAGCCCATCCCTTAGGAATTCTACCAGGGGCTTCATCCAATTATCTTGACGTAGGATAGGTAGCGACTCCAACGAGTCGGAAGTTTCATCTTCTATACTTGGCTTCAGGAGCACCTCAATCAAGACGGTCTGCTCGAGACCTTGGAGGGAGGAGGAGGCTAGCTTGGAGAGGGCATCGGCTTGGGAATTCTTCTCTCGGGGGATTCGCTGGATGAGAGCTTCTTCAAATAGGGCCATGAGATTCCTGACCTTGGCTAGGTACTTAGCCATTCGGTCATCTCGTGCCTCGTACTCGCCTAGGACCTGATTTACGACTAGCTGAGAGTCGCTAAAGATCCGGAGGCGCTGCGCCCCTGCATTGCGAGCCATTCTGAGGCCGGCTATGAGTGCTTCATATTCTACTTCGTTGTTGGAGGCCTTGAAGTTGATCCGGAGGGAGTATTGGAGGATGAAATCATCTGGGCCGGCCAGAATGACCCCGGCTCCGCTTCCTTCATTACAAGAGGATCCATCTACGTAAACCAACCAGACAGGCGGTCCCTTCATTACTTGGCTGACCTCGGGGATGGTACTTTCAACTATGAATTCAGCTAAGGCCTGAGCCTTGATCACGGTCCGAGGCTGATACATTATATCATGCTGGCTCAGCTCGATAGACCACTTCATGAGGCGACCGGAGGTCTCTGGTTTGTGGAGAACTTGCTTCAGCGGTTGGTGGGTAAGAACGACCACCAAATGGGATTGGAAATATGGGCGAAGCTTTCTTGTGGCCATGACTAAGGCGTATGCCATCTTCTCTATCCTCGGATAGCGGAGCTCGGCATCCGAAATACCTTTCTCACGTAATAAATGGGCTTTTGAGTCCTATCTTCCTCCCTCATGAGGACGGTGCTGAGGGTCTGCTCGGAGGCTGCTAAGTAGAGGTAGAGGGTTTCACCGGGAACAGGTTTGCTGAGGAGAGGAGGATTGACTAGGTAAGCCTTCAGCTAATCGAATGAGTCTTGTTGCTGCTGACCCCACTCGAAGCCTTTAGCCCCCCTGAGAGCCTTGAAGAAGGGAAGACACTTCTCCCCTGACTTGGAAAGGAAGCGCCCTATGGCTGCCAGGCGACCCGTTAGCTTCTGAACCTCTTTAACATTCTTCGGGGGAGCCATGTCTAATATGGCTTTGATCTTCTCGGGGTTGGCCTCGATTCCTCTTTGGCTGACCATGAAGCCAAGGAATTTCCCCGACGAGACTCCGAACGCACATTTGTTCGGAATGAGTCTCATATCGTGTTTCCTGAGTACGTCGAACGCCTCTTGCAGATCGGTCACATGATCGGCCCCGTGGATGCTCTTCACAAGCATATCGTCAACATATACCTCCATATTTCGGCCGATCTGTACTTGAAAAAATTTATTGACGAGGCATTGATAAGTGGCACCTGCATTCTTCAAATCGAAGGGCATTACCCTGTAGCAGTAGAGGCCCTGATCGGTTACAAAGGAGGTCTTCGGGATATCCGGGGGAAACATACGAATCTGATTGTAGCCTGAGAAGGCATCCATGAAGCTGAGGAGTTCATGGCCCGAAGTGGCGTCAATCAAAGTATTTATACTTGGAAGAGGGAAGGGGTCTTTGGGGCATGCCTTGTTGAGGTCGGTAAAGTCGATACAAATCCTCCAGGTCCCATTGGACTTCTTCACCATCACTACATTCGAGAGCCATTCGGGATAATTGACCTCTTGTATGAACCAGGCCTTCAAGAGCTTGTCCACCTCCTCTTTTATAGCTTGCTGGCGCTCGGGAGCAAACTTGCACCTCTTTTGTTGGACTGGTTTGGACCCCGGAGGGACACTGAGATGGTAGACTAAAAGCTCTTCGGAAATTCCGGGCATGTCTGCGGCTAACCAAGCAAAGAGGTCGCGATTCCTACGGATGCACTGGACTATGTCGGAGCATAGGACAGATGGGAGGGTCTTGCTAACAAATAACTTTCGGCTCGGATCCTGCTCAGAGAAAAGCACTTCCTCCAACTCATCCACCGGCTCAGACGTCGGTCGGACAACATCTTGGGGGATTTCAAGAGTTTCGAGGGAGAGGACTGGACCCATAGTAGAGGTCATGTAGTATTTGCGGGCCGTTTCCTGATTGCCTTTTACTTCCCCTACTCCTGCCCGGGTGGGGAATTTCATCTTGAGGTGATAAGCGGAGGGGACGGCTTCGAGAGCAGCTAAGCCGGGCTGACCAAAAATGACATTGTAGGCTGCAGGGACATCCACGACCATAAAGTCGATCGACTCCGTTAGGGTAGTAGGAGTTTTGCCAGCGGTTACGTCGATGGTGATAACCCCTTCAATGGTCACTGGCACTCCCGTGAACCCATGGAGTGTGTAGCCGGCGGGCTTAAGTCTGTCCCGGGATAGTTTGAGGCCTTTGAAAGCGGCGAGGAAGAGGATGTTAACGGAGCTGCCATTGTCCACTAGGATCCTTTCCACTTTAAAGTTCGCCATATGGAGGTTGATGACGAGTGCGTCACAATGGGGGGTTCGGACACTCTCAAGGTCTTCATCTGAGAATGTGACGGGCACTCCGAGGCCTTTAGGAGGAGGTGTGGCGCCGACCGAATTAACTTCCCTAATAAATGCCTTTCAAGAGGAGTTGGAGGAGCCCCCCATTGGGCCCCCATGAATGAGGTGCAGGACACACTCCTCTTTGAATTCGGGCGTTTCATCGCGTTCAGACCGCTTGTTAGCCCCCCGAGGCGGGGGAGGAAGATCAGCTCGGTCCTTTCTCACGAACTTGGTCAGCTGCCCTATCTAGATGAGGGCTTCTATCTTGTTTTTCAGGGCCCGACAATCATTAGTATCGTGGCCATGGTCCCAGTGATAGCGGCACCACTTCTCTTTATCCCTCTTCTTACCAGGGGTGTTCATTTTTGGCGCAGGGGGCAGCACCCCTTCCTTCTCAACTTCCATGAGAATTGTGGAAATGTTGGCGTTAAGTGGAGTGAACTTTTTGAATCTGGGGGGAGGTCAGCGCTGTCCGCCATTGTCCTTCTGGAGCTTCTTGGCTCCTTCTTCTTCTGTTCCCTTTCTCTTGGACCCGGATGAAGGCCCCTCAAAGTTGGGGCGGTGCTCAGCTTCCTCGGCCCGAATATACTTTTTGCTCCGGAGGAGGAAGTCAGAGAAGTTCTGCGGGGGCTTCTTGGCGAGGGAGGAGCGGAGGCTGGAGTTGAGGACATTGGATTGGAATGCTGCTGCAGCGACTGACTGATCAAGGGATGCTATGGATCTGGCTTCCGCTGTGAACCTTTTCACATAGTCTCTTAGCTTCTCACCCTTCTTCTGGTTGAGGTAGAGTAGCGAAATGCTCGTCTTCTCAGTTTGGCGGCTACTTACGAAGTGGGTAACGAAAAGGGTCTCAAATTGCTCGAAGGAGAATATCGAGGATGGGGCAAGGCGAAAGTACCATTCTCGAGCCGGACCCTTGAGAGTAGCGGGGAAGGTCTTGCACAGCAGAGCATCGGAAGCTTGATGGATGAGCATGAGGGTCTTAAAGCTTTCGATGTGATCGATGGGGTCAAACTCCCCGGAATAAGTCTCGAATTGAGGAGGTTTAAAGCCAATTGATACGGGTGCCTCCATTATGGTTCGGGAAAAAGGAGGTCGACTCGGGCGAAGGGTCCTTCCTCTAAGCTCTTCTTCTCTGTCTAACTGACCCAAGCGCCTCTCCATTTCGTGGAGATGGCGGTAGATAGCATCATCCCTTCGACGGTAATCAACCGAGCCACTAGACTCGTCTTCGTACGAGGGAAAGCGGGGGCTACGACGACAGGTATCTCCTGGAGCGGCAAGGACTAGGAATGTGCTGGGGGTTGCTAGGAGCTGGGGAGGAGTTAGGGACCGTCGGCGAGGACTTCGGACCGGAGGAGTGGGAATCCTTGGAGCATTGGTGCTGTTGGGTCGGAGATTGAGAGCTTGTAGGATGGTGGCTTGGAATTGCTAGAACTCAGCACGAGTGATGGGTGCCTCATCGTTCCTTGGATGCTGCCGACCGGCTGGGGAATGGGGTCTTCTCCTGTGATGCTCGGGGGACTCTCTCCGCCCTCTTCGGGTGGGGGACCTTCTGTAGTCTCGGCGGTGAGGAGATCGCTCATCTGGACGTTGTTGGCGGGAGGCTCCCTCTCGGGCCCGCCTCTCATCCAGACGGTGGCGAAGATCCTCATCCTTCTACCGATTGAGGACGGTATTGCGAAGGCCGGAAGCTCGGGGATTGTGGGAGGCCATAGAATCTGTAGAGGCATTGTGTACTGAGACATGGTCCTGATGGAGAGGTTGCTTCTGCGGGTTGGGACGCGAGACCCCTGCACCGGCATTTTGAGGACCGGGGGGACCCTCAGGAGGTTTCTGATTCTGAAGAGGAGGCTGGTCCTGTTGGAGAGGGTCCTCTGCTTAAGGAGGAAGTTGCCCCTGCTGCTGAGCGGGTTGGATGGGGACTTCCTGTTGCTGATCGACGGGGTTGGGTCCACGGTTGGACCCTCTGGATCTTACTTTCCTAGGAGGCATGGCTGGAGAAGATCTGACCAACGGGAAGAGGGGAGGCGGCTATTCATTTGATTCCCACAGACGGCGCCAATCTGTTACCACTAAATCTGGTGTGGGGCAAACAGATAGTATTTGTGGATTCTTGGAAAACCTGAATAACAAACCTGAACCTCTTCCGCCAGAGTTTGACCGCTGACTCCTGCCGTTCACCTGCAAAAAGTGCGAGACACCGGGGTTGATCCCGGCAACGCACCCTCCGGCGCTCAAGTCAATAACCAGGAAGATTATGAAAGAGCGTAAATTGGCAAAAGATTGATTACCTCTTAATGGAGATGGATGGGGGTATTTATAGCCACCTTTGGGACCGAATTAGGCATGTAATCTCTGTGTTTAGATAAGGAATGTAATCCCTAATTCCCAGTGAAAGGATAGATATGAATCAGGGCCGTTGATTAGAATTAATCAGAAACCCTAATTCTATCCTGGTGGACCGGGTTTACTACGAGTTGAAACCCGCACCCAGTTGAGGTGGATCCGTTCGCGGGTTAATGGAACTTTGAGGTGGAGAACCAGTACCCGCTTCAGACCTATTGGTAGGTGAAATTACCATTTTACCCCTAGGCTTTAAGATTCGTTCCTGATTTGGACGGTTCTGATTTAACCCCATTTTTAGCCATATCAATTGGTATAACAAACAGTTTCGCTTTAGATTTCGAAGTGGACCATAGAGGGTAGTGTACTCATGGATCAGAACAGAAATAGGTTCATGAAGTAACAGGTACACGAATCATCCGATTCACGTAGCAACAGGTTCATGAAGGAACAGGTACACGACCAACAGGTCCGTGCAACAATAGGTAACAGGTACATGAACCGACAGGTCCATGCAGCAACAGGTAACAGGTACATGAACCAACAGGTCCATGCAGCAACAGGTTCATGTATCAACATGAATCAAAATGGGAAACACGGGCCCCCTTCCGAGTATACGTTTCTAAATTATCCACTATTAGATCTTTCCCTTAAATCTAGACTTGGTTATTTATTTTTAATGTCAAACAAGCATATAGGTGTGCAAAACATATCAAGAATAACATGGCATGATCATGTAACAAGTCCAAGTTGCAAGGTAAACATGTACGGGTGCAAGATAACTCATAAAAGAATAAAATAGCCAAATCTCTAGTTCAGGACAGTAAGACCATACTGTAGAAAATTAGAAATTCCCGGTGTTACAAACATGAAAATATGAATCCGTTGAAACATATAGAAAATAGACTCCCAACCGAATTCAGAGAATACAAATAAGTCATATACAAATTCACAAAAACATAGCTCAAAACTGATTTGAATACAGAAAACACGTTCAGCCAGAAATCAGGAAATCGAATTCAAGGGCAGAAAAACAGCATCAAAACAACATAAATAAATCCAGGAAAAATATGGGGTATTCCCCTATATGTCCAGTATTTAAATATAAAGTTTCATAATTTTCCAGTAAAATTAGATTAGTCATCAAAAATCATAAAACATCAATAAACGATAGTTTGGCAAATCTGGAATTCCCTATACTGCTGTACAAAAACTATAATATCTCGCAACCTGTGAAACGAAATCCCAATCCGCCAAAGGGAGATGAAAATAGATAGAATAAGATAACTTTTATATTTCACAAATATTTTCCATACAGTAAAAGGAATCAGGGTGAAAATACGATTCTTTACAGAACAGCAAGCAAAATACAGCAAGTATAGTTTTTATAAACGAGCATGAAACGACATATAAAAATCATCAATAAAATCCACCAAAATTCTGGGTAATCCCTAATTAGATATAGGAAAACTGACCAAAGTTTCAAATGAAAATAATATGTGTAGCACAAGTATCAAAATAATTTAACCATCAAAATCATCAAGAAACGAAATCTAAAAACGAATTACACATCTGCAGTAAAACAGTCATATCTCACACATACGAAAGCAAAATCGAGCAAGGTCAGAGGGGTTGGAAAGAAGAAGAATTCCTCTAAAACTCATGTTTTATATCGAAATTAAGATTCTGACCTTAATATGGTCTAAATTACTCATCAAGGCACATTAGCGGCAAAACACAGATTTTACTCAAAAACAAAAATCAACATAGATCCAACGAAACTTGTTCCAAACGCAACCAAACATGAAATCGAGTCTACCAAGTGTCCAAACATCATGAAATAGGGTAATTAACATATCCAAGGCAAGTCTATCATATGGATCTCAACAAATACCCAAATTCTCACAAAAATCCCACATACATGATCAAATCAAGAATGGGCAAAACCTTTGTTGTTCCATGTCAATTTTGTGTCGTGGGTCAACTATGATCAAATGGCACTATAAAGACAACTCATCAGTCATACATCACACAGGAGTTGTCTCTAGAACCCAACTACACTACAAGCGGTATTTTTGACTTGTATCATACAAAAGGAATTTGAGTACAAGTTATTTGCCTGAGAGACGACGATGGAAACGGCACAAAGCAACAACAAGAATAACGGGAACGGATTCCCGACACGAACACAATGAACGGATCACGAACCCATCACGAACACAAACCAACTAACAGATCACGATGACGATCAAGATCAAGATGACCAAATAATGATTGGCGGATCGGCACGGATGAGATCAAGATCAAGATCAACAAGATCGGACGGTCGAGATCAAGGTGATGATGAAGTTGATGATGATCGCGATCGAATGGCTAAGATCAACCCGATGGTGACGATCATGATGATAATGATCAAGGTAGATCCGACGAACGGCCAGAAGCAAAACCGAGGGGACATGATCATGATGCTCAAGATGATCAAGATGAGATGATGATGAAACAGATCCGACGGTCGAGATCAAGGGATCAAGATCACGGTGATCGACAGCTCACAACACACTTGATCAAAACCAATATAATAACAACTGCTGGCCTTGCTCTGGCCCGGCAACTGGCGACGGCCAAGGGGCTGCAGGCAGCGGCGACTGGTCGGGATGACGACCAGGGTGCGGGGGAGGCCGTTGGCTGCAACACGGTGGAGGAGGAGAGGGTTCGCAGTGCAGGGATGGGCTGAGTTGCAGCAGTCGTGACTCAGGGGCTAAGCGCGCAGGGAGATGCTGGCGTCGGAGGGCAGAGCGACACTATGGATCACTGCACTGCGGTTATGATGGGTGGATGAGGGCGCGCGATGCAGGGAAAGCAAGAGAGTGATCGGGAGGGGGGTTGCACGGGGATGAAGGAGAGAACGGGAGAGGGTGCACACAGAGGACAGAGAGGAAGAGCAGTCGGGAGAGATGGGGGTTGGCCGTAGGGCTGAGCGGTGAGGAGCGGGAGGCCGGTGGGATAGGAAATTGGCGGCTGAATAGGTTGGAAGATGAAGAGGCAGTATTGGGTGCAATGGGTTATATATATATAGATGAGACAGGGTGATAGGGTTTTAGAATGGGTATCGGGTGCAGGTGTATAGGGCTTAATGGGTAGGGGTATTGCCAATGGGTTGGGTAGTTAACCAGGTCTGGGCTTCGGTATAGGTTAGATAATAAGGTATAATAGTTTATTGGGTTTTAGGGTTAAAAGGTAGTGGGTAATGGATATTGGGTTTGAATAGGATCCAATAAGAAATAAGGTTTTATAAAAAAAAACTAATAGAAAAATAATTAACCAATAAAAATATACAATTAGGATCTCATAGAATTTTAAATAATAATAATAAAAATAATAATAATATCAGTATTAAAAATAACAGTAATAATAATAATACTGAGAATAATAACAATAATGAGAAAAATGATAAAAATACTAATAGTACTAATAATAACAGTAGCAGTAATAATAAAAATAATAATAACAATAATAAGAATTGTATTGCAACATAAAATTCATAGAAAATAGTTACAAATAAAATTATTGACCGAAAATAGATTTTAATAGGAGATTCAACAATACATACAGGAAAAGAATTTGAAAACCGAAAAAAAAATAATTTGCGAGAATATTAAATACAGGAAATACACAAAAATACATTTTTGGGAAAACAGGGATTACAAATCCTACCCACCTTACAACAAAATTTCGTCCTCGAAATTTGCTTAGGCGATACATAGAACAGGGCAAAAGCAACTTTAGGAGGACGGTAACAAAATAGACGATTAAAAGGGAAATGAACAAAACAGTGGCAACACCAGAAAAAGGAGGAAGTGGGTAACAATGGGGTCAAATAGGATGCAAGAAAAGAAGCAAACTGTATCAAAAGAAAGGAAACAACACAAGATAACAAAGCAAGATAGGGAGTAGATAGAACTGGAATCAAAGAGAGAAAAGACAGAAAAGAATTGAATCAAATAATGAGTGAGTGCATGATGGCAAAATGGAATGCAAGAAAAAAAAGTAACCAGTATCAAAAATGAAGAAGAAACAAAACAAGACTTGTAAGATAACAAAACAAAGAGATGGAGAAATAGATAGAGCTGGAATCGAAGAAATGATGGACAAGGAAGAGATGAACCCAGCAAAGAGTCAACGGATGAAGATGGATACAAGGGATGGAAAGAAGCAAACAATGCAGGGAAAGAGAAACAATAAGAGAATCCTGGGACCTGTGGGTTATAGGCCTACAACGCTTCCGCTGCACCACTCTGATCGGGAAGAATCTGCCAATAGCATCCAGACCGACGAACCAAGCAGAAAGAAAAGGATGGATGACACCAGAATCAAGAAATATGGGTACGAAAAGAATGAATTCATACCCAAAAAGAAATCAATCAAAGAGGACGACTGAAAAAAAGACGAAAGAATCAAGGAATCAAGGAATTGGATAAGAAAGGATAAAAAAAGAATGGAAGAAGACTATATCAAGATCAATGTTGATAATAATTCATTTATGCATGCATGGTTGGTGAAATATTGAGCCGATCCCAGTTCGAGCCAAGCTTTTCTAATATATCAGTCATACTAATACATTAGCCATACCTGGGCTTTGATACCACTAAAAACCCTATCACGCCCTGCTTTCCAAAAAAGAATACGGAATACGGATACGCGACAAAAGTCCAGCAAATGATTTACATCATCCATAAGTTGTTCAAGAATCTTTACAACATCTTACAAGATAATCAGAGTCAGAAGCAAAAGAATCAACCAGGCATGCATAATTGAAACAAGATACCAACAGAAATTTACTTGAAACCAAAGATATATAAATCTCAAATAAATCAGAATCTGGACAAGTCAAATATCCTGGGTCACATTGCCCAAATACAAGAATAAAACCAAGTCTCAAAATACAATATGTTCAAGTAAGCTACAAGAAATAATAATAATAAAATCCATCACTAGTACTTCAAGTCACCAACAACATCTGGAACCTGTTCTCCAAAATCTGCAATTGAACAATTATAGGGATAGGAAAAAGAAAACAAGTACCCGTCAGTTGCAAGTTACGGGCCGCTTGTAATGCAGGATACAAGTACATGGGGAAAAACTAACTAACAATATGGAATAAGCATGGTATCAAAATAAACAACTAGTATGGTAAGGCGAACAAGTACAAGTGGCATGTATCAAATGTCAAGTAAACAGGTATCATGTAAACAAGTAACACGTATCACGAATCAAGTATCACGAAATCAAGTAACAAGTAACAAGTGTCAAGTATCATGCCTCATGTAAACAAGTATCATGTATCATATAGTCAAGTGTCAAGCAAGCATGTATCATGTTCAAGTATCATGTTCAAGTCTTGTAGTGATTACTATCTAGGTAGCACTTCATGCATCCCATACCGCATGGTTGCTACGACAAACAATTTCGCTTTAGATTTCATAGTGGACCATAGAGGGCAGTGTACTCAGGGATCAGAACAGAAACAGGTTCATGAAGCAATAGGTACATGAATCATCCGATTCATGTAGCAACAGGTTCATAAAGCAACAGGTACATGAACCAACAGGTCCATGCAGCAACATGTTCATGTATCAACATGAATCAAAATGGGAAACACGGGCCCCCTTCCGAGTACACGTTTCTGAATTATTCACTATTAGATCTTTCCCTTAAACTCCGGCTTGGTTATTTATTATTAATGTCAAACAAGCATGTGGGTGTGCAAAACATATCAAGAATAACATGGCACGATCATGTAACAAGTTCAAGTTGCAAGCTAAACATGTACGGATGCAAGATAACTCATAAAATAATAAAATAGCCAAATCTTTAGTTCAGGACAGCACGACCATACTGTAGCAAAACAGAAATTCCCGGTATTCCAAACATGCAAATAAGAATCTGTCGTAACGTATAGAAAATACACTCCCAACTGAATCCAGAGAATACAAATAAGTCATATACTAATGCACAAAAATATAGCTCAAAACTGATTTGAATACAGAAAACACTTTCAGCCAGAAATCAGAAAATCAAATTCAAGAGGAGAAAAACAGCATCAAAACAACTCAGATAAATCCAGAAAAAATCTGGGGTATTCCCCTATATGTCCAGTATCTAAATATAAAGTTTCATAATTTTCCAGTAAAATTAGATTAGTCATCAAAAATCATAAAACATCAATAAACGATAGTTTGGCAAATCTGGAATTCCCAATACTGTTGTACGAAAACTATAATATCTCGCAATCTGTGAAACGAAATCCCAATCCGCCAAAGGGAGATGAAAATAGATAGAATAAGCTAACTTTTATATTTCACAAATATATTCCATACAGTAAAAGGAATCAGGGTGAAAATATGATTCTTTACAGAATAGCAAACAAAATACAGCAAGTATAGTTTTTATAAACGAGCATGAAACGGCATATAAAACTCATCAATAAAATCCACCAAAATTCTGGGTAATCCCTAAGTAGATATAGGAAAACTGACCAAAGTTTCAAATTAAAATAATATGTGTAGCACAAGTATCAAAATAATTTAACCATCAAAATCATCAAGAAACGAAATCTAAAAACGAATTACACATCTGGAGTAAAACAGTCATATCTCACACATACGAAAGCAAAATCGAGCAAGGTCAGAGGGGTTGGAAAGAAGACGAATTCCTCTAAAACTCATGTTTTATACTGAAATTAAGATTCTGACCTTAATATGGTCTAAATTACTGATCAAGGCACATCAGCGGCAAAACACAGATTTTACTCAAAAACAAAAATCAACATAGATCCAACGAAACTTGTTCCAAACGCAACCAAACATGAAATCGAGTCTACCAAGTGTCCAAACATCATGAAATAGGGTAATTAACATATCCAAGGCAAGTCTATCATATGGATCTCAACAAATACCCAAATTCTCACAAAAATCCCACATACATGATCAAATCAAGAATGGGCAAAACCTTTGTTGTTCCATGTCAATTTCGTGTCGTGAGTCAACTATGATCAAATGGCACTATAAAGACAACTCATCAGTTATACATCACACACGAGTTATCTCTAGAACCCAACTACACTACAAGCGGTATTTTTGACTTGTATCATACAAAAGGAATTTGAGTACAAGTTACTTGCCTGAGAGACGACGATGGAAACGGCACAAAGCAAGAACAAGAATAACGGGAACGGATTCCCGACACAAACACAACGAACGGATCACGAACCAATCACGAACACAAACCAACTAACAGATCACGATGACGATCAAGATCAAGATGATCAAACAACGATTGGCGGATCGGCACGGATGAGATCAAGATCAAGATCAACAAGATCGGACGGTCGAGATCAAGGTGATGATGAAGTTGATGATGATCGCGATCGAACGGCCAAGATCACCCCGATGGTGACGATCAAGATGATGATGATCAAGGTAGATCCGACATACGGCGAGAAGTAAAATCGAGGGGACATGATCATGATGCTCAAGATGATCAAGATGAGATGATGATGAAACAGATCTGACGGTTGAGATCAGAGGATCAAGATCACGGCGATCAACGGCTCACAACACACTTGATCAAAACCAATATAATAGCAACCACTGGCCTTGCTCTGGCCCGGTAACTGGCGGCGGCCAAGGGGCTACAGGCAGCGGCTACTGGTCGGGACAACGGCCAGGGTGCGGGGGAGGCCGTTGGCTGCAACACGGCAGAGGAGGAGAGGGAGCGCAGTGCAAGGATGGACTGAGTTGCTGTAGTCGCGGCTCAGGAGCTGAGCGCGCATGGAGATGCTGGCGTCGGAGGGCAGAGCGACGCTATGGATCACTGCACTGCGGTTGTGATGGGTGGATGAGGGCGCGCGATGCAGGGAGAGCAAGAGAGTGATCGGGAGGGGGGTTGTACGGGGATGAAGGAGAGAACGGGAGAGGGTGCACACAGAGGACAGAGAGGAAGAGCAGTCGGGAGAGATGGGGGTTGGCCGCAGGGCTGAGCGGTAAGGAGCGGGAGGCCGGAGGGATGAGAAGTTGGCGGCTAAATAGGTTGGAAGATGAAGAGGCAGTATTGGGTGCAATGGGTTATATATATATAGATGAGACAGGGTAATAGGGTTTTAGAATGCGTATCGGGTGCAGGTGTATAGGGCTTAATGGGTAGGGGTATTGTAAATGGGTTGGGTAGTTAACCGGTTCTGGGTTTGGGTATAGGTTAGATAATAGGGTATAATAGTTAATTGGGTTTTAAGGTTAAAAGGTAGTGGGTAATGGATATTGGGTTGGAATAGGATCCAATAAGAAATAGGGTTTTATAAAAAAAACTAATAGACAAATAATTAACCAATAAAAATATACAATTAGGATCTTATAGAATTTTCAATAATAATAATGATAATAATAATAATATCAGTATTAAAAATAACAGTAATAAAAATAATACTGAGAATAATAACAATAATAAGAAAAATGATAAAAATACTAATAGTACTAATAATAACAGTAGCAGTAATAATAAAAATAATAATAACAATAATAAGAATTGTATTGCAACATAAAATTCATAGAAAATAGTTATAAATAAAATTATTGATCGAAAATAGATTTTAATAGGAGATCCAACAATACATACAGGAAAAGAATTTGAAAACCGAAAAAAAAAATTGCGAAAATATTAAATACAGGAAATACACTAAAATACATTTGTGGGAAAACATGGGTTACATATAGAATTCTAATTCATCTCAGTAATTGAAAATAACTCAAATCCAATTGAAGACTTCACATAATCACAAAACCAATTTTTGGTCATAATCTATCAAACCCGAAAACCAAACCTCTTTCTCAAAACTTCAAAACTTGATTTTAGATTCAATGGCTGTTCTTGTAATTCGTTAAACAACACCTCACAGAGCCCCTGCTCATCGTGGGGCCACCTCCTTGCCACGTTGCCCACGTGGTAAGGCAGCAGCCCAGCAGCTCTGCTGCTCTCCTGCGCCTAGGCCCCACGCTGCCAAACTCCCATACAACCTCCCGATAGGAAATCGTATGGGGCGGCCTCCAATTCTATATATATATATATATATAAAGAGAGAGAGAGAGAGAGAGAGAGAGAGAGAGAGAGAGAGAGAAATCTTCGGTTGCACACTACTTTGGTAAGCACTCCGTGAACACTCACGAAATAGAGCACCTATGACAAATCTGAACCGCTCATATTGTTCTATATTCCTTAGATAGCCTAATAGTAAAAAATCAAGTAATTTAAAATTCATTTGTTCATGATTTACATCATCACAAAATTGTATGGCTGAAAATTCTAACAGCATGATGGATGGGCAAATGAACTTCAAATTACTTGATTTTTTATTGTTAGGCTATCTTAGGCATATAGAACAATATGAGCAGTTCGGATTTTTCATAGGGTCTTTATTTCATAAGTGCTCACGGAGTGCTCACCAAAAGTAGTGTGCAATCGAAGGGGACTATATATATATATATATATCTTGAAATTACGGGGTGTTACATACACCCCCCCCCTTTAGAAATCAGTGTCCTCGCTGAGTACAGGGCATGCACAACCTAGTGCAGGATCTCCTTTCTAGCACAACTGCTCACCACAGACTGCCTCCCAGAAGGTAGTTAACCAATTAGGTGACTCTTGATCGTAGGCAATTATATTAATTATTTAATTATCTCGTTAAACTCCCGATGTGGACAATTCAAATCCACTCTGTTGTATCTCTCTGGCTAACGTCAGCACGAGCATCCCCTCTGGGCCCCTCGCCCACGTCAACAGAGCAACAACGCCTCACAGAGTCCCTGCTCCTCGTGGGCCCACCTCCTTGCCACGTCGCCTACGTGGTAAGGCAGCAGCTCAGCTACTCTCCTGCGCCTGGGCCCTACACTGCCAAACTCCCATACAACCTCCCCATAGGAAATCCTATGGGGCGGCCTCCAATTCTTTATATATATATATATATATATATACTAGGTTTGCCCGTTGACACGTGCCTACGGCACGTCTTCGAAACGGTACATCTTGTTTGTTCATAGAAAATAGTTTTGGAGGTCCAGCAAATTAATTGAAGTAGTATACATATTATATGAGAAATTTTTGGGGGTCTAGCAAAAAACATATTATATGACTTTTTTTGATTTTTTAAAATTATTTTTAAAGTTTTTAATATTTAATATTTTTAGTTTTTTAGTTTTTTAGTTTTTAATTTTTTTGAAATTTTTAAAATTTTTAAAATTTTTATTTTCTTAATTTTTTGAATAAAAGTGGGAGAGGGGGAAAGAGAGAGAGAGAGAGAGAGAGAGAGAGAGAGAGAGAGAGAAATAATTAAATAAATATAGGAGTTGTTTTGGGTGGGCAATTTGAATTTGAGGTTTGGGGGAAAACTTTTGGGAGGAAAAATATATTTTGTGAAGTTAGATCTGGGCCTTTGATTTTTGGGGAGATTGAAGGAGAGCCACTTGATAGCTTTCTTTGTGTTTTATTATATAGATATATACACTAGATTTGTCCGTGGGCACGTGCCTACGGCACGTCTTTGGAACGATACAGCCTATGAAAGTCTTGTAAACAGTAAAACAACAATTATGTAGCTCAAGTTTGAATAGTAAAACAATAATTAGTTGTAAATAAAAGTCCATGTTTCCATTAGTATATGTTAAAAAATAATTATAAATGGGGGTGTAAAATCCAACTTCTTAGAACTTTAAGTGTGGAAAATAATGAAATTTAACTGTTGATGAGATATTTGCTATTTTGAATGTAACATGAGCAATAAAAAAAAGCATAAAAAATCTGGAAATTTACAAAGCTGAAATCTGAAAATATAAATTTGTGAGTAAATAGAGAGAGAACGAAAGAGAAAAAGAGAGAGAAATAAATAAATAAATAAATAAATAAATAAAAGAGTTGTTTTGGGGATTTGAATTTGAGTTTTGGGGGGGAACTTTTGGGCAGGAAAATATGTTTTGTGAGGTTAGATCTGTACCATTGATTTCCCTATTGAGTGAGAGCCGCTTGATAGCTTTCTTTGCGTTTTATTATATATATATATATATATATATATATATATATATATGTATATATATATATATATGTATATATATATATATATGTATATATATATATATATGTATATATATATATATATGTATATATATATATATATATATATATATATATATATATATATATATATATATATACTATTATATATCTCTTGAAATTACTGGGTGTTACAAATCCTTCCCACCGGTTGATGACCTTTGATGAAGAACATAACTCTGATGGCCTCTAGGGCAATCTCGGCTTGGTTGACGAGGTGCGCGAAAAGTCCACTATCCTAAGGAATATCTACCGGTATAGGGTGAAAATGTTCCACAATCAGAATGTTTGTCCTGCAAAATCAAGGAAGGAGACCTAGTTCTGAAGAAGCTCGAAATTTCCAAACCCCGTAGAAGGAGAAAGTTAGCTCCAAACTGGGAAGGTCCATACAAGGTCTCCAAAGTTGTTCGTTCCAGAACATACTTACTTGAAGACAAGGGGGATAGGAAGATAACAACGGCATGGAATGCAGAACACCAGATGAAGTTTAAAGAGAGTGCCTTACACTCTTATGAGTCTAAAAAATTGTAATAAAGCCATGAAGGCTATTGAATGTAATAAACACATCCGAAAGGAAGCCACTTGAGTTTATTGTCGTCTGTGAGTGAAATTTAATAAACGCTCGTTGATAGCCAGCCACTTAAGTTTATGGTCATCTATGAACAAAATTTAATGCAGTTTAAAATCTGTTTTTTCTTCGGCATCATCTTCTGGATTCACTCCCAAAATCTCAATGATGTTCCCAAGAGCTTGATCATCTCTTTATTCTAATATGACATTCTGACATCGGCGCATCATCCGAGCCATTCGCAAAAACAATTTCAATCTTGCTTGGCTCGTCCCTCGGTGCTTATCCGAGCCACTCATGAAAAACTTCAATTCTGCTTGCCTCGTCCCTCAGCATCATTCGAGCCACGCGAAAAAATCTGAATTTTGTTGTGTTTGTCCTCACCGCGTCCGCAAAAAAACAACCAAGCGCGCGACTTGGTTCATCTCGAATGACAAGCCTAGTGTCCAGGCCTTGGCGAGTATCTTCCCTATGGCCAAAGAATTATGGGTGATGCTCACCGATCGGATCTGGATCCACGACCAGTCAAAAACCATCAATAATAGGTTTGGAGTCCAAACCATGGTTAGACGCTCCCATCGCAACTTGTGCGATAGCAGTGGCAGAACAAGACACACCATTTGGAACTGCTCCCACAACTCATTACTCTTCTAAAAACAAGTTCGGGGTCTATCTCATGGTTCAACTCTTCTGTAATAGCTTGCACAAAAAACAAGCACGGATTAGAGCTTTTCATTCAAAACTACTCCCAAAACCTGTTACTCCCCCAACGACAAGACAAGAATCCAACTCATGGATTAAAGCCAAGCCTTCATTCACAAACATGCGAATCCGATGGGGTGGCCCGCCGCTCGAAGTTCCTCTTACAACTTGTTGAATCTTCTAAAAGACACCAAGTCTCTAAATTCGGCAAGCACCGACTCCAGGAAATGACAAGACCTCTAAACTCGGTCAAGATGGATTCAGGAAAGGATTTTTCTAAAATCAAGCCCAATCGAGCCACCACCGACAGTTAAGAACAGTAAATACGGTTGTGTTTTATTTCACAACTGTTACACTCTAAAATAACCGAGTGAACAGTTACACACTTATAGATCTAGCATCGTCGAGGTGCTCTACTATTACATGCTAAGATAACCGAGTGATCAACTACACTTATACATTCATCACCGTCGAGGTGCTCTAACCCGTACAAATGAAGACCTTGCCTTGGTAATTTCCTCACTAAGGGCATCTCCCCTCCAACTCACACATACCAGCTCTAGCCCGACGGATCGGGTCTGCACCTTAGGTTGTCGATCCGTACCTTCTCCAATGCAAGTCATACTAAATATCCCAGCAACTCCACTTGAGCATCCCCATGGTTTGTCGGCTCCAGTCAAACTCTCGCAGATGGACCTCAAATAGAATTCTAACCATTGGGAAGAGGGGTGGCCCTCGATCCTGCCACTCCAAAACTCAACCTTCAAATGATATATTTCTAACTCTTTCTGTACGAGCATTTTCTAATTGTATCCTCCTCCCCCCCCCCCTCCCTAAGGGAGGTAGTCAGGACGATCCACCAAGGAAAGCTCTGAGGGCATCAGTTAAGCCTAAATCCCTTTCAATGATCACCTCCTTCAAACAAGCAAGCTCCAAATTCACTTTTGTGCAATCTTTGATTACAATAGGAAAATGCTGCCTCCCTATCCTTCAACTCCTTACGATAATGGGCTAGACTCGACTCTGCTAAGCCAGTTTATTCCGAAGGTATTCGAGCTTGGCATCGTCGACTGCAACATATTTGATGACCTAGAAAGAAAAGGAGAAGAGACATCATACAGAAGCCCGAGGTCTTCGAATAAATTCTACTAGTCCTAAAGCTTAGAGTAACTACACACCGAAAGCAAGTTAACGATCCAAAAAATATTTCAAGTCACAAAGTTCAGGAAAAAAAAATTCAATTGAATTTTTCATTGATAAACATCGAATACAAATTGCGCAAGTCCACGATCCGCAAAGATTACGAAAACATAAACTAAAAAAATGCAAGCCCTATGCTTAGGGGAGGAAAGCACCTCTTTGTTCGCAGCAACAACAACTTGATCCTTATCTGCTCGAGTCTCAGCCCCGGGGGTTAAGGGAAATTCCCCCCCCCTACACACAGAGAGAGAGATGGGATCTCTTGGGGTCGGGGGAACCTCATCGAGCACTATCGAGTAGGAGAAGTCCTCGTGGTCGAGTTCAAGGTGCTTGTGCCCGACATGCTCCAGGGTCAACTTATAAACCTGGTCCTAAGGGGTGATGACCATATCGATGGCCTCCTCTCGGTCGCTCCTCAAAACATCTTCTGTGCCTCCCACCCCTCCTTCTCCTTTGCTAGCCTATCATGCTCCGAGGCTTTGGACTCCAACTGCACCTTGAAAGCCTTCTACCTCTTCTCGGTATCATTGAACCTCAACTTGAGCTCCTTGTATTCCCTCTCGATCCGGGATGCTCGGCGGTTGAGGGACTTAACCTTGTGGTCATGCTGCCTTTTCATCTCCACACCATGGAGGGTCGCCCACAAAAAAGAGGAAAACACTCACAAAATTGTGTAATACAAATGCTAGAGCAATTAGAAAAAGGGGTCAGACGCTTACCACGATGTTGGCGCAAGCCCACTTGAAGTAGCGCAACTCGTTTGTCTCCGAGGTGATCATTTTTCGGTCCGGGAGGGAGGGAGCGAGTTTGTCCACCACCTCGTTGGCAACCTTCAGAATGGTGAGCAAGTCTGCCACCTTCACCGACTAGTCGGGCGCTAAGGTCTGCTTGGTCATGTTTCCCAAAACTCCTTTGGCCTGGGGATGGATAGGAGGAAGGAGGGACTTGGTGACGACAGAGATGGCGAGAGTGGCCAAGCTCGGCGAGGAGGACAATGCAGTGGAAGATCGCGTCTTCAACTTCATGGCCTTCATATTGGCCTACTTCTCGGAAGTAGCTCTCTTCTTGCCCTTAAACTGCTCGACATGCTTCTTCTATGACAATTCGGCACAGCGGCCCTCAAACTCCTTCTCGGCAAGCATAAATGCAAAGAAAATTAACGAAGTTTAGGATGAACATAAAAACTTGAAGAAAATGAAAACAAGGACATACCGGGTTCGACCAGACTCGGTCTGAATCAAACCAAGTGCCTCTCGGCCACCGTCGACCAATCCACATTCCCCTTCTCAAAAATTTGCTCTAACTTATCATGCTCATCCTAAGTAAAGTTCCTAGCCCTCGGGGCCTTGTGCGTCGATTTTCATACGCCCACATGGTGGGGATATCACAAGGCTCTGGACTTTGGATAATGAAATACTTCGACCTCCACTCCTTTATGGAGTCCAGTTGATTGTGCTCAACGTGCTTCTCGAGCCGTGAAGAGAGGAAACACTGACCCTCATATGCTCGGGCAATGCAAAGGCCTAGACACATCCTGAAGTACTTGAGCTTCAAGGCACACTCTTCTATCCATGGAATAAAACAAAGCTAACGATATGCTTCCATGAATTAGGCACGTACTGCATCGGACTAACCCCGGCCCAATTTACCCCTCCTTGATGAATGAGTGCAGGCGCAGCCGAAGTCCTGAGACGAATGCATCAATAGGAAACATATAGAACCATGGGGCAAAGGTTTCTGTAGGTCGAAGTTCGGGGTTCGCAATGAACCGCTCGTACTTCTGAGGGATGAGAAAGGCCTTCCAGATCAGTGGGATATCTCCTTCACCACAAAGTTTGTTGTCCTATCCACCTCTATCTTCAGACTACCGGGGGAAGGCAGATGGAGTCCAGACTTGAGCAAGTCCTTGACTTCATCAGGATACATATGGATGATCAGAGGACCCTAAGTGGTGAGGCAACATGTCCTATCCGCCTCTATTCTCAAACGACCAGGGGAAGGTGACTAGAGTCCGGACTTGAGCAAGTCCTTGACTTCGTCAAGATACATACGGATGATCAGAGGACCCTGAGTGGTGCGGCGAATAACACAAAACATATCCTCAACTAATAATTCGTCACATCTCAATGCGAATTTAATTATTTGAAGATTCATTAAGTTCCATGGATTTTTCGACAGTCACATTAATCGCGGTAAATTATCTTTATTTTCACTAAACCAGTGGTGTTTAATTCTAGAATTCTAAATCACAAGTTAACTCTCGACATCCCCCATGATTCAATAAATTGAACAATAGTTGGCTAAATAATTGTAAGCATTAAGAATACAAATTAAACACACAACCCTGGAAAGGTAGAAGAATAAAAGTAACAATCAAATTCAAATTGCATTTTCAAAGCTAGGCTACATAGATGCCCTAGAAAAATAAAATTAGTTCATAGCAAATTGATAGGTTTCGATTGCAATTACAGATTAAATACACAACGGAAAAATTACAAAAATATCGAAACCTAGCCATGGATCCATGTGAAAATCATAAATCATGCTTAGGAGTTATACCTTAAAGATGGATTTACTGTCTCTAAAGTATGCCGATCACAGTACTGCAATATTATGGTGCCTCTACGGTATCCACACGAATGGAACAAAAAATGGCTATTGGCTGCGGGAAGGGATGCTCCTCCTCACGGTCTCTCTCTTTCACTTTTTGTGACAGCTAGGGTTTTTCACATGTGTCTTTTTCACAGATACATACCATATATATAGGTTTAGAAAACCAACCTAACAGAATAATGAGGTCGTTGGGCTCACAATTTGACATGTGTCAGATTCATGTGTGGGCCTTTGAACTTTAGTCGGACCGTTTAATCTAATTAAATGTCCAACCAATGTCAAGAGTCCAAGTCACACTTAGATCCCTAATTAAATTCATCTAGAATTTAAATCCCAATTTTGATCCATTCTAAGTGTATGACCATATAGGTTTCCATTATGTTGACAGTAATACAAAAATCATATTCGAGTATTACAAACTGTGAGCGGTATCTAGCAATACATCATTGCTACTCAAGTAACAGGAATGTTAGTGATTTGACATAACCTATCTGTGACTAATGTTACCATGTAGTTTAGTCCCTTTATCCAGATATCTTAATTGACCACAAGGTATAGAGCGTGTCACCCTAATATAGTTCAATCTTTGGTTTCTTGATGTCCGAGTAGACTTACTAAAATAAATGAGATCAATATCTCACATTGACTCATTTGAGCACGACCATGCATTTTGCAGTCTCACTCAATCAAGGAACCCATAGATATCACTTCTGTTATGTAAAAGGAAAAAATCCTATCTAAGTCACTCACATCCCTCCGCATGATTTGTAGTATATCCAATAGTCAACTTTATAATCATCTTATTACAGAAAACGTTTCAGGACATTAAAACATATAACTTCTCATATAGGGACCCGTAGTGACTTCAAGTCAAAGGATTACGTACACCATGGTCACTGTAAGAACCGCTTATGACACTCACATAACGATCCATGCAGCATTCTCCTGGTGGGTCAGTCCAGTACATTATTACTCTAATATGTACCCATGTGAAGACTTGATATTTCATATTTATGACCCGTGAGAATGGTCATCAGTCTACGCACACACTGGTCTCTATGCATTACCGTTGTCATAATTCACAATAATACTTGGCTAGGGACATTTAAGAATAATGTTCTGATTCCAACCAGTAGAATCTCACAATCAAGTCATGCACTTGATATCCATGTCATTGAACATACTATTCTAAAGACTTCACTATGTTCATTTAATTCACAATAAATAATACAATAAATGAAATGCCTAAATATGAAATAAATGTCATGATACAATGTAAACTAGTAATGTCAATATACAACTGGCCTCTAGGGCATCCACCAACACAAATTTGAAACTAACAAACATTGTTTTGGATTGCATAATGAAAAATAGAAGATAAGAAAGAACTCTAGACCATCTTGATGAACGCTATGACTCTTCCTCTCTAACGGTGTGATTAGTCATCTCCTCCAATTCTCTTAGCCTCCAAGATCTTTTCTACTTGACCTAGAGTTCATACCAGAATCTACATATCACACCCAAAGGATCCCTATAAAAACATATATACAAATATAGCCAATTAGACCCGAAACCCACACCCAAAATATAACATCAACGCCGATGCAGTCAACTGCATTTTTCTGTTCACCAAACAGAGAGTTTAGCGGTCGACTGCGTTTTTTTTTTGTGCGGTCTACTGCTAATGTTTTATGCGCATAGCTATAGAAAAAATGATTTTCCCAGAGCTACAGAACTATGTTTGAGACATATGACCACTCGTTTCAAAGAGAACTCGAATACCAACCATTTTTATTTAGAACAAAAATTGGGATTCGTCGAACTTCTAGTTCAAAACAGTAGTAGAAGTTCTAGGTGCTGTTATTGCTGCTTTTTTGCATTGCTTTGTGTCTTTTCTTTCTCCAACTCCAAGCTCTGTGACTTCGTGTATTTGAGTCCACAATCCGAACAACCATCTTATTCCTTCAAAAGCAACCAAATAAATAAAATTAAATAGAAAAATGATGAAATCAAAAGAAATAAACGAAAACTTGCAACTTCAAAACATAAAAAGAGTAATAAAAATCATGTAAAAGTTATATTCATCAAAACCCAAGAACTTTCCTGAAGCGACGCCGAAGGCGCACTTCGAGGGGTTCAGCCTCATGTTCTGCTTCTTCAAGACATTGAAGGGCCTCTTCGAGATATTTGATATGGTCCTATTTTCCAAGGTTCATGACGAGCATGTCATCGACATAGGGCTCCATATTCTGACCTACCTGGTCTTTGAACACTTTATTGACTAGATGTTGGTAAGTGGCATCAGTGTTCTTCGGTCCGAACGACATGACTCTGTAGCAATAGAGTCCTTGGTCGGTGATGAAGGAGGTCATAAGGATGTCCGGTGGAAACATATGAATTTGATTATACCCTGAGAACGTGTTCATGAAGCTGAGTAGTTCATGTTCGGACGTGGCTTCTATCAAGGCATCAATGCTCGAGAGCAGAAGGGGTCCTTCAAACAAGCTTTGTTGGGATCGGTGAAGTCTATACATATCCTTAACTTGCTGCTGGCCTTCTTGACCATTACCACATTGGATAGGTATTCAGGGTAGCTATTCTCCTAGATGAAACGAGCAGCCAGGAGCTTGTTGCCCTCTTCCTTTACGGCATGTTGCCTATTTGGGGCAAATTTGCAATGCTTCTGTTGCACCAGTTTAACATCCAGGTCGATGCTCAGCCTATGCCTTATCAACTCTTCCAAAATGCCAGGCATATTGAAGGTCGTCGAAGTGAACAAGTCCTGGATTCTTCAGATGTAGTCGATTACCTTCTCTTTAAGTTCGGGAGGAAGGATCTTGCTCACTTGGAACTTTTTCGAATCGTCCTCACTGGAGAACGAAACCTCTTCCAAGTCATCAACGGGCTCATAATTGATTTGGGCTCCTCCTTGAGGGTATCTCTACTACGTCCAGGGGAGGATCGAGGCCCCCCAATGTGTCAGTGTAGTACAGTCACGCTGTCTCTTGGCTACCTCTGACTATCTAACTATCCTAACCCTCGCTATTGTTGGAAATTTCATCTTCATGTGGTAAAAACTTGGAGTGAGGCTAAGCCGAGGCATCCGAAGATATCGTTGTAGGTGGCCTTGAGATTCACCAACATAAAGTCCATTGGTTCAGTTCGGATTGCTGGGGCCTTCTCTGCTTCACGTCGAGGGTGATGATTCCCTCAATTTGGACCGACACCCCAGAAAAATCGTGGAGGGTATAGCCAGCTGATTTCACTCTTTCTCAGTAGAGTTTGAGGCATTCGAAAGCTTCCAAGTATAGGATGTCGATAGAGATACCTTTATCCACAAAGATTTGGCAAACTTTGTGGTTCGCCATGCAGAGGCCGATACTAGGGCATCGCAATAGGGGGTGCAGACACCCTTTAAGTCTTCATCGGAAAAAGTGACATGTATCCCCGAGCTTTTGGTAGGAGGTCAGTTGTGTAACAAGTTCACATCTCAGACCAATGCCTTCCTAGAGGTCCCCCCCCCCCAGCGTGCATCGAATGGAAGATGGCCATCAGTTCAGATTCCTGGGATTCAGGCTCCTTCACTGGATGCTTAATGTGACCCCGGAGTAGAGGAGGGTCCGCTTTGTCCTTCTGCATGAACTTGGACAAGTAGCTTCGTCGGATCAAGGCCTCAATCTCCTTTTTAAGGGCTCGACAGTCATTTGTTTCGTACCCATAATCGCAGTTGAAGCAAGACCAGAACCTCTTATCCCTCTTTTCCTCGGGGGTGTTCATCTGAGGTGGGGGATGAAGGAGTACCTCTCCCTCCACTTCCATCAGCACCGTGGAGATGCTAATGTTGAGCGGGGTAAATTTATCGAATCGAGGTAGAGGAGGGGGATGCCTCTGACTGGAAGCGTCCTTTTGAGACTTCTTGGGAGCCTCGATGCTTTTAATCTTCTGCTTTTCCTTCGACGATGATTCCTTGCTCCCCTTAGGGTGAAGCTCCTCCTAAGCTTGGATGTATTTTTTGCTTCGGATAAAGAGGTCAAAAAAATCCGAGGGTGGCTTCTTGGCAAGAGAGGTTTTGAGGAGATCATGTCGGACATTGTGCCTGAAGATGGCTGCTGCGACCCCAGAGTCAAGAGAAGGGGATTGACCATGCCTCCATTGTAAACCATTGGACGAAGTCCTGAAGCGAATCTCCTTTCTACTTTAAATATAGCAGGGATGCGCTCATCTTCTCCGCCTTGCAACTGGTTACGAATGTGCGTGAGGAAGCTCTCCTGGAGCTGTTTGAAGGAGTAAATGGAGCCGGTAGTGAGCTGCGATTACCATTCTTTCACTGGGCCTCGGAGGATGGCAGGGAACGTCCTACAAAGAACTGCATCTGAGGCATTGTGGATCATCATAAGAGTATTAAAACTCTCGATATGGTTTGCCAGGTCAGATATGACTCGAAGGCGGGAGGCTTGCAGTCTCTCGAGACTGTGGCCTCGAGGATGAAAGGGGCGAAGGGGGTCGGATGGGTCAGTACCACCTTTTCTGGTACCTATACTGTTGCCCTATTCCGGCGATGCGATCTTCCATCTCTTGAAGGCACTTCATGACAACTTCTTCTTGTACCTTGGATCGGGTGGCCCCGAATGACCCTTTGATGTGGTAGACACTGGTGCAGGAATCCCCAGAATGACGGTCCCTTCTGTGCTCTCTCCAAAGATCCTGTAGAATTTTGTTTCTGTAGTCTTGAAACTCGACTCTGGTGATTGCTGATTGACGGGAGTAGAACTTCATTTGCTCCTGTATCCTCAGGGGGAGAGTGATCTTAGGGGCTTTTACGAGCAAGGGAAAGGCTATTGCAGCTTTTGTGATGCTCCGAACGGGAACCTCCATTTCAGGATCAATTCTGCTTGATATGGTGATAGAGGTCTTCCTCCTGCTGTCGGTTGTTGACGACATGTTGGAGGTCCGAATGTGCAGATGGTCCCATCTTATGACCTGCGGAGAGGGAGGCAATGTGGACATGTCCTTGACCTTCGAGAGAGGTTGAACCTGCCTGGGGTCCTAAATGTCGCCGTTAAGACCCTAGAGTTACAATCCTACTGAGGAGGGGTGCAACGGTTGAGGGCGAGGTGGATCTACCTGGCCACTTGGGGCTATGGCCCTTTTTGTTTTTAGGGTCATGGTTAGAAATGGCTTCTGACCGTGGGGTCTGATTGGAGGGCAGGATCTATGTTTTCCTACAGACGACACCAATCTGATGTTGCTTTTTTCTAGTGTGGGAGCTATCAGATGATAAGTTCTTGATATGAGGAGAAAGCTTAGATGTCACTGGTTGATCATATCTAATGTGAGACTGATATTTGTGGTTGAATTTGGACTGGATGGCTAAGATAATGCCGAAAATTGGCAAAAATTCTAGGCCACTTTTTGAAAATATTTGCGATTATGGGTCAGTTTTGAAACTATTAGTGCTCGTAGGCTACTTCGTGCCACATCTGCAGTGGCCGCTATTCTCATTAGCGGTTGTTCCATTTAGAAGCCGCTAATGAGAATAGCGGCCTCTATTTAAAAAAAACATTGAAATTTTTGTTTACTGTTGTTATTCCTATTTGCGACCAAAGCATATATGAAGTCGCTAATGAGATTAACGACCTTCAATGAATTGTATTCCAACACTTAGTAAAATCTAGAGATCTTTTGCTCTCTAAAAAAGTAACAATCAATTTATTTTTCAAACTGAGGTCGCTATTCAGAATAGAGGCCTTTATTGTACTAAGATCACTATTCCGAATAGAGGCCGTAGTTGTGTGACTATTTTGCAAATTTACAAAGAACAAGAAGATTGAGGTTCCTACTAAGGTCGCTATTGCGAATAGACAGAATTTGTAGGTTCGTAGGAACTCAAACAGGCGGAATCCTGCTTCTTCCTCGTTGACAAATTGACTCCTTGATCCTCTCGCGAACCTGCACAAACGTTTGAAACACCGGGATGGATCCCGGTGACGAACCCTCCGATGCTCTTGCCAATACTAGAAAAAGTAAAGGGAAAGAGTTTAAGTGTGCAAAGAGTGATCACCTGTGACATTAGGAGATAGGGGATATTTATAGTCGCTGTAGGGACCTCTTTCAGGATAAGAGTGAATCCCTACTTTCCGGTGAGGCTGGATAGGGGTGGTTATAACCACCTCCTCGAGATAAGGACTAGCCAGGATTTCCTCCAATCCTGTTGAGCTAGCCACTAACGGGTTAAGACTCATTCTTAACTGAACAGATCCATTCATGGGTTAGCGGGTCTAAGAGGAGAGACCCAGTTCCTAATCCGGACCCGTCTGTAGGTGAAATTACCATCTTGCCCCTGCAACTTTAAGCTTTGTGCCCACTTTGAACGGTTCTGATTTAACCCTATTTTTAGCCATATCACGAGCCCCTCACTCCCAAAGACTGTGTGTTACAGCCTTTGGGGAGTAGTTTTGTTGTTTGAATGGCATATAGGGCTTTATCGGAGCCTTCAAAGGGTGTTCGAATCTCGTTTAAGGGGTGATGGTGTTTTTCTGAGCTGGTAATGTACCCAAGTTTGCCTTTAGGCCCTTGGGGATTTTTACAAGATTTTTTAGTTATTTTTCAGATCATTTATTCAAATTTGCAAAGTGATGATTTATTTTTCGGGAGCATCGATTAACTATTCCAACCAATAATTATTTATCCAGGGGCTCAAAAATATTTCCCCGAATTTATAATTATTTTTTAGAATTTTTAATTAATTGTCCTGAATTCTAAATCATTTTTTGCAATTTTTTAAATAAATAATTCAAATTAATAATCAAAAAATAATTTTAATCACCTATTTACGACGTGGCGCAATCTGGATCGTCCATCAGCCATTAGCGCGAAATTCAGAATGATCCGACGGAGGGATGGTGCCGAACGACGTGGACGCATCTAGAACCTGGATCGGGTTGTGGCGCGAGTTTAGAGACGATCTGATGGCTCATATGGCTCGGCGGCATTTTCTCCACATGAGCAGCTCGGAATGCCTATCGTCTGGATTGGGATTCCAAGCGACGTTGCATAATCTGGGGCATCCATCTGGATGCGGCACGAATTTTGAGATGATCTAGCGGTAGATCTTGCATTTGGTTACGTGGCTGGATCAGGGACGTCCATCAGGTTGCAGCACGAATTTTGAGGCGATCGGACGGTTCTCATAACTCGATGATATTTTCTCCATATGAGCAGCTCAGAATGTCATTCGCTCGGATTGGGATTCCGAGTAACGTGGCACAATCTAGGACGTCCATCTGGCCTCGGTGCAAACATCTTGACGATCCGACGGTGGATCTCGCACTTGGCCACGTGGCCGAATCAGAGATGCTCATCAGGACGTGGCACGAATTTTGAGATGATCAGATGGTTCTCATGCTTCGGCAGCATTTTCTCCATATGAGCAGCTCGGAATGTATGTTGCTCGGATTTGGTTTCCGAGCGACGTGGCATGATCTGGACCGTCTGATGAAAATCAGGTGCGAATCACGAGGCACGGTAGCGTGGATCATGAGAAAACGTGATCTTGGTCGACACGGCAAGATCTGAGCCATCTGATTAAGATCATGCGCGAATCACGAGGAGAAAGTCGTTTTTCTCCAATACGCAGCTCGGAATGCAAGTCGCTCGAATTTGGTTTCCGAGCGACGTGGCATGATCTGGAGCGTCTGATGAAGATCAGGCACGAATCACGAGGCACGACGGTGTGGATCACGAGAAAACGTGATCTTGGTCGACGCGGCAAGATCTAAGCTGTCTGATTATGATCAGGCACAATCACGAGGAGAAAGTCAATTTTCTCCAATACGTAGCTCGGAATGCAAGTCGCTCGGATTTGGTTTCCGAGCGACGTGGCATGATCTGGACCGTCTGATGAAGATCAGGTGCGAATCACGAGGCACGGCAGCGTGGATCATGAGAAAACGTGATCTTGGTCGACACGGCAAGATCTGAGCCATCTGATTAAGATCATGCGCGAATCACGAGGAGAAAGTCATTTTTCTCTAATACGCAGCTCGGAATGCAAGTCGCTCGGATTTGGTTTCCAACGACGTGGCGTGATCTGGACCGTCTGATGAAGATCAGGCACAAATCATGAGGCACGACGGCGTGGATCACGAGAAAATGTGATCGTGGTCGACACGGCGAGATCTGAGCCGTCTGATTAAGATCAGACGCGAATCACGAGGAGAAAGTCATTTTCTCCAATACACAGCTCGGAATGCAAGTCACTCGGATTTGGTTTCCGAGTGACGTGGCATGATCCGGGCCGTCTGATGAAGACCTGGTGCGGATCCTGAGGCAAGAGGCGAGGATTACGAGGATTTTGGTGTTTAGGCTTCTGATTCTGGTGTTTAGGCTTCTGGTGGGCCGTTCTGGGGGCCCGAAGTATTTGAAAGCCCACCCGAACCTGCCTTAACACTTATAAGTTTTCACCACCTCCTTTTCCTCTCATTTCTTACTCTTTTATCTTCACTTCACTTTTACTTAAATCACTTTTGCTCTTAAGCGGTGCTGCTAGCATTTGTGGCCAGGCGTTTCTATTCTCCGGTGATCTTTCCGACCGTAGACGTCACTTCGAGGTAGATCATCTTAAACTTAATTCAAAATGTCTAGAGTGTCATCGGGGAATGAGACCTCCACCTTGGACCAAGAGATCGGCCGAGCTCTAGTGGTCCCCCCGAGCAAGGGGAAGGAAGTGGCGAAGTCAATCATCATAGAGACTATAGCGGAGAAGGTGAAGGGGGCTGGTGCACTGGGTCGGCTATTGTCGATGTTGTCGAGCCTCGGGATGGTCAGAAGCTACTCCGGGGATATCTTGTCGAAGGCGGTGCAAGGGAGATCGGCCGCCTATAAGGAGAAAAGTTCGAGGGACCCTTCGGAGGTGGACAAGATCCCCTTGGTGATGACCAAGGCGAACCTTCATCGAATCAGGAAGGGGTTCTGCATCCCGAAGGAGTACGCCCTGCTCCTTCCCGGTTCAGGCTTCCGAGCGTGCACGGGGACGTCGCCGGATACATGCATCTTCCCGTACGATGCACTCAATGCCGGCCTTCGGCTACCCCTACCGCCCTTCGTAGTCGAGGTGCTGCAGTGGTACGGCTTGAGTTCGGTGCAGTTCATGCCGAACATGTGGAGGCACGTCATTGCTTTCATCCTCCAGTGCTAAGCGGTCGGTGTACAGCCTCAGCTCGTCATTCTCCGCAGTCTCTACCAGATCTGCCGAATGAGCAAGATGGAGTACCGGTACTACCTGTCACCGAGGAAGGGGGTCAAGTTGATCGAGAACCCAGACTCCATCAAACATTGGAAGGAGAAGTACTTTTTGATCCGAGGTCCCGAGCCGTGGGGCTTTCCGACAGTGTGGAAGGAAGAGGTTCTAAAGTGGGCGAAGGCCGAGCCGGTGCTCACCAAGGAAGAAGATGAGGTCGTGTCGAAGATCCTCGGTCTTTCAACCCTCGGTTGGAAATATATCACTGAGGAGGTCCTATTCGGTGGGGGTTTTAGTCCGATCGATCCTAGTACGCTCTGTTTACTTCTTTTTCCTTAGTTTATATGTGTTTGCTTTTATATCGCTAAGTCTTTTCTGATTTTCCTTGTATAGAAGCCCCCGGCATGGACTACAGAGCTCTTATGGCGAAGAGGGGTGCGGCAGCGGTGAAGGGCGTGGACAGCAAGAAGAGGAAGGGGACGATGACGGGGTTCCTTCCAGCCGAGCAGTTCAGCCACCCTCGGCTCCTGCAGTTGTTGTCGACTTGGTCAGCGACTCCCCCTCGGCACCGCGGGCCACGTCCCCTCGGCCGTCGCCCCCGGATCTTCGAGCGGGGAGTTTTCTGCCGGTGCTACCGCTTACAGCCGAAGCGGAGACCATCCTCACCGAAGAGCACAAGAAGCTCTTCGTCTTTGATTGGAGGGTGATGAAGCTTGACGGCTTCCTAGGCGAAGCGGCGATGTGTATGCAGGCCGTACGCCACCTGCCAACCCCGAATGATCACACGGCTCTAAAGACTGGCATGGTCGGGGACGACGCATTGGAGGTCGCCCGGTCAACGATGTCGGTAAGTGAACTTACCCTGCTCTCTCAAGTTTCGGAGTTAATGATTTTTGGGTTCTCACGTTCTTCTCCTTTTGTTTTCAGACACTCTGCCACTTCAGCCATATGCTCGAGCAGTTCGCCGAGTAGGAGAAGGAGATGAAGGTGACGAACGATCGTGAGCGGGCAGAGCGTGTCAAGGCGGTGAAGTTGTTCGAGGCCGAACAACCGCTCTCGGCATTGCGAGCTGCCGAGGTTGGTGCCCACGAGACTAAACTTGCTGAGGCACTCGAGCGCTCAGCGACCGAGGCAGCCAAGGTTGAGGCGCTGGAGAAGGAGAAGGCTCGCCTCGAGGAGGAGCTAGCAAAGGCTCTGAAGGCGTCTGAGGAGGCGCTGAAGGAGCAGAAGACGAAGGTGGAAGAGGCGAAGAAAGCTGTGAGACCCCGTATTTCTAGATAGTATATATATATATATACTAGTATATGGAGTAGTATATATATAGTATATATACTAAGTAGAAAGAAAGAAAAGAAAAAGAATGGAAGATGGTGACGTGTAAGGAAAAGAAGGAAAAGAATGAGAAGGTATTAATTGGTGGACTATAGAAGATCCTATGGGCTTGGATGAAGTGATGAGCCTAGGTGATTTCCTATGGGGCTAGATATGGAATTAAATGAATGAGTGAAGGAATGTGTGTGTGTGGTGTGTTGACCGGTTGACCTTGGGAAACATACTCCCATATCGGTAGTAAATAGGAGGAAATATGAGTATATATTAGGAAGCCAAGGATGAAGGGTTACCTTCCGTCCGGACACCCTTTTGTGGCAGCCTGTGGTGGGCGTGGCTAGAATTTAGTTAATTGTGTGCGTACGAGTTGAGTGCGGGGCATTACAAAAGCCATTCAAGACGAGGCGGAGGCCCACATGATGACGAACATGGAGGAGGCCTACGCTCGGACCTTGAAGCAAGTAGCGGTTCGTCTCCCGGACTTCAACAACTCGGGGTACTATTTCTACGATCCAGTAGAGGGCGAGGAGTTCACTCTGCTAGCTGAGGTCGAGCCCGAATGGGAAGGTGACGAAGCCGACGGCGACAGCGAGGAGGAGGCGAATCCCGATGGGGTGCTCGTCACTTTGCCAAGCGAGGCTGCCTCGGAGCAGCGCCTCGAGGTGGCTCCCTGACTTAGTCGCTTTTTCTTCTTCTCTTTTTTTTCTTCATGTACTGCTGAACTGCGGACTGGCCACCGCTTTCATTTTGAAATGAATAAGAAACTTCTATCTCTTTTTGCCTAAGTGTTGAAAAATGTTCGAATTCTTTTTGGCTAAGTGTGGGGGCAATAGACAGAATTTATAGGTTCGTAGGAACTCGAACAGGCGGAATCCTGCTTCTTCCTCATTGACAAATTGACTCCTTGATCCTCCTGCGAACCTGCACAAACGTTCGAAACACCGAGATAAATCCCGGCGATGAACCCTCCGATGCTCTTGTCAATACCAGAAAAAGTAAAGGGAAAGAGCTTAAGTGTGCAAAGAGTGATCACCTGTGACAGTAGGAGGTAGGGGGGTATTTATAGTCGTCGTGGGGACCTCTTTCAGGATAAGAGTGGATCCCTACTTCCCGGTGAGGCTGGATAGAGGTGGTTATAACCACCTCCTCAAGATAAGGACTAGCCAGGATTTCCTCCAATCTTGTTGAGCTGGCTACTAACGGGTTGAGACCCGTTCTCAACTGAATAGATCCATTCATGGGTTAGCGGGTCTAAGAGGAGAGACCCGGTTCCCAATTCGGATCCATCTGTAGGTGAAATTATCATATTACCCATGCGCTTTAAGATTCATGCCCACTTTGAACGGTTCTGATTTAACCCCATTTTTAGCCATATCAGCAACCAAAGTATATTAAGGTCGTTATTCCCAATAGCGACCTTAGTTGGATGATTATTAAATCTTACAGAGAGCAAGGAGATTTAGTCTTCTATTAAGGTCGCTATTCAGACTAGCGACCTCAGTTTTAATTTTTTTCCCCAAAAGAGTAAAAGTTCTCTAAAAATTGCTGAGTGTTTGGTTGGAGGGGAAGGGAGGGGAGGGGAGGGGAGGAGAGGGGAGGGTTTTTTTAAAACTTTTCATGTTTGGTTCATTTTTCAGAAGGGGAGGGGAGGGAAATGGGGGGTGCAACACCCCTCCTGAGCCAATTTTGGCTCCCCTTCAATATTGGAGAATTTAGAGGGGAGAGAAATTATGTCTAATTTTTTTAAGTCATTGAACTAAATTGCCCTTTTAAATCCATGCTTATTGTTTGAACCTATGCTTAGATAGTCTTCCTGCTTTGAAAATAGAATCGATCCTCCCTGATTTTGATTTAAATGGCTGAGATATGTTAGTTTCCTCTAGATTGACAGGAGAATCCTCCTCTGCTTTGATAAGACTCTGGATGTCAGCATGTAAAACAAATTTTCGAAAATTTTATAGAGGTATTCAGATAGCTTCATTGATTTTTTGAATGGGATGTCCATCTCCTGACCGGACATCTGAAACAAATGAAAGTAAAAGCTCAAGTTTATATTTTGAATGGGATGAAGCACTAAAAAATCAAGATCATGCAATATTAGAGTCTTCTGTGAATTCTACTTTGCCGCCACTAAACTGCGATGTGCTACAAGAGAATCACTACCAAAATAAGATCATGCTAATACATGAAGTCTTGATTATTACAATGTTAAGACTTCTTCCATCCTTCATGTGAATCTTTTCTTAAATGGAATTGATACAATTAATTGATCTTTTGTTATTTGTACGATTCATCAAAAACGAAGGGAAAGGAATATAATCTAATCCATTTCCACCAGTATATTAGAGTATCAAATTTAGATACTACATGTCGGAGAATTTGGAGAGAAACCATGATTTCTCATAATTCTGTGTATCTTTGTAAAAATGAGGTTATATCTGATGCACATGGTTTGCAATACAGGTTTAGGGAAAATGCTATATGTGTTTCAAAGCAATGTGCATTGCCAGTGAAGGAAATGAATTTGGTGCTGCATCCAGAGCCGACATGCACACGCTAAAATAGTCATTGTTGACTGAATCTTTGACTGCTTTAATTTTGTAAACAATGGAGGAGAATTTTTCTTCTTCAATGAGATCTTTACATGTCGAGGACATGGAGGAGAGGCAATGTGCATAGACAGTGATGCACTTGGTTTTATTTACATTTCTAAACTCAAATGTAAAAGGGTATAAAAGTAATTTTATTATAAAATCCTTTCCCTCCCCTTCTAAACCAAACAAGAAGATGATTATTTTCCCTCCCCTTCTGAACCAAACAAGAAGATGATTATTTTTCCTCACTTCACCTCCTTTGAACCAAACAGAGTCTTCATTAAAATCCCTCCCCTCCCATCCCCTCCATAAAATCCTTCTCCTCCCCTCCCCTCCTTTGAACCAAACAGAGTCTTCATTAAAATCCCTCCCCTCCCCTCCCCTCCATAAAATCCCTCTCCTCCCCTCCCCTCCTTTGAACTAAACAGAGCATAAGTCTCTCAATATGTTCATTTGATGTCACTTATCTCATTAGCGATCTCATATATACTTCAGTCGCTAGTGGGAATAGCGACAACAAACAAAAAGTTCCAAATATTTTTAAAACATATGCCGCTATTTCTATTAGAGACTTTCAAAGTAGAGAGACCGCTAATGAGAAGAACGGCCGCTACTGAGATGACACCAAGTAACTTATAAGCGCTAATAGTATTGAAACTGGTCCATAATCACAAATATTTTCAAAAAGTGGCCTAATGAGGCAAAAAAGTCAAACAACTACAACAGCAGAATTATGGTATTTTTCTCTATCTGCATTCTCTTTCTTCTTCGCCCCCATCGCCGGAAACTACTAGACCTAACCACCATCGGGAATCCTAACCCTTGCCATCGCCAGATTTCTCTCTCCCACTCGGATCTTCCATTCCACCTGCAGTCAGTGGATGCTCTTTACACGTGGCGCTCTGGAATTTGTTGAACTTCGCAGCGTTGACCAAAACTACATTTCTCAATGTCTCGGAACCAGAAAACAATAATGGACGACGGCAAGACGGACACCACCGCCCCCTTCTTGAAGACCACTGTCGACAGCTTCATCCAGGACCGTCTCCTCGACCGAGACGGCCGCATCCACCAGAGAGAAGAGTGCGCCGACCGCCTCGCTGCCGCCACTCAAAACACCACCACTACCACCACCACCAGCAACTCGTCTGATGAGGTCCGGTATTCGGATCAGACTGTCCTTGCTAACCTTGACTGGGGCATCGACGCCTTAGAAGAAGCCATTTCCACCTCCAACCCCGAGGCCAAGCTTGCTCGCCTCGATCACGCTGAACGCATGCTCCAAGTCTGCGCGCTGCTCCATCCAGACAACTCCACTGCAGGCGTTCCCAATTCTTACCTCTCTGCCTGGGCCCACCTCAACCTCGCTTTTCTTCGCAAACTTCCCGGAAACGCCAATGCCAGCAGCGACGCTGTATATCATGTTCTTGAGATGTTCACTGTGGATCCCTTTTTCGCCAGGATTGATTTCGCTCCTCAGCTGTGGGAGTCTCTGTTTCTGCCCCATATGAACTCTGTAGTTGGGTGGTACTCCGAAGTCCGACACCGGATTGTAATGGAGAGCATCCCGGATGCTTCTTCTTCCGAGTTGTCCTTGACTGTTGATGATTTTGATGATGATCAGTTGTTTAATGACTCGTTGATTCTGTCCGTGTGGCCGGATCAGGCTGATAAGTTGGAGGAGTTGGAGAGGGTTTATGGGGAGTCGTTGGATCATAATACTAGGATGTTTGCTAGGTATTATAAGGAAGTGGTGGGAGGGAGGAAGGGGATGATGGCTGTGCTTCCCCCCATTGCAGAGCCGCCTATGACGCCGTTGCATGAAGTGAGTAGAAAGATTCCGGATTTTGTCAAGTTTGGGCCCATTTTGCCCAAGAGTGCTGGCTTTGCACCTTTGGCTAGAGATAGAGTAGATTCGGAGCCAGGAAGTTCAAGTGGTGCCATTAGAAGAAACAGGTGTGTCTCCAACTTAATAGAGAACATGTCTCACCTAATTGGATGCCAACTTCTTCCTTCCCTGCCTGATATTTATGGAGATTGGCAGTTCTTTTTGGGGGGTAATCTAATTCAACACACTATACAAAAAGTTTCTTCCAAATTTGGTCAAAATATTATACACTATGAACGTTAGGTGGTCTTTGGTTTCCTTTTTAAAAGATGACTCTTAAGGCTGTGTTTGGCAAAGCGATTGGAGGAAAAGGTGGGACACTCATGGAATCTCAAATCATGTTCTTATGCAATCCTATGTTTTGCATGAATTTCCCAATTTCTTGTCCAAATGCCACTCGCCAATTATGGAATTCTATTCCTATCTAAAAATTGTCGATCAAAGTCGCAACTAATATAGCACTTCCTTTTGTTCGCACTGAACCTCATCTTCTCACCCTTCAGTTGCCTACAAAAGCCCGAATAATTCATTGTTATGAATCAAGTGCAGACCTTTTCTAAAATAAATGGGTTGAAATTATGATTGTTTATCTTTCTTGTCTATCTTACTCATAACTTTCTAATAGGATATGATAGTTAAAGACTAATAACTGCCTTAAGTCTTCTATGCAATTTTTATAGGCAACAGAAACAACAAAACTATAAAGCTAGATCTCCTAAATGTAAGAGAAGTTAACTCTCTGGTTTCTTAAGTTTAAGATATCTTCATGGTTTTGAGTTACTGTGAGTTTGACTCCTTATTGAACTTATTCAATACGTGCAAGATGAATGAACTTGTTTAGAATTATGGTTGGCGAGTTTGCACAGCCGATAGGCGATCAACCAGAAGAGCCAAATGGAGTACTTTTTTCCGGAGTTATGGTACCTTTAAGTTTACAATATAAATTTGGCTTTCTTTCCAATAATATAGTTTAAGAGCATTTGATTGTGTACTTCTTAAACAGATTTCGTAGATTTAAATTAATGTATCCCATTATATATATATATATATATATATATATATATATATATATATATATATATATATATATATATATTACTTAAGAGGAAAGGGTGCCTCATACTTGTAGGAGGAAAACTTCCGCATATAGAGTACTTGTACTCGTATGGTGGGACTTTATATGGACGATCCATACCGTTCATTACATTTATAATGTCAAAAAATGTGTGTATACAAAAATTCAAGTCATTTGGAGGTTTCTTTTTCATGCAATGCATGATACAAATTTGTTGTATTATTAATAAACGGTTCACTTTGTGACAAATTAATTATTTTGTTAGTTCTTGATATAATGTTATAGACTGTAGAGGTTGGCATCTTTGTCTCTACTTTGAGATAATTGTTCGAAGGAACTGATCAGTTTTCCTCATCCCTAGCATATTGAATTTGAACATGCATACTTGGATTCTGTGATAGTTTTTAATATATCCCTGGAAAATCTGTGTTCTTTTACACTAAATTGTAAGATTATGTGTTTTGAGATGTTGATGCTAGTATCTTGATTCTTATAATTCTTACGCTATCACCTAAATGACTTTTTGTCTTAAAACCATGATTTCCATGTCAAGCAGATCAAGTATAACCACAAACTCTGGAAAAGAATCAAAGAAGCCGTTCTTCATGGTAATCTAATTATTTTACGGTCACTTCATGTTGCTATTTTGTGTCTTTGTAAATGCATATAAGAGTCCCTTTTCTTTTTCAAATTTTATTGTAGGAGGCCTTGCTTGAGGACAATGATGAAGAGAATGATACGGGTGTCAGTTTTTTTGAAGAATCAGAATTCATACCTCGTAATCGAGTAATATTGAACAATACAAGCCCTATGGTGGAGAATACAGGTATGCAGAAAACACCATCTCCAAGAATGATGAATAATTCTGTTTCTCTGTATGGTTTTTCTCCAGAGGGTTCCCCAAACTCGTTAACAAGGCACAAGAATCTTTCTTCTTCTCCTGCTCGACACTCATTAGCGGGATCCCGAAACTCATCAGCATCAGCATCCGTATCAGCAAGAAACAAGCAGTTTTCTTCTTTTGATGGTTATCCTCTAGCGAATTCACCAAATAGGTCATCATCAAGAGAGAAGAAGATTCAGGCAGCTTCTCTTGACAGTTACTCTCCCGCAGATTTCCCAAAAACGCCTCCACAGGTTCTGTCTCCCAATTTAGTTGCAACTTCTAATCATGAACCTGAACAACTCTTCTCTCTTCTGTCTACTTGTTCTACAAGCCCTCTGTTCTCAATTGAGAATAACCAAACCTCTGTGGTTTCGTCTCCAAACACGCAGCCTGATCAACTCGTGCATTTTATATCTAGTCGTCCTGCACCTGCACTTGCTTCTCCAAGACAGTGGACCACTTCAGCAGATTATTTCAATGCAGAATCCGTACTGGCAGTTTTTTTGTGAAATCAAATTTCCAGTCTTTCTTGATTATGGTGTATAACTTGACCGATTTACTTTTTCTTGCTGCGTTTTGAATTTTCCAATCAGGAAGTGCGGAAGAGTCGTCGAGAAAGCTTTTCCTCTAGCATAAACAATTTGAGCTACAAGAATACAATTGATCATGTATCACCTTCTAGGTAAGGTAACAGCATCTCAGCAGATTGCACATATTGCAGCTTTATATATCCATGGCTATCACATTTACTGCTTAAACTGTGCAGTTTTTATACTGAAAGTGAAGATGAAGTCAGTGGTAGCAATATTGCTCTTGGTTCATCAGAAAAATATATGCCTAGAACAAGGCCGCCAAAGGATTTTATCTGTCCTATCACAGGACAACTCTTTAATGACCCAGTCACTCTAGAGACAGGTCAAACATTTGAGAGAAGAGCAATTGAAGAATGGCTGAAGAGAGGAAACACAACATGCCCAATCACTCGTCAGCTTCTCTCTTCGTCTGCCCTTCCTCAAACCAATTATGTATTAAAGAGATTAATTACATCATGGATGGAGCAGAATCCAGAACTTGCACAAGAGTTTTCATATGCCGAGACCCTGAGCACTTCTCCCAGTCCCATCTCTCCTAGAGAATATCCATTAGCCTCAAGCACGTCACCAAGCTTCGCGCCTCCACTTTCTAATACTAGAATTGCCTCTATAAAAAATGATAGGAGCAAAAGATTTGCGAGGGTGGCAGCTTCTGGTTCTCCAACTAGTGTTATATCTCAAGCTGCTAATGAAACAATAATTAATGAATTAAAGCAGTACACTTTGTGTCTTTGCACTTCAGAGGACTTGCAAGAATGTGAGACTGCTGTCTTGCGAATAGCAAGGATATGGAAGAACTCAAAGGCCACCTCAGGAATTCATGCTTATTTATCCAAATCAATAGTACTGAACGGGTTCGTAGAAATACTATCAGCTTCTATTGACAGGGAGATCCTAGTAACATCCATTTATGTGCTATCGGAAATTATACTCGTAGATGAAAGTGCATGTGAAACACTTATGAGCGTGGACTCTGATTTTGACTATCTAGCAGCTTTGCTTATAAATGGCTTGGCTGAAGCAGTTGTCCTTATATACCAGCTACGGCCAACATTCAGTCAACTTTGCAGGAATGACCTTGTTCCAGCCTTGATTCAAGTGATAATAAATAAAGGTGAAATACTAGATGACCTTCCACTAGTAATGGAGCCCAAGGATGCTGCAATAGCAATACTAGAGCAGATTCTATCAGGAGGAGATGAAAATAGTCGCTTGCTCAAAGCATTAGGTGTTATTTCAGCCAATGGGCTTCCTGCCATAGTAAAGTGCCTCAATCGAATGGAAGGAAGAGTATTTGTTGTGTCTATACTTTTATGTTGCATGCGTGCTGATAAGAGGTGCAGATATTTAATAGCAAAGAGAGGAGATCTACTGCCTGTCCTTGAATTATTTCATGCTGGAGATGACAGCACAAGGAGCATATGTGTTGATTTTATCTCAGAGATTGTTTCTTTGAACAGGTATGCAATTCTTTTGTTCCATTGAATCCTCTATTTTTATTTTTAGTCACAGCTCTCTCCCAAGTGCTGTTTGGAGAATGGATAAGTAGAGGAATAAGTATAATAACTGAACTTATCATACTCAAATTCAAAAGATAGTATGATAGAATAGCTTGATGCAGAGGAGGATACGGAGGAAAATGGATGTTACAGGGGACTTAGAGGGTTAAGGAAGAAAGAGAAATTTAGAAAGAGGAAGGAAGGAGGAAAATGACACACTGCTAAGGCCTGCAGCGAAAGCACTTGGCTTTCAATTTCTCAAATAATGAGTATACTTTATTTAATAATAATCTGGCCTTTAAATTGGCTCAGAAGATAGAATCAAATAATATTCTAAAATTTTCTTGCCTAATCAAAGAAAACTAAAATGGAAACCAAATAAAATCCTAAATCCGTTGTGCCTTCTGATAATAAACTGATAATAAATTGAAATAGAAACCAAATAATAAAACCTAACTGAATAACCAATTAGGTATAATAGAGGAAAAAACAAGAAACCCTTTAATGCTTGTATTTTTAATTAAGAAAGCCCTACTCTTATTTTTTGTCACATAAACTGTTAAGGAATTAAGCACAGCCAGGAGGAGTTGTAGAGAAGCGATAACCATTCACAACGAACAACCAAGCAAGTAAACCAAACCAAACAACACAAGCACACAACTTTGTCCCGGATCGGACGAACCTAATCCGGAGAAGAAATAACCGAGATATTATTCAACTAGAGAATATACAAGAGTTACAATCACTCTGACCAAGAACTTATCTATCTTGTAACCCTCACTAGAAGATACTTTGCTATCTACAATAGAATACTCTCAGATGAAGTACTACATAAGAAAGAAGACCATTACAATAATATACAGAGATCTAGAGAAACTCTAGGTTGTAATCTTGATACAATAACCGTCCGATATACTCTGAAAAGAAAGCCATACTATAAGAGCTATACGATCTAACTTGGTAAATAAACTGGGCTCAAACAATTCACCAAGAATCGGCCCAATACTGCAACTGCCGTCGCTTGCAGTCAACTGCTCCACTACTTTGGATTCCACTAAGTTAGAGAGCACCCGAGAGCATGACGGTCGACTGCTCCTTGCGCTGCTTCTTTCCTCCTGCTGCTACTCATTTTCTCTTTCAATATTCGCTTCGAACCTCATCTCGCTTCACCGTCTTCTTTTCACATCGAACCTAGTATGCAAGACATAAACCCAACAATATCCACCTTGGATTGCATACTCATGCTTTCACACTGTGTGATTAATTGCCTGTAGACTCTTTCATTTTCTCTTACAAACAATCCTGTTCAGTGACTTTTTCTGCTAGTCAAATTTACCTCCACCTATGGATTTAAAATAAAAATACTGTTACGTACAATTCAATTCGGTCCACAAAGATGGCCCTCAACCCTTATGGGGCATGTTAAAATATAAATTTTAAACATTCAACCTTTGCCCAACTTCCGAGTTTTTGTTTGTTGGTTAGATCTTTCACTCAACTTATGTGGTTCAGCTAAACCTGGAAAACTGAAGCAAAGATACATTCTACCAATACATATCCAAGTGGACCACACTAACTACCTTAATCATTATTTATTATTTTTAGTGTTTATATTTGTTTCTTTGTGTTTCATGTGGATTTATGTTGACATGTAAATATTTGGATTATACCGATATATTTCTGTAACCCCCATTTCCGATTTTTTCAGATTTTTTTTAAAATTCTTTTCTCGTCTCATTTCTGTAATCTGATTTATCTAATAATAATCTCGTTATTTTCTTCAACCAAATTGTATTCTTCTAGTCGATCAATTTTTAGTTGAGCCCTGCAAATTCTTGTACAACCTATCCAATTTTTGTATGTGGACTATTCTAATTAATCTATTATAATCTTAATTGTTTCTTATGGAATTCTAAACCCAATTCTTTAGCCGAGTTCAACCCAAAACCCATACTATTAAAGCCCATTGATTATTTTATTTTATTTAATATTCAGCCCAACCCAATTTCACCCAAACAAATTCCCTATTTGTCTCCTCACAATCCCTAACTAATCCCATGACCAGATCAATCCCCACTAATCCTTCTATTATCTGCTAACTACCCAGTATCTCTTAATCTCTATAATTTTCTCCAAACCCCCTCCACGCTCAACTCTCTCTCATCATCTTCTTCTTCCTTCCTGCAACCCAACACCCCTGCCCCCCTGTGCATCTCCCCTACATTATGCCGCTGTAGAAGCCCTGACTGCCTCGCCATCCACCATCGCAGCCACCTCCCGCGATCAGCTCTCTCTCGCCGAGCACCACCTTCAGCCCTGCAGCCACCTTCGCTGCCATCTTTCCATTGCTGCCCCGACTCCCACCACCACAGCTCCACCTCGAGCCATCGACTGCACCACCCGAATGCCAGCCTGCACCTGCCTCAGCCCCTGCACTCAATTCCACCTCGCCGCACTACCATAACAACAACCCCAAGCGCAACCCATCTCCCCTTGCTACCTGCCCCATAGCACGTTGCAGTCAGCCACACCGCAAGCCCCATCATCGAGCCCCCGACTGCCACTTCACCCTCATCGCCATCATCTTGCTGCCTTGCTGTTGCCTCTTGCTCATTGCCTTCACTGCTACCTTCGTGCCATTGCTGCTTCCGTTTTTGCCGCATATGCAAACGTCGTATAAAGGTAAGTTTCTCTTGAACCAACTTGTTACTTTAGTTCAATAATCATGTGATCTCTACAAATAGTTCTGATATAAAACTAACCCTAATAGAGAATTTCTAAGATTCTTAATGGATTAATTTTACCAACACGTTGTGCGGATCAAAGTTAGAAATTTTAAACAGTTAATCGGTTTGATAGATTTTCAAGAACTGAATTACGTTTAACAATCCCAATTAATAGTTCAATTCTAACAATCAACAATTAAATTCCCAAGTGTTCTTAGCAAGTAAAAGATTCAATATTGATTCGTACTCTAATCAAGCAAGTGGAACACTCATTCTCAATTATTTTTGTGGACGACAGGCAAATCAGATTATATAATAGATAATAGAGCAGTAGAATACAAATATTTAAAAGTGGAAAGAGTATACCGAGGGTTCGAAGACTCAACGTAGATCTTGGGTTGAACAGCAGCGAAGAGCACAATAGAAGCAGCAATGGCAGCAAGAGAGGGGGGCTCGGCAGTAAGAGGAGCAAGGGCCAAGGGGGCATCGGACGGCAACGGGTCTGGGCGAGGGCGTCGACGACTGGGCGATCGACTGCGGCGCTGGTCGTCGACCGGAAGGGAGGAGCAGTAGGGTGAGGTGCAACTAGGATTTCGATCGGAGGTGGAAGTGGGGGGTTGAAGACTGGAAGTCAACGAGGAAGGAGGGAGGATTGGAGGTTGGAGTTTGGTGGGGGTTTCGGAGTGTGGTCGACAACGGGGTGAGGGAAGGAGGGGCTGATTTATGGAGGTGGCTGTGGGGTGACGATGAGATTAGGGATAGCGGTGAAGGGGATGGTCGACGGGAGGGGCATCGACGGGGGTGATGAAGTGGGGTGCTAGGGTTTCGGTCGAGGTCGGGGGGAGGGGGGTAGGGGAAGAAGACGATGGATAGAGAGAAGGGGAATTAGGGATTAGGTTTTTATTTGTATTGGATTTGGGGAATTTTTAATTTGGGGTAGATTTTAGAGTTAATTACTAACCCTAAAATTGTATTAGGATTTATCACAAACCCTAATAATTGGATCTCAATTGTATCACACAAAAAGAGACCGGAAGAGCAAAACTCAACACAGTAATTTTTTAATCAAGAATGACATATCTTTCTCATTAATCTCAAGACCTATATATATGCTCAAAACAAATCAAGATACAAATCTCAGAATATTCTCAAAATCTCAGAAATATTCTAATGCATACAAAAAGATTACATATGGCTATAATTGCCAAAAACAAGTATGATACTGAAATAAAATCATAAACTAAATAAAATTGATGTCCTCATCATTCTCTCCGGGTGGCAGAGAGCTCGACCCAGTCGAGCCAAAATAAGTGATCCTGTCATGGTGCTTCAAAAAATCTGGATTCAGTTGCGGGAACTCCTCACGATCACTGCAAGTGTCATCCGACTTCAGCTTGTTCTTCCACCTCACCAAATACTTGTGCATACCACCATCTCTTGTAGAGATTATCGGATTATCTAAAATATTATTCAACTCTTCTATCGGTGGGTAAATAGTATCAGGTAGAGGGGTAAATATGGGAATCTCACCATTAGGCTGCAGGTGGGCTCATCTATAAGAAAATTTCTATGGTTGAATTTTGAGCCTTCATAGAGTACTAGATCCTCAATATTGAAAGTCTTACTTATGCCAAAACCTCCAGGAAGGTTAACGACACAGGTATTATCATTGATTGTCTGTAAAATCTTAAATGGGCCTGCAACACGTATGTTCAAGTTCTTAACGGGTCCAACAGGAAACCGTTCCGGATGAATCCGAACCATCACCTCGTCACCAATATCAAAAGTTATAAATTTTCTTCTAGTATCTGCTATTAACTTGTACTTAAAATTATTCTCATTAAGTTCCTTGGAAATTTTTCTATGCAAGTTATGAATGTGATATGCAAATGTTGGTACACTTTGTGACTCTAGGATGTTCTAACACATGGATAAAATCTATAGGCTGCCAAGTGACTTGGGATGGGATGGGTGACTCAGGTACACTCAATGGAGGTGACTGGATAGACTGAATATAATTAAGAGACTGGTCATCCTCTTTTTCATCAAAGTCATCATTTAGATTAGGTTCATAGGTAAACTCAGTGTCGGGCTCATCAGCGATGACTGCGGTACCCTCAACTATATTGATCCTGCTTAGGCTGGGGCAGTTGCTAGCAACATGTCTGTATCCCTTATATTTATAGCACTTAGTGAGAGGATCAATCTTAGAATAGTCTCTTTCAGTATTCTTACCCGTGTTGTCATTTCTAAGTGGATAGGAATTTGAAGTATGTTTGTTTGGGTAAGACTTGTTAGGGTACTGAGGAGAGGAGTGCTCCGGTCTAGAGGGATCAGGAGGATTCATTCTGGAGGAATGATCCTTCGAATCGCTGGACTTGTAATAGGAACTTGCTTTAAGGAAATCTATATCGAGGACAAGAGCATAAGCTGCCGCTAATGAGTCCACATTTCTATGAATTAGCTCGTTCCTCAGATCGGCTCGTAATCCAGCCTTGAACGTAGAGAGTTTGTTCTTCACTCTCTTTACCTAAAGTATTCGATCGAATAAGGAAGTCATCAAATTTATCGACATATTCTTGTGTGAATTTACTTTCTTGATACAGTTGGTTCCATGAATCTAGCAATCGGGTGTGGAACGATAACGGTACATCTCTCTCTGTGAGCTTATCTTTCATGGCTTCTCAAGTGGCTATGGGTGCCAGGCCTCGACCTCTGCGGGCATGTTTAAGATTGGTCCAGTGTTGTTGAGCTTTACCCGTCAATTTCATAATGACAAATTTAACTTTCAGTGCTTCGCTCATGTCAAACCACACAAAGTAGTGGTCCATCGCACGGATCCAATCAAGGTAAGCTTGGGATTTCATGTGGCCTTCAAAATGGGGAACGTCAGCCTTAGCGTTCTTCTTATATTGTTCGTCAGAGTCACGTTCTTGACGTCGATCGTCATGAACATTCCCTTGAGGGATCTGACGATCAGCATGAAGCTTAAGGGCAACATTTTGATTTAATTTCACTTTTTCAAGCATCTGATTGATATTGGCAAGAGTTGCTTGAATGACAGCTAGGGTAGCGAAAATATCAGAGTTCATCTCAGTTCGGGAAGGTCTAGGGTTCCTAGTTGGGTGTTTGGGAGGGATAAGAAAGGCTCTTCAGGATCTAGGATGGTGCTGCAGATGCATTCACTAAAAGTGGAAAACTAGGAGTCGTGTGTGTGCTAGTTTTTTTTAATTTTAATAATAAATCTGAAATGATGTAAAATAAAAAAAGAAAAAAATAAAAGACTACCCGATCCTAAATGAATGCAAAAATTGATGCCTAAATGATGCAAGAACTAGGGTTTTAAGAACCTTCGCTCTTATACCAAAATGATGTAAAACTATCCCTAAATAGAGAATTTCTTAGATTCTTAATGGATTAATTTTACCAACACGTTGTGCGGATCAAAGTTAAAAATTTTAAACAGTTAATCGGTTTGATGAATTTTCAAGAACTGAATTACGTTTAATAATCCCAATTAATAGTTTAATTCTAACAATCAACAATTAAATTCCCAAGTGTTCTTAGCAAATAAAAGATTCAATATTGATTCGCACTCTAACCAAGCAAGTGGAATACTCAATCTCAATTATTTTTGTGGACGATAGGCAAATCAGATAATATAATAGATAATAGAACAGTAGAACACAAATATTTAAAAGTGGAAAGAGTATACCGAGGGTTCGAAGACTCAGCGTAGATCTTGGGTTGAACAGCAGCGAAGAGCATAATAGAAGTAGCAATGGCAGCAAGAGAGGGGCTCGGCAGCAGGAGGAGCAAGGGCCAAGGGGGTGGCGGACGACGACGGGTCTGGGCGAGGGTGTCGACGACTGGGCGGTCGATTGCGGTGCTAGTCATTGACCGGAAGGGAGGAGCAGTAGGGCGAGGCGCAACTAGGGTTTCGATCGGAGGTGGAATCGGGAGGTGGAAGTGGGGGGTTGAAGACTGGAAGTCGACGAGGAAGGAGGGAGGATTGGAGGTTGGAGTTTGGTGGGGGTTTTGGAGTGTGGTCGACGGCAGGGTGAGGGAAGGAGGGGCTGATTTGTGGAGGTGGCTGTAGGGTGACGACGGGATTAGTGGTAGCGGTGAAGGGGATGGTCGACGGGAGTCGGGCGTCGACGGGGGTGACGAAGTGGGGTGCTAAGGTTTCGGTCCAGGTCGGGGGAGTAGGGGAAGAAGACGATGGAGAGAGAGAAGGGGAATTAGGGATTAGGTTTTTATTTGTATTGGATTTGGGGAATTTTTAATTTGGGGTAGATTTTAGAGTTAATCACTAACCCTAAAATTGTATTAGGATTTATCACAAACTCTAATAATTGGATCTCAATTGTATCACACAAAAAGAGACAGGAAGAGCAAAACTCAACACAGTAATTTTTTAATCAAGAATGACATCTTTCTCATTAATCTCAAGGCCTATATATAGGCTCAAAACAAATCAAGATACAAATATCAGAATATTCTTAAAATCTCAAAATATTCTAATGCATAAAAAAAGATTACATATGGCTATAATTGTCAAATAAATATGGTACTGAAATAAAATCCTAAACTAAATAAAATTGATGTCCTCATCAAGTTCCCATTTTAATTATCGTATTTTATTTGCTTGATACCTCAAAAAAGCTATTACGGATTTATTGGCGAAACCAAGTAGTAGTTTTCTTTTCATGTCATCCCCTTGACTCAAATCCAAGTCTTGTTATACATCTCGTCATATGCATGCACTACATGAATACAAACTAGAAACATGTTATATAGAAAAATGATGATTTGAATGCTTTTCGATTGGATATGATGTTATAACTAGATTCATGAATTTAATGCTATATTACTGATAATCTTGTCTTGTTAACATTAGAATTTCACCCCAATGATTGAGTGTAATTTCCTGTTAATTATTGCCATGAAGTTTTATGCTTATGTATCTCGTTTGTTGCTAATTAATAATAATCAACTTGCTGGCCTGCTGTTTATTCCATGTTGTTTTGAGTTTTTGCCCCAGTTGCTATTATAATTTAGTAGAACCTTGTAAACTATATTTGTAGCCCTTTGAATATAGTTTCTATAACATTTGATGGATCTAAATTATGATTTATAAGTTATCATAGTTTTAACACTACTAGATTTAAATTTCTAGATTGTCGTTTACAAGCATATTGACATGAATTATTAATTATGATTTATAAGTTATGATTTATAGTTTTAACACTACTAGATTTAAATTATGATTTATAAGTTATCAGTAAAAAACCAGACTTTTTACCTAGCTGCAGATAATATTATTTAAAACTTCTTAAATGAGAGTTGTAGCCCTGTGTGTCTGGAATCTATACTATTTGACAATTTTGCAATCCAACATATAGATTGCAAGACATTCAGATTCCCATAGTGTGACATCTGAATTTCAGAATACAGTCTGAAAATACATTACCATGTTTAACTAATTGAAATAGTAGATTAAATTAAGAATTTAGACTTGAGATTAATTGTGTTGTTACTAAATATTGTTAAGAACTAAATTATGATTTTTATGAGATTTTAAAATGATTTTTACAATCAACTTTTATATATAATAATTTGACCCTAACATGTTGCCTTGAACCCGAAATTAGTAAAGAATGAAACTATACACAGAGCTACTGTGATCATAATATATCGTGTGAATATGTATTGAAATAAGCAGGGAGTCTAGTTTCTAGAGCCTTTGACGGAACCTGATTTATTTTCCTATAGCAACAAGAAAGTAGATTTTTGTACGTCTTGCTGTCCAGAATGTGTTTTGTGTTATTAAGTATATGCGTGTTTGATTTTGCATCTAATGAATATAATTAATTATACCATGCATTGCCTAGCCTGGACACCCTCTTGTTATCACCTTGATACTTCTGTACCCATTGCATGTCCACATTTGAGAATAAACCGGGGTAATAAGGATCGACTTGGTAGTGAACAATCGGAGACTGTTCTCTGGGAATGATCCCTTATTGTTCGATTGATTATTGTAATGGATTGTGGATTATTGATTGTGGATTATTGATTGTTGATTATTGTACTGAGCACACGATCCGTAGAGTTCACCACTATAGTCTAAACGATCACTGTTTGTATGCACCGAACCTGTGGTATGGGACACAAAATTAAGTGTATTAGATAGAATAATAAAAGACTAGTGAACTTAGATTGACACTCGCATTCTTGATCATGATTATTGTTATTGACATGGAATCATTGATCGTAGTCATTGATTATTGCATCGTTAATTGTAGACCTTGGATTTTATTATCATTCCTTGTTATTGATCTTGACTTTGATCTAGTTCATTATTTCTTGATATACCATGTTTTCTTGCTCCTTACTTACTACTACTTACTGTTCGTAACTTGCTCTAATGGACACCCCCTCTAGATGATGAGCTTGCAGGTACAAGAGGAGATTTGATCGAAAGACTTGGTAAGCAAATCTTCTAGAGAATGGAGCTGATTATTAGACTGCTACAATTATTTCGTTCATATTATTTCCTTTCCAGCATTGTTATTATAGTCGTACCTTATATTCTGGGCTTTTGTGACCCGAAGTTCATTTATTCTTTTCTCCTAGATGTTGGATATTATTTTATAGATTTATTTCATGGATTATTGAAGTTTAATTCATTGTTTATGTGATTATTTATTCAACCGTGGTTGTGATCATATTTCATATTGTTGAGTTAATCTGTTACAGCTTATGGATGATGTACACATCATTCACTGGACCTTTGTTATGTGCTCGTATTTCTGTATTTTGGAAAGCGGTGCGTGACAGGGTTTTGGTAGTTTCAGAGCCCAGGATAGGCTCTAGCCAGGTTAACTCAATAATGTGCGCACTACGTTGATCACATGAATATGTAATAACCAACGTATATCTGGATACGCACCCTTTTGACTATATTGCAGACTATGGCTCGCGGAGGCTTTTCCACTTTCCGATTCAGGGATGAACAGCCAGACAACGCTGCTATCCTCCAGACGGTGCAACAAATAATGGCCCTATAACAAGAGCACAATGAGTTGATGAGGACCAGCTTAGAGGCGGCCAATCGAACCGCTGTTGGACCCGCACCAGGGCTACTGCCACCAAGGCCCGGTACAGTGGCAGATTTCATGAGGTTGTACCCGGATAAGTTCTCGGGTACTAAGACGCCGCTGGAGGCTGAGCAATGGCTGATTCGGATGGAGCAGTTGTTGCTAGCGGCACGGATCTCCGATGTGGATAAGTTGGATGTAATAAGCATCCATCTTGTGGACCTTGCCCATATTCAGTGGCAGACAGAGACCGAGAGGCTAGAGAGACCCATCACTTCGGTCACTTTCACGGAGAGCTTCATGGCAAAATTTTTCCCTAGCGTCACCAAAGTCGAGATGGAGTGGCAATTCGTCTCCTTAACTCAGGTTGGTCGGATAATGTTTTTTAATGTCGCTAATTGTTGCTTACTTCATATGTGACTGTTAATTTAAACATTATCACGACTCCGGGGAATCGGTCTGTGGATGAGTACACTGCTGAATTTACTCGGCTTAGCCGTTTCGCAGCTGCCATGGTGGCCAATGATGAGGACAGGGCCCACAGGTTCTTGATGTGCTTGAATTTCAACATTTAGGACTGTTTTGTTGTCCACTGGTACTGCATCTATGCCGATGTTCTTAATGCGGCTAGGATCCAGGAGCAGACTCATACGAAGATGAGTGCTACTCAGTGGGCAATACAATACCCTACCGCCCCCGGCCGACTGGAGGACCTATTTGAAGTCCAGTTCCGACCCCTCCAGCGAGGGCGCTGCCGTATTTGCATGCTGCCCCCCAAGGATAGTTCAGACTTGTGACTTTTGCCATAAGGTTGGTCATCTGCGGAAGGGCTACAAACTAGCCAATCGGCTGTGTCTTTTGTGTGGAGGCAGTGACCATGTGGTTCGAGACTGCCCAAGGAATAGGCTCCCTGCATCGACTAGAGGTCCAGCTCAGCAAGGAGCTCGAGGTCAGGGCAGACCACCTTTTCCACTGCTGAGGCAAGTTTTTGATCAGAGGAGAATGACTCCGAGGGGAGGTCAGATTGGAGGTCGTGGTCAGGCCTATAATTTGACTGTAGAGGAAGCTGAGACGACTGTTGGTTTAGATGCAGGTATATCACAATAATCATGTTATTTGTATTCAATTTCTGCACTATTTACTTCACCTTGTACAATTATTCATGCATATGTCCTGCATACATCTTCATTATTCTTTTATCATCTTTTAGGTGTCATCTTAGTCCACTCTCTTTTTGCCCATGTCTGTTTGATTCCGGTGCTATCCACTCCTTTGTTTCTTCTCGCTTCGTCGATCGACACCATTTGGCAAGCGACGTCATGACAACAGCTTGGAATATCACCACAGGTGGAGGCGTCATGATCTGTTCTAAGGTGTGTAAGCAGAGCCCTTTGCTGATTGGTGGCATGGATTTCAAGGTTGATTTCATTGTGATTCCCAACTCCGGCTTTGATGTTATCCTTGGGATGGATTGGGTGGGGGTTACCCATATTGTGATTGATTGTCGAGAGAAGAAGGTAATATTCAGGCTCCCAGGTCACCAAGAGTTTGAGTTTCATGCGGGTGAGACACCGCTTGGATGTGTCAAGAACTCGATGAACCCCATTTGAGTAATTGTGCACTGATGGGGAAGTTGCACCCGTGGTTATGCAGGACTTTCTTGATGTCTTTTCGAAAGAATTGCCCTGGTTGTCGTCAGACCGAGATGTTGAATTAGGTATCGAAGTTCAATCGAGAATGACACCAATCTCGAAGCGTCTGTACTGTATGACACCAATTGAGTTGGCCGAACTGAAGGTGCAAGTCCAACATTTGTTGGACAGGGGTTTTTATCAGGCCGAGTGTTTCACCTTGGGGAGCCCCGGTGTTGTTCGTCAATAAGAAGGATGGTAGTTGCTGATTCTGTATTGACTATCGAGAGCTGAATAATGTCACTGTGAAGAACCGTACCCTCTGCCGAGGATTGACGATCTGTTCGATTAGCTTGGGGGTGCTTCAGTTTTCTCGAAGTTGGATCTTCGTTCTGGTTATCATCAGGTTAAGGTGAAGACTGAGGATTTTCAGAAAACGACGTTCCGCACGAGATATAAACATTATGAGTTCTTAGTAATGCCCTTTGGAGTTACCAATGCACCAGCTGTATTCATGAGTCTGATGAATAGGGTATTCTTGCCCTTTTTGGACAAGTTTGTGGTGATGTTCATCAACGATATCCTGGTGTACTCTCAGAGCAGGGAAGACCATGCAGAATATTTGAGGGAGAATTAGGCTCTATGGGAAGCTTGGTAAGTGTGAATTTTGGCTCGATCGTGTCGCATTTTTGGGCCATATTATCTCCGGCGATGGTGTTTCAGTTGATCCATCGAAGATTACTGCAGTCAAGGATTGGCCGGTGTCGAAGTCAGCATCAGAAGTGCAAAGTTTTCTTGGATTGGCGTGGTATTATTGGAAGTTCGTTCAGGATTTCTCGAAGATTGCTAGACTCCTAACCAAATTTGACAAGGAAAGAGCAGAAGTTTGTTTGGGATGGAGTTTGTGATGAAGCCTTCGGGGAGTTGAAGAATCGGTTGACGTCAACACCTATGCTGACTATACCAGACAGTTCAGGAGGTTTTGTGATTCATTGTGATGCTTCTGACAGAGATTTGGGAGCAGTGCTGATGCAGCGAGGCAGAGTTGTCGCTTATGCATCCTGGCAATTAAGGCCTTTAGAGTTTGTGGCAGGCGATCATGTCTTCCTCAAGGTATCACCATGGAGAGGAGTTATCCATTTTGGGGGTGGGGGCAAGCTAAGTTCCCAATTCATCGGTCCATTCGATATTGTGGTATGAGTGGGTAAGGTAGCTTACAGGCTCGCACTGCCACCGACTTTATCTGGAGTCCTGAATTCCATGTCTTCCAGCTCAGGAGATATATCAGGGATGACAGTCATGCGATTAACTACTTAGAGTTGTCCGTGAGGCCAGACTTATGATGCGAGATTCGACCAATCTCTATCCTGGACAGGCATGAGAAAGTCCTGAAGAATAAGGTCATCAAGCCTGTTCGGGTCTTATGGAATCCCCACTCGTCATGTGAGTCGACTCGGGAACTTGAGGAAGATATTCAGAAGAAGTTCCCTCATCTCTTCGAGTAGGCTTTTCTCTGGGTTATCTTATGACCCACTTGTGTGAATTTCGAGGATGAAATTCTCGAGAACGAAATTCATCTTGTAAGGTGGATAAGATTGTAACTCCCGTTTCCGATTTTCTCGGATTTTCTTTTGTAATTCTTTTCCCTTCTCATTTCTGTAATCCGATCTATCTAATAGTAATCTCGTTGTTTTGTTCAACCTAATTGTATTCTTCCGGTCGATCAATTTTTAGTTGAACCCTATAAATTCTTGTACAACCTATTCAATTTATGCGGACTATTCTAATTAATCTATTATAATCTTAATTGTTTCTTATCAAAATCTAAACCCAATTCTTTAGCCCAGTTCAACCCAAAACCCATACTATTAAAGCCCATTGATTATTTTATTTTATTTAATGTTGATCCCAACCCAATTCCACCTTAACAAATTCCCTATTTGTCTCCTCACAATCCTTAACTAACTCCATGACCAGATCAATCCCCACTAATCCTCCTATTATCTGCTAACTACCCAGTATCTCCTAATCCCCTTCATAATCTTCTCCAAACCCCCTTCACGCTCAACTCTCTCTCATCTTCTTCTTCTTCCTTCCTGCAACCTAACAACCCGGCGCCCCTGTGCATCACCCCTACATTTTGCCGCTGTCGAAGCCCTGACTGCCTTGCCATCCACCATTGCACCACCCAGGACCGGCTCTCTCTCGCCAAGCGCCACCGTCAGCCCCGCAGCCACCTTCGCTGCCATCTCGCCATTGCTTCCCCGACTCCTACCACTGCATCTCTGCCCCGAGCCATCGACTGCACCACTCAAACGCCAGCTAGCACCTGCCTCCACCCCTGCACTCAACTCCACCTTGCCGCACCACCATAACAGCAACCCCGAGCGCAACCCATTTCCCTTCGCTGCAGTCAGCCACACCGCAAGCCCCATCACCGAGCCCCTGACTGCCACTTCACCCTCATCGCCATCATCTTGCTGCCTTGCTGTTGCCTCTTGCTCGCTACCTTTGCCGCTACTTGCGTGCCATCGCTGCTCCGTTCTCGCTGCACTTGCAAACGTCGTATAAAGGCAAGTTCCTCTTGAACCAACTTGTTACTCTAGTTTAAGAATCATTTGATCTATGCAAGTAGTTCCCATTTTAATTATCGTATTTTATTTGCTTGATATCTCTCAAAGAAGTTAATACAGATTTATCGGCGAAACCAAGTAGTGGTTTTCTTTTTATGTCATCCCTTTGTGTCAAACCCAGCCCTTGTTATACATCGTCATATGCATACACTACATGAATACAAACTAGGAACATGTTATATAGAAAAATGATGATTCAAATGCTTTTCGATTGGATATGATGTTATAACTAGATTCATGAATTTAATGCTATGTTAATGATAATCTTGTCTAGTTAACAATAGAATTCCACCCCAATGATTGTGTATAATTTTCTGTTAATTATTGCCATTAAGTTATATGCTTGTGTATCTCGTTTGTTGCTAATTAATAATAATCAACTTGCTGGTCTGATGTTTATTCCATGTTGTTTTGAGTTTTTGACCCTGTTGATTTAGTAGAACCTTGTAAATGACATTTGTAGCCCTTTGAATCTAGTTTCTAGAACATTCGACGAATCTAAATTCCGATTTATAAACTGCAAGTTATCATATTTTTAACAGTGCTAGGTTTAAATTTCCAAATTATTGTTTACGATCATTTCGACATGAATTGTTAATTAAAATAAAATGTTAACAGTAAATTTAAAACTTGACATTAACTAGGTCATTATTGGACATGATTAAGAGTCACTTGAAAATTTTATAAGATTAATTAATGATTTTCCAAACTCGTTGTACATATGAAAACATGACCCTAGGTTGCTGCCAGAGCACTAATTCAGTAAAGAACCATACTTTTGACCTAGCTGCAGATAATATTATTTAAAACTTATTAAATGAGAATTGTAGCCCTGTGTATCTGGAATCCAGACTATTTGACGATTTTGCAATCCGACATACAGATTGTAAGATATTCATATTCTCGTGGTGTAGCGTTTGAATTTCAGAATACAGTTTGAAAATACATTATCATATTTAACTAATTGAAACAGTAGATTAAATTAAGAATTTAGACCTGAGATTAATCGTGTTTTTACTGAACACTGTTAAGAACTAAATTATGATATTTATGAGATTTTAAAATGATTTTTACAATCAACTTTTATATGTAAGAATTTGACCCTAACATGCTGTCTGAATCCGAAACTAGTAAAGAATGAAACTATACACAAAGCTACTGTGATTATGATATATCGTGTGAATATGCGTTGGAATTGGTAGGGAGTCTAGTTTCTAGAGACCCTGATGGAACCTGATTTACTTTCCTGTAGCAACGTAAAAGTGAATTTTTGTACAACGCCGTGCTGTTTAGAATGCGTGTTGTTGTGTTATTAAGTATATCCGTGTTTGATTTTGAATGTATTGAATAGAATTAATTATACCATGCATTGCATAGCCTGGACACCCTCTTGACACTGTCTTGATACTTTTGTACCCATTGCATGTCCACATTTGAGTATAATAATATAATAACAAGCCGGGGTAATAAGGGTCGACTTGGTAGTGAACAATCGGAGATTGTGCTCGGGATGGGTCCCTTATTGTTCGATTGATTATTGTTATGGATTGTTGATTATTATGCCGAGTACACGATCTGTAGAGTTCACCACTATAGTCTAAATAAACACTGTTTGTATGCACCGAACTTGTGGTATGAGACACATAATTACGTGCATTAGTTAAGATAATAAAAGACTAATGGACTTAGATTGACACTTGCATTCTTGATCTTGATTATTGTTATTGACCTGGAATCATTGATCACAGTCATCGATTATTGCATCGTTAATTCTAGACCTTGAATTTTATTATCATCCCTTGTTATTGATCTAGTTCATTATTATTTCTTGATATACCATGTTTTCTTGCTCCTTGCTTGCTGCTACTTGCTGTCCGTAACTTGCTCTAACGGAACCCCCCCCCCCCCCCCCCCTCCTCCTCTAGATGATGAGCTTGTAGGTACAGGAGGAAATTTGACTGAAAGACTTGGTGAGTAAATCTTCTAGAGAATAGAGCTGATTATTAGACTGTTACAATTATTTCGTTCATGTTATTTCCTTTCCAGCATTGTTATTATGGTCGTACCTTGTATTCCGGGCTTTTGTGACCTGAAGTTCATTTATTTTTTTCTCCCAGATGTTGGATATTATTTTATGGATTTATTTTATGGATTATTGAAGTTTTATTCATTGTTTATGTGATTATTTATTCAAGCGTGGTTGTGATCATATTTCATATTGTTGAGTTAATCTGTTACAGCTTATGGATGATGTACACATCTTTCACTGGGCTTTTGTTACGTGCTCATATTCCCGTATTTTGGCAAGCGGGGCGTGACAATTTCGTTTGTGCTATATAGTTATTTTTCTACCATTTTTATATATGAGATGATAATATGCCATATGATGAATTTAGGAGTTACTTTAGAACAAATATTTTCATTTCTGTTGCATCCTAATGTGTTCAAGACTTCTTTAATACGTTTCCAACATCTACAATTCAATATGAAATTTCTTTGGCCGGCATAATGCTGCCATTCAGAGCCTTCACAATATACTCCCTCTTTTCCAAAATGTAGGTCGTTCCTAGGTTAGTGTATTGAGAAATAAACATCCTTCTCAATTGAACCTATTAATTAACTTATTAATCATATACTTACGAAAATGCCCTCTTATTTGAAATATCCCTCTTAATTGAACCTATTAACTTATTAAGCTCTCAAGGGTAAATTGGTAGTGTAGTTAAAAAATTAATTAACGAAAGATTGAGTGTAAAGACATTATGTTGAAAAGCAAAAACGACGTATATTTTGGAACAAAAGAAAGAGGCTAAAACGACTTACATTTTGTAATGGAGGGAGTATTATTAGGTTACAGTAATACTAATAATATTACTGTGGGCGGCAATTTGTATTTGAGCCTCAACTACTATCGAGGGTAAATTTTAGAATACAACCGTATGATGTGTTCTATTTTTCTAAATATACCAAAATTAAAAACTGTTTTGGTAATTTATTTCTTGTGATCCATGTGTCTCAAAAGTAAATGGTTCAACATACTTTTCAGACTTTTGTGAAAAAGACATACTATTTGAACAGTCATTTTGTATAGTAAAAATAATTCTAGTGTGATGGTTTTTTTTATAAGTTATTTAGATGATCTAATTCTGAAATTTTTTAAAAAATCATTATTTCTAAAATCCTAAATCTAAAATTATACTTTTTTTGGAATATGATTTCTTGCTGTCTCTCAAAAATAAATGGTTTCACATACTATTCATAGTTTACTGAAAAATAATATTTATACTGCTTATTTTGTATAGTTTAAACTGTTAATCCTTAAGTAATAAAAGTTCAAATGATATGGTTTTTGTTTATAAGTTACTTAAAAAATATTTCACATCCATACTAGTAGATTTTAAAGTTTATGGCCAAATGTATATTTCCACTCAATAGTGTGAGCCCCAAATATATACTTTCGCCAAGGTAGCACGGACCTCTCTGTGTGTGTGTGTGTACATATATATATTTATACATACATACATACATACATACATGAGAAAACAAAATGAATACGCTCATATAATTTTTTATACAAATTTGGCAAATTGGCAATCCAATAGTATTAAATGAAATGAATAATTTTTCTGTTCAGCTACTTTCTAGTGCCTATCCATTTTGTACCCATTAGTGATTTGTATGTTCATTACTGATACCCACAGACTTTTTTTTTCTCTATATTAATTTCTTAGGACTAACTGTTTTTTTTTAAAAATTTTGCTTTAGGAGAACATTTCGCAATGAAATTTTGCAGATGATTATAGATGAGGGAGCATTCAGTACAATGCATAGCTTGCTTGTCTATCTTCAGATGGCTCCAATGGAGCAGCAACCAACAGTAGCTAGTCTTCTACTTCAGCTTGATCTCTTGGTTTGTCTTCACAAACACAACTTACTTTGTTCCAGCTAATTTCTATTTATATTTACAGCATAATTTATTACATATATATAATGCAGGTTGAACCTCGAAAGATGAGCATTTACAGGGAAGAAGCTATAGATGCAATAATTGAAGCCCTTAAAAGAAACGATTTTCCTGTTTGTCAGGTCTTAGCTTTAGAAACACTATCTTCTCTTTCTGGGAGGTTAAGTGCCTCAGGAGAGCCAATGATTGAAGCATGGTTACTCAAAATTGCTGGGGTTGATCAGCTTTATACTACTTTAGACAAAGAAGGAACTCGAGTAGCAGATTATGTGCTAGAGGTAATGTTTTGACCTCATTGAAGCTGTTCAGTTTATGTTTTATGATTTAACCATATACTAAATAATTTTATAGGAAGAGGAAGAGAACGCTATAAACAAATGGGAGAAAAGAGTAGCATTTGTTCTGTGTAATCATGACAATGGAGCAATCTTCAAAGCTTTCGAAGAATGTTTAAACAGCAAATCCATGGAGATGGCTAAGTCATGTCTTGTCACTGCTACATGGCTCATACATATGCTCAGTAGTCTTCCTGAGACTGGAGTGAAACTGATTGCTAGTCAGTGCTTGCTTAATCAATTTATTGAGGTTATTCAATCATCAAGGAACCTTGAAGAAAAGGTCCTGGCAACCTTGGCTTTGAAAAGCTTCATAAGTGATCCAGGTAACTTCTAATCTGCAAACTTCTGCCAGTTATGCTTTTTCCTTGACTGTAAAAGTGAGTATAGTCTTTACGAAATTTCAGATACATTTAAAGCACTCGGGACTTATGCAAAGTGCATATATAAACCTTTGAGAAAGCTCAAAAGGTGTTCGCTAGTGGTTGCAGATATGTTGAAAGCAATAATGAACCTGCCATCTGTTGATTCCGTGAGTGAATAACACATATACTGAAAAGTTTTCAAAATTCTGGTGATATGCCTTCTGTTTCTAAGTCTCTTATATTTCAGATAGAGTTGTGGTCTTGTACAGAGTTGTTTGAGATAGACTGTGTTTCAAATGGGGAGGTCATGTCCTTGGTTCACTCAAAGGGCCGTCTTTTTAGTAGCCATTTTGATGGAACAATCAAGGTAAGATGCGCTCATCGGTGTGGTCAGTGAGTCTGAATTATGTCATTCTCATGTAGTATTCTTTGCTAAACTTATGTTTCTGTTAATGCTTACTTGTCCTTATACATATGAGACATCAACATAGATAAAATGGTAGTTTAACTCAGGAGAAACGTGGAAATTTTACAACAAAAGCTAAACTTCATTCTAATTGAACTCTCCCATTTGTATCTAGGTGTGGGATGCTGGCAGAAGAGGTTTGAGATTAGTTCAAGAAGTCCATGACCATGCCAAAGCCGTTACTTGCCTCTACGTTCCATCCTTGGGCAACAAACTTTACAGTGGTTCACAGGATAAAACAATTAGAGTAAGAACTTCTCTGCTCCAATAAGTTGATTAGTTCTCTAACTTTTATCACTTTTTACATGTAGTTATTTTAAGATAGGAAAAGCTTTACATGTCGTTAATCCTCTTAATTCCGAATTGAGCTTTTCTCTGGCTATATGGAGTCCTGGCACTGATGAGGACATCTTTCCTGTTTAGTTTATGATTTTTATTTCAGTACCATTTTTGTTTCTGGCAATTATAGCCATATATAATCTTTTTGTATTTTTTAGATTTTGAGAATATTTTGAGATTTGTATCAAGATGTATTTTGAGCCTATTTATAGGCCTTGAGATTAATGAGAAAGATATGTCATTCTTGATTAAAAAAATTGTGTTGAGTTTTGCTCTTCCTCTCTCTTTGTGTGATACAAGTGAGATCCAAATTATTAGGGTTTGTGATAAACTCTAAAATCTACCCCAAATTTTAAAAAAAAATCCCCAACTAAAATTACCCAAACCCTAATTTCCCATATCCCCAACTCAAAACCCTAATCCCCTACACCAGCCGCCATTCACACCCTTTTCTCCATCTTCTCCTTCTACCTCAGATCCCGATCACAAGGAAAAGGAACCCACTCCTTCGACTTCCCCAAATCCCCCGTCCCGTCGTCACCTGCAACCCGCACCACTCCACCATTGCCGTCCACCACAAATCTCACCTTCGACCTCGCTGCCCAACTCCGAACACCCTGCCGTCTTCCCTGTCTTCCGTCGACACCAATCGGACCCCCCTTGGTGTTCCTTGGCTTCCCCTCCCGTCACGACGTCCCTCCTCAGCATCGCCGGCAGACCCTCCTTCAGCGCCGCCCTGTGCCGCCATCAACTCCGACAGCAGCGGCAAGACCCCCTTGCTGCCCTTGCTGTTCTTGAAGTGCTGTGTTCTTAGTCGCTGTCCAACTCCGAGATCTACGCTGGTTTCTTCGCACTCGGTATACTCTTTCCACTATTAGATATTTGTGTTCTACTATCCGATTATCTATTATATTATTTGATTTGCCTGTCGTCCACAAAAATAATTGAGATTGAGTGTTCCACATGCTTGAGTGGAGTACAAATCAATATTGAACCTATTACTTGCTAAAACACTTAGGGATTTAATTATTGATTGTAGGGTTGAATTATTAATTGGGACTGTTATGCTTGATTCAATTTTTGAAAACCCATCAAACCTGTTAACTGTTAAAATTTCCAATTTTGATCCGCACTTACATGTTGGTAAAATTAATCCTTTACGATTCTTGGAAATTCTCTATTTAGGATTAGTTTTACATCATTTTGGTATAAGAGCGAAGGTTCTTAAAACCCTAGTTCTTGCATCATAGACATCAATTTTGCATTCATTTAGGATTGTGTAGTCTTTTATTTTTCTTTCTTTTATTTTAGGTTATTTCAGATTCATTTAAAAAATAAAAAAAATTAGGACACACGACCCCTAGTTCCTATTTTTGGTGAATGTGTCTTCGCAGCACCATCACAGATCCTGAAGAGCCTTTCTTATCTTTTCCAAATCACCCAATTAGGAACCCTAGACTCACCCGACCTGAAATGGACAACCCTGATATCTCCGGTACCCTAGTTGCCTTCCAAGCAACTCTTGTCAATATCAATCAGAGGCTTGAGAAAGTGGAGTTAAATCAAACCATTGTCCCTGAGCTTCATGCTCATCGTCAGATCCCTCAAGAGAATGTTCGTGACGATCTACGTCAAGAACGTGACCCTGACGAACAATATAAGAAGAACGTTAAGGCTGACGTTCCCCAGTTTGAAGGCCACATGGAACCCCAAGCTTACCTCGATTGGATCCGTGCCATGGACCACTACTTTGTGTGGTTTGACATGAGCGAAGCCCTTAAAGTTAAATTTGCCACTATGAAAGTGATGGGTAAAGCTCTACAATACTGGGCCAATCTTGAATATGCCCGCAGAGGCCAAGGCCTGACACCCATAGCCACTTGGGAAGCCATGAAAGAGAAGCTCACTGAGAGATATGTACCGTTATCGTTCCATACCCGATTGCTATATTCATGGAACCAATTTTATCAAGGAAGTAAATCTACAGAAGAATATGTTGATAAATTTGATGACTTTATTATTCGGTACAATGCTTTAGGTAAAGAGAGTGAAGAACAAACTCTCTCTAGGTTCAGGGCTGGATTACGAGCCGATCTGAGGAACGAGCTAATTCATAGAAATGTGGACTCAATAGCGGCAGCCTACGCCCTAGTCCTCGATATGGATTCCCTTAAAGGTAATTCCCATTACAAGTCCAGCGATTCGATGGATCATTTCTCTAGAATGAATCCTCCTGACCCCTCTAGACCTGAGCACTCCTCTCCTCAGTACCCGAACAAGTCTTACCCAATTAAACATACTTCAAATTCCTATTCACATAGAAATGACAACACGGGTAAGAACACTGAAAGAGACTATTCTAAGATTAATCCTCTCACCAAGTGCTATAAATGTAAGGGATACGGTCATGTTGCTGACAACTGTCCCAGTCCAAGTAGGATCAATATAGTAGAGGGTACCGTAGTCATCACTGATGAGCCCGACAATGAGTTTACCGATGAACCTAATATAAGTGATGACTTTGATGAAAAAGAGGATGACCAGTCTCTCAATTGTATTCAGCCTGTCCATTCACCTCCATTGAGTATACCTGAGTCACCTATTTCTTCCCAAGTCACTTGGCAACCCATCGATTTTACCCCTGTGTTAGAATATCGCAAAGTCACAGAGTCTGCACCCACATATGCATATAACATTCATGACTTGCATAGAGAAATTTTCAAGGAACTTAATGAGAATAATTTTAACTACAAGTTAATAGCAGATACTAGAAGGAAATTTATAACTTTTGATATTGGTGACGAGGTGATGGTTCGAATTCATCCGGAACGGTTTCCTGTTGGACCCGTTAAGAACTTGAACATACGTGCTGCAGGCCCATTTAAGATTCTACATGCAATCAATGATAGTACCTATGTCGTTGACCTTCATGAAGGTTTTGGCATAAGTAAGACTTCCAATATTGAGGATCTAGTACTTTATGAAGGCTCAAAATTCAATCCTAGAAATTTTTTTATAGATGAGCCTACCCTGCAGCCTAATGGTGAGATTCCTACATTTACCCCTTTACCTGATACTATTCACCCACCGACAGAAGAATTGAATAATATTTTAGATGATCAGATAATCTCCACAAGAGATGGTGGTATGCACAAGTATTTCGTGAGGTGGAAAAACAAGCCAAAGTCGGATGACACTTGTAGTGATCGTGAGGGGCTCCCGCAACTGGATCCAGATCTTTTGGAGCACCACGACAGGATCACTGGTTTTGACTCGACTGGGTCGAGCTCTCTCCTACCCGGAGAGAATGATGAGGACATCTTTCCTGTTTAGTTTAGGATTTTTATTTCAGTACTATTTTTGTTTCTGGCAATTATAGCCATATGGCCCATATGTAATATTTTTGTATTTTTTAGATTTTGAGAATATTTTGAGATTTGTATCAAGATGTATTTTAAGCATATTTATAGGCCTTGAGATTAATGAGAAAGATATGCCATTCTTGATTAAAAAATTGTGTTGAGTTTTGCTCTTCCTCTCTCTTTGTGTGATACAAGTGAGATTCAAATTATTAGGGTTTGTGATAAATCCTAATACAATTTTAGGGTTTGTGATAAACTCTAAAATCTACTCCAAATTTAAAAAACAAATCCTCAACTAAAATTACCCCTAATTTTCCATATCCCAAACTCAAAACCCTAATCCCCTACACCAGCCGCCATTCACACCCTTTTCTCCATCTTCTCCTTCTACCTCAGATCCCGATCAAAAGGAAAAGGAACCCACTCCTTTGACTTCCCCAAATCCCCCATCCTGTCGTCACCTACAACCCGAGCACCACTCCACCATTGCCGTCCACCACAAATCTCACCCTCGACCTCGCTGCCCAACTCCGAACACCCCGCCGTCTTCCCTGTCTCCCTGTCGACACCGATCGGACCCCCCTCGGTGTTCCTTGGCTTCCCCTCCCGTCACGACGTCCCTCTTCAGCGTCGCCGGCAGACCCTCCCTCAGCGCCGCCCTGTGCCGCCATCAACTCCGACAGCAGCGGCAAGACCCCCTTGCTACTCCTCTCTCTTGCTGCCCTTGCTGTTCTTGAAGTGCTGTGTTCTTAGTCGCTGTCCAACTCCGAGATCTACGCTGGTTCTTGGTATACTCTTTCCACTACTAGATATTTGTGTTCTACTGTCCGATTATCTATTATATTATCTGATTTGCCTGTCGTCCACAAAAATAATTGAGATTGAGTGTTCCACATGCTTGAGTAGAGTACAAATCAATATTGAACCTAATACTTGCTAAAACACTTAGGGATTTAATTATTGATTGTAGGGTTGAATTATTAATTGAGACTGTTATAGTTGATTCAATTTTTGAAAACCCATCAAAGCTGTTAACTGTTAAAATTTCCAACTTTGATCCGCACTTACATGTTGGTAAAATTAATCCTTTAAGATTCTTGGAAATTCTCTATTTAGGGTTAGTTTTACATCAAGCACATTTACACTTTTTCTCTTTAAAAATGTGTGCTACCTTATTTTATTTATTTATTTTTTGATTTAAACCCTTCTGGTGTTTATTTTAATAAGAAAGTCGTAATATATAAAACCAAAGTACAATGAAGCAATAATTATATAACATTACAACCAAGGCTTTTCTTTTTTGATAATAGTTACAACTTACAACCAAGGCCTAAACTCTGGAACAATGAAGCCTTAAACCTAATGTACCGTCACACTTATGAAGTACATGTGGTGACACCCATATCCGGTTTACCATCAAATCCCAAACTTCGGAGGATCATGTGTCTTACCAGAAGCGAAGCTTGAACAGGGAGGTGAGTTGGCTGTTCCCTACTCCACCAAGACTCATTGAGCAACCCAACACCTACAGCTAGCATTGTTTGCATTGTTTACAGTCTTCATACCCTCCTACAGCTCAATGAAAGGTTTTACAACCTCCGAAAATGACTCAACCATCATCAAAATATGCTTGTTGTCATGCTATAGCACAAACAACCACCTTCAAAACCACAGGTCCCCTTAATAAATGATCAGTGACCTTCCCAATCCACAATGAAAAATACTACAACTATATCTAATACACATCGATCCGGTACACCTTTTTGATTGTGTCGACAATGGGGTACATCGGTACACCCACAACATTCAGTGGAATCAAACAACCACCTTCAAAACCACAGGTCCACTTAATAGATGATCGACAGTGACCTCAATGCACAATGAAAAATACTACGCCAACTATATCCAGTACACTTCGATCTGGCACCTCCCTTTTTGTTGTGTCGACAATGAGGTACATCGGTATACCCACAACATTTAACGGAATCAATGCGCTACCTGAAATATTACCCCAAAAAAAGGAAAAAAATGCACTACCTGAAAAACCTGTCGAAGGAGGAGGTGAGAGGAACACATTCAACTCCACTGAGACCACCAAGAACCCAACACCAGTTATTAACATTACTCGCTGTGTACTTTCTTCTCCCCAGGTTAGGGTTTTCAACAGGATAGGATATTACCAAGCTGCCCTTAATGTACTCTTGTAATGTGAATGCCTTAACCTGATATGGTAGGGTAGTGCCAGTTTAATTTTCATAGTACACTTGGGGTTAAAGAGTGACTGGTTTGGTGTTTAGAGTTGATAAGCGTAAGGCACCTAAACTACACTTATCATACCTGTTCTCATTCTCAGTTGCACAATTCCAATTATGGCCTTGCATGCAACATTATTGCTATCAGAATCATTCTGTTATTGAAGGCTTTGAAGGTCCAAAACTACTCCCAGTTTAGGTGCCTTATCTCCTATAGCGTACCTGTCAGATGATCATACTGAATCCACAAAATTCAAGTATCAAATAACTCTTTCTACCGTCGATACATCTTACACTTCTCCTCATCTCCTATAGCGACTGTATTTGCTGGACTTATTTTTTATTTCTCTTCATGTTCTCAACTCATTCTCCTTCAACTCCATACACATTCGACAGTCTATTTGAATAACCCTCTCCAGACACAAAAGCAACACTTGTCCTGATTCATTAGGATTTGGACATCGACCTTCACATGTTCCTTAATCCCGACCTTGAGACCTTCCTCTTTCTCTTTGCATTGAACAAAGAAATTTCAGTTGATTCAGTTTTTTATTGATCTCACTATTCTGCATTGTTATTTGACTCCAAGAAAGATATTAGATTTTGATCTTCTTGTTAAATCTTGGGTCAGGTCTAAAACTCTATATAATTATAAACTCATTGACTGTATCACTCAGGCCTCCGTTAGTATTCATCAGGTTTCAGTTAGTATCTACTTTGAGTGTTAAATATCTTACGTGCACGTTATTTGGTAAATAATGACATTTATACCATCAATTATAATTTCTTTGGAATACCCCCTTCATTCACTTTCTTTCTACACCAAATTTCCAAATGCTAAAATCTTCAATCCTAACTCTCAATAGGCCTTCAAGCTTCAAATTTCAGGATTGAAGATTTTAGGGTTTAGAAATTTGGGGAAGAAAGAAAGAATGTGAAATGAAGGGGGTATTCCAAAGGAATTAGAGATGATAGCAGGAATGTCATTATTTAGCACGTAATGCACATGTAGGGTATTTAGTTCTAAAATTTTTATAGGATGGGGTATTTAGTACTCAAAACTAAAACTTCAAGATATTTAATACTAAAAACTAACATTTCAGAGTATTCAATACTAAAAACCTAAAACTATATGGTATTTATCTAAATTAACCTTTTCGAAATCTAATATACCAATCCACAGTGGAATCGTCGATAAATATTCCAGCAACCACATGACAATCAATAACAATCACCAATAGTTTTAAAGCCAATAAAGTACAAAAATAGATCACAAAAATTATGTGGTTTTGTGAAAGCTGACCTACATCTAATGAGAAAGAGGAGCTTTCTTTACATTAGGGTAGAAGACAACAAAAAGCGTACTCTATATATCTAATGTTCTATCTAGCAGAGTAAGAGATCTTAGTCTCCATATTTTGTCTAGAAACACCATCCATCTCCCTATTTGGAATTAGATAAGTAATCAGAATAGAATTGAACTCACTGTTAGATTCAGAGAATATTTGGGACAAATAATGTGATCTTTATTGAGGCATTGACCCAAGTACTTATAGAATTACAAAAGTAAAGAGAGAGATAAAGACCACGTAAAGAAATAAGAGATAACCATACTAAAGAGATAAAGATAAAGATTGCACATATAAAGCACATATATATTTTAACACCTGCCCGCAAATCTCACGTAGGATTGAGTGTTTGTTGAATTTGAAGAAGGCTGAAGTTGTCAACGGAATCGGGTTGCAGAGTACAAAAGGCAGAGTAGAACAAGGTTGCAACATTGTATGAATGTCGGACGGACCGAGGTGATGCATTGCGCGTAGTGTTCGTACGGAAGTCGAAACGGATCTTGTGTTGGATTCAGCGTACAAAAGCCAGACGAAGCGGGGTGCGCAGTGCATGTAGAGTTCATATGAAAAAGCAACGCAGATCTAAGAGTCATCATACTGAAACCCGATTGTTGTCATTGGAAGTGGCCAAGTTGGAGTTGTGCTTTGATATGCGTGCAATGGTTGTAACAAAGAAAAGGTGCGCTACAGCGCTAGGGTGTAACACCCCACAAAATTGAGTAATGACAATTTTGCCCACGGGTGTTACGCACGTGTATTTTGTACTGTTACGGGTAATATCCGTAGCGTATTTTAATATAAATATCCTACGTATTTTTGTATTTCGATTAATTATATATTTTCCGTCATCTGAAAATTCTTTTCATCCTATTTTGAGCCAACTCAAATATAAATTCTAATCTTTTTTTGTTTTTACGTGTGTTGCACGTGCTTTCAATACACGTGTCGATTACGTAAATTTTACCGTTACGCGAAATATCCGTAACATTATCAAAATAAATATTTTACGTATGTTATATTTTGATTATTTATAAACATTTTTTCGCTAATCAAATCTATTTCGTATTAGAATGTGTTTTTACGTGCAACGCACATGTTTGCAGTGCATGTGTTGGTTCCTCAATTTTTCTTGAGTCATGAATATTTTTCTTCTCATTTTTCTAGTCAGAATTTTGTGATTTGTTTTAATTAAAATTCATTAGGGCTAAATCCATTTTGTAGCCCACTAAAATTAATTTAAAGCCCATGATTGATTTTGTGCACACTAAAGTGTACTTTTAAAATATAGTTAGTTTGGTACACTTGCCATATGTAACACACATCTAACCTAATAAAAATTAATAATAAAATTTGTATGAAGAGTGTGCACACACATTGACGGCACGTGCACGTGTTTCTTACCATGGTTGAGAATGAGGGAGAGTGGTGTTAGTTAGTGGAAAGTGAGGAGTTATTTTGAGAAGTGGGGAGCTATTTTGACCACACAATTTTTCTATAAATAGTCCATACTTTTGTCATGAACAACACAACTTAAAACAAAAACAAAAGAGAGAAAGAGGGAAAGAGCTTGCGGGTTGTGCTACGAAGAGCCCGACCATTTTTGAGGGAGCTTGGAGCTTTGAAGCATTAATTTCTAGAAGTTCTACTATTAGGAATTCTTCATTTGAGGTGGGTGTTTCTCCAACTTTCTAATATAATATTATTAGTAGAATGCTAGATTGTATAATGTATATGTATGAATTGTTAGAAGCATGATAGCTTATATAGATTGAATATTCATGTTTGGATTATTTGTTGTTGATTGAATATGTGAAATTATGATATGATTGATTTTGGGGCATTTTCATATGGTTGTGTTTTAAGTTTTAGTTGCACTTCAAAAAATTATAATTATTAAACTAGAAGAAACCTAAAGCTAAAATTTTTATAGGAGCATCTCGTATATGTCAAGAACATTTCCATAAAATTTCATAAAATTTGGATGTCGTTTACTATTTTAATAATATCCAAACTTAGGATTGGTTGACAGTTGGCTACTTGCTGAAAATTTGTACAATTTTCGGATTTTGATATTTCAGCATCTTAGATGAAGTATTTTGAGAAAAGTCAAAACTAAGGAGCTGAAGTAGACTTGTTAGCCTTTCTTTAGATACCGAGATATCAATTTTTCATAAAGAATTGAATCTATAATGAAATTTATAAGATTGAACAAGTAGCAATACTTTAGCTGTAGTATAACATTTCGACCATACTGTAGATTTCGAAGAATTCAGGGTTATAAACACAATATTTTGGAGAAACTTATAACTACAAAGTTATAGTAGGCTTGTATACCTTTAATTTGATCTAAAGAACACAAAGTTTCATGAAGTATAAAATTTTCTGTGATTTTTACAAGCAGCATGAGCTGCAGTTTTCGGATTTTGAACCTACTGTTTTGCAAATGAATTTAGACAAAGTAATTGAGGATGAATTTAGATGATCTTATGATGAGGATATCGGTTCAAGACGATTCGGGCGTTTCTATCAGCGCAAGCATCGTCTAGGATAGTTGCTTCTTTAGTTTAGTATTTTGTTGAGTAATCATATTTGTTTTGGCAATTATAGCCATATGTAGTAGTTTTATGATTTGTAATCTTTCTTTTATGCATTAGAATATTTCTGAGATTTTAGAATATTTTGAGATTTGTATCAAGATTTGTTTTGAGCCTATATATATGCCTTGAGATTAATGAGAAGTTAATGTTATTCTTCATTAAAAAGATTTACTGTATTGAGTTTTGCTCTTCATCCTCGTTTTTGTGTGAGACAATTGAGATACAATTTTAGGTTTGTGATAAACTCTAAATCTACCTCCCAAATTAAACACCAAAATCATAATCCCCAAATCCAATCAAAATCAAACCCTAATCTCATCGAACCCATCTTGCTGCCTTCAACCCTGACATTGTCGAACCCCTCTTGCTGCCTTTGACCCTGACAGTGCCGACCACCATCGATCCCCTCTCCCCCACCGCTACCCTTGTCGCCTTCCCTGCCTCCTCGTTTCACGCCCCGACCGCCAGCTAGTCCACCCCTCCATCGCTAGCCCTGTCGCTCCACTCCATTGCCAGCAAACCTCTATCGTCCTTCCTCCTATTCGACGACGTCCCTCGCCGCAGTGGAAACCCTCCACCGCCGCCATCTCCAACCTCCTAGTCGCCTCTATTCCCTCGACACCAACACCAGCCCTATACCACATCGCTGCTCCTTCCCGAGCTTCGGCAGCCAACATCGCCACCACCCGAGAATCCATTGCTGCAACCACTATTGGCCCCATATCCGATTCAGTGTCTTGATCTTGATTGGCTGAGGGATTTGTTGCGCGACAATTTCTTCGAACCCGATAAATTCTTTCCACTTCTCAAATATTTGTTACTGCTTATCGTCTCTATCATATTATTTGATTTATCTGTCGTCTACAAATATTGAGAGTGTGTTCTACTTGCCTATTAGTGTACAAATCTTAATTGAATATCTTACATGCTAAGAACGATTAAGTATTATTGTTGATTGTTAAGATTGAACTTTTAATTGGGCTTATTAAACTCTCACATCTTGAAAATCTATCAACCAAATTAATTGTTATTATTTCTAACTTAATCTGCATTCCGTGTTGATAAATTTAATCCTTTAAATTCTTGGAAATTCCCTATTTAGGGTGAAGTTTACATCATTTTGTTATCAGAGCGAAGGTTCTTAAAACCCTAGTTCTTGCATCATTTTGTCTTAAATTTTTGCATTCATTTAGGATTGTCTAGTCTTTTTTATTTTATTTTATTTCGCTATTTTAGATCACTTCAGATTAAAAAAAATTATAGGTGCATTTAGAACACGTTTTTCCAAATTTTAGCAAACACACGACCCCTAGTTTTTCACCTTTGGTGAATGTGTCTTCGCAGCACCATCACAAACCCTGAAGAGCCTTTCTTGTTCCTCCCAAACCACCCAATTAGGAACCCTAGACCTCCACGAACCCCTCCTCGAACTGAGATGGACAACTCTGATATTTCCGCTACCTAGCTGCCATTCAAGCAACTTTTGTCAACATCAATCAGAGTCCTCAGTCAAGAGAGTCTTCATGTTGCTTACTTCAGCGAAAAGCTGAATGAAGCAAAACAAAAATACTCTACTTATGACAAGGAGTTCTATGCGGTAATTCAGTCACTTCGTTATTGGCGACACTACCTCCTGCCATAAGAATTCGTTATTTTCTCAGACCATGAGGTCTTTAGATTCCTTAATTCTCAACAAAAGTTGAATCCGAGACATGCTCGATGGGTAGAGTTCCTACAAGAATATTCGTGTACCATTAGGCATACAAAAGGGATTGATTATAAGGCCTCGGATGCGCTCAGTCGTTGTCACATGATCTTATCACTGCGCACCGAAATTATTGGTTTTGAGAGAATGAAAGATGAGTATGCCTCCTGCCCAGATTTTCTCAAGATCTATACCTCTTTGAAAGATGACATCACTCGAGTGATAGATGATTATTTCTTGAAAGATGATTATCTCTTCTATCGCTCCAAACTTTGCATTCCTAGTACATCATCACGAGAGTATTTTGTTTGCGAATTGCACACTGGTGGCCTTGCTGGACACTTTGGGCATAGCAAGACCATTGATGCTATGGAACTTAGGTTTTACTGGTTGAAGCTAAAGAGAGGCGTTGCGATACTTGTTAACAGATGTCATATTTGTCAACTTGCCAAGAAACGAAAACAGAACACAGGCATGTATACTCCGTTACCTGTTTCCGGTCGTCCTGGGGAAGACGTGAGTATGGATTTCGTGTTAGGTTTACCGTAAATACAAAAGAAACACGATTCCATTCTTGTCATCGTGGACCGTTTTTCTAAAATGGCACATTTTCTTCCATGCTTGAAAACTTTCGATGCATCTTATGTAGCTCAGATCTATTTTGATAACATTGTGAGGCTACACGGGTTGCCAAAAATCATTGTGCCCGATAGGGATGCGAAATTCACCAGTTATTTTTGGAAGACCCTATGGCACAAGATGGGTACGAAATTGAAGTTCTCTTCTGCCTTCCACCCACAGACTGATGGGCAGACTAAGGTTGTCAATCAGAGTCTTGGCAATCTCTTGCGTACTTTTGTGGGAGAGAACTTGGGAATTTGGGATTTAAAATTAACGGTTGCTAAATTTGCTTATAACACATCTAAGAATATAACCACTGGTATGAGTCCACATGAAGTTGTACATGGTTATCGTCCTAGGCAGCCTATAGATTTTGTCCTCATGTTAGAACATCACCGAGTCTCAAAGTCTGCATCTGCATTTGCATCCTGCATTCATGACCTGCATAGAGAAATTTTCAAGAAAATTAATGAGAATAATTTTAACTACAAGCTAAGAGCAGATATTAAAAGGAAATTAAAACTTTTAATGTGGGTGACGAAGTGATGGTTCAAATTTTTTCGGAACGGTTTCCAGCTGGATCCGTTAAGAAGTTGAATGTACGTGCTGCAGGCCCATTTAAAATTTTTCATAAAATCAATGACAATGCCTATGTCGTTGACCTTCCTGAAGGTTTTGGCATAAGTAAGACTTTTAATATTGAGAATATAGTAACCTATGAAGGCCCAGAAATTAACTCTAGAAATTCTCTTATAGATGAGGTTATCCTGCAGCCTAATGGTGAGATTCCCACGTTACCCCCATTACCTGATACTATCCCACCGACAGAAAAATTAGATAATATTTTAGATGATCAGATAATCTCTACTAGAGATGGTGGTATTCGTAGGTATTTGGTAAGATGGAAAAACAAGCCGGAGTTAGAGAATACTTGGATAGATCGTGAAGAGTTTCAGCGCTTGGATCCAGACCTTTTGGAACACTATGACAGGAGGACTGGTTTTGACTCGACTGGGTCGAGCCCTCTCCCACTCGAGGAGAATGATGAGGATACTATATCATATTTGTTTTGGCAATTATAGCCATATGTAGTAGGTTTATGATTTGTAATATTTCTTTTATGCATTAGAATATTTCTGAGATTTTAGAATATTTTGAGATTTGTATTAAGATTTTTTTGAGCCTATATTTTGGCGTTGAGATTAATGAGAAGTTATGCTCTTCATGATTAAAAAAATTTACTGTGTTGAGTTTTGCTCTTTATCCTCTTTTTTGTGTGAGACAATTGAGATACAATTTAGGGTTCGTGATAAACTCTAAATCTACCCCCCAAATTAAACATCAAAATCCTAATCCCCAAATCCAATCAAAATCGAACCCTAATCTACTTCTTCCTCTTCTTGAATCCCGTCGAACCCATCCCCACCACTGTCGCAGCCTTCTTGCTGCCTTCGACCCTGACAGTGCCGACCACCATCGATCCCCTCTCCCCGACCGCTACCCCTGTCGCCTTCCTTGCCTCATCGTCCACGCCCCGACCGCCAGCCACTCTCCACCCTTCCATCGCTAGCCCCGTTGCTCCCCTCCATCGCCAGCAAACCTCCATCGTCCTCCTTCCTCCTATTCGACGACCCTCGCCGCCATCGGAATCCTCCAGTGCCGCCATCTCCAACCTCCTTCAAGTCGCCTCTATTCCCTCGACACCAGCACCAGCCCTATACCACGTTAGTGCTCCTCCATGAGCTTTGGCAGCCAACGTCGCCACCACCCGAGAATCCATTGCTGCAACCACTATTGGCCCCAGATCCGATTCAGTGTCTTGATCTTGGTTGGCTGAGGGATCTATTGAGCGACAATTTCTTCGAACCTGGTAAATTCTTTCCACTTTTCAAATATTTGTGTTACTGCTTATCGTCTCTATCATATTATTTGATTTATCTGTCGTCTATAAATATTGAGAGTGTGTGTTCTACTTGCGATTAGTGTACAAATCTTTATTGAATATCTTACATGCTAAGAACGATCAAGTATTATTGTTGATTGTTAAGATTGAACTTTTAAAATTGGGCTTGTTACGCTATTTCACATCTTGAAAATCCATCAAACCAATTAATAGTTATTATTTCTAACTTAATCTACATTACGTGTTGGTAAATTTAATCCTTTAAAATTCTTGGAAATTCTCTATTTAGGGTTAAGTTTATATCATCTTAACTACAAAGTTGTAGTAGACTCATTTATGATTCCTATGAAACTAATAAATCTATTTTTAGAGTAGTATTGGAATTTATATGATTTTTACAAAACAATTGAGTTGATGTCTTTTATTTAGTTATCCTAAAACTTTTACAACGTATAAAATTGGATTTAAAATTGGAATGTTGGTAAGATGTACCTTATGAGAAATTAAGAGATAATTAAAGGATGAATTTGAAATATTAATCATGTGATGTTTATAAGGGTTTTAACTCATCAAGTATTATTGAATGTTGCTATAAGAAGTTGTTTACTTTATGATTGATAAATAAGACAGTGGATAAAAGAAGTTAAAATATGTTTAATGAATAGAAATTTTTATAAGTGGTTGGATGTAACCTATGTGATCTCTCTTTGAGATGGTTGTTTGTTCTAGAGTGAGCTGGACCCAGAATACCGGCAGTTGTAATAAATGAAATTTAAGAAGTAACCAGTGTGGGTTAACTTTCTCTTTGAGAAATAGCCAGTGTGGGCTAACATTCTCAGTGTTTTGTTTTAAGTCCGGTGGGGTAAGCTAACTCTAAGTCCTAGTAACTATAATTTAACTTAAGGACAGGCACTAGTTGGAGATATGATGAAACAAAAGTAAACATGAGTACAGGATGATCTGCGGAGGGAGACAATCCCTAATATTCCGGGACGATGGATGAAATAGGCCCCAGAATGATTCGCGGAGTGGGATTGATCTCCAGTATTCTGGGACGAGAGCGACACTCACGGGACATTTGTGCAATGAGGGTTCCAGGATGATCAGCGGAGTGAGACAATCCCTAGTATTCTGGGACGAGGGATGAAATAGGCCCCAGGATGATCCATGGAGTCGGATTGATCTCCAGTATTCTGGGGAAAGAACCAACACTTGCAAGTGTCTAAATCTCGTAGTAGTCGTGGTAGTAGGTTGCATAGCAAGAGATTAAATCCTATATTGTGGACTACGTAAAAGGCTTGTCCCTCGGACCTATATAGTATGGGATCCATAGAATCCAAACAAGTGTGCATTAGTGTCATCATAAGTATAAATGACTGCATTAGGCATTAAGCTCATATCATTCACTGATATAATTAGGATAGCCACTTTTCTATTTCTACATTCAAGTTTGTGATTGTTAGGATGATGAAATCGCAGTATTATAGCATTACGTCAGTTGTATGCGAGAAAGTTGGCTCTAGGTTGTGATAGTTATAATTAAATCTAAGGATAGACACTAGAAGAAAATGTGACGAGACCTGGGCTAGCGTAAGTCTTCTATATAGTCTGACGGTGCATTCTTGGACTATAGACCCAGTCAGATGGTGGATTCCTGGACTGTGGCTGCTTGCCGAGTGAGACGAGCCTTAATTAAATCCGGGACTACGATTAATTTGACGGTGGATTCCAGGATCATGAATAGTCGGGCGGATGGGAGGCAGATCACCATTATATATGTGTATACCGGGACTAGAGCGACACTTGTGGGATGTTCGCACGATGAGGATTTCTGTATAGTCTGACGGTGGATTCCATGACTGGAGTCCGTACTCGTGGAATGTCTAAACCTTGCTTTTGTTACCGTAGTAGAATTTTCATAGCTAGGGATTGAACCCTATATTGAGAAGTACGACAAGGGTTTGTCCTCGGACCTATGTAGTATGGGATACATAGAATCCGAACAAGTATGCATTAGTGTCATCTTAGTGTGAATGTCTGTATTAGGCATTAAGTCATATCATACGCTAACATGTTTAGGATAATCACTTTTCACACTTTATTGTGCATTCAAGTTTGTGTTTGCTAAAGTAGAAGAATAGTTGTATTATAGCATTGCGTCAGCTGTATGCAACTGACGTGCCCACAGTTTTCCAGATGCAGGATTGGTCTTGGCATGGGTTTGAAGTCACTATGATGAGTTGATTACAAGATTGAAGAATTTTAATTATTGTAGATTGCATTGTATTCATTTAATCTCACTGTGCTGTTGTAAAGAACATGTTGTAAATAAAAAGTTTTAAATTCTTGTAAATTTGTACGAATTTGAAGTAAAAGATCTTGTATTTGCTATGAATTATCTGTGTTTGGAATTCGGGGCGTTACATAGGGTTTGACGAGCCGTTAGATAGGAAGGAAGCGGAAGCGAGATCTATTTGTAGGTGAGGGGAGGTAAAATGTTTCTGATGAAGGCCTCCCCGACGATGAAAAGCAATATAGCCTAAACTTTATGAAAGTGATACCATGTTAGATTGAGACAATTTTTGGAAGAAATAATGTGATTTTATTTTATTGAGGCATTAGGCTATGTACCTATAGGATTACAGAAGTAAAGAGATAGAGATGAGAACTATATAGAGATAACAACTATGTAAAGAGAGAAGAGAGAATAATACTAAACAGATAAAGATAAAGATTACACATAAAGCACATATATATTTTAACACTAACTTCAGAAACCTTTGGAGTACTTTTACCTGCACACAAGCTGATATTTGATTGATATTTGAAACATTATTAAACTTAAGTAGTTAGTAATCATTGTTGACAGGAAAATGCAAAGAACTAGTAGATACCATGATTATAAGGAATATTAATATAGCTTGTTTAAAAGAAACAAAGTGGGTGGGGTGCAAGGTAAAGAGATAGATAGTTTAAATAATATTATACCGGTAAAATTAGAAATAGAAATGTAGTAGGAATTTTAGTAGATAAGAAATTCAAAAGATGTAGTAGGTGTTAATAGGAAATGATATAGAATAATACAATTTAAGATTGTATTAGGGGGAAACATAATTAATATTATTGGTGCCTATGCACCCCAAGTAGAATTAGTTGCATAAGCTAAAAATAAATTTTGAGAATATATGGATGAGTTAATTCAAGGAGTACACTTAGGTGTGAAATTATTTATAGGAGAAGATTTCAGTGGACATGTAAGAAGATAACATGACATATGAGAGGGTGTATAGAGGACATGGATTGGGACATAAGAAGATGGTGGAGAGGCTCAATTGGATTTTGCGGCATCGTATGATCTTATACTAACAAATACTTATTTTAGGAAGATGGATGAACATTTGATAACCTTTAAAAGTGGGACAAATAGGAGTCATTGATTTTTTCATTACTAGGAAGGTGGATCGCTTGACGTATGAAGATTGTAAAGTTATACCGGGAGAGTGCTTAACCTCACAACATACAACATAGATTAATGGTTAAATTTGAAAAAAAACCCTTGAACTATAGCCTTTATGCAGAAAACCCCCCTGACCATTTTTTATGCAGAAAGCCCCCCTGAACTATTATTGCAAAAAACCCACTCCGCCAACGTGAGACTTCTGCTAAAGTTGAGGGAGGTTTTTGACAATAATGCGAAAGATATATGATGTTTTTTGAAACAGCTTGCAAAGATGAATGGGGTTATCTGATACAAGTAGAAAAGTTAGATGTGGTTTTTTGCAACAACCATACTTCAGGGGGGTTTTCTGCAAAAAAAGGCCAGGGTTTTTTTTGTATAAAGGCCATAGTTCAAGGTTTTTTTTTTCAAATTTAGCCTAGATTAATGGTGTTGGATGTTAAGATTGGAAAACACGTGTGAGGAAGGAGACTAGGGACTCAAGAACTAGGTGGTGAAATTTAGAGGGAAAGAAACTAGAGGTTTTTGGAGATAAAGTCCTTAATTAAGAGACATAAGGGAGACAAATATGATGTTGACTAAAATGACTGTATTCATAAAAGAAGTCTCAAAGGAGGTACTTGGAGAATCTGAAGGTAGAGGGCAGGCTGCGAACTAAACAAACATGGTGGTGGCAAGAAGTCCAAAATATTGTGAGAAAAAAAAAACAACCTTCAAAATATACAAAAATAGTAGAAACGAGTAAGATTTGGAGAGATATAAGATCGTTAGAAAAGAAGTTAAGAAAGCGGTAAGAGATGCAAATGAAAATGTTTAAGATGATTTATACACAAAATTTGAAACAAAAGAAGGAGAATATAACATCTATAAGCTTGGTAAATAAAGGGGTAAGAAAACAAAAGATTTGGATACAATTAAGTCCATTACGATTCAAGAGTCTTAGTAAAAGATGAGGAAATTAAGGAAAGATAGGGAAGTTACTTTGAGAAGTTATTAAGGTAGCGTTTGACCCAGCTTAAAATTAGCTTTTCTTCTCCTTTAGAAGGAGAAGCTGGGCCAAACGCATATTTTGAAAAGCTCTACAGAAGAAGTAGCTTATTTTTAATGAAGAAAAGGAGCTTCAAAAAAAGCCCTAAAGAGCAACTTCTGTCTTTACTTTTTTTTTTTTACCTGTTCTCTCTTTTTGGCCCTTCCCACATATCAAACCCTAACAACAAAATTTTTTCCCCTTCCCCTTCTCCTTTTCCTCAGATTCGTGAACTCAGGCTCATAATTCAGAGTCCCAGATTGAGGTTTGGTGATTTAGCTGAAGATTTTCGGAGTTTGAGTTGGGTTTTTGGATAGGTGAGTGTTCACCATTTTTTGTGTGTTTTGAATTGGGTGTTTAGGCGAATGTTGCGTGAGTTTTGGAAGATTTGGTAGTTGATAATGTGACCAATTTCATGTTAATTAAATCTCCTTTGTTGTTTGCTGAGTTTACAGTGATTTAAGTAAGTACATTATCATGCTTTGATGTCGAAGAGTCGCCGTCGAATTAGTAATATAAAGATTTTTTTTGTAATTTGATAACTTATATTTTATTCTTAAATAAAATCAAAAGCTTAAATTGAGTATAAAAGTAGCTTACAATTGATATCTTATGCCAAACAACTTCTAGCTTAAAGGTAGCTTTAAATTTGAAAAAAAGCTGACTATCCAAACAGCTTCAGCTTTTAATTTCAAAGCTCTACTTTCTGGCTTCTTCTTCTGAAGTAGCTTTAAAGCCCAAAAAAAGCTAGGCCAAACGTATTGTGTTTCAAAGCTCTACTAAGAATTAAGAAAAAATATAGGGAGAACAAGAAAGATCTACGTATGGTGTTTATAGATCCAGAACAAGCATATGATAAAGTTCCTAGTGACATAGTTTGGTGGGTGTTAAATAACAAAAGAGTAACTAATCGGTATACTGAGGTGATTAGGATATATATGAAGGGAAAATGACCACAATTAGAATATCACAAGAGAGAGTAGTGAATTCCCTATTACAGTAGTGTTAGATGATAGATTAGTTTAGTCCCACATTGAATAATGTATTGGTTTAGTATTCTCTTCTCTCCTATATATAGGAGACATATTGTACTCAGTTTATTCAATCAATAAAAGAATATTTTCATATCCCTAATTCTAACATGGTATCAGAGCATATCGTTCTATAAGACCTATACTAATTTTATCCTCGTCGTCGAGGTGGAGTGGTTCTTGTCTTCATCGGAATCACTCCACCTCCCGACATCTCTCTTCCGCTCCCGATCAAATACCAAAATCCTAATCTCCCCCAAAACCCTAGCCATCATTCCTCTTCCTCTCCTAATCAAATCCTCCAAATCTACCAAAAATTCCCAAACCCTAAAATCCCCAAAATCCCCCAAAATCAAAATCCGATTTTGGTCTCTCTCCGCCGCCAATCCCCGTCCCCTATATTCTTCACACCCAAATCAACAGCGGCCGCACCTCCGGCGACCTCCATCTTCTCCATTGAAATCCAAACAGCCAACAAACATCTTCTTCCTCCTCTGAGTTCAGCCGCTACCTACCCAAATCCAAACAACCCACAAACATATTCTTCTTCCTTTGAGTTCAACCGCTACCTACCCAAATCTAAACAACCCCAAAAAAAAAAAAAAACATTTTCGCCGTCCCTTCCCGAATCCCGAAGGCCATGAACTCCTCCCAATCCTCTCTTGCAAGAATTTCGAAATTGAGTCATGAAGCTCTCCTCCCAATCCCGATCCTCTCCCCTCCTGTCTTCGTTTCGACGGCATCGACCAAACCCAGTCGCCCTCTTCCCCTGAGCGCCGCCGCGATCCTGTCGATGTCGCCCCCTCTCACCGTCAGCCCCGCCGTCGAGCTAGACCCCCCCAAACCAACGCTGCAGCCCATTGCTGCCAGTGTTGCTCTCTCCCTCTTGCTTTGTTGATGCTTGTCTCTTTGTTTTTGTTTGGGTACTCTTTTGCACGTATTGTGCGCGTGCGATCTTGTGTTGGTTAGTGTGTTGTTGCTATTTTCAAAAAAAAAATAAATTGCAGGTTCTTGTGCTTCTGCATTCAGATCGTCAACTCACTCCGGTTGATCGATCGTGATCATCAACTCACTTCGGTTGATCGATCGTGATTTTGAGAGGGGGTGTTATTAGCATCCAGTTCTCAGTCATCGACAATTCTCAAGTCAGGGGTGAGATCCTATCATCGACCATTCTCAAGTCAGGGGTGAGATCCCAGCATCGACTATGTCTCAAGTCAGGGGTGAGATCCCATCAGTCTACTTCTCAGTTCTATCTCATGCGCCATCAAGCGTCGTTTCTGCATCACAATTTGTCGTTCCTTCCTCATCAACATCGTCAGTATTCCAAACTCTTGTTGCTTGAACCAACTTGAGTTTGAGAGGGGGTGTTAGATGATAGATTAGTTTAGTCCCACATTGAATAATGTATTGGTTTAGTATTCTCTTCTCTCCTTTATATAGGAGACATATTGTACTCAGTTTATTCAATCAATAAAAGAATATTTTCCTATCCCTAATTCTAACAAGTAGGTTTACACCAAGGTTCAACTTTAAGCTCCTACCTCTTTGCTTTGGTTATGGATGCATTGACGCGAAGGATACAAGATGAGTTGCATCGGTGTATGCTTTTTGTTGATGACTTCGTTTTAGTGGACGAGACTATAGTAGGAATTAATGCTAAATTTGAATTGTGGGGAGAAACATTAGAAGTTAAAGACTTTAGAATAAGAACTAAAACGGAGTATATAGAATGTAATTTTTGTGACATTCGGAACACAAATGAGAAAGTAGCGAAGCTCGATGGTTAATATATACTTAACAGATACCGTTTTCGATATTTAGGCTCGATTATACAAAGAGATAAGGAGATTTGTGAAGATGTTATAAATATGATCCAAGCAGGGTGGCTTAAGTGGAGAACGTTATGGTGTTTTGTGTGATAAATGTATACTGTTGAAGTTGAAGGAAAAATTTTATAGGACGACTGTTAAACCAGCAATATGTATGAAGCCGAATGTTGGGCAACACAGAAACAATAGGTCCAAAAAATGATTGTAGTAGAGATAAGGATGCTAAGATGGATGTATGGTAAAATCAGGATAGATTTAGAAACAAGCATTTACGAGAGATGGTGATGGTAGCTCCTATTCAAGATAAATTAAGATAGATACGGCTCAGGTGGTTTGGACATGTCACTCGTAAATCTAGTAGTGTTCACGTTAGAAAGAGTGATTTGATAAATATTGATGGTAGAGTTAGGGGTAGGGAAAGATCTAAACTTACTTGAGTGAAAATGGTAGAAAAAGTATGATAGTTTGTGTCCTTACGGAAGATATTGTGCTAAACAGAACAAAATGGAAAACCACGATTTATATAGTCGACCCCAACTAGTTGAGAAAAAGGCTTTGTTGTTGTTGTTGTTAATCATTGCAATGAATCAACTATCCCATAATACTTTTCTCGAAAAACATTCCCTACATTTTTCATCCTTATTAACAGGTTTGGACAATTGGGCCAGAAGAAATTCTTAGTGTTCAGGTTCATGACATGAGAGAGGCAGTGCAGTGCTTAACCACCACTGATGATGACCTTCTGTGTTTTGCTTCACAAGGAACTGGTGTCAAGGTCTAGTCTGTGTAGAATAATTGATATTATTTGCAAGAAACTGTAAGCAAAAAGTCTTAAGATTAACAGCCTGAACTGTTTGCAGGTTTACAATGGAACTGGAACTCCAAAGCATGTAAATTTCCACAAAAATGTGAAGTGTCTTGCCATGGCAGGAGGAGATCTCTATTGTGGATGCACTGGTTACAGCGTTCAGGTTTAATAATTCTGTCCATGATCTTGCATTTGTAATTTATATATATTTAACTTTTAATCTTCTTATAGTACAATCTAATTTTCCTCTTTCCATAGTTGGGGCATCATATAGGACTTTCTATGATATAGAATTTACGTACTAAGAGCATTTGTGACCCAAAATTTGGGTATTTGGCATTTAGAAATAGGAATTTGTGTTGCAACTATAGTCGTTTGAACCCAAATTCTGGTATTTAACCCAAAATAGTAACGGACGGTGCATGATATATCATTTCTTTCAAAATTTTGCATCTCAACCCTTGATCCCGTCCTCTGAATATTTTTAAAAAAATGCACGGACAAGAGATGATCTTCCGTCCAAGACTTTTTTAGTAAGATTTGTAAAAAAAAATGTATGCATATGTACACAACAATTCCTATAGACCCATTCCATCTCCAGCCCTTGATCCCAAAATTCACACCAATCTCAAAGATAATACGTATGGATAACAATTCCTATAGGCCTAATTCTATAGAAACACCCCTCTAAAAATTGGAAAGAAAATACAATGGATGGGAGATCAAATTCAGTCTGAGAATTTTTATTTTATTTTAAATGCACAGACGGCAAATCATTTTCCGTCCATTATATTTTATTTTAAAAAAAAGTTTCGGACGAAAGATCATCTCTTGTCCGATCAATTTTTGGGATACAATTTTTAACGGACGAAAAATGATCTTTCGTCAGCTATATTTTCCAAATTCATATATCTTCTCCCAAATATAGTCGTGTACTATTCTCCTCAAACCCAAAATTTGGGTATTTAGCCAACGACTGCCACAATTATTTTCCAAATTTTGCAAAAAATGGGTATTTGGCAAACGACTACAGATGCTTTAAGAACTAGATGCCAGGATAACGGTCCATGAGTTCAATTTTCTACAACAACAAAGCCTTTTTCCCAACTAGTTGTGGTCGACTACATGAATCCTGGTTTTTCATTCTGTTTGGTTTAGCGCAATATCTTCAATAAAGTCACAAGGTATCATATATTTTCTCACTGTTTTCACCCAAGTTAGTTTAGGTCTTCCTCTACCCCTAACTCTCTCATTACTTATTAAATCACTTTTTCTAACGGGGGCACTACTTGGTCTACGTGTGACATATCCAAATCACATGAGGCGATTCTCTCCTAACTTATCTTGGATTGGAGCTACTTTTAGCATGTCTCGTATATGCCCGTTTTTAATTCTATCCTTATTTTACCACATATCCATCTTAGCATCCTCATTTTCGCTACACTTATTTTCTGGACATGTTTCTTTGTTACCCAATACTGTGCCTCATACATCATTGCTCGTCTAATAGCCGTCTTTATAAGATTTTTCCTTCAACTTCAAAGGTATATGTATGAGTTCAATTTTCTATTATTTCAAATATCCAAATTGACCAGATATAAGCAGTTTCTTGCTTTTTAATTAAGAATTTGTATCTATATCCTCTCAGTAATCATTAAGCCGGTGGTTGCATGTACAGGAGGTTTATTTGTCCAAATGCACATCGAATACATTTTATTCAGGGACAAGAAAGCTGTTGGGCAAACAGAATATCCAGGCACTCTGCATTCAAGATGGTATTCTGTATGCTGGTGGGTCCTCTGTTGATGGAACAGCTGGCAAGGTTTGTTGTGGTTTTCTGTGATACACATTCATATTTATTCTTGGCTAAATTTTAAAAAAACCTACTGAACTTTGGGCCATTTAAAAAAAACTGCCCTAAGTTTTTTCTTCTTCTTAAAACCGCACAAAACTATAGTTTAAAAAAACCTCACTTTAACGGAGTTAGGTTTCCGTTACGCTAATTTTAAAAAACAACTTTCATCATTCATTTGTGTTTAAAAAAAAATCACTTAACTAATCATATGTTTAAATAAACCCTCCTGAACTAACCCTAACTCTGTTAGTGTGTTTTTTTAAACTATAGTTTTGTGCGGTTAAAAAAAAAAAAAAAAAAAAAAAAAAAAAAAAAAAAAAAAAAAAACCCTTAGTGCGGCTTTTTTAAAATGGCCAAAGTTCAGTGAGATTTTTTTAAATTTACCCTTTTTTCTTTCATTACTGTTGTTTTTTTTTTGCTCGGGACATGATGACAGTTCGATCTTCTGACGGAAGGTTCATATTGAGTTTCTCCTTGTTCTGGTCTCTCTTCTGGTGAAAAAACACATTCATATTGCCTCCATATTTTTTCATGTTTCTTCTTGGATACTTTCTCCTTTTATCGATGGACATTTACTTAGATGTTGAATTACACTGAACTTTCTTTGGAGGATGACATATCCTTTAGAAAATTGACTTTGTTATATCATATACTTATTATCTCACTACCGTATGATTTGCATTGAAGGCATTCTCACTCTCGAGAAAAACGGTGATAGGGTCTTTCACGACAAGGATCGACATCCACTGTATAGCTGTGAGCATTGACTATGTGTTCACTGGAACCAGATGTGGGGTAATTGAAGTTTGGTTACGAGAGAGGTTAACAAGGGTTGGGTCAATTAAAGTGAGTGGTGGAGCAAACACAAAGGTTACAACTCTGGCTTCAGATGCTGATGGAGAAATGCTCTTCTCAGGATCTTGTGATGGAAAGATACAGGTATGTATGTATTTTTGCAGGTCTTGTGTTCGACTGTTTTCGCAAATTAGTGTTTACATTTAATCTGCAATGTAAGTTAGTGTTTACATTTAATCTGCAATGTACTTGCTGTATAGGTATGGGCGCTGGATTGAAGATTGGAATTGACTTGATACAGCTTCCATATTGGTGTTTGCTCCTATTCAATGATTATATTGCTGCATAATTGTCTCGGGTACATGAGTGTGTGTCAGTATTATTTAATTATTTATAATTTATTTTTCCTTGTTAGCTTTACTTAAGTTTGGCATGCGCATGTACTGTGATCTAGATGGCAATTCATGACAGAAATGATATAGTAGATATTTACTGTAAAATAAAAGCACAAGTTACATATACCTTATTGGTCTGTAGCATTGTTCGGTGGTGATAACATTGTAATATGATTTAAATTTCGCTCCTGATTCTATGGCATAAACAAGATAACACTTATGGATTGTGGTGGCTCTTTATAGAGCATAATGCTAATCACGTGTGAAACGTTCTTAAAATCTGCATTGCAACCAGCATATGTAAATTATTACTTGAAAATCTTTTCATAGTTACAACAAAGAGGTCAGCGGATTAGACAGGTGAAAGTAAGGACCAAGTTCACTTTAAAGGCTTTAGAAATGCCAAAACAAGATTACTCTTCGTCTCTTCCTAATAGATTGGTTAGGATATACCAAAAGAAACTGCTAACCAGGTTGGATTCTTTCCTAATAGAGTGTTCTTTTTTTTTTTGTTTCTTTCAAATGCTCTTTCAAATGCATTCATTGGTAGAGAAGAGGACTCTTATCTATAACTTGTTGCATATTCTAGAGGGAAATTATAAATTAAAAATAGATTTTCCTGTTAAGGGGTTCATTATTATTTTCAATAAAAAAATAATCAAACTGGGTATAAGAAAATTTGGTTTTTATACAGAGTATGATACTCCTTGAAGAAAATGCCAACATGATAAGACGCCCATTTGTATTTGAAATGGCTGCCATCATTACATTAAAAGAGCTGTCCCTTGGGTTGGAGGTTGCACCATACGGTGCTCTTAGTTCCACTCTAGGGAATTTTACTTTCCTATGATGGCGTTTATGAGCTGGTTCATGGTAGACTTAGATTTATAGTTGAATGTGCGGTATGCATATTAATGGGCTCAAAGAACATGTTATGTTCATTTTGTGCATCATTTTGTGTATTGTGGATGGTCTGTTATATGGTGAAACATAGTCTATCTTGCAAGCATCATAATAAAGTATGGTTGCACGTGGTCTGGGAGTGGATTGGTGAGGTGTTCATGTCAATGGCTATGAAGGGAGAAGTCAATTGATTATGTGATCAGATAGTCTCCAGGGGAGAGGGTTTGGGTATCATTTCTTACTCAACAATGATAAGGGAAAGTGGTGATGCTGCTGATTTAGTGGTGAGAGAAACAGATGTGAGTTCTTGTTATTTGTAGAGGGAAAGACGGGTCTGAGACAGATCTCAGCAACAGATCTTGATCTGAGATGGATATTTTCGTGAGGAGTATGAGAGGTGGTGCTGCTCGAAGCTGGCCGGTCCGAACATCTGCAAAATGCCTAGAAACACCAGGAGAGATCCCGGCGACAGGCCTTCGGACGATCTAGTCAATCACTGGAAAGAGTGGATTTAGGGTTCATGTAGAGAAAAGTTCCTTACCTTCTGAAAGGGGAGGGGGGTGTGGTATTTATAGGCAGAGGGAGGTCAATTCTAACAGGTTGACCCTTTATTGTGCGCCTAGTACTACAGAAGGCCCATAGGGGCTGCCGGCCTGATTTTGCGGATCCTGAGGGGATCAGATGGCTCAGATTGATCTGGATTGTTTACCCACATCATAGGCCCCCCACTCTTGAAGGGTTGTATGTATCAGCCGTTGAGGAGTAGCCTAATCTTGTGTGAATATCAGTCGACAGTGCGCATGAGGATAGAGCGGAAGATCCCCGCAAGGAGCGACATGAGGTTGAGGCGAGCTCTGCGACACCGAGCTATGACCCTTAAGCATCGTGCCTCGGGGACAGAGGCGTCGTGCATCGAGCGAATCGAAACAACTGGTAGCTAGCTCGAGGTGCATACCGAGCGTCGAGCGTTATGTGCTTTACGAGAAAGTTTGCTGTAAGCTCGAGGTGCATTATGAGCGTCGAGCGTTGTGTTCTTTGCAAGAGAGTCTGCTGCAAGCTCGAGGTGCATGCCAAGCATCGAGCGTTGCGTGCTTTGTAAAAAAGTCTGCCACTAGCTCGAGGTTCATGCTGAACGTCGAGCGTTGTGTACTTTATAAAAAAGTCTGCTGCTAGCTCGAGGTTCATACCGAGCGTCGAGCGTTGTGTGCTTTGCAAGAAAACTTGCTGCTAGCTCGAGGTTCATGCTGGGTGTCAAGCGTTGTGTGCTTTGTGAAAAAGTCTGCTGCTAGCTTGAGGTTCGTGCCGAATGTCGAGCGTTGTGTGCTTTGTGAAAAAGTCTGCTGCTAGCTCGAGGTTCATGCCCAGCGTCGAGCGAAGCGTACTTGGTGAAACTTATGAAGCCTGCTGCTTTATGAAAGAGCTTACTGCTTTGTGACAAAGCTTGCTGCTAGCTCTAGGTTCATGCCAAGCGTCGAGCCTTGTGTGCTTTATGAGAAAACTTGTTGCTAGCTCGAGGTTCATGTCGAGCGTCGAGCGAAATGTACTTGGTGAAACTTGGAAAAAAAACCTGTGGATTTGTGAGAAAGCTTGCTGCTAGCTCGAGGTGCATGCCGAGCGTCAGCGTTGTGTGCTTTGCAAGAAAGCTTGCTGCTAGCTCGAGGTTCATGCTGAGTGTCAAGCGTTGTGTGCTTTGTGAAAAAGTCTGCTGCTAGCTCGAGGTTCGTGCCGAATGTCGAGCATTGTGTGCTTTGTGAAAAAGTCTGCTGCTAGCTCGAGGTTCATGCCGAGCATCGAGCGAAGCGTACTTGGTGAATCTTGTGAAAAGCTTGCTATTTTGTGAGAAAGCTTGCACTTTTTGAGAAAGCCTGCTGCTTGCTCGAGGTTCATGCCGAGCGTCGAGCGAAGCATACTTGGTGAACCTTGTGAAAAAGCCCGCTGCTTTGTGAGAAAGCTTACTGCTAGCTCGAGATTCATGCCGAGCATCGAGCCTTATGTGCTTTGTGAGAATGCTTGTTGCTAGCTCGAGGTTCATATCGAGTGTCGAGCGAAGCATACTTGGTGAAACTTGTGAAAAAGTTTGCTGCTTTGTAAGAAAGCTTGCAGACTTTGGTGACCAGCTTCCCGATAGAGTAGGTGATCTAAGATTCTAGCTGGCTGGAGTTATTGCTACAATTTACTTTCATGTTGCTTTTGAATAAATGTAATGTTACTTGGATTTTTTTTGTATTGGGCAGTTTGTCCCAGAATTTATGACTTGTTTCAGATCTGGTTTATTTGAGATTTATTTACTTTGTTTCAAGTAAATCCTGTTGGTATATTAATTTATTCATGCATGCGTGATTGGGTATATTTTGTTATATTTCATGTTATGATGTTGAGTCGATCCTACAGCTTATGAATGATGAAAATTATTCGCTGGGTTTTGTCACGTACTCGTATTCCGTATTCATTTTGGAAAGCGGGGCGTGACAGAATCTGTTTTGTGACTTCTGCCGCATGCCCAGACATCTGCGCAAGGACTGCAGGGTATCCAACTGTCAGTGCCTTGGGTGTGGAGGAAGTGATCATATGGTCCGAGACTGCCAAAGAAGTTTAATGCACCCGTAGAAGTTCTAGCACAGCAGGGAGCCCCAGCTCGTGGTCAGGGAGGACCACCACTTCCACCACAGAGGCAGATTTTCGAGCAGAGGAGAATGGCCCCTAGAGGAGGCCGCACTGGGGGTCGTGGTCAGGCTTGCAACCTGACTGCAGAGGAAGCTGAGGTTGCTGGAGGCGTTGTCGCATGTATTATGTAGTATTGTTTTCAATTATTTTGTCCTATTTTGCTCCCTTCTTGCATGTATTATGTGTAACGGGTTGGAACCCGTACCCAGTAGGACAGATCCGTTCATGGGTTATTGGGCTTTGAAGAAAGACCCAGTTCCCATTTCAGACCCATTTGCAGGTGAAATTACCGTTTTAACCCTGAGAGCTTTAAGATTCGTGCCCGATTTGAACGGTCCCGATTTAATCCCATTTTTAGCCATATCAGAATTCATGGTAGATTATGATATTAATCTACAATACCACCCGGGTAAGGTGAACTTGGTACTTGATGCTTTGAGCAGGAGACCTGCAGCCATGTTTCTCACTAAACAAAAGGAACTATTAGAAGATATGAGGCGACTGGAGTTGGAAGTGATTCTTTTCGGTACAACACATGAATGTATGATGTTGCAATTACAATCTTCTTTGGTGGAGTAGATTAAAGAATCCCAGGCTGATGATGAGCAATTACAGAAATTCAGAGGATAAGTGGAAGCAGGCTTGAGAACCGACTTGATTATACATGCAGACGGATCGCTTCGTTTTGGAGCTAGACTATGTGTACCCAAGGGAGAAGTCAGGCAGAAACTACTGGAAGAAGCTCACCGCTCGCCCTACTCCATTCATCCTGGTGGCACAAAGATGTACAGAGACCTAAAACAATATTTTTGGTGGCATGGTATGAAGATGGCAGTAGCGAAATTTGTATGACAGTGTCTAGTTTGTCAGCAAGTGAAGGTTGAGCATCAGAGGACCGTCAGACTTTTGCAACCTCTTCCAATCCCAGAGTGGAAATGGGAGAATATTACCATGGATTTTGTGATGGCATTACCGAGAAGTCCCAAAGGTCATAATGCGATTTGGGTAATTATGGATCGCTTGACGAGGAGTGCCCATTTCATACCTATCAGAGTGGATCAGTCTGCGGAGAGCTTGGCTGAGAAATACATGCAGGAGATTGTATGACTACATGGCATCCCAGTCAGTATTGTATCAGACTGAGATATGAGGTTCAGATCTTAATTTTGGGAGTCTTCAAGGGAGTCTGGGAAGCAAGTTGAGCTACAGTACTGCATTCCATCTACAGACAGATGGACAATTTGAGAGGATAATTCATACTCTAGAGGACATGTTGAGGTCCTGTGTTCTTCAGTTTGGGGGTTCTTGGGAAGACCATCTGCACTTGGTAGAGTTCTCATACAATAACAACTATCAGGCGAGTCCACAGGCAGCGCCGTTCGAAGCTCTATGGTCGCAAGTGTAGAACACCAGTATGTTGGGATGATATCGGTGAAAGAAAACTCTTGGGGCCGAAATCGATCACGAAGACGGTCGACACCGTGACTCAGATCAAAGGCACTTACAGGCAGCTCAGGACCGACAGAGAAAGTGGGCAAATATTCATCAAAGGCCTTTAGAATTCGAGGTAGGGGACCATGTATTTCTCAAAGTTTTGCCAAGGAGAGGCATTATCCGTTTTGGAGGTGGGGGAACACTAAGTCCTCGATTCATCGGTCCGTTCGACATTATGGAGTGAGTGGGCAAGGAAACCTATAGACTCGCACTACCGCCAGCATTATCAGGAGTTCATAATGTGTTCCACGTCTCTCAGCTCAGGAAGTACATCAGGGATGACAGCCATGTGATCTACTACTCAGAGTTATCCGTACAACCATATTTATCATATGAGATCCGACCAGTTGCTATCCTGGACAGACGAGAAAAGGTGTTGAAGAATAAAGTCATCAAGCTCGTTCGGGTTTCTTGGAATCCTCACTCGCCGGATGAGTTGACTTGGGAGCTTGAAGAGGAGATTCAGAAGAAGTTTTCCCATCTCTTCTAGTAGGTGTTCCTCAGGGTATTCTATGAACCGCCTGCATGAATTTCGAGGACGAAATTCTTTTGTAAGGTGGGTATGGATTTGTAATTTCCGCTTATTTTTGTATTTTAATTTTCTCCAAATTATGACACTTTGATTTTTTTTCACATTTCTTCTTGCTTTCACAATTATCTTGGATGTAAGATCATGTTGAATTCTTAGCCATTCTAAATTCTTCATCCTAAATTCTAGCCCAATCTAATTCAATTACTTTCTCCTAGCCCACCCAACAAATTTCTAATTGTGAAGCCCAACTAAATTATTTATCCTTTTTCTAAGCCCACAACCCACAAGTCCACTTCAATCCCAAAGAAATTCATGGCAATTCCCAAGCCCCTCACCTTTTAACCTGCATAACTCCCAAAATTATAACTCTTTATCACCTATTAATCTCTTTATAACCTACCCTACTAACCTAGATTAATTCCCCTCATTATTATATCATAACTATATGATTATTATTATTATATTAAAACCCCAAACACCTACACTCTCTCTCCCCCTGTATTTTCTCTCTCCCGACCCTCTTCCCCTTCTCTGTTTTTGCCAAAACCCAACAACCACCCATCTCCGCTAGCCCTGGCAGCGCTCGAGCCACCATCGAGCACCACCTCCGATGCCCTCGCGACGCCATCGTCCCCTCCACCACAACCGCCGAGCCCAATCCCCTCGTCCCGTCCATACCCTCTTCCCTGTACATCCCCTCGACCACCCCCACAGTCGCCGAACCTTCGCCATTGCCATTGCTGCTCCTCCTTGCGCCCGATAACCGTTGCCGACCACCACCAGCACCGCACCCTCCACTTGTAGCGCCCCGAATTTTCAATATAATATCTCAGACATATGTGGCATAATTCCCAGCTTCAACCTCAATTGTAATAGTAAACATAACCAAAACACAGATAAATTTTTCAACTTTTATTACATCAATCTTTACAAAACACAGCAGAAAATTAAACACCTTGGATTACAATTTCTTTCTTTTATAACACATTCTTTTACAATTTACATAAGCCACAATATTATTCTAGCACATCCATCCAAATCCCAATACTATAAGTACCTACCTGTAAACATGAGGCTAGAGATAACTCTAACCCCCAAAACTACAGTGGTCAGCCATAATGGTGTGAGTGACATAAAAGAAATGCAACATAAATAAAACATAAAGGATAAAGTCAAAAAGAACATATATTAATAGTAGTAACGAATGGAATAAGAAATAACAATAAATAAAATATGAAAACATCAAGTGAACTAGACTAAGTGTCAAGTATAGGAAAATAGAAAACAACATGCATAAAACCATATCAAGAAAACACAAATGCAATATGATGACTCTGTAATGCATACTTGTCGGATTCTATGCATTCTATACTATATAGGTCCGGTGCAAGCCCTTGTCGTTCTCCACGTTATAGGGTTGATTCCCTCGTTATGAAACTAATCCTACTACGGTGATGGAAACAAGATCCAGATCACTCCGCAGGTAGGCCTGACAACCCTCAACGCGCAAGCATCATGTAAGAGTAGCTCACAAAACTGGAGTATCACCTCCCTGCCGTGTACCCCCCCCCCTCCGCCGCCCCTCGACGGCTTGACGTACAAGTACACAGGCACATTCCATGAATAGACTCGTCGGTCTTCAACACGCAAATGTACCTATATGTTCTGTGAATAGGCCTGCAGACCCTCGACACGCGAACATACTAAATAGTCCTCTCGAGACAGAACACACAGTCCTGGAACGCATCCGTTGGACTGGACCCCAAGAGCATATACTTACGTTTTCAAGTTCCATCACATCTCCACTAGTGTCTGTCCATAGGTTGATTATTATTAAAACACAAATTCCTCCTCTCTAGAGTTAGTGTATCCTGCCAGACTTAATTCCACAACAACAACCTCAAGACCCAATTGGTCATAAATCCACAAAATCTCATCTACCGGTTCATAGAAATCCCACTCAACTCCTAGAGACTCACAAAATGAATATCAAAACAAAATCTTTCAATAAAACTCTTAATTTCATCATCAAAACGTTTATAATAAGAAAATGACAAAATCCAAATCCATTTAATGTACTCATAAAATTCCAGAATTTGAAATGAGCATTAAATCCATTAAATAGCAGAAAATCACATTTAGAAGTCTTAAAATATCATGAAACATCAATTCCATCGAAAACTACAAATATCTCTCTTTATAAAGTCACAGAAATGTAATTTAAATTCTATTATAAACAAAATAGAACTTTCTGTAAAATACTGTAATCTGTAGTAAAAACATCACTTAAAACAGTAGATCAATAATCCGTAAGTTCAAAGAATTAACCATTAAAAGAAACGAAGAAAAACTCAATAAAACAACCCAAAACAGCAGGTGCGATCGACCTTGCAGTCGACCGTCGTGACAGTCGGCCTCCATTTTAGTTCAAAAAATGGACAGTCGACGTCGCAGTCGACCGCTAGCTGCCATACAGCCAGGTTTGAAGTTTGTGCATGTTTCGATTGATACATCGATTACACTTTATGAAAACAAAAATAAATTTCCTGAGATGCTAAAATATGACTTGTACAACATATAGGAGTTCATAAAACACATCAAAACTTCATCAAGATTATAAAATGGCAAATTCTCATTAAAACTTCTCAAAACAGATTATACATATGTATATATGTTCATGTAAGTGTTCAAGTATCAGTTATAGCATCAAAACTCTTCAAGTAGGAGTAGTGTACTGTTTAGATTTAGTCTTAGTATCAAAACAATTCAAATCCAATCGAAAACACTCAAAGCAACAATTTTCGACAATTCTTCAAATAATATATATATATATATATATATGTATATATATATATATGGGTAAAAGGGATATGAGCAACTTGCTCATTTAATAAATGAGCAATTGATGAGGTGGCATGCATGTGATACATTGAGTATCTAATCACTTTTAGCATTTTCCAATCACATGCATGCCACCTCATCACTTGCTCATTTACTAAATGAGCAAATTGCTCATACCCCTTTTCCCCTATATATATATATATATATATATATATATATATATATATAGTTGTATATTGGTGAGTTAAGCATCAGTTAAATCATCAACAAAACATCGTATATGAATAGTGTAATGTCCAAAACCATCTCAGTACTAAAACAATCAAGATCCAATTGAAAAACTTCGCAAAACACAAAAACTTAATTTTCGGCCATACCCTTCAGACCCGTATTTTGGTTACTCAACCCTACTTCAAAATTTGATTTTTTGATTCAAAAACTCATCTTGTAATTCATAACACCCATACATAACCTCATACATCGGTTGCCAATGAAATATATGAAATCTCAACATGTTTTAGTCAAGCTCTTCTTCATAAAAAAAAAATCCAAACAGTACACACACATATATATATACACACAGTGAGCAATTCTTTTGGTTCATTTTTTGCAAAAAAGTCATCATACAATTCATCAAACTTCGTCAAATCAGTAAGCATATGAAAGAAACAACCTACTCATAGAATCTATTAGGTTCTTTAACAATCTCAAGTCATCAATTAGGGTTTTAAAGCATCAATAGCATAGTTTTCATGAAAAGATTCAATCTTTTAGTTCATCTACTCATCAAAATTCATATTATCATCATACAATTCCTAATCATGCTTTCTAATACACAAATCATCACATACAATATGTTTAGAACAATAAGAAAACAAACATATGTCACTCACCTAATTGGAGAATCAATCGAAGATAATAAAGAAAATAAGAAAATCTCTCCTTTCGCAAGAAAACCAAGATTCCCGTTTTGAAACTCCAAGAAAATAGTAATAAAGAAATCCTTTTGTGTAGTGCAGCAAAGAGACGGCTGCACCTCACCTTTAATAGGCCGGAAATTTGAGTTTTTAGGGTTTATGAATAGATTTGTAAAATATCTCTTTTAAATATATCTTTACATATTTAAATCCTTATACTGGGATATTAGATAAAACCAATTCAATTTGAATTTTAAAACAAAACCAACACTCCAGATCTGGCCGACACAGTTGTAAAACTCAGAAAACGAAATTTGTACTTTTTGCCCTCTAATTGGCAAATTGCAAAAAGATTCTTTACCAAAACTTGCAAAATAAACCAAATTTATTAAAACAAAAAGTGAACTCTTTACCCCTGAGTTAGCTAGGCATCATGCTTAGCCCAAAAATTCAAAAATCTGGAGTTTTTACTCGAGTGGTAATTTTGCACAAAAGCCCCACTTTTTGCAATATTTGCAAATATGCAAAATAAATATCAGAAAAATCCTGAAAGTTCATAAATAATCCCTGCTAATAAATAATAGGTTTCTCCAAAATAATTTATGACTTTGAACTTTCCAAGAAAATATTTGCACGTGTTTTGCACGTGTAAAAAAAGGTAAATTTTAGAAAAATATTTATTAAATAACCAAAAAATCATTTTAATTCACTTATTAATCTTAAAACATTACTTTAAAAAAATTTGGGGTATTACACCACTGCCATACGACACCTTCCGACTCCACCTCATTGCAGTGTCACTGCCAACAGAAGTCTCTCGCTGTTGTGCCGCTACCTCTTTTGCCAAGTGTTGCCACCGCCGTTCGCCGCCTTGTCATCGTCAGCTGCAACACTGCTCTTGCTGCTGTGCTCTTGCTATCTTCTTTTCCGTTGATAACACGTGTGCGTGTACGTCGTTCCCACGTGTTCCCGTGGTTGTCGCCGCTCATTGCTTCTCATCTTTGTATCGTCAAAGAAAGGCAGGCATCTCTTGCAAAATTTTGTCTATTCATGTGCAAGCACTTTGATTGAACTCCGCAAGTAGTCTATCTCTTTTTATACCCATGGTAATAGCAATCATATCCGTCGAATATCGTTGAATCCTCAATTGACACGGTTCACCATCTCATTGAATTCCATTTACCCAATAAGTCATAGAAAACCATGAGAATCCGTTCGTATATGCATTCATCCCATAAAGACAACTAGAAACACAAAATTACACATGAATGAATGATTAAGTGAATTGTATTTGCATATATGACCATATGATCATATTGTAGTAAACACCGTTGTTGTGCTAATGTTATCATGCTAATATTAAAAACCATGCTAATGCCTAAAAGAAATTGTATGCTTAATTCTAGTCAAAAAAACTATGTACTTGTAAAGAAAACTCGTTAAAACCAACTCAATATGTTTAGGACTGTCGTCTACCCCAAATTGGAATGAGAATTCGACATAGTTACTAATGTTATTATCAAAAACTTATTAAACATAAATTGTAGCACATTGTGTCTCGTTTCAGAACATTTGACGGATCCTCGATCCGACTTGTAGATTGTAAAATATTCAAGTTTTGCTAATGTACTGCCGTAGTTTCAGATTACTTATGGTTGACATACCATGTTTCGTCTGATCAAAACAGTAGGTTAATATAAGAATTAAAATTCCAAATTTACAAGAATGTTAACGAACACTGTCAGTAACTCATTTATAACTTTTGTAAGAATTTTAGTTATGTTTTTAATCAAATTATACATATAATAAATTGACGTTGAGTTGCTGCTAGAACAGTACTCATAAAGAATCAGCTAGTAGACCTAGTCAATCTTATCAAAATGTATCGTCTGAATATGCGTCGTAACCAGCAGAAAGTCTAGTTTCTAAAATCTCTGACGGATCCTGATTTACTTTCCTGTAGCAATGGAAAAGTTAGTTTTTGTATAGCAAGGTACTGCTGTCCAGAATTGTGTTTTCATGCTTTTAAATATAAAAGTGTTAAATTTTGCATTCATGAATTGCATTACATACCGATCATTGCACAACCATTGATTCCTCATTGTTACTGTTCCTTGACACCGTTCCATCGACTGCATATGTATGACTCATTGTAATAAAATAATGACAAGCCGGGGTTAAAAGGGAACGACTTAGTAGTGGGCACTATAGGAGACTGTACTCGAAGGGGGCCCGTGTTCCCGTAATGATTACTGTTACTGTTACCGTTACCGTTACTATTCTGTTTACTATTTACCGATGGGTTGCGGATTACTGGCTGCTGTATCCCAAACTATCGGTTACTATAACATTACTTATTACTGTTTACCGTTACTGCTGCCGAGTACATGAACCTATAGGATTCACAGTATAGTCGAAACGCTCACTTGATTGTATGCACCCAAACCTATGGTATGGCACGCAGGATTGCGTACGTTAGATGGATTAACAAAATACTGATAGACATAGGAATAACTATGGATTTTGACACTGCATTCATGGTATCAACTATTGTGTTATCGATATTGTTTATCAATTGATTGAACATCGCCATTGAAGTCGCATCTTATTGTTCTTATTGGTATTGTGCTTATTACACTGTTCTAGTCCTTGTTACTGCCATATCATATTTATTGTTTCACAACTTTCACTACTTGCTGTCCCGGCTTGCTCTAACGGACATCTTTTTCCCCCAACCCTTGATGACGAGATTGTAGGTATCACTGGAGATTTGACCATTGGATTTGGAGAGCAAACTTTCTAGAAGATGACATTGAATAATTAATTTCAATAAATGTTTTATCTAAGTCATTTTACTTTCAGTGTCATCGTTATTATCATATATTGTACTAGGCTTTAGTGACCCGAAGTTATTTTAGTTTCCAGATGTTGATTATGTATGAGACAGTTCATGGATTATTTATGTTTATGTGATTATCTTATTGCATGCGTGGTTGTTATTACATTTCATATGTTTGAGTTAAACTGTTACAGCTTATGGGTGATGTGTACATCATCCGCTGGGCCTTAGTCACGTGGTCGTATTCCCGTATTTTGGGAAGCGGGGCGTGACAGAAGCCAAATGAAATATTGTGATAGATGGATCAACACCTCATACACAAATAAATAGAGTGTACAAGGATCCCAGAATTCAACAATGAAAATGAATGGATTGAAAGAAGTTAAATAACAAAAAAAAATTATTATAAATAATAGATTACCGGAATAAGAAGAGGGAAAGAAATATAAAAGAAAATTCGAAAAATCAGAAACAGAGGTTACAGTTTAAAAAGCCTCATGATGATCCACCAAGCATCTTATTCTCTCCACTGCAAGACTTTTCCAGCAACCCGAATGGATCTGCACGGGAGTGGTTCTCTCGTCTCTCTGCAGGGTCCATCTCTCCATCAAACAACTTAAGGAGTTCTTTCTCACTGACCTCATCACCAGCCACAAGACAGAAAAGACAAGTGCCTCCCTACTTGACCTAAGAAAAAGAGAAGATGAGTCCCTTAAGAGCTATGTTCGGCGATTTACAGCCATGTCCCGTTCAATCCCCTCGCTCGACTCAGGCGTGGCCACTACTGCCTTTATGTACAATGTGAATCATGACCACCTCAAAGCTTCCCTCGTTAAAACACCTCCTCGAGACTTTTCTGACCTCCCTCATTGGGTCGAGAAGTACATCTGAGTGGAAGACTTTATCTAGCCCAAAGAATAGAAGGTGCCCTCATCTGGGAACAAATGGAAGAGCAACAATGAAAAAGGACCCAGGAAAACCCAGAATGATGCCTCAAGCCAACGTCGCCAACCCCCATCGCCACGCTTTGAGAAGTACACCCCACTTAATGCCAGCATATATGTTATTCTGATGGAAGTCGATAAGGAGGGGCTCCTCCGACGTCCTCCTAAGATGAATGCCTCAAGCAAGAAAAGGGACAGAAATAAGTGGTGTGTCTTTCACAAAGATCATGGGCTACTCCGGCATGGGCCCCTCGTTACGTTTGCTCAAGGAAATGACACTGAACCTCCTCCTGTGAGAGGAGCCAACAAGCAGCTAAAGAAACCTTCCGAGTCCCAAGTCTCGAGACGCATGGAGATATTTCACTCAATCGATGGAGGATGTATGAGGGGGATTGTCTAACTCCTCAAGAAAAGAATTTTTCCATGAAGTGGACTCAGTACAAAATATCCCTCCTTCTAAGGACTCGGGGGTTCCGATCACATTTTCAGACCGAGACCTTGAAGGTGTTCGAACACCTCATTACGATGCGCTTGTAATCAGCATATGTATGGTAAACCATGAAGTGCATCGTGGCCTAGTAGAAAGCAAAAGCTCGGTAAACATTCTCTTCTTGAATGTATTCGAGGGCCTCAAGCTCAAATGTGATTGCCTCAAACCTGCTGGGTACACCCTCCATGGATCCTCGGGATCCCCTGTTCAAATTGAAGGAAATAGTCACCCTTGATGTGACGTGGGGAAAGCTATAGCCAGCCGCACAGAAGCACTAGATTTTAAGGTAGTCGACATGAAGTCCGCCTACAATGCCATCTTTGGTCATCCGGAACTAGCAGCCCTTCATGCACTTGCCTCCACCTACCATATGAAGATAAAATTTCCTACGGATGTAGGATTCGGGGAAGCCAAATGAAGCCAAGAAGCTGCTCAAGCATGTTACACAGCAACAATAGGGGGCTCAGTCTTTCCCCTAGATGCTTTGGAACTTCCTCACAAAAGGAACAAGCCAGCTCTAAACCGTAGCGAAACTAGAAGAAATCCCCTTCTCACAAGAGGATCAAGCTTAGTGTTTTAGGGTGAGCAAGGCGCTCCCCTATCAAGTCAAGGACCAGCTGATCACCGGCACAAGGGAGAACCGGGATTTCTTTGCTTGGATAGCCACAGACATGTTGGGCATATCTGAAGACCTAATCATGCACAATTTAAGTATGGACCCGGAAGTTAAGCTTTTCCAACAGAAGTGCGGCAAGTTCGCCCCAGAGAGGCACCAACTGATCGAGGAAGAAGTAGAAAAATGTAACATCTGTATTTTAAGATTCTTATATATTTGATTTATATTATTGTTATTTATGATTTTGAGTACATTTTCGTATATTAATTGATTTTATTTTATTTTAAAATTATTAAATTGAAATTTGGGGTAAACGGGGAAAATTGGAAACATAGAAGTTTTGAGATTAGTTTTCTTGGAGGAGATGAATCCGAATTAACCCGAAATTTTTCCTGAGTACTTGTGCATAATACAGAGTTGAATATTTGCTAATTTTAAGGAATTGCATGGTCCTAGCAAGAAGTTAGAAATTTTGGTGTTCGAGTTTGAAAATAACCCTTAAATTAGCATTTTATTTGATATTGGGCCTAAGCCCATAACCTTAAATCCTAATTAATTAAAAACCCTTTTAATTACAAAATTGCCATTCCCTCTTCCTCTCCCCTCCCTTCTTCTTTTCTGCCGATCAAAACAGCCGACCGAAACCCAATTTCCCTAAGAATCAAAATCGAAATCCAACCCCCGTCTCATTTCAAGCTTTGATTTTTCTAAGGGTTTTAATAGAGTTTTTGGTGTTCATCTTCGTGGAGGTGGTAATTTGGAGAGAGAATCCCCTTATGGTATATTTAATGGTATCTTTGTTTATTGAATTTTATGCTTTTCGTTTCTTTTGATAAAAACTGTGGTAGGATGATATTTAGAGTATGTGTAGCATTGTTATGGTGAATAATTGTAGCTTGAATGGTGTTAATATTGAAGTTTTATAAAAAAAAATTAGGGTTTTAGTTTTGGGAATGAAAAGAAAATTAAACTTCTTTTATGCTATTAATTATTATGGATTGTTTGGGATAATCTGGGATTGTTTAGTGGCAATTTTGATAAATTTTAATAATTATATGACGTTGTAAAATTTTTTATCGGTATTGGGAAATTTTGAAAGTAAAGTTTATTGGTTTAAAAAATTGGGATTTGGCAATAAGAATAGAAAATAGTTGATTCGAAATGGTTAGGTATAATATTGGGAGGTATAAGTATGTTTAATGTGAATTTGGAGGACAGATAATGTGTGTTTTAAATTTAGGACTCACAGGTTCAATAAATTTTTTAACAGGCATTATAAAGTGACGTTTGTGTGGCGACCGACCGAGCGAGGAGTATTTTTCTTGCCGGTTCGTCAAATGAGTATGAGTGTACTAGATATCCCTTATGTTGTGACAAAGTTTTATATGGATTCGATGTGATTTGTGTGAGTTATTGTTAAATGAAGATTTAATAGAAATATGGAAATTTTTATAAGTTGAAATTGTGCTATATGATGAATTTGTATGATTTTGAATATTTGGTGTTATGGGTGATTTATTAGGTATATATATGATAATATAAAGTAATTGGGGTTGATACACGTATAATATACGGATGATAAATAGAAATGGCATAAATAGATGGTTAATATGATGTGTTGACCGATATGGTCTATGTTTATGATATATGGGTCATAATGAGAAGTGATATAATAAACGATGAAATTAATGAGTTAATATATGTAGGATATAGATGTGTTCAAGTTGAAATTAATGGGTGATAACATGAAGTGGTACACTAAATAACATGGTATACTCATAATATATTATAATGTGACAAAATAAATCATGTAGTGCATTCATGATATGAAATAATATTGTGTAATAATCTGATAAATTAAATAACCAGGTGTATACAAATATGTGATATAATGAGGTAATAAATAGCATGGTATACTCATAATGTGTGATGTTGTGACAAAATAAATAATATGGTGCATTCATGATATGCATTAATATGATGTGATGATTTTATATGTTAAATAACGTGGTGTATGCATATATGTAAATAATGAGAAGATAAATAATATGGTGAACACCGAATATGTGTTATTAAGTTCAGATAAAAGATGAAATGATACATGTGTTAGGGTTATATACTGAAAGCATCACTTTTGTATTAACTTTATTTCCTTTTTTTTTTTGAGAATCATATGGGCATATGTTTGCATATTGTGTTTATTATAATATTAATGCAAGTAAGTATCTGATATTCTATAAGGTTGATAATATGGTGTGAGGTGACACACAGAAGATCATACTATCAGTTCCCTATGGAATATATAAATAGTTCACAACCTAGACGGACTTGGACAATCCATTGGAAAGGTTGTAGTGTAATATGGTATTAGTCTATCTTGACTATAGGTTTACACTAGTACACTTTGTGTGTATTGAACAGGACCACTTGAGGTTGTTCTCTTTGTACTGACTACAAAAGAGAACAAACACCTCTGTTATTATGGATGCTTATGCTCTTAATCCAGATATAATAACAGACATGTATATGCAGTGTGCATTACTTTGACTCATAAAAGAGTGAGATTCATTATGGATCAACAACCTCTATGAATTCGGTAATAGCATTGTATGTATGATGGGCTGTTGATTGTAAAAGGAATCCATGTCCCGATTCGTCGGGTTGATGATGTCCCCTTAAGGAGCTCATAAGAATTGTCATGTAAACCCTGCAGGTGGATTACATCCGATATGGCAAATAAAGTTGAGTGGTACTACTTAAGGATAAAAGATGTCGATCAATATAGTTGTCAGTAACTTAATTTGATCGACGGACATTCGATATCTTAACATGGGGAGCTGAACGAGCATATAATAAAAGGAGCCCATAAATATAATTTGGGATTAGGAAGGTAGTGCAACGATAGCTCTTTAGTGGACCGAGCTATTGTTAATGGGCCTGGGTTGTGTGTTCGGGCTGAACACGGGATACCCAGATTCGTTAGGAGACCTAACCCTAATTTCTCCTCATGGTCCCTGCCGTAGCCTTATATATATATCCTCTATTCTCTGGCCGTCATATTATTATCAGAGATAAGAAGTTTTTCTCTAAATTCGTGATTCACGTAAGGAGAGAAAGAGAGGTCAGCCAAGGAGAAGAAAGGTTGGGAGACCGTCGCCCACCCGACGTCCAACCCGAGGAAGGAATACGTGCAGAAGATCTTGGGGTCGCTGACGGCTCGAGGTTGCTAGAAACTATCGTCTTCTTCTCATCGCAGGTATAATTCGTGAACCCTAGATTCCGCTATAAAGGGTTAGATCACGTATTAAATCTGTTAAGCTTTTATGATCGATACGCACACCAATCCGTGGTCCTAGGAATCATCGCAGTTCCATCAACATGTTAATAAAATGAGATAATAATTCTCATGGTAAATATCAAATATGTGACAAGTTATTGAAATAAAAGATGAGATGCTATGTGGTGATAAAATGAGATAAAAAGATGAAATAAAAATGATAATAACAAATAAATTTTGTTGACCAGTACCTACAGAAATCCGGGAGGTTTGGGCTAGACCTCCTAACACCTAAGGATCGGTTTCGATGCGTGTTTATTAGCAAACTATGTTTGGGGTACGTGTTTTTATCGCCCAAGCTATCTGCTTGAGGCCCGGTTATTACCCAGCTTGTCTGGGGTGCGTAATTATTACCCAGGCTATCGTCCTTGGGGTGCGTGTTTCCTTCGCTGGCTTCTGCTGGGAGGAAGTACCCAAGTTCTACTTGGGGTGCGTGTATCCCTCGCTGGTATACACTGGAAGGAAGACGTAGCCTCGGACACGTAAGATCCTGGGAGCGGGGGGACAGAGGTCCGCGTGTTTACTGGGCTGTCGGCTTTCAGTATGTTAGGATATTATAGCTCATTAGTCGACAAATTAATAAAATAACTAAATGTGAAATGAAAAGAGAAATGAGAAAGTAAAGAAAACATATGATGTGAAATGTGATATGAGAATGAGAAAGAAAAGAAAGTATCTGATGTGAAGTGGAAATGAGAAAGTAAAGCAAGTATATGAGTTCAAATGATAAGAAGAGTAAAAGAAAATGTTTATGAATGAAGATAAGTATGAAAGAATATGAGTCATTAGTATGTAAATGAAAAAGAATAGTAAATGAAGTATGTGGTTAAATATGTATGAAAAGTGAGGAAATTGTATTATGTGATTATGTACGAAAAATAAGGAAGTGGTGATATGAGAATATTTATAAAAAGAGGAACATTCGAGTTATGTGATTAAATATGAAAAGTAAAGAAATTATCTATGTGAATTAATTGGTGTTGCGTATATGAGTATAACAGTGAAGAAATTATGTATGTAAAATTGATATGAATAACTTGAAGAAATTGCGGTATGGAAATGAGTATGAGAAGTAAAGAAAATGTGAATGTATGATATAATATTATATGAATGAAACGTAAAGTAATATGTAATATGAATGTGAAACATGAAGTAAAATGCATTATGTGATGAATAATAAAAGTAAGTGTTATTAGGAGATGAAAATGGGTATTGAAGTACAAAATGATATGATATGAGTTTGATGTACCTTGGAATTGTATTGAGGAACTACTCGCTCATTATTTCCATGGAAATGGTGGGAACTACCAGCCTTGGCAAACCTCCTAGGGTGAATTGGTGGGTTGTTCATATGATGGTTGTATTGTAAGAGGAAAAATAAAGTAAAGTAAATTGTAAGATGAAAACAAATTATAAGGTAAAGTAATACCCAAGCTATCGGCTTTGGGGTGCGGTGTAATATTACCCAAACTTTGTTATGAAAAAAGTGATATTAGAATTCAAATATTAGAATTTTATATTAGAATTCCCTACTTACGTTTTCAAAGATTAGAATTATTACCCAAACTATTTTTAAATATTAGAAAGACCATTTTTGCATAATTTGAAAACTAGCATACCCAAACTATGTTAGCGAAAGTCATGAATGTTATAGTTATTGAACTTACATTCATGAAACTCTCTTCTTGTACATTGATGTGATATTGTATGCGAGCATGTTTTCTTTTGTGTCACGAGTTCTAGGGTTGGTTTGAACCTAGCATTTATGATCCCTTGTACGTAGACTAACTTATCTTATATTTGGTTGCTGCTCATGCAATTTAAATTTTATTATTTATACTTTTATTTAATAATTACATTTTTCTATATAATTAATATTATATATTATTTCAATAATATATTATTACTTTTACTATTATTTTTCCTTGTTACAACTACAACTACTTAAAATTTTCTTATTATATTATTGTTTGTTTCATCATATAGTTTTTACGCTTATTTACGTATAAAAATTATATGTTAATATTCTTACTATACTTGACAATTTATAAATATTTTAATATATGCTAATCACTATTCTATATATTTAATTTTCAGCTGTATATATAGTCATTATATTAAATGATTTTAATTATATTATTTTTATACACATCAATATAATTTTTTACTATTATACTTATCTTAGAAAATTTAACACTTATATATTTTTCTGATTTTTATTATTTTTCTAACATCCAATAGTCTTTTCCAAAATTACTATTTTCTTTTATCTTTTAATATATAATCCTAGTTTAGTTTACGATTTTAATCATTATATGCTTCACGTTTTCTTTTAGTTAATTTCTCATTCCTTGAAATTTTCAAATTCTTACTAGTTATTGCTAACTACATTTCAATTATTATACTCTTCTCAATTATTTATCAGTTTACTTTATATTTCAATACTTTTTTCATTTTGTTTTATACTATTACTACTCTTCTTATCATAGTTAATTTTAAAGCTACATAATCTTTATTTACGCTTCTAGCATATCTCTTGAAGTGTGTACTTAACGGTTTCAAGACTCAAGATCAAGCTACAAGACAAGGAAGCTTTTTCAAGACTCAAGATCAATATACAAGACAAGGGTTATTCAGAGCTTCAAAGATTCTCAAAGTGATCAGCTCAAAAGAGTGTCTTGTAAATTTATTGTGTTTTTTGATATGTCATAGAAATCTTGTAATAGCCTTGATGCACACACTCACACATCCCCTAGGATTAAAATAAAGATTATTAAAAATCAAAATGTCAAATTCAAGCTTGTATAAGTTCAATTGTCAAAGTACCAGTCGACTTACTTCGATAAGTAGTCAACTGTTCAAGTACGAAACAATATGAACTTACTCAAGCTCTAACCAGTCGACTCCTTTGGCAACCCAGTCGACTGTTCGAGCAGTTTTGACAATTTTCTAAAGTTTAAAAAATTGATTTTCAAAACTTAAATTTTTTTTGCCGTTTGTTGGCAGTTGGTGAACCGTTTTCCAACGTCCTTGGAGTTCTTACTCTATAAATAGAGTTCAGAATGAACTTGGAAAAGGTCACCCAATGCTTTTATCAAGTCTTTGCTTTTATTTGTGAAAAAGAATTTAAAACATTCAAGTACTCACATTCTTTAGACTTAGTTCTCTAATTTCAGTCTTGTATAACAACGATTAAGTTCAAGACTGTGATTAGAAGTTGACCTATAGCCTCTATACAAAAAACACACTCAAAAGTCAAGGCTTTAGGTGTTGTAATCTTCTATTTCTTTGTTGTTTCACTCTCCGGCTGTGAGAGTGGTCCTCTCGGTTGGAGAGAAGGGCTCTTGGTGTAGAGTCAGTGTTCACTCTAGGTAGAATGGGGTCTTGCTCTCTCTAGTGGTGAGAGAGGTCTACGGGTTTGACATATTTGTTGCCAAAGGTCGTAGGGTATTCTTGTATTTTTTTCAAGAATAGTGGAAAATCTTAAGTGGGTTGCTTGGGGACTGGACGTAGGTCAGGAGGACCGAACCAGGATATATCGCCGTGTTAGCATTGCTGATTTTCTGTGGTTTGATTCTTTAACTTGCAATTTTAATTTCGCTGCACTTTGTTGTAAGTCTGTGTTTGATCAATTGACTGGTTCCTTTATTAAGTCGACTTAACAGACTCGTTGTTCTTCAGTTGATTAGCTCTCTTTTATCTGGCATTTCAGTCGACTGGTTTTGCTTTCCAGTCGACTTAACAATTGCCCCAAGTTTAAATTTATTTTTTATTTTGAACATAACACTATTCAACCCCCCCCCCCCCTTTAGTGTTATTTGCCTTGCATACAGGATCCAACACTTGGTTTCAGAGTCTGGTTAATCGCAATGGCATATACTTCAAATACAAATCAATACCACGAAGGTCAATCTACACAAAGGCCGCCTCTCTTTGATGGAACAAACTACAACTACTAAAAATGTAGAATGAATATTTACTTACAATCCATCAACTATGAGATTTGGAACATGACCGAGACGGAGTATACAGTGCCTACTCTTCCCTATGCTCAATGGAATGACGATATGAAAAGTGATACCATGAACAATGCAAAGGCGATGAATGCTCTCTTTTGTGCACTTTTACCAAAGAAGAATTCAACCGTGTGTCAAACGCAACAACGACATTTCAAATATGGCATACTCTCGAGGTAACACATGAAGGTACAAATAAGGTCAAGGAATCTAAAATTTCTATTCTTGTTCATAGGTTCGAGATGTTCCGAATGAAGGAGAATGAAAATGTATCAGAGATGATAACAAGATTCACCGACATCACAAATTCCCTTGTTGCTCTTGGCAAAACATATTCGAAAGTAGAGATGGTGAGAAATGTTCTTCGTGCTATTACCCCCAAATGGGAAAAGAAGACTACTGCAATTGAAGAAGCCAATGATTTAACACAACTTTCGCTTAAAAATCTTGTTGAAAATCTAATGGCTTATGAAATACAATTGGAGGAGCGCAAGAAGGACTTAGAATCGCAACAAGCCAAAAAGAAAACTCTTGCTTTCAAGGTTATGTCTGAATCAGAAGATGATGAAGATGATGAAGAAGAAATGGCTATGTTCACAAGAAAATTTAAGAAATTTCTTCGCAAAGGTAAATTTAATTCTAGATTAAAGGATACTAATGAACCTCCTACTTGTTTAAATGCAATAAGATAGGTCACATGAAGAATGACTGTCCATTGGAGAATGCAATATCTAAAAGCGAAGTCTCAAACTTCAAGAAGGACAAATTTACCAAGAACCAGTACATGAAGAACAAGAAGGCCTACCAAGCAACGTGGGATGATAGTGATTCATCTTCGGAAGAAGAAAATGAGGAATCTAACGAAGTTGCAAACGTGTGCTTCATGGCAAATCAAAGCGATGTAAGTAATAATATAGATTCTAGTGATTTATTAGAAGCATTTACTAAAATTTTTCAAGAATTAAAAAAGGAAAAATAAAAGGTAAGAATTTAGAGAAAGTTAATCAAACTCTTTCTTAAGAAAATCTTGATTTACAAGTTGAAGTCAAATCTTTAACTTCTCGTATTTTCAACTTGGATATAGATCTTATATCTCAAAAAAGGATTATGAAGAGATATCTAAGAATGTATCTAAGTTCAACAAGAGAAAAGAGAATTTAAATGAAGTTCTTCAAAATCAAGTTCAGTCTAATAAAAGATTTGGACATGGTTTTCAAAAAATTCTTGAAAAATGTCATTCTTCTAATAACACTAGTAATAATAAGATTTATTCTGCTTCTAGTGTAAAGATTAAGTTATATGATTTCTTTGAAAAGCCAAAAATTCTTGTTAATCATGAAAATAGAAAGTTTTCTGAAAAGACCAGTCGACTGGTCCCTCAAATATGTCGCATGTCCAGAAGGATAAAGTCTTATTCGAAAAGACAACAGCCTCATATAAGTGAACTAGTTTCACCATCCAGTCGACTGAATACAAAAAACAGTCGATTATTGGGTAAAAATAAGTCGACTGGACAGTGCAAAAATATTTGGGTTCTAGTTAATTTGTTTCTAAATGAAAGGATTTCTTACATAAATTTTTTTGTAAATAATGTTTGTAATTCTGTTAATTTTAAACCTGTATATGGTGGTAAATCAAACTCACTTTGGGTTTGGTTTCTCAAGCACTAATCTTTCTCGGACCCAATAAAAAGGGTACTATATTCACAAATAATATTTTGTAGGTACCTAAAAGGGAACGATGGATACTTGGCAGTGGATGTTCTAAACGCATGACTGGCCATGCAAACTTGCTTTCTTTCATTCAAGATATAGATGGAGGAACCGTTACTTTTGGTGACAATAATAATGAAAAAGTCATCGGAATAGGCATGGTTGGTAAGAATACTACTCCTATTATTGAAGATGTATTTTTAGTTAGTGGTTTAAAGCATAACCTGTTAACTATTAGTCAATTATGTGATAAGGTTTATAAGATAGTGTTTGAAAAATATGCATGCTTGATTTATGATTCGTCTGTGAAAAATGTGATTTTTTCAAGGTATTAGAAAAAATAACATTTATAAACTTTGTTTAAAAACAAATGAGTTTTCGGATGATTTTTGTTTAGTTTCCTCGAACAACGATTCTTGGCTTTGGCATAAAAGATTTGGACATGTAAACATGAAAAATATCGCTAAACTCTCTAAGAATAACCTAGTTAAAGGACTGCCAAAATTATCTTTTAAGAGAGAGAAAATGTGTGATGCATGTCAACTAGGAAAACAAGCAAAATCCACTTTTAAAACAAAGGAAATGATTTCTACTAGTAGGCCTTTCGAATTGATCTATATCGATTTATTTGGTCCTACTAGAGTCGCTTCCTTAAATAAAGTAGCTATGTATTTGTTTTAGTCGATGATTATTCAAGATTTACATGGGTATTCTTTTTAAGACATAAAAATGAAGTCTTTGAAGAATTTGTAAATTTCTATAAATGTGTTCAAAATCAAAAATCTCCAACCATAGTCACTATTAGAAGTGATCATGGTGGAGAATTTGAGAATGAAACATTTTCAGAATATTGCAACAAGAATGGTATAACACATACTTTTGTATTTCCTAGAGCTTCACCAAAAAATGGAGTGGTTGAAAGAAAGAATAGGACTTTGCAAGAATGTGCATGTACCATGCTTGTTGAAAGTAATTTGCTTAAATACTTCTGGGCTGAAGCTGTTTCTACAGCATGTTATATTTTAAACAGATTACAAATTAGGCCAAAGCTTAAGAAGACTTGTTTTGAGTTGTTTTTTGAACGTATTCCTAAAGATTCTTATTTTAAAGTATTTGGTTGTAAGTGTTTCATATTAAACACAAAAGATTACCTAGATAAATTTGATGCTAGATCGAATGAAGGTATTTTTATTGGATATTCAAATAGAAGTAAGGCTTATAGAATTTTCAGTAAGTCATCTTTGACTATTGAAGAATCTATGCATATTTCTTTTGATGAATTTTTACCTTCATCTAGTCTTATTCAAGATGATGAAATTGTATCTTCAGCACTAGATAACATTGTTAAAACACTTAAGCAAATTACTCTAGATAAGTCGACTGATGGACTTCATAACTCGATTGATGTGTTGAATCAGTCGGCTGATGGGTTCATTAAGACGACTGATCCTGTTGACATAACTACAACATTACCAAAGTCATTTGTTGAAGTTCGAGATCATCCTCATGACTTAATTATTGTTGACATCTCACATGATATTCAAACAAGGTCACATTTTAATATGATTTCTCATGATGTTTTCTTATCGGATTTTGAACCGAAAAATATTCAAGAAGCATGTGAGAATGAATTTTGGTTGAATGCTATGCAAGATGAACTTAACCATTTTGTAAGGAATGATGTATGGGATTTAGTTCCATAACCCCCTGATCATACTATTATTAGTACCAAACGAGTATTTAAAAATAAGTTAGATGAATCAGGACAAGTTGTTAGGAACAAGGCTAGACTAGTTGCTCAAGGATATAACTAAGAAGAAGGAATTGATTTTGATGAAACATATGCTCTTGTTGCTAGACGAGAATCAATTAGAATTTTTTTATCTTTTGCATGTTTTATGAATTTCACACTTTTCCAAATGGATGTTAAAGTGCTTTCTTAAATGGTTTCATTAAGGAGGATGCTTACGTTAAGAAACTACCAGGTTTCGAACATGTACAATTTTCTAGCCATGTTTTTAAATTAAAAAAGGCTTTATATGGTCTTAAACAAGCACCTTGTGCTTGGTATGATCGTCTAAAAACTTTTCTTTTAGAAACAGGATTTGAAATTGGTAAAGTAGACACTACATTGTTTATTAGGAAAATAAAATCAGACATATTAATTATACAGATTTACGTAGATGACATAATTTTTGGATCAACTAACAGTAATCTATGTCAAGAGTTTGCTACTACCATGCAAAATGAGTTTGAGATGAGTCACATGGGTGAACTCAATTACTTCCTTAGACTTCAAATAAAACAGTTCCAAAATGGCATATTTATTAATCAAGGAAAATATGCTAAGGAATTACTCAAACGATTTGGCTTGGATGGCACTAGTAGTAAGACCACACCTATAGCTACTACTACTACACTTGAAAAAGATGAATTAGGTAAGAGTGTCGATCAAAAACTCTATCGAGGTATGATTGGCTCACTCTTACATATAACTGCTAGTAGACTAGATATTATGTTTACCATATATTTATATGCTAGATATCAATATGATCCAAAAGAATCTCACTTAAAAGCAGTGAAACGGATTTTAAGATATATTAAAGGCACATCTGAATATGGTTTATTTTATCCTCGCACTAATAATTTTCAGTTACTGTCTTATAGTGATACTGATTTTGCTGGAAGTAAAACTGACCGTAAAAGTACTAGTGGAACCTGTCACTTTTTTGGACATTCCCTAGTATCTTGGTGTAGTTAAAAGCAAAATTCCGTATCTCTATCTACCACAGACGCTGAATATATTGCTGCAAGTTTGGTTTGTGCTCAAATGTTATGGATGAAACAAACTCTTTTTGATTATGGTATTTCTTTTTCAAAACATTCTATAATGTGTGACAATACCAGTGCCATTAACCTATCTAAAAATCCGATTTAATATTCACATACGAAACATAATGATATTCGACATCATTTTCTACGTGATCATGTTTTAAAAGGAGATATCTTATTGGAATGTATTTCTACTGATAAACAAATAGCGGATATTTGTACCAAACCGTTGAAAGAAGACATTTCATCAAATTTAGATGAGATCTAGGAATTTGCTCATTTCATGATATTTCCTAAAAAATATGTGTCTAAGTCGACTTATTTTGGTTTTCGGTCGACTTATACCGAGTTTATGTGTTTGTTTTTCTTTCTTGATTTTTACTTAATGACCAATCAACTGTCTTTCTTTCCCAGTCAACTGACGATACTTTATAATACTATTTTTGGATTCATTTTTTTCGACTGTCGCGACTGTGTTCAGACTTTTTATTGTCTGAATCGTCACTTGTTGGGGTTTCTTTTGATCTTCTTAGACCCGACCCGGTCTACTTTAAATCTCTGTGTGATCTACACCATCAATCCATCCTCTCTTTTAATCTCCACCCTTAATTATTTGTAAAAACCCTAGCCTCCTTTCACTTTCCCCTTTTTACTTTTTACTTTTTTTCAACCTCAAGACCAGATGGCTGCAGCTGTGAAGTTGTTTTTGGGTTTCTTTTGCTTTCGCGCTTGCTGATTGGAGTTGGCAACTCGATCTTCTTAGCTCAGAGTTCCTTCTACTTTGGTCCTCAACTAGCTTCGCTTTCTCTCTTTGTTGTTGGGTACATTTGTTCTTTGTGTTTTTCCTCTTATCTATTTAGGTCTTTTAGATTAGTCTATTTTCTTCATGCCAAAAAATCTAGGATCAAATTGGATGTTAAGACATTAGGACAGATTTTGAACATTCCTTTTGATGGGTTGGATTTAGGTGAGATTGAACTTGATGATCACTCTATTTTGTCTAATTTTTTGATTCCCAACCGTGGTTCTCCAATGACCAATAAGAACATCACCCCGCTTGCAAAACTTGTTGCTCGAATTTTGTCGTATAATATTATCCCTAAAAGAGGAAGTTATGATCAATTTTCGTACAAATTACAAGCGGCTGTGTATGCTATTTTTTGAGAATATTCAAATTAATTGGAGTTATGTTTTATTTAGTCGTCTCCACAAAGCTCACTCCTCTTTTCTACCATACGGTGCTCTTCTTACTCATGTCTTTAACCACTTTAAGGTAGATTTAGATTTAGAGTCTAGTGTTGTGTCTCGTTTTGAATCTTTTGATCGAGCTAGTCTTACCTGTATGAAATTACTTCATACTCCTCCTACTTCACCTCCTCGTAATGCTCCACCTATACCTTTAGCCACTTCCATTTCGCATCGTTCTTCGGCATCTAGTTTGTCTTCTAGTGCTTGTCCTAGGGCTAGTTTTTCTCATCCTGGGAGCCTCTATACGTCTGTAAACTATCTTATGGACCGTCAGGATCTCATTTTGGGTCGACATGATTCTCTTGAGGCTAGTCTTGCTAACCTCACTTAGATGTTTTTTCGACAGTTTCCTCAGCCTACTGCTACCTCCAACAGTGACGAAGACAACGACTGAAGTTTTTTTTTCTTTCTTTTGCATTATGTTTTCTATGTTTGTAAGATTTTATCTTTTGAATTATGCACAATATTTGGCTCTTTATGTAAACCTTTCTGTTTTTCTCTTTGGATTGTCTTTTTTGGTCTATTGTTTAAATATGAATTTGGATTCCCTCTTTATTTTTGTTGATGCCAAAGGGGGAGAAGTTTTATCATGCTTTGATTGTGTATAATTTACAAGTTTATATACGCATGTTTTATCATGCTTGGTTGTGTACATGCTTTATGATTGTACATGCTTTATGATATTGTGTATCTTATTTTTATTGTTGTGTGCATATCTTATTTTATTTAGGGGGAGAATTCTTCAATTGTTTAGTTATGTTCAAGAGAAGCATGTATTCTATATTATTTAGTTATTGTGTTGCCATCATCAAAAAGGGGAAGAATATAGATTCTTGATTTTGATGACTACAACACGATACACATATGTTCTATTTTACATATCTCTTGCAGTGTGTGTACTTAACGCTTTAAAGGCTCAAGATCAAGCTACAAGACAAGGAAGCTTTTTCAAGACTCAAGATCAAGATACAAAACAAGGGTTATTCAGAGCTTCAAAGATTCTCAAAGTGAACAGCTCAAAAGGGTGTCTTGTAAATTTATTGTATTTTTTGATATGTCTTAGAAATATTGTAATAGCCTTGATGCACACACTCACACATCCCCTAGGATTAAAATAAAGATTATTAAAAATCAATATGTCAAATTCAAGCTTCTATAAGTTCAGCTGTTAAAGTACCAGTCGACTTATTTCGATAAGCAGTCGACAGTTCAAGTACGGAACAACCTGAACTTACTGATGCTCTGACCAGTCGGCTCCTTTGGCAACCCAGTCGACTGTTCGGGCAGTTTTGACAATTTTCTGAAGTTTAAAAAATTGATTTTCAAAGCTCAAATTTTTTCTGCCGTTTGTTGGTAGTTGGTGAACTGTTTTTCAACGTCCTTGGAGTTTTTACTCTATAAATAGAGTTCAGAATGAACTGGGAAAAGATCACCCAATGCTTTTTTTATCAAGTCTTTGCTTTTATTTGTGAAAAAGAACTTAAAACTTTCAACTACTTTCATTCTTTAGACTTGGTTCTCTAATTTCAGTCTTGCATAACAACAATTAAGTTCAAGTCTGCGATTAGAAGTTGAGCTATAGCCTCTATACAAAAAGCACACTAAAAAAATCAAGGCTTTAGGTGTTTTAATCTTCTATTTCTTTATTGTTTCACTCTCGGGCTGTGAGAGTGGTCCTCTCGGTTGGAGAGAAGGGCTCTTGGTGTAGAGTCAGTGTTCACTCTAGGTTGTAGAGTGGGGTCTTGCTCTCTCTAGTGGTGAGAGAAGTCTACGGGTTTGGCATAGTTGTTGCCAAAGGTCGTAAGGTATTCTTGTATTTTTTCAAAAATAGTGGAAAATCTCAAGTGGGTTGCTTTGGGACTGGACGTAGGTCGGGAGGACCGAACCAGGATATATCGCCGTGTTAGCATTGTTGACTCTCTGTGGTTTGATTTCTCTAATTTGCAATTCTAATTTCGCTGCACTTTATTGTAAGTTTGTGTTTGATCAGTCGATTGGTTTCTTTATTAAGTCGACTTAACAGACTCGCTATTCTTCAGTTAATTAACTCTCTTTTATTTGGCATTTCAGTCAACTGGTTTTGCTTTCCAATTGACTTAACAGTTGCCACAAGTTTAAATTAATTTTTTATTTTGTACATAACACTATTCAACCCCTCCCCCCTAGTGTTATTTGCCTTGCATACAGGATCCAACATTGATGACTTAATTTATATTTCTTTTTTATAATTTCATATAATAGAATTACGTAGTTTTCATGATATAAGTAGTATAGTTATTGAACAAATATAAAATATGCTAGGAAAATGAAGTAGTATGAGAATATGAAAATACTAACACATGTAAAGATAAAGTACACACACACACACACACACACACACACACACACACATATATATATATATAAAACGATAATACTAAGATAGCGGAAATAGTTAATAGTAAACCTCAATAATATAGGGTGAAAAATAAAATAAATTAATGCATATAAGACAGATATGAAAATAAGTATAAATAATAAGGTAATTAAATGTGTATATAAGTGTAACTGTATTATGAATAACAAAGTCGAAGTAGCATAGGCTAAGTTTTAAAATCTAATAAAATAGTATGAACAAGTACAAAAGGATAGGATAGTGATAAGTAATATATATATATATATATATATATATATATATATATATGAAACTAAAAGTGGGGTTATTAGATTAGAAAATTTCTTTGTTGTGAGTTCGCCTCATTGATGTCTAGCTGTAGACTTGCCTCCTTGACATCAAGTTGTAGATTGCCTCCACGACATTAGGTTGCAGGTTGCCATCTAGACATCCGGTTGCAGTTTCTGCCTCTCGACATCCAGTTGCAAGTTTGCCTTCTATTGACGTCTAGTTGTATATTTGCCTTCTCGACATCAGGTTGCAACAAAACGATGAATGGAATGATGCAATCTTCCATATGTACTGGGATATTGGATATTGGATGTTTTTGAAATTCGTGATATAAAAATAGAAGCAAAAGTAGATAATGGAGTACAAAGTCACACAATGGAATATTAAAATAGATGTATAGATTATAACTATCAAACATAAAATATAGTAGGAATTAGTAGTAGTGAAAAATGATTTATAAAAGTAAGGAGAAAGATGGAATGAAATACATGCATAAGCTTAAATATAATTGTGAATGAGAGATAACTATGTAGCATAAATAATCATATGTCATAAAATATACAACAAACAGTAGAAAGTGTATGTAGTAAAAAAATAACAAGGAGGGTAAAAATCATAGTATTAGCGTAACAAGCGACTATAGTATATTATAGAAGTAAAAGTATAAAAATAATAAAGTAAGGTAATACAATAAGTAGCTATAAACGGTGAAAGTAAATATAACAAAGGTAGTAAACAATAAGTAATAATAAATGTATTGAATATAAGGTGTAAAAACAAAATTAATAATAAAATAAAAATTTCAATGTGCAGAGGTATATCATATCCATATGAGTAAAAGTATTACAATCAATTTTAAATACACCAAAAAATAAGACAATACAAAATAATGAAAAATATAGCATCGAAAAATCAAAGTATATATAAATGAATGTGAATTAAAATATAATGGGAATAATAATAAAAGAAATTAATAACTCAATAAGTAGGAATTGAAACTAATATAATGCATAACAGTAATAGCAAAATAAATGAGTAACCATAAAAGTACATAAAAATATGAAGGACAGAATTTTAAGAAAGAAAAATAAAAATATAAAATATAAAAGAGAAGGAAAAAGGTAGTCTACGTACAAAAACAAGATACATTCAAAGCAATAATCGTAAGAAAACAAAATATAAGTAAATGTTGTTAATTATAATGTAATTATTACAGTATCCGTCACTCAAAAGTGACAAACGAAAATCAAACATTACGTCATTCAAAACTATAAACTGCCAACACCAATAGAAAAAGAAAAGGTTATATTCGCCGCATTCCAAACTTCAACAACAAAACTCATTTCCATCACAAAACTTATATAACAAATGGGCTAGAATTAGCAAAACATACATTATAATTATAATTAGATTTGTACAAAAAATAGATAAGTCAAAAACTAATAAAACTATCCCAATTTAACATCAATAATAAGATAAATAGTTAAAAGGTAGTTATAACAGTAAGAGAAAATAAATCATTCATATTCTATTTATACGAAAACAATCAACCCACTTACGATAAAGAAATTTTTAGTCGAATCTAGACATTCAAATAATTCAAATTTCATTGCAAGCATTCATGATCAAAACAACATACTCACATATCTAATGTCCACCTAGGTACTCACAGTTCTAATGTCCTCCCTAATTTTGCTTTCCTATACCATGTTTAGTATTACTAACTGAAGTTTGCTCTGATACCAACTCTGTTGCGCCCCGAATTTCTAATAAATAAAATTAGAAATAAGTGGCACAGTTCCCAGCAACAACTTCATTTCAATTATAAACATAGTACAAAACACAAGGAAAATTAAAACTTTCCATTTCATTAACTCTCTTTACAACAACACAGCGGAATTTAAACACTTTAAATTACAATTCTTTTTACAACACAACGGTATTTAAAAGCACTATAAATACAACTTTCTTTTTATAATCATTTCTCTTACAAAATATGCATAAACATTTAAATGTTCTACCACATGCTCCCAATTTCATGCTAACGGTACCTACCTGTAAAACATGGGTCTAGAGATATCCCTAACCCCCAAACTACAAGAGTCAGCCATAACGGTGTGAGTGATATTCAAATGAAATACAAACTTAAATGAAAATATAAAGAATAAAATCATAAGTCAACAAGTGAAGCTAGGCTAAGTGTCAAGTATAAGAAAACAAAGAAAGCATGCATAAAATAAGTCAAGAAATCCACAATGCAGAAGATGATTACTAATGCATACTTGTCGGATTCTATGCATCCCATTCTATATAGGTCCAGTGCAAGCTCTTATCGTCCTCCACTTTATAGGGTTTAATCCCTCGTTATGCAACTAATCCTACTATGGTGATAAAAACAAGATCTAGAATACTCCGCGATTAGGCATACGTCCCGGTATCTACCCGCCAGAATAACACCCTCGATGCGCAAGTATCATGTAAGCATTTCTCTGACCCCGAAGAATCACCTTCTTCCATGTACTCGGCCAATAGGCCTGTCGACCCTCGACGCGCAAATACACTGTACATTCCGCGAATAGGCCTGTCGACCCTTGACACTCGAATATACTGTACGTTCCGTGAATAGGCCTGCCGACCCTCGACACGCGAACATACCAAACCGTCTTACTTCTACACATTCCGCGAATAGGCCTACCGACCCTCGATGCGCAAACATACTAGAGAGACACAACAAATACACAGTCCCGGAATACACTCGTGCGACTGGAAATAGAGCGCATACTTACGTTTCCCAAGATCTATCACATCTCCACTAGTGCCTGTTTTTATGTTCATTATTATTATTTACATTACAATCCCCTTTAGAGTTGATGTACCCAACCGGACTTAACACAACTAAACCAAAAACGAAGACCCCAACTAGTCAACTTTCACAAAAATCTCATCTGCCGGTACACAAGAGTCCCACTCAACCTCTAGAGTTTCATAACTCAAAATATAATTAATAGTCTTTCTAGGGTCCAGATCATAGCCCTAAGTTTCAAATCAAACCCATCTTTGTTTTTTTTTATACAAAAATACTCTTCATTAGTCACATTCTTATAAACCAACCAATGTTGTCACGAAGGACTCTTACATACATGGTAATATATTCAACTTACGAAATTCCTTAAAATCAACTTTCAAACATCACTGTCCATTTATTTGCAAAGTTCTATAAATTCAACTACAATTTCATTCGACCAAAACTGAAACAAATCTCTTAAAAGCTGAGAATTTTATCTACAAAATTTTAGATTTATTTACCACAATCTGACGGATTGAGGATCTGTCAGATGTTCTGGAAACTAGACACAGAGAGCTACAATTTCTATTTAATAAATTTTAGGTAGTATCATCAGCAACTATGTCAAATTCTCGTTCCAATTTGGAGCAGACAGCAGTCCAGATCGTATAACGACTTTGAAATCTCATCCAAACTCGATCAAATCTCTTATAATTATTAGTTTAAACACATGTATAAACACTTCTATGTGTATACTAGGCTTCCCCCACCTTAGCACACAAAAAAAAACACCCGAAAACACCAAAAATCCAACAAAAACAAAAAAAAAACAAAAAAAACAAACAACAACCTGCCATGTTACTGTTCGAGAATAGCCCCCCCCCCCCCCCCCCCCCCCCCCCCCTCACACACACACACACACACCCCCCACCCAAACCCTTAACCCCTAACCCCTTTATGTATATATGCATTATTTGTATATACCTTTCCATATTCACACATTCATGCCTAAAAATTTGGGGTTCAAGAATTTTGTTTGCATTAAAACAGTGAATAGTTTATCAAAACTTCATCTTAAAATATGAATCAACAATGCATGTTATTCATTCAATAGATCCACATCCAAAACCTAGCACATCAATCTATTCTACCATGGAAACATAACAAGGAAATTTGAATAACTACTAACCTCAATGAAGATCAACTTGAAGAATAATAGTAACAAATAAGAAAAAGCCTTCTCCCCCTTCTTGCGAAAATCCAAGATCCGAACTCCAATAATAATAGAAAATAATATATATATATATATATATATATATATATATATATATATATATATATATATATATATATTGAACAAGAAAAGAGGTGGCAACTGCTGTACATATAGGCCGGGATTAGGTTCTAGGGTTTTGCAAAGTTTTCAAAAATACTCCTAAAGAAAATTATTTATTTACATATATGGATTCTTCCAATTATTAGTTAAATCAAATCAGTTTAAAATGAAATAAAATAAAATCCCCTAACTCTCCTGATTTTGGCAGACCAATATATGCATCCCGGAAAATTCGAAATATGCTGTTTTTACTCCAAGTGACAATTTTACACAAGTCATTCTCTTTGTAGTATTTACAAACAAGCCATAAAATATTCGTAAAAATTCAGAAAAATTAGAATTATTATATACTAATAAATATTAGATTTTCCAAATAACTTTTTCTGACTTTTATTCTCTAGGAAGAATATTTTCAATAAGGTCCCCAACAATCTCAAAATTGCGTAATTATATATTATTCAATTAAATCAATAAAAATCAACCAAATATGGAAATAATCTAATTCCTTAGAGCTTTCTACTGAATAGCCATCCCTAAATGCAACCAAACAACTTTTAAGTTCAGTTTTCACCCATAAACGACTTTTTACAAAAAACCCCTTTCTTTCAAAAATTTACAAATGTAGTTTTCTTTATTCAGAAAAATCCCAAAAATTCAAATATAACTAATAACAAATAATAGAATTTGTTCATCAACTAATAATTCTAAATCCACACATCAAAAATATTTGCACGTGTTTTGCACGCCTGAAAACGTCAATTTTATGAAAATTATAAAATAATTAAATAAATATTTAAAAAATATTTATTAATTCAAAATATTGTATTAAAAATTACGGAGCATTACAAATGTGGAGATTGAAAATGTTGATGTGGTTTGTGAATTTCCTGATGTATTCGAAGAGATCCCTGGTTTTTTCTCCTCTGCGAGAACTGGAGTTCAGGATCGATTTGATATCTGGTACGACTCCCATTTCTAAATTAGCTTATAATATGGCACCTTAGGAATTGGAAGAGGTGAAAAGTAATTAGAGGAGATGCTTATGAAAGAGGTTTATTCGTCCAAGTAATTCGCCGTGGTGCACACCGGTAGCCTTTGTAGCAAAGAAAATGGTTTACTGAGAATGTCTACTGAATAAGGTGACCATTAAGAATAATTATCTTGAATTATTTGAAGAGTTTTTCTTACCTTCGTAGCTCGAGGACGAGCTTCTTTTGAGGTGTGTAGAATGTAACATCTGTCTTTTAAAATTTGTTTGAGTTATATTACTTTTATATATGATTTTGATAATATTCTATTATATTAATTGGTTTTATTTTTTTATAATGATTAAATTGGATGATTGGGGTTAAACATGAAAATTTGACATATAAGAGTTTTGAGGTGAGTTTTCTCAGAGGGGATGACTCCGATTTAACCCGATATTTTTCCTATGCTCCCATGCATAATAGAGGGTTGAATAATTGACAATTTGAAGGAGTTGCTTGGTTATATCAAGAAGTTAGAAATTTTGGAGTTTGGGATTGAATAACCCTTGAATTGATATATTTTATTTGATTTTGGGCTTTAAGCCCATAACCTAACTCTTAATTATTAAAAACCCCTCATATTTACCAAATTTCCATTTCCCCATTCTTCTCCCCTCCCTTCTTTCTTTCTGCCGACCGAAACCCATCCACCCCAAAAAAACCCAAGCTCGAAATCCACCCTCCTTTCCACTTCAAGTATCAATTTTTCTTGGGGTTTAGTAGTATTTTGGGTGCTCATTTATGTGGTGGTGTCGATTTGTGGAGAAAACCCCATGAACGTATACCTAATTGTATATTTGTATATGGAATTGTATGCTTTCCATTTATTTTCATGAAAATCGTAGTGGGATGATATTTAGAGTATGTGTAACATGCTTAGGGTGAAAGATTTCAATTTTTATGGTAATAATATGAAAATTTCATTAAACCTAGGGTTTGAGTTTAGAATGGGTAAAAAGAATTGTATCTATTGTATTCTAGTAATTATTTTGGATGGTGTAGGATATTATGGGATAATTTAGAAGTATTTATGATAAATATTAATAATTATTTGAAAATTATAAGGAATTTTCTCGGAATCGGAAAATTGTAAAAAATAGAGTTTATTGGTATAAAACAAGATAATTGTGGAAAAATATGTACAAATTATAGACTTTATTCCCGAGATGTATATGTAAGTTAATTTCGGGATATAGAATTTTATTTGGGATATTTTACCCTTAAAATACAAAATATCGATTAGAACTCCTCCGATTGAGGGGTAAAATTTAGATTCAGTTCTAGAATTAGAGAATGGTTGCCTTGACATGTTTACGTAGGTTATTTATGTCGTATGATTAGCTCCGATGTGAATTCGGGGGTAAATATTGTGTGTTTTGAGTTAATGGCTTATGAGTTCAATAATTTTCATAATAGGTGTGAAAAAGTGAAGTTTGATTAGCGACTGGGCAAGCGAGGAGCGTATTCCTGTCGGTTCGTCAAGTGAGTATGATCATACTAGATATACTTTATGTTGTGGTAAAATTTTGGATTTATCTAATGTGAATTCGGATAGTTATGGCCGAATAAAGAATTAATGGAAAATACAGAATTTTGATTGTTGAAATTGTGCTAGGTGGTGTAGTTGCATGATTTTGAGTTTTTGGGGCTATTAGTGATAAATTGGGTTTATATATGATAAATGAAGTAGTTAGAGTATGGTTACGTGTGTTATGTAGGTGATAAATAGAAATTATATATATATGATGTCATGATGTGTTAAATGGCATGGTGCACGTATTACATGTGGGTGATACATGAGAATTTGATATAATAAAATATGAGATAAGTGGCTTGATATATATATGATATGCAGGTAATTAAAATGGAATAATAGGTGGTAAATGATAAGATAGATATTCCGTGATAATAAGATAAGACAAATAAGATTGTATATGCATAATATGTGATAAAATGAGAAGATAAATAATATGGTGTATGCCGAATATGTGATATTATGTTGAGATAATAAATGAGAAGATATGTGATAACAAAACGAGATAAAAAGATGTCATGCAAATGACTATAAAAAATAAATTTTGTTGACCAGTGCCTACAGAAATTCTGGGGGTTTGGGCTAGACCTCCTAATACCCAAAAATCGGCTTAGGGTTTGGTGTTTATTATCCAAATGATGTTTAGGGTGCAGGTATTTTTATTGCTCAAGCTATCGGCTTGAGGTCCAGTTATTACCCAGTTTACCTGGGGTACGGTGATTATTACCCAAGCTATCGGCTTTGGGGTGCAGTGTTGTATTACCCAAGTTCTATTTGGGGTGAGATGATTATTGCCCAAACAATGTTTGGGGTGCAGTGTATATTACTCAAGTTCTACTTGTGGTGCACTGTATTCCCTCGCTGGCATAGGCTGGGAGGAAGACTTAGCCTCGGACGCGTAAGCCCCTTGGTGGGCAGTGGTCCGCGTGTTTACTGGGCTAGCGGCTTCAGTACTTGGGATGTTGTAGGGCATTGGTCGACAAATTAATAAAATGGGTAAATATGAAAAAAAAATGAAAAAGTAAAGAAAGTATGTATGTGAATGAAAGTGAAAAGTAAAGAAATTGTGTAATGAGAATGAATATGAAAAGTAAAGAAAATGAATGATATGAAATGAGAAGAAAAAAGTAAAGAAAGGGCAATATATGAAATGAGAATGATAAACTAAAGAAAATGAGTTTTGTGGATGAGCATGAAAAGTAAAGTAAATGTGTTATGAAATGAGAATGAAAAGTAAAAAAAATTGTGTTGTAGGGATGAATATGATAAGTAAAGAAAATGTGTTATAAGTATGTGAAGGAATATGAGAAGTAAAGAAATTGTGTTACGAAAATGAATATGAAAAGTGAAGAAATTGTGTTATAAGAATAAAAAGGTAAAGTAAGATGTATAATGAGAATGAAAAGTAAAGTAAGGTGTATTATGTGATGAAAAATTTAAGTGATATTATGTGATGAGAATGGATATTATAGTAAAAGCATGATATAACATGAGTTTGGTACACCTTGAAATTGTGTCGAGGAATTACCCGCCTGCTATTTCGGTGGGAACTACTTGCCTAGGCACAACTTCCAGGGGTGGATTGGTGGGGTGTTGATCTGATAGTTGTATTGTGGGATGAGAATAAAAATTAAAGTAAACTGTAACATGAAGATGAGAAAAATAAAGTAAAGTATTACCCAAGCTATCAACTTTGGGGTGCGGTGTTGTATTACCCAAGTTTCACTTCGGTTGCGGTGATTATTGCTGTCATGCCCTGCTTCCCAAAAACACGGAATACGAGCGCGTGACGAAGCCCAGCGAATGATTTTAACATCATCCATAAGTTGTAGGATCAACTCAACATCACACAAGAATATAACAAGATATATTTACAACCAAGCACGCATGAATAATTTATTAAGTAACAGAAAACAATTGAAACAAATAATAATATCCAAATAGTTTTTAAGTCTAAATCAAATGTAAAACTCGGGAACATAAGCCCGTTACAAGATTTAAGTAGCAATAAATAAATAACACAAAGAAAACAAATAATTTAAGCATGCCCTTTCTCCAATTGAAGCCTAGAATCTCTACTCACAAATTCCAGCATGCAACACGTCTCCAAAGTCTGTTTAATATAAATAAAAGGACAAAATGGAGAAAACAAGAGAAATGCCCTTAGTGCAAGTTAGGGCCACAAATAGTAAAAACGAGTACAAAAAATATGGAATAAAATTTGGAATCAAGAATATAATAGGGATACAACAAGTAGTGGGGATTCAAGGATACTAGCTATCAAAAAGGACAACCCAAGTGATCAAGTTGGGTAACAAATACTAATAGTGGAGTAAGTGGCAAGTGAACATGTACGGGTATCCAACATCAAGTGATGAGTATCAAGTACAAGAATCAAGTAACAAGTCTCAAGCCTAGTGTCAAGTTCTCAAGTACAAGTATCAAGTTGCAAGTGTCAAGTATTATATTCAAGTATCAAGTCTCATGTATCATGTCATCAAGTATCAAGTAAACATGTATCAAGTTCAAGTTTCATGTTCAAGTCTTGTGGTTATTACTATTTAGGTAGCACTTCATGCATCCATACTTTTACTACATGGTTACTACAGTCAATGCAATTTCGTTTAGACCTAGTAATGGATTTTATAGAGCAGCGTACTCAGGTATCAAGTATCAAGCAGACACGGTTCATGAATACGAAAATAAATAACAAGTTCACGAAGCGAGTCCGTGAATACTAACAAGTTCAAGAACCACACAGTGGGTTCATGAATACAACAAGTTCATGAGCCAAGTAATGGCTCCATGAATAAATCAAGGTGCAATAAGTTCATGAACCGAGTACTGGGAAACACGGGTCCCCTTCCGAGTACACTTACCTATATTGTCCGCTACTATGGTCTTTCCCTTAAACCCCGGCTTGTTACTTGCATTAATTTTTATCAAGCAAGCCTGAAAGTGTGTGAGACAAGTCAAGTAAACATAATCTTGAACATGGAACAAGTCTATGCTAGATAGGCTACAAGTTCGAAGGTCTAAACAAATTAAAATATCAAGAACAACGAAAATCTCAAATCTGGACAGCATGAGGTTGCTGCACCAAAACTGCGATTCCCGTTGTTATAAGATAGCAAAAGTTGATCTGTCAGAACATCTAGAAACTAGACTCCTGCCCGGTTCCAACGCAAGTAATTAAGGTACATAAAAGTTGTGGTAACATGTGTCAAAATAGCAAACTATACAGCTTTTGTGTTCAGCTAGAATTTGTGAATCTGGATTTATACATATGAAATAGGCTTGAAACATTATAAATTAATTCTGAGAAAATTATAGAATGTTCTCTAGGGTGTCCAGCAAAAGCATGCAAAATTTCAAGACAACTACTTACTGGTAGTATAGTTAAAATAATTTGTAAACTAAAGAGGTGCAGTAGTTTTGTGAATCTGCCACTACCAACACCGCAGCAGTAAAACTACGATAACTCCTAGACCGTAACTTGGAATTTAAAAATTCTGGATGCTATCGATAACTAGACATTTAGAGCTACATTTCATATTCAGGGCTCAAGTTCAGATTTTAATTTTAAAGGAGTCGAAACAGAAAGTAAAGTTCATGATAGCAGCAAGTGTTACTGTTTTTCATATATAAGTTACATGATAATTGGTTATTATGAGTCTAGATTAATGTGTGATAAAAATATGGATGTAGTGGTTATCAAATCAGCAAGTCACATGTATTTCTCAACTCTAAAGAATGTAAAATCGATACAACACATCACACCTCACATGTCCACAAGTCAACGGGTTCATATTCAAGTAATTAGGAGATAAAGGGTCCAACTAGTTTTGTAAATATGTCAACGAAAGGGTTGTGACTCTTAAGATTAGGAAATCAATGAGGATTAATATTTGATCAACAACGGTGAGACAAGGAGGAGTCACAACTACTATCTATTTACAGTATTTTCAAATTAAACGCTTGTACTAGAACAAAAAATTGTATAAGATGAATTCTTTCCTTAACGATGGTGAATTCGAACACGAACAAATACGGGATGAGAATCTCGAGAAATGAAGCACGGACACGAACACATGCAAGCACGTGTTGTACACGTGCAAAACAGCTCACAGGATCGGATCTCCTACTCCCCTCCAAACAGCAGACAACAACCAGGTGGCGATTTGATCTGGAGGAGATCGTGTGGCCTAGATTGAATTGATCAATCCCTCCTATTCCCTCCTTCTTAGTGATAGCCAGGGAGAGAGAGGGAGAGCAGCGACGGCGGCAGTGGCTGGTTGGCGGCACAGGCAGTGGCAACGTCGAGAGGGATGACGGCACAGGGGGCGATGGCGGTGACGGGGTGGCGTGGTGGAGCCTGGTGGCGGCGGCTCTGTTTTTAGGTTCGAAACAAGGGAGGAGAGCAGGGAAGGACTTCGGGGGAGTTGGTGGTGGCTGACGGAGGTCGTGGTTGATGGCAAGGATGAGGGTGATGCGGTGGCAGCGAGGCGAGGTAGGCGATGGGGTTGACGACGGTTGAAGGTGATGGGTTGTGGTGGTTCGGCAATGGCGGTTAGGGTTAGGGATAAAACAGTAGATAGGGTTTTGGGGGTAGGTTAGGTTTATTAGAGTATTTATATAGTGGGTTATTGGGTTTGGGTATTTGGATAGATAATCCAATAGGGGAATGGGTAATGGGTTTGGGTTATTACAATCTATAGGGTTTAAAATCCAATAAAATAAATAATAGGATTTGGGGCTTAATTAAAAGGTCCTATAGGAGAACAAAAATAATTAGCATTATAGGGTTTTTAAAATGTACATATAAACAAGCATCAAATCACACAATAAAATACCATTAAATAAGCATATTCAGGCTTTACAAATAATAATAATAATAATAATAATAATAATAATAAGATTTATATAAAAAAATGTATATTTATCAAAATAACTCAAACAACAACAACACATTTAAATTTAAATTGAGTAAAAATACAAATAACCGATCGATTAGAAATAGAAATTAAAATATGCCAATATTCGAACAAAATATAGTTTTCGATTAGAAAACGCTTTAATATAAGATCCGAGACAAATTTCAAAACAAAGTGAATTTATAATTAGTCAAAATACAGGAAATATTCAGAAAATATGTATTTGGGAAAACAGGGCTTACAATTACCCAATCTATGTTTGGGGTGCGGTGCTATATTACCCAAGTTATCGGCTTGGGGTGCGGTGTATTACCCGATGAGAATGAAAAATAAAGTAAGTTATAATATGAGATGTGAATGAATATTAAAGTAAATTATATGATAACATAAGAATGAGAAGTAAAGTAAGTTGTATGACGGAATGATAATGAAAATCTAAAATAAGAATGAGAATTAAAGTACGTGGTATGATGTAATAAGAATAAAAAAGGAAGTAAATTGTATTAAGAGAAGAGAATGAATTTTAATATGTTGTGATACGTAACGAGATGAGAATGAATGTTAATGTATTACGAGATTTGGTGAGATGTGAATGAATGTGATGTTATGAGGCGTGAATATATGTGAATATAGTATAAGATGGGAAGGGGTATTGATGTAGAAATATGATATGATATGGTAGATTGGTTGAAGACTAATAAATTTCTTTTGTACCATATCCAGTTTTCATTTACTATGTTTTCATGTTTAATCCCAGGTTATCTTTAATTATCATCATGTTAGTAAGTTCGTTTAATTCCTTTCATATAATTCATTTCAGTAACTAACCTAGTAGATTATAGTCACACCAGTTATGGCTGACCCCTATTATTTTAGGGGTAGCGGAGTCCCTCCCTGAGGGAGGATGCCACTGACCCTCTTTGCAGGTTTTGAGTAGCAGCGAGGTGAGATATCTTAATAGTACTTAGTTTTTGTAATTATACTTTCTTATAGTAGAGTTGGTGGTGTATGTATCTATTATATACTTTTATTAACCTAAGTCATGTAGTATGGGGATATGTGATAGTATTTGTGTAATATTTTGTATTTTGAGAGACTATATATGTTACTGTATGAGATGATGATATATAGTGATGTGATGATGTATGCAAAACTCGTAATTGCCTCGTTGTAGAGTATTGGGTTCTTTGGGTTTGTTTTTGAAAGGTTTTCTAAGGTTTTTCTCAAAATCCTTTATGTTTTTAAACGATTTTTAGTTTTCAATTGTATTTTGCTTATTATGATGAGATATGCCACCAGAGCCCTATGTAGATATTACCTGTGTGTTATTGCTTGGATTGGCCTTGGGAAGATTAATATATATTGTCTGTGTTGTGCTACATGTAACTATTTGCAAAATTCAGGGCTAATTTTGTCCGTGTTGTGTGATATGTAATTATTTGCAGAATTCCGTAAGGAATTTCTGTAAAATGGCTAATTTTTAGGGGAGACTCTGCCGAAATTTTAATTGAAATTTATAAAGATTATTCTGAGCAAGAAATAGTCTAAGTATGAAGTGGATTAAGTAAGAAATTGTTTAAGTAAGAAATGGTTACAAAAAGGGTGAAAATTTGGGTCGTTACATTGTTGGAGGAATGTTGTGTACACTAGAGAAGACCCTCGGGATGCCGAGAATGTCCATCATCATCGTGCTTTTGCTTGTGGCCATGACTGAGAGGGACCAGTTGTTGAAGCTATTACTTGAGGGGACGTTGTCACGAAGTACTTCTTGTTATCGTGAGGAGGCTAACAAAGGGAAGCTTCTCAATGATTTGGTTTTTTGATCCAGAGTGGCATCGAGGCACCCTCGTGATCCCCTGTCATCGAAAATTCAGACTTAGTCTGCTAGGTTGGTGCCTCCTTCGGATAGCTTGGGTCGTCGAGTTGGGATTCGTGTAGCGAGGGGGCATCACAAATGAACTGTGTTTTTAAACCAAAGTGTTGCTCTTCCCCACAATCATAAGTGATCGGAGTTGAGAGGAGTTGTAGGGCAAGCCACTGTACATTGGCTCTTAGACTCCTTTTATGTCATGACTTCTAGTCTAGAGTTGATAAGCCGCGAATGCAGCTCTAGGGGGAGCTAGATTCCGAGCTCAACATGTCTTGAGTTAGCAAGTTGTGGAGGCAACTCTGGGAAAGAACTTGCTTGTTCAAGAGTTTGCGAGTTCTGTGTAACACCCCTTTAATTTATAATTTCAAAATAGTTGTTTGTATTTCTCTTACTGCTATTAGATATTATTGTTATTGTTATTATTATGCATAAATATGCAATTTAGTTTTATATATATTCTTTAATTTATTTGTTTATCTCGAGGAACGGGTTTTATTAGACTTTATTATAAAAAGTAGAACTATAAGGGCAAATAAAATAATTGGAGAGTCTAGGAGGGGTTTATAATAATTTTTTCCTTTCATTTACTACACTTACCCTTCCCCCTTCTTCCCCTCACTCCTGTCCCGACCGAAACCCACGCCCGACACCCCTTTCTTCTCTATCTTCATTTTAGGGTTTTTCTAATCCATTAAATCCATACCCATTTTGAGAAATTTTTAGGGGGTTTTAGCTAATTGGAGGGTGCTCTTCAATATCCCAGCGTTGTTTTTTCGGATTGGCCTTTTGGATTGGCTCTTCAAAATTTGAGAACATCCACACATATATATATACACAATCTAGCATGCCACTACCAAGAATAAATTAAAAAGTTAAAGGAACGCCCACCTTAAATGATTCTCTTGAAATTAAAAACTTATAGCACATCTCCTTCCTAAACAAGAGTTCCAAGTCAATTGATTTTGATTCACAACAAAACAAAAAAAAATGAAAACTAATATCCTAATAGTGGTTGACCGAATTGGTATAAATGAGAGATGGAGAGGGAGTGGTTTTATTTTTAAAATAAACTACCCATGATTTATTCATAACCACGCCACAATCTCCATCACTTTGAAACATTTAAACTTAATCAATTTATTTCCCTTCCATTTATTTACAAATGGCCTGTCAATCATGTAGGGAAAAGGCACGGGTTTAAGTGATGGTTTATGTACACATAAGATGTACGTTAAATGTTATGAATTGCTAACTAATATAGCCACATACACCACTAAATTTAATATGGATTAAGCTAAGAAGTTTAATAAAAAATTACACTATGAATTTATACTTGACAAGTAAAATAATTATACATTACTCCATTAACTTATTGAGAAAGATACCATCAACACGTACACTGCAAACACGTGCATTGCACGTACCAATAAACATTCAAATACAAAATGAATTCGAGAGAACAAAAAAATGTATATAAACAATCAAAATACAAAATACGTAAAAAAATTATGCTAAGAGTATTTCGAATATTACATGTAACCGTACAAAATACATGTGTGTAACACATGTGGGGCAAAACTGTAATAACTCAATTTTGCGGGATGTTACAGGAGTTAGTGTTATGGTTGCGGCTGCGGCTAGGGGCGATGGTGGAGAAGCAAAGTGATGAGAGCAATGATTCAATTTCAACCTATTAAGGTCAGATTAGGAGGGTGCTTCCATTTTTTGGAATAGAAAGCTTTACGGTTTAGACCTGACCAATGCTTCCACACTTTTGGAATGGAAAGCTTTGTAGGAATTGATAGCAGTGGAGATGGATTATTGAGGTGAGTTTCCTTGTGAGTTTCAATTTTATACGTAAATGGGCAATGAAGCATTTCAACCTGCAAATGGGACATTCACTGGGGGCGATTTTTAGTAGGTTGATGTTAGTACAACCAAATGAAATATATAACTAAATCGTCTAAAACTGATCGATATTGGTGCAACTAAGGAGGGGTGTAGGGACTAAGCTAAGTTAGGATTATATGATCGATATTGATGCAAGCAAGAAGGCTAGGACACCAAGTCGAGTTCATGTCGGCGTAGCTGAGGAAGCTATGATATTACATTGGGTCAACGTTGGTGTGGCCAATGAAGGGTTAGGTAATAAAAAGGCAAACAGATCGATTTTAGTTCAACAAAGGTGAGCTAGGGCATTATTTCGGGCTAATTTGATAGATTTTGGAGAAGTATTGTGAAGCTTGGGCAGCTCATTGGGTGATTTGTGTACAAAATTCTTTTTATATCATCAAAAGAGATGCATGCTTTTGAGGAGTCAGACTTTTGAGATTGTATCAAACTTGTTTGTTTTTCTTTCTTGGATTTGTTTCGTTAAGTACTTATTAATGGAATGCTGGAGGTTTTTTAGCCTTACAATTTTATCTCAAAGAAAACAAAGTAAAGTTATAATATATTTTATTCTTGTGGTTTTTCATTGCTCATCTCATCTGGAATCGTTCTTTTACACATTATTACTAGTGTTTGATAGTAGGTTATTCATACTGGAACTATACCATTCTAGTACATTGCAGTTTGGTTATTTATTACTAAGAATTTAGCTTAGGATGTAGTTCTCTCACAGACATCCAGGTTCTACTGGTAATTACCAGTTTTTATTCAGCTCAATAATATTTGCAGATTTTCTAAGGAGCCACTAATGACCATATCTTTCATCTATCAAATGTTACAATATAACAGTTAGTCATTCATGAACTAGTTACACTTATCATTTCTCTTCGGGATCAATATTTAACTATGTAGTTTATCCAACAACAAACCCTAACCTCATTCATGAAAATGGAAAAGAAGAAAACCATATAAACCCTAACCATTGTACTTCTGGTGGCATGTAAATTCATCAACCCTCATGTACACTTGTTTTCTACTTTGTGGAGTCTTGTTACAGCCTCTGGGTGATGCTCAGGGCATACATTAGGTGTGACCATTTCTACTGTGGGGTGGAATATACGGGTGAGCATTGGCTGCATCAAGTAGATCGACTAATGACTGAAAGTTATCAGTTTGGTGAAGTTTGGATATAGTTTTGATTGTTCTATATGATATGTTAATGGGTCATGATAGATGAGATAAATGTTAACATGAGAATCCATTTTTATAACTCATAGATTAAGGATATTTAAACAAAACCATTCATTCTTCTTACAACGGAGATTAGGAATTTCGGATACTGTTTAGACTCAAGTGGTGATATCTTCTTCTGGAAAAATATGAATTCAGGATCATTTAAAGTAAAATATTTAATTCACAACAGAAGCCTGCATCATAACAGAACATCAAGACTTACTTTAGCTATAAATTGGATTCATAAACAATTAGGATTTGTGAACTCAAACACACAAAGCACAAGATTTGAAGTTAGAAGAAGAAGGCATGAGAATACAGCAACAACAACAAGAGAAGCAGAAGCAACAGTCGACTGTCATGCTTGACAGTTGTCCAAAACCATTTTGCAGTCGACCATCAGAAGGGCAATAGATCACTAGAAGAGCAGTGACTGCCACTGCTCTCTGGATTGGCGAGACTTCATTGCAGTTGACCGCTATCTATTGCAGTCGCCTACATTGGGTGGCTGAATAGAATTTGCGTTGTGGGTTTGGATCCAATGGGCTATATTTATATTTATCTTTTATGGTTTACTTGGGGCTATAAATATAGATATAAATCCTAGAGTTTAAGGGCACATAACTGAAATAACTTCAAGAGGGATCTTGTGCCAAGTGCTACCAAAGGTGAGAGAGAGAGATTAGAGAGGCATCTCTTTGTATCTTTGTATATTTCTTGAGTAAAAAAATATTGGTTATCTCTGTATACTGTTGTGTTCTTGTGTTTGTGAGATCTTGCATTTGTGGTGCAATCTTGTTATTGGTGCATTTAGGTCTTGTGGGCATTCTTGGGCACTACAAGTGGTATCAGAGCTTATGATTTCGTGATGGCTGATAGCAAGTCGAAGTCGAGAGATTCAATGAAAGTGATTTTGCAATGTGGAGATTCAATGAAAGTGAACACATCAGAAAGATCTAGATGCTCTGTTGTTTAATGAGAAGTCAGAAGGTGCATACAAGGATGCGAAGGTCGTGGTAGCATGGAATCATTTCAGAAGGTGCTTGGGAAAATTCAGTTAGCAATGAACAGGAAAGCGTTATTTCATATCTCGAAGGCAAAGACCATGAAGGAGGATATGATGATTCCCACAAATATGTATGAGAAACCGTCGGCGTCGAATCAAATTCTTCACTTGAAGAAATTGGTTAACATTAAGTTGGGAAAGAAGTTCAGTAGCAGAACATGTGAACACTTATTGTATGGTATACAACCAGATTTAAGCTACAGTATTGAAGTTTTCAGAAAGAGGACATGCATACTCAACAGTTATGGTACGGTGGAACAGACTATCACAGAGACTATGGCATATTTAACGACTCTGCAGGATGTTGTGATCAGCATCATGAACGAGGAGGTGAGAAGGAAGAGAAAGTTAGACTTTTCATCATCTTCTAGCCATCCCACACTTTCAGTTGAGAGAAGTGGGAGATCGAAGGAAATTCGAAGAAGAAAGGATCAGAGAAGTGAGTCAGGTCTGAAGATAGCGATGATGGTGGTAGACCTGAGTGTTGGTATTGCGACAAGCGAATGTCACATAATGTGTAGTTGTAAGGCTCTTATGAAGAAGAAGCAAAAACAATCGAAGCAAGCCAATGTGGTGGACAAGGAAACAAAGCTTGAAGAGTTATGTTTATCAGCAAGGGTGGAGTTGGACATACGAGATTTACGCATATTCAAGAGCTTATTTTCATTGCACTTAGAGGAAGGAGGTGTTACTACAGAGAGGGTTCTTTTGGAGATGTGATCGTGGGTAATGTTCATCAGTGTCTTGTGATTGGAACTAAAACTATTTGCGTGAAAGGTTGTGATAGAAATGTCTCACGGGAGACGATGCATGTCCCTAGCTTGAGAGAAAAACTTACCTCGACAAGAAGGCTAGACAAAAAGGGTTTGTCAACTATATTTGGTAGTGGATAATGGTGTATAACTGCAGGTTCAGAAGTGTTAGCAAGAGAGAAGCATGGGGGATCGCTATGTTTTCTACGGGACAAGGTGTGTCCTTCTACTGTAGTTGACTCTCAGCCGTAATTGAGACGTAGGCTGTGTGGTGGTACAAGCAAGATCTAAAAGTTATGGGGTGGATGCAGAGGTTGCACATTTAGTAGGAGTTGATGGCTGGTGAGGAGGATCCTATAAGAGAGTAATACATTGTTGCGGTGAGAGTTCTTTCAGATATGGAAGAAATTACGAGTCTCTCTTGTGATGTTGAGAGAATTGGTATCGATATGCGAGGTAGTGACAAAGAGTATGACTGCGTTGGTCATCGAGAGGCTGTGAGTGGTGTTTTGCAGTTTGCAGATATTGTGGAGGTGTCATCCATAGAGGATTTGAGTGCCGAGGGTGCTTTAGCCTTGAGAGGTTTTGAACCATGTCCGATGTTAGTGGAGAGTCTGTGAATTAGGAAATCTTGTGACATGGAATCTGACACGGTGGAAAGGGAGAAATGTTTCTCCATTATTCGTGCCTTATGCTATAGATGGTTGAGGTACATCCTTCATGAGTCTATAAGAGGTGTTGGTGCCTTCCACATGGTGGATGGGCGGGGGCTGCTATCATAAGTGACGGGTACTCAGTCTTTCAGAAGGAGTAGGGTAGAGATATTGCAAGAAAAAGATACAAGTTTTTTAGAGACTATGTATTTGGTCAAAGTGAGAGATTGTTAGGATTTGTGGACTCAAACACACAAAGCACAAGATTGAAGTTAGATGAAGAAGGAACGAAAAGACAACAATAGCATCAATAGCCAACTATCATGCTTGATAGTGACCGACACCATTTGGCAGTCGAACTCCAAGAATGCAGTCGATTGCCCCTGCTCTCTAGATTGGTGAGACTTCATTTCAGTTGACCTCCATCTATTGCAGTCGACCACTTTAGGCGGCTGAATACAATTTGGATTGCGGGTTTGGATCCAACTGAGCTATATTTGTGTTTATCTTTAGCATTTACTTGGGGGCTATAAATATAGATGTAAATCCTATGGTTTAGCGGTATATAACTAGAACAACCTTAAGAGGGATCTTCTGCCGATTACTACCAAAGGTGAGAGAGATTAGAGAGAAATATCTTTGTATCTTTGTATATTTCTTGATTAAGAAGAATTTGTTATCTCTGAATATCATTGTGTTCTTGTATTTGTGAAATCTTGCGTTTGTGGTGGAATATTGTTATTGGTGCATCTAGGTCTTGGGGGCGTTCTTGGGTACTACATAAACAACATTGGTAGTTTATTTGGAAGCTGGTTAATGGAAATCGTCCAACCCAGGAAATTTTGGTTGTCCCTCCACCTCCAAATTGGGTGAGTTGGTGTCCTTTTTGCTGGATCAGAAAGAAGATTTGAATGCACATCTCTTCATTCACTGTTCTCAGAGGAATGCTTTTATGATCGTGTGGCTAGAAAAAAGGAGATATGCTGGTTATTGTGTTCAAAGAAGAAATTATTAGTATGGTTTGAAACTCAAAGGATGGTTGTAGGGTATGCAATGGTAGTTTTGTGGATATGGAGGAATAAGACTATTTTTTATAGTCATGGCTTGGATCATCGTACTGGACTTCGGGAGTCGATGAGGATTTTCTACCAAGCACAAATATTTCAATGCAAGACTAGTTTGGTGAAGAGTTGGATGGAGAAGAACTGGGAAGATCTTCAAGTCACCTAGGGAGGTTTAGTCACCTAAGTCTTTGCTTGGTGGTGTTAGTGTGCAGGGATTCCAAAAACACATGTTTAAAATCAATGTGTTTTTAGGTTTAGGTATTAGTGGGTGAGGATTTACAAGTGTGATTTGAAAATTTGGTGTTAGTCAAATGTGATATTAAAATCATGGTGATTTTGATGAATCATACTTTTTGTGTTTTCAAAGTCACATTATATAATGAGTGAATAAGGAACCTAGAGTGGCGCTACTTTTGGCACACATTTCTCATTCGAATGCATGATCAACAATGTTCAATGTAATCTAAATGTCATAAAAACCATGTATATGTAAAATCATGAGGTTTAAACATGTTTTGTTGATGTATCGGGTCATCTTATTTCTTCTATACTGAAAAACCGTTAATTTTGCAACTATATGATGAATGTGCAAAATATATTCAAATCTCGTCATTTTACATATACATAGATTATATGATATAGATCACATTGAATAGTGTGGATTATGCATTCAGATGAGGAGTGTGTGTCAAATGGGTGACACTCTAGGAAGATTTCCTAGAGTGCCACTCTAGGTTTCTTATTCTCATATAATAAATAAGGTCCAAATCCTTACTCCAAAAACACACTTCTCACCTTATAATTCTCAAATCCCATGAAACCTTCCATCTCCTTCCTCCTATCTTTCTTGAGCATCTTTCCCTTTTTTTTTCTTCTTCGTCTTCTTTTTACAAAACCCAAACATTATAAATGAATAAATAGATTTTTAAAAAAATCTTCAAAAAACTTAGTTTTGATCATAAGGGTCGATTTTATTGTTTTTTTAGGGTTATTGTTAGAAAAATCTTATATTTCTTCTTCTTATTCTCCCAAAAAGAAAGATCTAATCTTTCACATGCTTATACACCAACAATCTTTCCAAAGATGTTCAATTGATATAAATCATGTAGTCCAGTAATGATATCTAAAAAATGACCAAAATAATTTCTCATTTATATTTTTGTCAACATAGCATTCCTTATACAAATTTTTAAGTTATATGAAATTTTGTAAAGTGCAATCGAAGGTATTCAACTTCTTTTTCTTTTTCTTTTTCTTTTTCTTTTCCATTTTCTTTTTCTTTTCTTGTTGTTGTTTGATGAACATATCATACACCAATTTGCCAATTTCCTTGGCTTCAACATATTAATTACAGAAAATAGTAAATTGCGTATGTTGTTTAGTAAAACAAATATTTTGATTGAACAATAATAAATAATACGATTTAGTTTTCATTATTATTAATTTATTAACTCTCATAATTATATATAACAATAATAATAAGTATGTGAAATCCAAGTTGAATGGCTCCTAAAATAGGTCTGTATTTGAAAATCACAACAAGAGTCACATGGATTTTTAAATCATCGTGATTGTCCACTGAAAACATAGTGAATCCAAAATCACATTGTGTTTTTGGAAATTCCTCCCCACTAACACCTCATTGGAGGATTCTATTGCTTGTTTGTTGTTGTTTCAATTGTGTTTCAATTTCAGTCTATGCGTATGTATTACTATTTCAGCCTTTTCTTATGTACCGCACTAGTCAATCACTTCAGTGATGACATATAATGTTTTAAGCAGGTACCACGAGATAAATCGCATAAAAAGTTACAATAAAAAGGCATAACAAGCAACAAAAGTGAAAGTAATATTGTGTATACACTTAGTAATTGTACTGAACTAATATCTTGTAAAGGATATTGTGATACAGTTAATGTAAAATTTTAAAGTTTCTCATATTTTTAAATTTGTGGTTTTTTGCTCATAATTATTGCACATATTGCTTGGCATCGAGATCCAAGAGGCATTAAAGTGGTGATTAGTTCGATAGCTATATAGGGCAAATTATCTTCAACACAAGTTAGGGTTAGAGACAACATACTGGCTAAATTTCTAGTGTTGTTGAGGTTCATTAGTGATGTTGTGTTTTTCTTGTGTGGGAGCTATCAGATGATGAGTTCTTGATATGAGGAGGAAGATTAGATCTCACTCGTTGATCAGATCTAATGATAGGCAGATATTTGTGGTTGGATTTGGAATGGATGGCTGAGAAACCAAAACCTGCAAAATGCCTGAAACACTAGTAGTTTTCCCGACGACAGGCCTTCCGACGATCAAGTCATCAACTCGGATGGGTTTTAGTTGACAAAGACTCATTACCTGGTCATGGTGGGGGTGAAGCTCTATTTATAGGCCTGAGATGGAGCAGTTTTAGGAAGATTTCCTAACTGATTTAGGAGATTCCTCAAATCAATGAATCAAATCATTTATTATGTTCCTACTTTAGGGGATTTGATTACCAGCCATGATTGGCTATCTAATCCTCCATGTATGGGCCGCGAATCAGCCTTATTCATGGTCTGAGCTGAGATGGTGGGCCTGACGGTAGTACATGTTCTCGCTGTGGGCCTACCGCTGTTGTGGAGTTACTATTTTCCCTTAGGAACTTTGAGATTTGCACTAGAATGTACGACCATGATCACCTGTAATTTTTATCCACATCATAAGTCCCCTACTCCTGGAGGTTGGGTGTAGTAGCCTTCGAGGTGTAGCTATCTTTCGGGGACGTTTGGGATTACTTCTGGAGTTCAGGAGGGCAGCGATCGTCTTTCGGAGTTCATGAATGACCCCCTCTTATTTTCGGTGGGTCCGTGGATTAGGTATTCCAAAATTGTAGCTATCTTTTCGAGGTTTATAGTTTTTCTAACTAATTTTCCCGAATATGCAATCTCATTCTAGAATCTTAACCCACTTATCTGGGTGGACGTGGATTCTCAATCGAACAAGAGGGGACTCACGTTCCTTCATCCGGATCGGTCTCGGTGGGTCAAGGTTTTGGGGTTTGACGAGCCGAGGCAGGAAGCTTGGGTGACTCATAGAGGGAAAAGACCCAAAGGGATTCAGCGAGCCGAGGCATGAAGGCTTGGGGAGCCAAGCTAAACTGAAGTTTTTCGTGACACGCTCGGACGAAGTGCCGAGGGACGAGACAAGCAAAATTGAAGTTTCTTGCAAGTGGCTCGGATGACGCGGTTAGGGATGAGGTAAGCAAAATTGGAAGTTTTTTGCAAGTGGCTTGGATGATGAACCGAGGGACGAGCCAAGCGAAATTGAAGTTTTACGCGAGTGGCTCGGATGATGCACCGAGGAACACGCCAAGCGAAATTGAAGTTTTTCGTGAGTGGCTCGGATGACATGTCAAGGGTGTAACATCCTAGAGAAAAATTAAATTTTATTTTTCTTTTACACCTGCATTGCAGGTAAAATTTTATGCACATTGTTGTTACTAAATTTTTTCTTGAGCCATGGGAATTTTTCTTCTCATTTTTTAGTCAAAATTTTGTGATTTGTTTTTAATTAAATCCATTAGGCCTAAATCCACTTTTGTAGCCCACTAAAAATTAATTACAAATTTAAAGTGCATGATTATTTTTTGTACTTAAATGTACATTTAAAGTCTAGTACACTTGCCATGTGTAACATACACATACGTCTAACTTAATAAAAATTAATAATAGAAGCTGTAAGAAAAAGTGTGCACATAGGGTGCACGTGCACGTGCTTGAGCACACTAAGAGATTGGCCGGCCAAGTTGGAAGTGAGAAGAGAGTGGGGTGAGTTGTGTGAGAGTGGGGAGTTATTTTGGGTAGTGGGATGGAATTTTTACCACACAATTTTTCTATAAATAGTCCATACTTTTGTCATGAACAACACAACTCATTACAAAAAAAAAATTTGAGAGAATAAGGCTTGCGGATTGAGGCTTAAGAGGAGCTTCGCCGGGATTCTGTGCTTGGAGCTTTTGAGCATTTTCTTTTAGGAGTTCTACTATTAGAAATTCTACTATTGAGGTGAGTGTTTCTTCAACTTTCTAACATAGTTTTTATTAGTAGAATACTTGATATGTGTGAATTATTAGATGCATGGTAACTTATATAGATTGAGTATTCATGTTTAGATTATTTGTTGTTGATTGAATGTGTGAGATTATGATATGATTGATTTGGGGATATTTTTAAGTTTATGTTTTAAGTTCTAGTTGCATTTCAAATAATTATAACTATTAAACTAGATGGAACATAGAGCTAAAAATTTTATAGGAGCATCTTGTATATGTCAAAAATATCTCCTTAAAATTTCATAATATTTGGATGTCATTTTACTATTTTAATAAAATTCAAACTCAGGACTGGTTGGTAGTTGGCTAGTTGCTGAAAATTTAATCACATTTCGGATTTTGATCATTTTGGCATCTTACATGCAGTATTTTGAGAAAAGTCAAAACTAAGAACTTGAAGTAGACTCGTTAACCTTTCTGTAAAGTTGAAGAAATCAATTTTCCATGAAGAATTGAATTTATAATCAATTTTACAAGATTGAACAAGTGACAATACTTCAACATTTCGACTCTACTGTAGATTTCGAAGAATTCAGGGTTGTAGACATAATATTAGTTATAGTAGACTTGTTTACCTTTACATTGATCCAAAGAACATAAATTTTCTACGATTTTTACAAGTAGCAAGAGCTGCAGTTTTAGGATTGTGAACCTACTGTTTTGCAAATGAATTTAGATAAAGTAATTGAGGATGGTTTTAGATGAACTTAACTACAAATTTGTAGTAGACTCATTTACGATTCCTACGAAACTGATAAATCTATTTTTGGAGTAGTGTTGGAATTTATATGATTTTTAATATCATTGGTTTGATGTCTTTTATCAAGTTATCCTAAAACTTTTACAACATATAAATTTTGATTTAAAATTGGGATGTTAGTAAGATGTACCTTAAAAGGAATTAAGAGATAATTAAAGGATGAAGTTGAAATATTAAACATGTGTTGTTTATAAGGGTTTTTACTCATCAAGTGTTATTGAATGGTGCTATAAGAAGTTGGTTACCTCATGATTGACAATAAACATAAAGAGAATGGATAAAAGAAGTTAAAAGATGTTTAATGACTGGAAATTTTTATAGGAGGTTAGATGTAACCTTTGTGATCTCTCTTGAGATTGTTGCTTGTTCTATAGTGAGCGGGACCCAGAATACCGGCAATTGAGACAATTGGAATTTGGGAAGTAACCAGTGTAGGTTAACTTTCTCTTTGAGAAGTAACCAGTATAGGCTAACATTCCCAGTGTGTTGGTTTAAGCCAGGTGGGTTAGCTAGCTCTAGGTCTTAATAACTATAACTTAAACTTATGGTCATGCAATAGTTGGAGATGTGGTGAAATAAGAGCAAACGTGAGTTATGGACTCCAGGATAACTCGTAGAGTGAGACAATCCCCAGTATTCCGGGACGATGGATGAAATAGGCCACATGATGATCCGTAAAGTGGAATTGATCTCCAGTATTCCGGGGTGAGAGCGACGCTCACGTGGTATTTGTGCAATGAGGGTTCCAGGGTGACTCACGGAGTGAGACAATCCCCAGTATTCCGGGATGATGAATAAAATAGGCCACAGAATGATCTGTGGAGTGTGATTGATCTCCAATATTTCGGAGGGAACCAATACTTGCAAATTATCTAAATCTTGTATAGTTGTAGGTTGCATGGCAAGGGACTGAAGCCTATAATGAGGAGTACGATAAGGGCCTGCCCTCGGACCTATGTAGGTTGCGTTTGGCCTAGCTTTTTTGGGCTTTAAAGCTACTTCAGAAGGAGAAGCCAAAAAGTGGAGCTTTGAAATTAAAAGCTGAAGCTGTTTGGAAAGTCTTTTTTTTTAAACTTCAAAGCTACTTTTAAGCTATAAGTTGTTTGGCATAAGATATCAAATGTAAACTACTTTTATACTCAATTTAAGTTTTTGATTTTATTTAAGAGTAAAATATAAGTTATCAAATTACAAAAATATCTTTATATTAATAATAAAGATATTTAAAGACCAAAAAAAGGCTATCAACGGCGAAGAAAGGAGAGGAGGCGGCGCGATGGCATTTTACGGTGAAGAAAGGAGAGGGAGGCAACGGGGCGGCGAGAGGAGGCAGCAGCACGACGGCGTTCGACGATGAAGAAAAGAGATGGAGGCGGCGGGGCGGCAAGGGGAGGCAGCGGTGGGAGAATGGAGGGCAGCGAAGAAAGGAAAGGGAGACGGCGGCACGGCGAGGGGAGGCAGTGACACGGCGTTCAGCAGCGGCTATTCGGTGAGGAAAGGAAAGGGGGAAAAAATTGTGTTATGAGGTTTTGAAGGAGAATCCTGAAGGAGAAGCCAGAAGTTGCTCTGGAGGGCTTCTATCAAAGCTCATTATCTTTACTAAAATTAAGCTACTTCTCCTTCTGTAGAGCTTATCAAAGGTTGTGTTTGGCCCAACTTCTCCTTTTAAAGGAGAAGAGAAGCTCATTTTAAGCTGGGTCAAACACAACCGTAGTATGGGATGCATAGAATACGAACAAGTATGCATTAGTGTCACCGTAGTGTAATGTCTACATTAGGCATTAGGTCATATCATACACTGACATGTTTAGGATAGTCACTTTTCACATTTTGTTTCTGCATTCAAGTTTGTGAATTGCTAAAGTGGAAGAATCGCTGTATTATAGCATTATGTCAGTTGTATTCAACTGACGTGCCTACAGTTTCCTAGTTGCAGGATTAGGCTTGGCATGGAGTTGAAGTCATTATGATGAGTTGTCACAAGATTGAAGGATTTTCATTATTGTAGATTTTATTGTATTCATTTAATTCTGCTGTATTGTTGTAAAGAATATTGTTGTAAATAAAAAGTTTTAAATTCCTTGTAAATTTGTACGAATTTGAAGTAAAAAATCATGTTTGTGCTACGAATTACATGTGTTTGGAATTCGGGGCATTACTGGTTGGGATCAGAGCCGACTTTAATAAGTAGTACAAAATTATAAGGATGACACATTAGGGTGGACATTAGAAGTGCGAGTTCAGTTTATAGAGATTTAAATGTAAGTTGATTTACATTTGTGTTGCTCTATACACTGATATCTTCTCCTCCCTTTCCTTATAAGATGGCTGATAACCAAACCCCAGTGGAAGAAGTGGAAGAGGAACTATTCTTTGAGGACCCTGAAGAAGAAGAAAACCCAGAAGAGGAAGAGGGAGAACTGCCCGAATCTCAGGAGATCACTCCACCTCCACCTGATTCCCAAGATGAATCCTCGGATGAAGAGCCAGTTCGAGACAAGAAGGACCATATTATCGCTTCCCTCTGTAAGCAGCTAATTATCCACCAGTGGAGAGTAACCCACATGGAAGCTCATCATGTGGAGGATAAGCAGAACATCGCAGCTCTCAGTCAGCGAGTATGGGAACTCGAGAAGTGTCGACACAAGAATGCTCGGCATTTCACCCAGCTAGACAACAAAACTTGTTTGGGAAAGCAATAATGCTGTCAAAGATGTGAGAAGATGGAGAAGGAAATAAATGACCTACGGGAAGAGCTAGAGAAGCCAAGATGAATCGTAGAATCTAAACTGATTTATGTTTGTAGGAAAATTTGGAGATTCTAGTGTTTTTATATGGACCAATTTTATTTCTGAATGTACAAAGTTTATTTTTGGAAACAAATAAATTGTGTTGGAAGAAAAGTCTATGTTGTTGCTGCTTTTGGTAATTAATGAAGTTTTATGGCCCAGAAATGACCGGACGAAGAACTCGAAATGGTGAAGGATCCAACGGTGAAGGCAACCATCTAGATCTGGAGGCGGAGCTGGCTCATGTGTACCAGACACTAACATATTTGTAGCAGCAAGTGTGAATAGGAACCCAAGGGCGAGGCAGGCAGTGCAAGTCCCGGATGCTATCAAATTGGTGGAATTCTTCAAGAGGATGAAACCCCCTATTTTTTAGGGCAATGCGAATCTTGATGCAGCCGATGATTGGATCCGGCAGATTGAAACTATGTTTGAGGTCTTGGAGACTCCTGAGGCTAGTAAGGTGAAGCTGGCCACTATCTAGGTAGAGAATGACGCTGAAGTCTGGTGGTAGTCCATGAAATGAGCCTTGGGCGACGAAACTATTACCTAGGAGGACTTTTTGGAGGTGTTCCGTAGCCATTACTTTCCGACGGACGTGCAAGAGAAAAAGGATATGGAATTTCTGAGCCTGCAGCAAGGAAGCATGTCAGTCCTAGAGTATGAGATGAAGTTCACTCAGCTCTCCAGGTATGCACCAGAATTGGTGATCGATGAGGCCAAGAAGGCGAGGAAGTTTGAGTAGGGACTGAGGCCAGGTCTGAGGTTTCGTATGATACCCCTCGGTATCCGAAAATTTGATAAGTTGGTTCGGAGAGCCGCTACCATAGAAGCGGATATGGAACCGTATCAGTTGACGCAAAACAAGAAGAATAACTTGAATGCTGGCAAGAGGCCCATGGCATCAAGCAATTTCAAGAGGTAGCCCCCAGCACAGAGGTTCAAGTCGACTGAGGCAAATGCCATTACGGTGACTGGGAAGCCAAGCAGCGGAGGAACAAGGCCCTCAGGGGTGACCTGCTACAATTGTGGAGAATCAGATCACTTCAAGTCCGAATGTACCAAGCCGCGAATTCCATTGACTTGTTTCCACTGTGGAAGAGAAGGCCACACTAAGCCCTATTGCCCACAGCTTTAGCGGGAGGGCAAAGTCAGAAGCAGGCGGATCCGAGGAAGAAACCATACCGACTGGGGTGAGTATTCGCTCAGACTGAGGAGGATGCTGAGGATGCCGACAATGTCATCACTGGTATGGGAGCATCTGAATAGAGTTTACTGCTGTTATTTCAAGTCATGTACTAGAAGAATGTTACGTACTGAAAGATAAAATTCATTATCTAACAGGAGAACTTCTAGTAAATGGAATAAAAGCTACTATTTTGTTTGATACTGGATCATCCCACACTTTCGTGTATCTTAAACTTGCAAAATAGTTGGGGGTTGAGCCAAAGATTTTCCTTGGCAAGGTATTAGCAGTAGCTACTCCTTCAGGGGAGACATTGACTACTGACCGGTACTATGTTAGTTGTGACCTCGAGATCGGAGGAAGAGTTTTTGGAAATGACCTCATAGAGTTGGGAGTCTTAGGAGTCGATATAATCATTGGCATAGACTGGATGTCGATCTACGGTACTGGTATCGAATGCAAGAGCAAGGAAGTTATGGTGAAGGCACCAGGAGGACCAGGAGTAACATTTCAGAGGAAGAGAAAGTGTAAGGAGATAGTGGCAGCTTTGACCAAGAAGAAGATCCCTGAGGAAGTCAAGAAGATTCCTATAGTCCGGAACTTTCCGACAGTATTCATAGAGGATCTACCTGGACTACCACCTCATCAGGATGTAGAATTCAGCATTTCCATTCAGCTAGGAGGTACACCGATATCCAAGGTGCCTTACAGAATGGCACCAGTGGAACAGGATGATTAAACAGCTTTTGCACATTGGTTTCATCAGACCGAGTGCATAGCCTTGAGGAGTGCCAGTTTTATTGGTGAAGAAGAAGGATGGATCGATGAGGATGTGCATCGATTATAGGGAACTGAACAAGGTGACTGTCCAGAATAAGTATCCTATTCCGCGAATCGATGATTTGTTTGACCAACTTTAAGGAGCAGCAATTTTCTCCAGTATAGATTTTCGGTCAGGTTATCACCAAGTTCGTGTTAAGGAAGAGGGGACTGCATTCCAAACTCGACATGGGCATCACAAATTCTTAGTTATGCCATTTGGAGTGACGAATGCACCGGCCATATTCATGGACATGATGAACAGGGTCCTGTGACCATTCATTGACTCTTTCGTCGTGGTGTTTATCGAAGATATTCTAGTATATTCCAAGTCAGACGAAGAGCATGTTGGGCACTTAGAAGAAGTATTGAAGAAGCTGCAGGAGCAGAAACTGTAGCCAAGTTATCTAAGTGTGACTTCTAGAAGTCCGAAGTCGTGTTCCTTGGTTATATCCTTTCTAAGTAGGGAGTGGCCATTGATCCTCAGAAGATAGAATCAGTGAAGGATTGGTCAAGACCCACATTAGTGAAGGAGATCAGGAGTTTCTTAGGCTTGACTAGTTACTACCGGCGGTTTATTCAGGACTATGCTCAGATAGCCGTGCCACTCACAGGACTTACGAGGAAGAATGTAAGTTTCAAGTAGACGGAGCAGTGTGAAGCAAGTTTCCAAGAGTTGAAGGAGAGGTTGACTACCGCTCCAATACTGGCTTTGCCGTGAGCAGGGATTGATTATGTTGTCTACTGCGATGCTTCACATCGATGCCTGGGCTATGTACTGATGCAAGAGAGAAAGGTAATAGCTTATGGTCTAGGCAATTGAGAACGCATGAGAAAAATTACCTAACCCATGATTTGGAGTTGGCAGCAATCATATTCGCCTTGAAGCAGTGGAGGCACTATGTGTATGGAAAGAAGGTCAACATGTACACAGATCACAAGAGCCTAAAGTACATCTATTAGGAAAGAGATCTGAACTTGAGACAGAGAAAGTGGCTGGAAGTACTAGAAGATATTCGTCCACAGATAAAGTACCACCCGGAAAAAGCAAATATGGTGTCAAGTGTGCTCAGTCGGAAGAGCAGCTTATCCTGTTTGATCACGACTTAGGAGAAACTAACAGAGGAGCTCGATCGAGCTGGAATTGAAGTAGTGTTGCAAGGACTGGGAGCGTCTTTGGCGCAGTTGAAGCTGCAGCCCACGTTGAGGGATCAGATTGTTAACAGTCAGATGTCTGATCTAGAAATTCAGAAGATGAAGGAGCAAGTCGGCATAGGCAAATTGTCAGAGTTTCAAGTGAAGGACGAAGTGTTGTGGTTCGGAAAAAGGTTGTTTGTACCTGATCAAGCAGAATTGAAGGAGAGCATCCTACAGGAGGCACACACTACTCTATCATTAGTGCATCCAGGGAGTACCAAGATGTATAAGGATATTAAACAGCATTTCTGGTGGTCAGGAATGAAGAAGGATGTGGCGGACTTCATAGCAAGGTGTGTAACTTGTCAACAAATCAAGCCAGAAAATCAATGACCCGGAGAATTGTTGTAGTCGTTACCTATTCCGAAATGGAAATAAGAGAACTTCAGCATAGATTTCACCACAAGGCTACCTAGAAGTCCCAAAGGGAATGATGCAATTTGGGTAATAGTGGATCTACTAACCAAATCTACTCACTTTTTGGCGATGAAAATCACCTGATCGATGGAAAAGTTGGCGGAATTGTACATCGGGGAGATAGTAAGACTGCATGGAATTTCCGTAACGATTGTGTCAGATCAAGATGCACGGTTCACGTTGAATTCTTAGAGAAGTCTTCAGGCAGCTTTGGGAACCAGCACTGACTTCAGTTTTGCCTTTCATTCTCAAACTGATGGGCAGACTGAGAGGGTCAATCGTGTGTTGGAGGATATGTTGAGATGTTGTGTGTAGATTTCGGTGGTAGCTGGGAGAGGCGCATTGCTCTAATGGAGTTTGCCTACAATAACAGTTTTTATACTAGCATCAGTATGGCACTATATGAAGCTTTGTATGGGAGGAAGTGCAGAGCACCGGTGTGTTGGTATGAAGTGGGAGAAAGGCAAATGTATGGGCCGAGATAGTACAGCAGACCTTGGAGAAAATTGAGTTAATCAGGAAGACGCTGGTTGAAGCACAGAGCAGACAGAAGAGCTATGCTGACAATCAGAGAAGATATTTGGAATTCGAAGAGGGTAACTACGTTTTCTTGGAGGTATTTCCGACTAAGGGTGTGATCCGGTTTGGAAAAGGAGGAAAGTTAGCCCCAAGATACATAGGACCATATAAGATATTCAAGAGGATTAAGAAGACATCTTATCGGTTGGAATCACCGGAAGAGCTAGCCCAAGTTCACAATGTCTTTCACATATCCATTCTGTGAGGCTACCTGATCTGAGCCAGCACTTACCGAAAGTGCCAGAAGGTTTACAGATAAATCTGAGCTACAAGGAGCGTCCGGAGGAGATTGTGGATCGACGGGAAAAGTTTTGAGAAACAAAACTATACCCAGGGTCAAGGTTATGTGGAGGAATCAGCTAATCGAGGAAGCCACCAGGAAATCAAAGGAGGGGATGTTGAGGGACCATCCCAAACTTTTTGCTTAAACCCTGTAATTTTTGTTTTGTTTTTCTCACTCTTTAAGTGTAGTTCTAATGACAGAACTATTCTAAGGAGTGAGTGTTGTAACATCCTAGAGAAAAATTAATTTTTCTTTTTCTTTTGCACGTGCATTGCATGTAAAATTTTATGCACATTTAGTTACTAAAATTTTTCTCGAGTCATGGGAATTTTTCTTCTAATTTTTTAAGTCGAAATTTTGTGATTTGTTTTAATTAAATCCATTAGGCCTAAATCCACTTTTGTAGCCCACTAAAAATTAATTACAAATTTAAAGCTCATGATTATTTTTGCACTTAAATGTACATTTGAAGTCTAGTACACTTGCCATGTGTTACACACACATACATCTACTTAATAAAAATTAATAATAGAAGTTGTATGAAAGAGTGTGCACATAGGGTGCATGTGCACGTGCTTGAGCACACAAAGAGATTGGCCGACCAAGTTGGGAGTGAAGAGAGAGTGGGGTGAGTTGTGTGAGAGTGGAAAGTTGGGTAGTGGGAAGCTATTTTGGCCACACAATTTTTGTATAAATAGTCCCTACTTTTGTCATGAACAACACACCTCAAAAAAAAAAAAAAGGGGCTTGCGAATTGAGGCTTATGAGGAGCTTGGCAGGGATTCTTTGCTTGAAGCTTTGGAGCATTTTCTTTTAGGAGTTCTACTATTATGAATTCTACTATTGAGGTGGGTGTTTCTTCAACTTTCCAATATAGTTTTATTAGTAGAATGCTTGATATGCCTGAATTATTATATACATGGTAACTTATATAGATTGAGTATTCATGTTTAGATTATTTGTTGTTGATTGAATGTGTGAGATTATGATATGATTGATTTGGGGACATTTTTAAGTTGTTGTTTTAAGTTCTAGTTGCACTTCAAAAAATTATAACTATTAAACTAGATGAAACCTAGAGCAAAAATTTTTATAGGTATGTCAAGAACATCTCCTTAAAATTTTATAATATTTGGATGTCGTTTTACTATTTTAATAAAATCCAAACTTAGGACTGGTTGGCAGTTGGCTAGTTGCTGGAAATTTAAACACGTTTCAGATTTTGATCATTTTGGCATCTTAGATGCAGCATTTAGAGAAAATTCAAAACTAAGAACTTGAAGTAGACTCGTTAACCTTTTGTAAAGTCTAAGAAATCAATTTTCCATGAAGAACTAAATTTATAATGAATTTTACAAGATTGAACAAGTAGCAGTACTTTAACATTTCGACCCTACTATAGATTTCGAAAAATTCAGGGATATAGACATAATATTTTGGGGCAAATTATAACTACAATGTTATAGCAGACTTGTATACCTTTAATTTGATCTAAGGAACATAAATTTTCATTAAGTATAGAATTTTGTATAATTTTTACAAGTAACATGAGCTGCAGTTTTTGGATTGTGAACCTACTGTTTTGCAAATGAATTTAGACGAAGTAATTGGGGATGGTTTTAGGTGAACTTAACTAAAACTTTGTATTAGACTCATTTATGATTTTTATGAAACTAATAAATCTTTTTTTGGAGTAGTATTGGAATTTATATAATTTTTACAATATCATTGGGTTGATGTCTTTTATCTAGTTGTCCTAAAACTTTTACAACGTATAAAATTGTATAAAATTGGATTTAAAATTGGGATGTTAGTAAGATGTACCTTAAGAGGAATTAAGAGATAATTAAAGGATGAAGTTAGAATATTAAACATGTGATGTTTATAAGGATTTTTACTCATCAAGTGTTAATGAATGGTGCTATAAGAAGTTGGTTACTTCATGATTGATAATAAACATAAAGAGAATGAATAAAAGAAGTTAAAAGATGTTTAGTGAATGGAAATTTTTATACGAGGTTAGATGAAACCTATGTGATCTTTTTTGAGATGGTTGCTTGTTCTAGAGTGAGTGGGACCCAGAATACCAGCAGTTGTGACAAATGGAATTTGAGAAGTAACTAGTGTAGGTTAACTGTCTCTTTGAGAAGTAGCCAGTGTGGGCTAACATTCTTAGTGTGTTGGTTTAAGCCCAGTGGGTAAGCTAGCTCTAGGTCTTAATAACTATAACTTAAACTTAAGGTCAGGCACTAGTTGGAAATATGATGAAATAAGAGCAAAGTGAGTTATAGACTCCAGGATGACTCGCAGAGTGAGACAATCCCCAGTACTCTAGGACGCTGGATGAATTAGGCTACAGGATGATCCACGGAGTGGGATTGATCTCCAGTATTCTGCGGCAAGAGTGACGCTCACTGGGTACTTGTGAAATGAGGGTTCCAGGATGACTTGCGGAGTGAGACGATCCCCAGTATTTCAGGATGATGGATGAAATAGGCCACAGAATGATCCACAGAGTGGGATTGATCTCCAGTATTCCTGGGCGAGAACCATTACTTGAAAGGTATCTAAATCTTGTAGTAGTCATAGTAATAGGTTGCATGGTGAGGGACTGAACCTATAATGAGGAGTACGATAAGGGCTTGCCCTCGGACCTATGTAGAATGGGATGCATAGAATCCGAACAAGTATGCCTTAGTGTCATCGTAGTGTAATGTCTATATTAGGCATTAGGTCATATCATACATTGACATGTTTAGGATAGTCACTTTTCACATTTTGTTTATGCATTCAAGTTTGTGAATTTCCAAAGTAGAAGAATCGCTGTATTATAGCATTGCATCAGTTGTATGTAACTAGCGTGTCCAAAGTTTCCTAGTTGCAGGATTGGGCTTGGCATGGACTTGAAGTCACTAAGATGAGCTGTCACAAGATTGAAGGATTTTCATCATTGTAAATTTTATTGTATTCATTTAATTCCTGTGCTGTTGTAAAGAACATTGTCGTAAATAAAAAGTTTTAAATTCCCCGTATATTTGTACTAATTTAAAGTAAAAAATCATGTTTGTCCTACGAATTACATGTGTTTGGAATTTCGGGGTGTTACAAAGGGACAAGCCAGGAAAAATCGAGAGCTTTTTGCTAGTGGCTCGGACGATGCCTGAGGGATGAGCCCAGCGAAATTGAAGTTTTTTGTGAGTGGCTCGGATAACGCACCAAGGGATGACCCAAAAAAATTGAATTTTTTTACGGGTGGCTCGAATGATGCACTGAGAGACAAACCACACTAGCCGAAGATCATAGATTTATGATTTTTCTTTGAGGTTGCAATCGATATATGTGTGCAAGTTCGTGGCACACTCTGGTTGGGTCATGTCACTGTTGTGGTAATCGAAGAGTTTTCCATGTCATGTCACCCGTGGAGGGTTAGGATTGGGCCACGTGGCCTTTGTGGTTATCGATGAGTTTTCCATGTCACATCACCCATGGAGGGCTAGGATTGGGCCATGTGGCCTTTGGGGTTATCCATGCGTCTCTTCAAATCTATATAACCACCCCCCCCCCCCCCCCCCACACACACACACACACTCCACCCCACCTAATTTTCTTTTTACTCTCTCTCTTTCTCACTCTCATCATCTAGAGCTTCTATCCCTAAACCGTTTTCTCTCAGTTTTCGGTGACTTTTACAGTAACTTTTCTAGTGACTTTTCCCATGTAAAGTATTTATTTAGTCATGTCTACAGTTCGGTCTGGCAACTCAGCCTCAACTTCCAGCCATGGAAGTTCTGTGTCGGAGTCCTGGTCCCTTTGGTGGCGATGTTAGGGAAGATTTGGAGTCGAAGGTATCGTGGAGTAGTGAAGAGGGAGGAGGAAGCTGTAGTTGTCCCCTCTGATGAGGAGGAGGGGACATCTGCAATCCCCTTGGAAGTGGTGGTGGTGGTACCTTCGAGTGGGGAGAATGAAGAGGAGAAGGTTTCCTAGGGGAGGAGGGTGAGGTGTCCTCCTCTTCTGATGATGCTGAAGCGGTGATTGTGCCAAATCCCCCATGAGATCCGAAACCACCTAAGATGAAGAAGAAGTTCGTTTGGCCCAATGATACGGAGTATGAAAGGGAGGCCGACTTGAGTCGGAGAAAGCAATGCCAAGAAAAGCAGCTAGAGTTTTTGAACTTGATCCTATTACCACATTGGCGTCACAAATTGCTACTTTGTAATATACATGTTAATGCTATTCAAACTAATATTATTTGTGATCATTGTGCAGGAAATCACTCAAGTATTGATTTCCAAGTGGGAAATTCGTTTTGCTCAACCAAATTCCGAACAAGTAAATTACGTATCCAAATTTCAAAGACAAATTAATCCTTATTCAAATACATATAAGATGGAGAAACCACCCCAATTTTTCTTGAAATAACAATCAAGGGGCAATTACATCACCTCAAAATTTTCCACAGCAAGAAAAGAAGTTGACGCTTGAGGAGATGTTCATGTAATACTTGCAAAAGACAGATTTGGTGATCCAAAATAACACGGCTTAAATTCGCAACCTTGAGGCTCATATTGGTCAACTTTAAAATATTCTTACAAAGAGGATAGTAGGAACCTTACCCAATAACACCGTGACCAATCCCAAGGAACATGTCAAAGCAATAGCACTGAGAAGCTGGAGAACAATTCATCAGCCACAAACACAAACTACCGAACAAAATATAGCTAAAAAGCAAGATGAGTTCGAGCTAGTTTTGGAGGAACAAATTCTAAGGAGATTAAAGGTGCTTCAAACCCCATAGTTTCCAGGGAGTTTAATTCTGAAACTTATCCTAATTCACCTTATGATCGACCGATTCTTATTCTGCAAAAACTTAAAAAGAATAAGCTCGATAATCAATTCTCTAAAATTTTGAATATTTTTAAGAAATGACATTAATATTTCTCTTATTTCAGCTTTAGAACAAATGCCTAAATATGCTAAACTTATTAAGGATATTTTATCAAACAAACGGAAGTTGGAGAAGTATGAAATGGTGATGCTAACCGAAGACAATATTGCAATTTTACAAAAAAACTTGCCTCCTAAATTGAAAGAACCAGGGAGTTTTACAATTCCTTATACTATTGGAAATGCTTATTTTGATAAAGCTTAATGGGATTTACGGGCAAATATTAATCTTATGTCTTTTTCAGTTTTCAAGAAACTTGGTCTTAGAGAAGCAAAGCCTACTACAGTTTCTTTGCAATTGGGGAACAGATCTATCAAGTACACAAGATGTATAATTGAAGATGTTTTGGTGAAGATAGAAAAGTTCATATTCCCATTTGATTTCATAGTGCTTGACAAGATGAACAAATTCTGTTGATTTTGGAGTGACCTTTTCTAGCCACGAGAAAAGCTTTAATTGATGTCCAATAAGGAAAACTTATTTTAAGGATTGGAGATGAGCAAGTAACATTTGATGTCTTTAAATTTGTAACCCCCGTTCCCGAGTATATGGATTCTCTCTCCTTTTTCCGTATTCTTGTATTTCAATTTCTTCTATAAATTATTCTATTCTTTTGAACCCAAATTTGTATTCATTTGAATATCCGACTATTTTGTTCGAACTTAGACTCCTGACTCATCCCCAACTGTATTTTACCGATTGTGCAACTTCTCAGTACATCTTTGTATTCGATTGTTATAAATTACTTTCATTCCCCTAAATTTATCCCTTGGACTTAATGCATTTTTGGATATTCTATTAAAGTTTTCTAAACACAAATTATTTTGCTTTCTAATAATTATATATTTTTAACGAGAATCATATTTTGTTCTACAATCATGTTTCATGTTTATTTTTGATTATTTAAGCCGAACCAGTATTATTGAATTTATTTATGAAGCTCAAACTAAGTATGCTTTTATTTTTGATTTATTAATCCAAGCCCAATTCTTTAACCCAAGATTTAAACCCAAGCCTTAAACAAATTTAACATCCATAATATAATTTTTTAAAGCCCAATGTTATTTATCTTATATGAAGCCCAATCTTATATTTTTATTATTTATTAATATTGGAAGCCCAAACCCAACCCAACAATATTATTTTCCTTGTTTATTAATGTGAGTCCAACTATTCAACCAAACCCCGCATTGGTGTACCCAAACCCATTAACCCAACTTAAACTCACTAACTCAAAATTTCCCCTGATCTCTCCCGCTCAATCTCACGTTCTCCCACTCCCTTCTGTAACAGCCAATCATCCCCATTATTTTCTCCATAATCCCCGCTATTATCCCCCACTAATCCCTCTCCCTATTAATTAATCAATTAACCACTCTCTCTCTCTTTCTCTTTCTCCTCCTTCTCCCTTTGATTTCGAAACAGAGCACCCCCTGCCTCTTCAACTGGCCCCTCAGCCATTGAGCCACATCGATGCACCCTGCCACCGCCCTCCTACTGCTGCTACTGTCGACCCATAGCCAAGCTCCTACCTCTACCTTCAGCCACCGCCAACACCACCACCGTTCTTGCCATTGTTGTTGTGGGACTTACTGTTTGTTGTTCTGGGAGTTGCTGTTTGCCATTCTCGTTGTTGTTCGTGTATTGCACGTGCTTCGCCTGTTGCTTTCTGTTGTTTGCACATGCTCTCGTGGTTCCGTAATTTGCACGTGTTGTTGTTCCTGCTATTTACATGTGCTCTCGTGGTGTCATGGTTCGCATGTGTTTCCGCAGTCGTTCATCTTACATCTGTTCATCGTCTATTAGGCAAGTATCCTTGTACGAATTTTTTTGTTTTTCCATACAAGTATTCTTTGAAATACCACAAGTGATCTTTGAAATACCAGAAGTAGGTTTATCGTTGTGACCCATTTCTCATGCCTTATACGTTGATGATCTTGACCCTTATCCATTTGATTTATTTATGTTAATTCTGTATTCGAAAAAAATCACGAATACTTCGTTATTGCATTCACGTAGTATTGATAATAGAAGTTATTCATGCATGACACCGCACAAGTAAACTATGATAGAATTGATTATTAGGTTGTTAGGCTCGAATGATTCATTGATGCCTTGTTTGATGTTAAACTAGTGTATGGATTTATTCTTCATTGTGGTTACCAAGCTAAATCTAAGATTTATTAAGTATTGAGTTAAAGTTCATCATGTTTAGATCGCCTTTATTTCATGAGATATGTTGAACCCTAATTTTCACTGTCTGCCTGGAACTTGTGAGATCTTTTGACCCAGTATTTGATATAAAAATTATAGTTTTCTAAACAAAAATTGTAGCCCTGTGTTTCTAGTTTCCAGAACATCTAAAATATTTGAATTCTGAGTTTTATTGCAAGGGTTATGGTGTTTAAACTATTGTTGCGTTTTTACTTCCAGAATTCCTGATTCATGTATTTATTCATGTTTAAGTTATTAAAAACCTAAGTTAATGTTAGAATATTGCCCTAATAAATTCCAAATTGTTGGTTAACATGATTAGGAACTTAATGAATATTTTTGATGATTAAATATTGGATTTTTACTTGTTTTACTAATGAAACAACTAAATGTCGATTTTCATTCAGAATGAATAATCAGTAAAGAATGATGTATTTCATCTATCTACTGTTATCGGAATCTGTATTGTGACTATGCATTGGAATCGTTAGAAAGTCTAGTTTCTGGAACTCCTGACTGATCTTGAACTTCTTTTCTGTAGTAGCGCGAATTCCAGTTTTGGTGCAGCAATGTCCTGCTGTCCAGAATTAGAGTTCTTGTTGTTTTAATATTTATAAGTTTGTTTGTGGCACCCGGACATGTTTTTCGCATAGTCTGAACCCAGTTTCTGTCCCTGTCATGTTTACTTACCTGTCCCTGAATTTTTGTACATTCATGTCTGTTTTGGTAAAAAGAAAGAATAAGTATCAAGCCCGGGTTTAAAGGAAAGATCTGGTAGTGGACGATATGGGCAAGTGTACTCGAAAGGGGGCCCGTGTTTCCCACTTGTTTGCATGAATACATGGTTACATGATTTATGAGTTTGTTTATCTGTTTTGGTTTATCTGTTTATCTGTTTATTTGATTACCTGACTGCATTATTCTCTATAGGAAGGTGTACTCAGAAGGGGGCCCGTGTTTCCCACCTTTTTATATGAATACATGATTACATGATTCATGAGTCTATTTATCTGTTTTGGTTTATCTGTTTATCAGTTTATATGATGCCTAAGTACATGGCCCTATGGAATCCACTGCTAAATCTAAACGTAACTTATTTGTATGCAGCAACCATGTGGTATGGGACGCATCAGTGATGCATTAGACAGGATTAAATAAAATACTTAAGAATAATATGTTTCACATGCACATTCCTATCACTTGTTACACATGTTTATCTGATACCTGTTACAAGTTTACATGTTTATCTGACATCTGTTACAAGTTTACATGTTTATCTGATATCTATTACAAGTTTACATGTTTATCTATTACCCGATCCTGTTATCTGATCCTATTTACTTGCTTACCAGTTTATTTGACCCTATTTACCTGTTGCATTCCTTTCATTATATGTTCTATGTTCTTGATTCTTGTTTCTTGCTCTGTATTCTTATTTACCTTGTTCATGTACCTTTTTTGCTTGTACTACTTGTGGACCGCAACTTGCTCTAACGGGTTCTCCATCCATCTTTCTTTTGAGTTATTTTATACAGGTACAGATGATGGGTTACTGAAAGAACTCGTCGAGTTGTTATTGCATTGCATATCTCAGGCTATTTGGTAAGTTCTTGTATCTTAGATATTGGTTATTGTATTATATTCTCGTTTATATGATTATTATTGCATTATTGAGTTTACTGGTATTGTACAGCTTATGGATGATATGAGTTGGCATACTTATATCATTCGCTGGGCCTCAGTTATGCGCATGTGTTTCCGAATAATGGGAAGCGGGGCGTGATAAAATCCATGGAGTTTCCTGCTGAAGTTCACTCATGTTTTCAAGTAAGTGAAATTGATTTAGTTATGGGCGAGACACAGTGTGTATGTAACAAATTCAGCAACTCTTGAATCCGAGAACGAAAATGTTCTAAAATATATTCGGTTTTTGGAAGCTGCACCATCTATTCATCTTTCTTCTCACCTAAAATTCAAATATGTGGGGATATCAAAGACATCATCTTCAACCACTCAAACTTGAGTGTAAGCCGCTCCCATATAGTTTACGGGATGCACAAAGAAAACCTAATCCACACATGTAAGAAGTTGTTAGAAAAAAATATTCTTATGTTGTTGGATGTTGGTATTACCTAACCATCTCAGTTACCACGTCCAGCTGGAGACTTAAAACTTAGTCCTTCTTGGAAGGCAATCAATATTTTCTTTTCCTTTCTTTAGACTTGTTTTTCTTTTTGTTTAATTTATTATTCTGTTTGATTTCATTTTATAGGATTGCATAAGTTTGGGGGTTTCCGGGCGGAGTTGTTTTCTAGATCTATCTTAATGGCTGCTTTTGGGTAGGATGAAGTCCGAATATGGAAAAATGTGTCAAATAATGATCGAATGAAATCGTCTTAGATTTCAATTGCAAAAAATAATCAGAGAATTTGGACATCTACAACTCCAGATATCACCAAAATAATGATCGTCACTCATAAAGAATTTCAACATAAATCAGGGGAGCAATTCTGAAATTTTCTCATTCTTTTTCTTTTCCCTTTTCTTTTCCCTTTTCATTTCCCATTGAGGACAGTGATATTTAAGTTTTGGGGAAGGGGTTAAAACTTTTATATCAAAAAAATGACTTAAATTAGAATTACCATTACACTTTTGGGTTCTTTATTGTGCTAAACATTGCATTTTTTTTTAATTTAGGATAGGCAATATCTTATAAAGCAAGATTAAGCATACTTGTGTTTTTCAGGATTATTGAAGTTCAAAATTCCTTATAATATTGTAAGAGTCATGTGATTATGCATAAAAGAGGTGTGATGATTTTCTTGTGATTATCCCTTTTGATCTAGTCCTAAATAGGGTTTAAGTAAATAGAGTGATAAAGATTACATAATTGAATAAATGAAGTTTTATCTACTCTAATGTTTTGAGTTTCTTAGTAACTAGGGGTATTCATCACCAATATTTAGTTTTACATCAAATAGCAACTTGAAATATGATTATGCAAAAGCACTGTAAGTGTGTGACTTGTTGAATAACTGAATGAATCCATCACAAATGTTTGCATTCGCATCAAAAAGCAAGTGACAACTTAGAGACAAGAAGAAAAAAATATTTTAAAAAAACAAATTCTAAATTTTTGTTTTTAAATTACTCTAGTTTGCTACCTGGTTTGTAGTAGTAAGAAGGGGTGATAACAGATTGAGTTGTTACATGATATAGTTGCGTTAATTGTATGACAAATTTGATTGGGTTCGGAATTAGTATGAATAGTTACACTGGAGAAAGTGAATATGCATAGTTTTCCTTTATTTGCTATTGTTTATGGAATAAGTTGAAGATTTGATGCATGCATGATAAGTCATTTCGGTGCGATGAGTTAAGTCTAATTATGATTACCATTCATTGAATTCTGGTTTTCCTTTCTGCTCGAAAACAAGTAGAATCTTAAGTTTGGGGTGGGCGTATTTGATGAGTGTAATTTTTACATGATTTTTATTACTCTTTTTACGTATTAAATTTGCAAGTTTTCAATTATTTTTTTTAATTTTATCTTCTTTCTACTTAATTTTATTTTTGTTTTTTTAAGGAATGAGATGGTAGTCAGGATTGTGGACTCAAATACACAAAGCAATGCGGAAAAGTAGCAATAAAGCACCTAGACCTTGTACGGCTGTTTCGAACTAGAAGATCGACGAATCTCAATTTTTTTTTCTAAATGAAAGATGTTGGTATTCGAGTCTTCTTCGAAACGAGTGGTCATACATTGCAAACGGGGCTCAGTAGCTCCGGAAAAATAATTTTTTATATAGCTGTGTGCAGAAAATGGCAAGTTAGCAGTCGACCTCATCGGCGCTGATGTTATATTTTTGAGTGCGGGTTTTGGGTACAATGGGATGTATTTGTATATATCTTTTTAGGGATTCTTTAGGTGCAATATATAAATGCTAATATGAACTCTAGGGCAAGAAGAAAAGATCTTGGAGGCTAAGAGAATTGGAGGAGACGAATCATACCGTTGGAGAGAAAGAGTCATAGCGTTCATCAATGTCATGCCCCGCTTCCCAAAATACAGGAATACGAGTCCGCGACGAAGGCCCAGCGAATGATATTAACATCATCCATAAGCTGTACCAGTCTTAACTCAACAACATGAAAAGAAATAATCAGAAAAATATAATTACATAAACAAAATGCTAAGATAAAACATGCAGTAGTCCAACATAATAAATAACAACTGAAATAAACAAAAAATACGGGTCAACAAAGCCCGAGATACAAAGTTCAACAAAGGTAACAATGCAATATAAAAATACTATGGAAGAAACAATTTATTGTAAAGCAAGCTCCTGCTCCAATCCTAGAAGAACTGCTCACCAATGTCTTCTGGCAATTCTCCTTGTGCACCTGCAGTTTGATCAACTAAAATGGAGAAAAATTTTCGTTAGAGCAAGTACGGACAACAAGTAGTGAAAAGCAAAGAGTAAAGGAACAAAATCCAAAAGCAATAATAGGGACTGATGAAAAGTCTAGATTTAACATTGCAATTTTCAATAACAATAATCGATAAACAATGTCAATGTCAGTAGTCATGATTCAAGGATGCAAGTTTCAATCTAGTCTATTAGTATTTAGCCTAACTAATGCACGTACTACTGCGTCCCATACCACAGGTTCAGTGAATACAAACAAGTGAACATTTTAGACATCGTGGTGCAATCTTGAGAGCGTGTACTCAGCATCAATAACAATAATTTGCAATCAACAATTAACAATCAATAAATCACGATTGATACTCCTCCTTCCAGGACAATACAATATAACGATAAGGCCTTACCGAGTACATTTTCTGAGATTATCCACTACTAAGTCAACCCTTATTACCCCGGCTTGTTAATATTTTATTAAATCATTCATGATCATACAATGTGTATAAGAGTATCAAGGAGATGATAAGGATGCAACAAAATGATGCGATGCATGGTAAAATACATGTAATTGTGAATCTGAAAAGAGCAGACATAGAAGTACTAAAACATCAATAATTCACAAACTATAATTCGGAATTCGATTCTGTCAAAAGGGCTGTAAACTAGACATATGGGGCTACAATTCATATTCAGTAAGTTTCAATTGATTCTGACTATAACTAGGTCGATTACTCTAATCTTTACAGCTTAAGAGTTCTGGCAGCAACTTATAGTCAAAATTCTATGGGTAAAAACAAGGTGTAAAATCAATATAAAAATCTATAAAAATTAGGAATGGATCCCAAGCATGTCTACTATGTTTCTGAAGAGTTTCACTACTGTTATTATGGTGTTTCAACTGAAAGTTGTGTTGATGTTTCACTAATTTGCAATTCTGGTAATACAAACCAGCAGTGACTAAAACCGTAATATCTCACAGCTCACAGATCGAAATCTAGATCCGTAAGATTTTTTGGAAACTAGATTCATTAAGATACAATTCCTTTTTATATAGTTTTGGTAGATTTTTATTGTAACATGGTCGAAACCTCAGTGCAAAACAGGATAGCCAGTAAGAAATCATAAAAATGTCATCATGTACATTCATCAAAATGAATAATCTACGTGTTCTTGTATCATGGGACGCATCAACATTAATGTACAGGAATTAGGATGGATTTTTACATTATGTCTTGATTCAAGTCTCATTAACACAATCGATCAACATGCATTCAATCACTATACTTTTCTATATACAAGTTTCAAATCAATTTATTCATGTCGTGTGTGCATGCAAGCTTGGGTTTGAATCAATGGATGTTGGAACGAAGTCAAGGATACTTCGGATTAGCTCGTGTAAGCCCTCGATATCCCCAACAGAAGGCACACAATGCAATATTACGATAATCGAAAGAGAACTACTTGCGGAGATCAATAATCTTGAACTAGAAAAATCAAAAGAGTTCAAGTGGAATTGCCTTTGATTGACGATAGATTCGAATATGTGAAGAATAACGGGATCGGAATCCCGGTGACAATGGTGACGATCGCGAACCAAGTGAGTCTTGATGAAATGCTCACGATCGGCACAGATCTTGAGGTTGATGATCAAACAACGATCGGACGGCTGATCTTCGACTTGATGGTGAACACTTGATGATGATTAAAATATGATCGGATGGATCGGCATGGATCTTGATGACGATCGAGATCAAAGAGATCGGACGACCAATAATCAAAGTAGCTTGATGGTGATGATGATGGTGATGATGATCACGATGTTGATCAATGGCTGGGATTGAACTTGATCAAAAAAAAAGAGCAAGGGGGTGCTCGAACTTGATGCACCATTGGCTGAGATGGCGGATGGCAGCGACTGGGGGTGTGCATGGCGGGGAGGAGGTGGCTGCATGTGGTGGCCGATCGAGTTCTGGGACATCAGCACAGCAAGACAACGTGGATGAGGATGATGACGGGGCACGACCACTATGGAGGAGGCAGACCTCGACAGTCGACGGAGAAGACGACGGTGGAGTGCGATGGAGGGAGGAGCAGCTTCGAGAGCGGGGGTCACAGGATGGAGGATGGCGAGGATGATGACGAGGAGCTGTGATGGTGACTGGAGGTTGACGAGGTGCAAGGTGGATGGCGAAGCTCGGCAATGGCGGCTTGGTGACTGAGGCATGCGACAATAGACTGGACGGCAAGGCTGGCACAGTTAAGGGCTTGGAGAACGGCAATGGCGAGCGGTGCACAAGGGGTCGGGGCGATGAATGCTTCAGTGGGCGATGGGTTTTGGAGGTAGGGAGCAGTTGAGGAAGATAGCTGGCGCTCGGGGATGAGGGAGGTGATGCTGGTGGTGGACGAGGAGATGGTCGGCAATGGCAGTTACGGTGTTGGGAGGAGACGAAGTCGACTATGCTGCGGTGGTTTTCGGGGCTCTGGTCGCTAGCGGGGTAAGGACAACGAAGATGGATCGCAGTCGAGGCGGTGTTCGCGAGAGGGAAGGTGAGCTGGAGTAGGAAGAAGAAGGAGGAAGATGGTAGGGGCGTGGAGTCGTAGTCGACGGAGGAGAGGAAGGGTGCAGGCGGAGGTCGGGGACGAAGCTTGGGCAACGAGGAGGACGAGGTTGAGTTGCAGTGGCGAGCGGGATGAAGGCAGGAGGAAGCAGGGTGTTTGGGTTTCTGAAGCGGAGAAGGAGAACGGGGAGAGGAAGAGAAGGGGGTGCTCTGTTTGGATTTGGGAAACAGAGGAGGGAGAGAGGGAGAGTTTAATAAATGTAATATAAATATTATAATAGGGATAGTTGAGATTGTGGGGAGCGTGAGGAGCAAAATCAGGAGAGGCGGGGAGATGTGCAGTTGGGGGTTGATATGGTCAAAAGCAGATTAGGGGAAGAATTGGGTTATTGGATTTGAGTTTGGGATCCAATAAGGAAATGGGCTTCGATTGGACTCTGGTTATATGCATTAATAAATAATGAAAATCAAATGAATAAAAATTGAGCTTTAGATGATGGGCTTCAATTTAAATGATTAAATAATATAATATAGATCAAAACTAATGGGTTTTAACTAAAATAATAATAATAATACTAATAACAACATGTATTAATGATAAAAATAATAATGACAATAATAATAAAAATAATAATAACAGTAATAATAATAATAATAATAATAATAATAATAATAATAATAATAATAACAATACTGGTAATAATGATAATACATACATGACATAATTGGATTCGACTCATTCATGAAAATAATTCAATAATAATAATAATAATAATGATAATAATAATAATAATAATAATAATAATAATAATAATAATAGCAATAATAATAATAATAGTAATAATAACATTATACAACAAAATAAGAATTTGGCTTATCAACTTTATATCAAAATAATCCAAACAAGAATATATATAATCGATCAAAAATGGAAAGTGAAGTTAAAATACACTATTATTTGAAATAACATAATTTTCGTTTATAAAAGATTTTAATAGAAGATTCAAAAATAATTTAACAAACAATAATCGAAATACAGAAAATATTCGGGAAATATGTATTTACGGAAACGGGGGTTACAATCAAGATCGTCTATAGTTCTTTCTTCTCTTCTATTTTTCATTATGCAATCCAAAATAATGTTTGTTAGTTTCAAATTATCTATGAACTAATTTTATTTTTTTAGGACTTCGATGTAGCCTAGCTTTAAAACACAATTTGAATTTCATTGTTATTTTATTCTTCTATTTTTCCATGGTCGTGTGTTTAATTTGTGAACCCATGCATCTAGCTCCTAGGTGATTCTAGCTCAAACTTGAGAGAGAACCCAAGAATCTAGTTGCATGTAGTTCTAGTTCGTTTTGAAAAAGAAACCGTGGATTCTAGTTGTGCGAGGTTCAGATTGAATTTGGACCATATCATGGGGCCATTCCTTATGGGCAATAAGGGTTGGGAAGGTTGCTAGTAATAGTTAGTTCGATAAAAGTTGTTATGTCGCTTTCGGGCTTCTCATTAGTAGAATGCCTATCTTAGACTGTTAGTAGATTCTTCTCTTATTTCTAATTATAAGAGATCGAGTTTGCTAGTAAGCACATTGGGTTGCTTCTAGGTTTGATTACCTGTATGGTTGTTTTTGCATATGGTTGTGCTCGTACGTGGCTCGACTGGCCCGTATGTAGCTGTGGGTCTCATACGCAGCTCATTTGGCTCGTATGTGTGTTGTTGCTCGTACGCGGCTCGACCAGCCCGTGCGTAGCTGTTGGTCTCAAACGCGACTTATTTGGCTGGTATGTATGTTGTTGTCTCATACGAAGCCGCCTGGCTCGTAGGTAGTTATTGGTTCATACGTATCTTTTTGGCTCGTATGTGTTCAGTTTACTCGTATATAGCTTATTAGCTAGTATGCAATCTTGTTATGCTCGTCTAGGGCGATATTATTACCCTAGGGGCTATCGACCATCAAGACATATGTTTTCTTACTTCTAAGGGACTGTGGATGAGTCACTCCTTGTGTACCGTCGGATCTTAACCGGTGTAGGTTGATCGCGGACCGGAGTATAGACGGAATCCAAGTTCAGGGTAGTGGCATGCAGGTACATTCGCATTGCAGGAGTCTTGGATCGATAGGCCATGAATCAGATCCTTAGGGATTCTGGTAAGTCTAGGATGAGCAGCTTAGTTGAGTTGGCTTGCGAAGTCTAACTTAAGACTTAACATGTTATGTAGATTCTGTGGTCATCCCTCAGTTGGTTTCGGGTTAGTGACATTGTTAGGGTAGTAACTTATGGCTTTGCTACTTAACCTTCATCTTTTGCCGAAGGGAAGTAGTTGGTGTTAAGGGTGATTCCTTATTCCTCGGCACTTCGTCTTGGCTTGGATCTAGGGGCGAACAAGCCATAGACTACGGTCTGGCTAGGGGGCGGTAGGGGGCTCTCCTGTTGGCGGAAACTCCGGGGTTCATCAGATTTTTGAGTGGGGTCCGGTGCGACTGGGCAATAGTGGCAAACAAGGACACCACTATTGACTGTAGTAACGGAACTAGACCGTACCTGCAATCTCATCAGTCATGTCTAATCTTCACAAACAAGTTGAGTACAAGAGTAGAACTCATAGTGCGGGTTCAATCCCTATAATGAAGAAACGGCTTGAGAAGGGCGCATGTAGTATGGGCTGCATGTTGCTTCAAAGACTTGCTGGCATTAGAATAAGAGCATCCTAGCTTTAGTCAATATTGCATTAGATTCTAGTCATAGCACTCACGAACACTTAAACTACACCGACACATTACCATGTTGTATGTTTGTTTTGGGAAACTCGCTGCTAAGTTATCAGCCTTAAAGCGTCAGTGAATACTGACGTCCCCACTTCAATAGGTACTGGATCGCAGAAGTACAGGTGCAAGATTCAGGAGGACTCAAGGCAAGGATAGCGAGGAGTCGATGTCATTTAAGTTTCGGTGTAATAATTTTGTTGACTATCTATTGTTGAAAAGTACTCAAGTGAGAATTACCAAGTGTTGTTCTTCATTCATTGTACTCTGATGTAATTTGTTGAAAGTTGTAATACTTGGGATAGTAAAGGTATTATTGTAGCACTATCGTAATGTATTGCAGTTGTATAACATTCAGACTTGTAATACATTGGGTGTTGAATAAAAAGTTTTAAATTCTCCTGTTTTCTGTGTATTGTGACTAATTGATCTAAAGATTCTGGCTTGTGTCACGGTTTTCCAGTATATGAAAATCGGGGCGTTACAGTTGATGGCCAAGATCGGTGATGTTGGTTCGGATGATGATTATGGTGTGCAATGATGGTGGTTGAAGAGGACCTAGTTGTGGATGTTAGGATTGTGTCTTGTATACTCGTTGTTCAGATTGAAAGAAGGTAATATGAAGAGCACGAAGGTCGAAGCGTCGAAGCGAGTAGAAGGAAAACAGCAGCAGCAGCAGGTGCAGCTAGTTGCGGTCGATCGATCTGGGTGACAGTTGACCGCACCCCCCGACCGCTATTTGTACTGGGAAGTCAGAGAGCGGTACGGTCGATTGGTCTTGGTGGACGGTCGACCGCCGCTGTGTTCAGTTTTGGACCCCAATTTGTTAGGTCGTTTCAGCCCAATCTTCAACTCTAAGTTAGATCGTGCGGCTCCTATTTAGTTACTTTTTTTCCAGGTTTTATCGGACGACTGAGGATCAGGATTAGACCTAGGGTTTCTCTCTATTCTTCTATATATATTGTAAACTCCTCCAATATGAGAATGAGTACTTCATAGATTATTTTCTCCATTGCAAAGAGAGGCTCGAGAGAGAGATAGTTCTTGGTGGGTGAGTTTAATTCGTTGTGTCAAGTGAGTCAGTAACTCCTTGTAATCTCTTCTAGTTGAATATCAGATCTCCCTATATTTTCCCCGGATTAAGCAAAAGGTAACCGGGATAAGTCATCGTTGTTGTGTTTGTGTTAGTTTGGTGGATCTACATGCTTACTCAATTTATTCACCTCGTCTACTTCGACTTCCTTATTGCTCTATTAGTTCCACTGCGACCAGAGGGCATTTGTTGACGCCCCAATCCCAGCAACTGGTATCAGAGCTTCAGGTTGCCGAGGTCCTTGGTTAAGATGACATGCTACAGTATTTTGAAGATCAAGCAATTTGATGGTAAGATCAGTTTCAATTTTTGGAAGACTGACATGTACGATGTTCTTGTTCAAGAACGGTTGCAGTCAGCAGTAAAGAAGAAGGAAAAGCCAACTGATATGAAGGATGATGTTTGAGAAGATATTCGTGAAAGAGCCATAAGTCTAATCCGATTATCCTTGGCAGACGAGGTCAAGTGCAGATTTCTTGAAGAAACTGACGCGGCGAGTCTGTAGGAAAGACTCATAACTGACTACTCCGGTTCGTCGTTATTAGATCGGATGCATTGAAAGAGGAAGTTATTCTGTTTATCTATGAAGGAAGGTACCGATCTCCAAGACCACATTACAGAGTTCAATATGGTATTATCTAAACTTAAGGCGATCAACTTAGATGTGTGTGAGGAAGATAAAGCTTTCAACCTGATATATTCACTGCCGGATTCGTACGAGCCTTTGATCACGACCATGCTACATGGTAGATCTGCCAAGGAGAGTATTTCGGTAGATGGTGTAATCAAAGCATTGAAGGAAAATCAACTTAGGAAGGAGACCCATAAATCTTCATCGTCTATTCCTACAAGTTGTCTAGAAATGGATGGTCCTTCGGGGGGAAGACAAAGTGCTTTGCAAAAGGATTCGATCCATTGCCGATATTGCAAGAGGCCAAGACATATCAAGAAAGACTATTATAAACTGCAGAATCAGGAGAGCGCAAAGAACGGAAGTTCAGCCGCTAATGTGGTTGGTGCCTTTGATTCAGGTGGTGATCGTGGTTCGTGTCTTCTTGTTTCAAATTCTTTAGAAGTGGATTCTAGTTGCTTTCTTGACTCAGAGAGTTCTTCTCATATTTGCTCCGAGAGCGAGTTGTTTTCTACTTACGAGTCTACTATGGGGCATTGTGTGACAACGAGAATTGGAGAGATTTGTGAAGTAGTGGGTGAGGGGACAGTTGAGTTGAAGATGCCAAGTATATACATGTTCACTTTAAGGGAAGTTTTGCATATTCCTCTGCTGAAACGGAATATGATTTCCTTGGAAACTCTTGATGCACGGGGCTGCAGGTATACAGCTCGATGTGGAGTTCTGTCTGTTTTTCAGGGTCGTCGTAAGGTGATTAGAGGAATGAGAATGGTTGGGCCAAGCCAAAACAATCTCTACAAGATTTGGAGAATTCGAAATACTTGCGCATGTGTTGCTCCTTTTCCCGGTATTCCCGCAAGCTCAACTAGTTTGTCGCAACTAGATTCATCAAGATGAGACTACGACGTTCGAATATCGTCGAGAGGTGGAGAAACCCTAAGGGTAGGTGGAGTTCGTGCGGAGTTTGCCAACTTCGTGAGTACATCTACGGAGGTGGGCCTTTGAGGGGCTGCACTGGATTGGTGAGATTGGGTAGAGATCATTCCAATTAGAAGAAGAAGCTATTGTTCTAAGTTTTCTTTGCAAGTAAAATTTGTTAGAGTTTGGAGATGAGTAACACATCATGTGATAGCACTCGTATGCAGTACACGGTGGAGTTTGTTAGGATTGCGTCTTGTATACTCGTTGTTTAGATTAAAAGAAGGTAATATGAATCACAGAAGTCAAAGCATCGAAGCGAGTAGAAGGAGAACAACAGCAGCAGCAGGTGCAGCTAGTTGCGGTAGACCGGTCTGGGTGACAGTCGACCGCACCCCCCGACCGCTATTTGTACCCGGAAGTCAGAGGGCGGTACGGTCTGGGTGACAGTCGACTGCACCCTCCGACCGCTGTATTTAGTTTTGGGCCTCGATTTATTAGTTCGTTTCAGCCCAATTTTTAACTCAAGTTAGATCGTGCGGCTCCTATTCAGTTACTTCTTTTCCAGATTTTATCGAACGACTGAGGATCAAGATTAGACCTAGGGTTTCTCTATATTGTTCTATATATATTGTAAACCCCTCCAATATGAGAAGTAGTACTTCATAGATTCCTTTCTCCATTGCAAAGAGAGGTTCGAGATAGAGATAGTTCTTGGTGGGTGAGTTTAATTCCTTGTGTCAAGTGAATCAGTAACTCCTTATAATCTCTTCTAGTTGAATATCAGATCTCCCTATATTTTTCCCCCGGATTAAGCAAAAGCTAACCGGAATAAGTCATCGTTATTGTGTTTGTGTTAGTTTGGTGGATCTACTTGCTTACTCAATTTATTCATGTCGTCTACTTCGATTTTTTTATTGCTCTATTAGTTCCGTTGCGGTCAGAAGGTGTTTGTTGATGTCCCAATCCTAACACTGGAGTGGGAAGAAAGAGAAAATGGGAAGTGAAGAAGGGGAGAAGGTTTCAGGAAAGGAGATGGGACGTGGAGGACAGTGGGTGTGGTGGGTGTTACCAAGGGGAGAAGAAAGAGAAACCACTTCTCTTTGTTTTTTTTTTTTTTTTTTTTTTCGATATTAAACAATAAATGACCGATGACACGGCTGACTTTAAGTTGGGTTGCTTATGTGGTGGTGCTGTCTAGGCATACAAAATTTGCACAAAATTAGTAGTTGAATAAAATGTAGTTATAGCATTATTATTTTATTCATTGGGAAAAAATATTCCCTTTTCTGGAAGAAAATGAATTTGGCAACAGATTTGGTAATCTTAGGGGTTTATTTTTTATGTTTTTAACATTAAGTTAGGATTTAATTAGGTACGTTTTCGTCCTATCAAGGGCATGCAGTGGATGCGCAGGAACAACATCCCCTCTTAGTTTTATTTCATTAGGTAATTTAACAGAGATAATCTTTACTTTCGTAGAACCTGCAATAGTATGACAATTTGACTCACATTATGCATTTTATTTCATTCTGGACTAATGTGGCCACAGCAGGACCCAGGGGGAGGATCGCGAGCGTCTTTCAGGTGGAGGAGTTTGACGATGAGGAGATTGAGATCGGCCTAATGATCGATTGACAGCCAGCACTGACGTTTCCTGATCTAGTTACCCACCACCTCAGGGTTTGTTGGGAGATATGATGTATTTCTTTGCAGCTAGTCTAGTTTGCTTTTGTCCCACCCCCATGTTTAGGGGTAGAATTTATGTTCTCTCTTTCTGTTTGTAGGTCTTTGTTGTGAGCTCAGTACTCTGAGTTTATTTTATTAATCACTTATTAATAAAACAGGGTGGCCAGATTCCACCTTTTCTTCAAAGAAAAAAATAAAAAAATAAAAAATAATCCCCACTTAGTTTGATAGGAGATGTTGGCCTCCTTGTGTGTGTATTTTTTATGGTGAACCATGAAAATGGCTTGGGACGGGATGCATGTTTATAAGGATATAAGAGCATCCACTGTCGTTGGCTAAAAACTCAAAAATTAGAAATAGGTTTAGAAAAATGCACTGCAGTGTTTTTGCTAAAAACTCAAAAATTAGGATAGAAACGCACAGCAGCTTGCTAAACTTAGCAAAGGCTTTAGACAATTGCTAAATATAGGAGACGGAATATGTTCATCCCTTTGACGAAAGGGTCGGATGAAGACCATCCGTCTAGTTGAATAAAAATTAAAAAAATCGAGAGACGGATGAAGATCCTCCGTCTCTCGTCGAAAACAAATTAAAAAAAAAATCACTGAAAAAAACCCATCATCCGTTTGGTATTTTTTTAATGATTTTTTATGATTTTTTTTTTGATTTTTTTATGATTTTAAACAAAATAAATAAATAAATAAATAAAAAGTCAAAACCCACCAAACGGATGATGTTCATCCGTTTGGGAGGTTTTTGATTTTTTTTGAGTTTTTTTGAGTTTTTTTTTTTTCGTTTAAAATCACTGAATACCCAAACAAAAATAATAATAAAAAAATACAAAGACTGATGATGTTCGTCCGTCGCTTCTATTTTTAAAATTTGAACGACTGGAGCGTGTTTCTTCTATTGTTATTTATAAATGCAATGACTTTCGAACACGACCGTGGATGCTCTAAGAGCATCCACAGTCGTTTGCTAAATACTCAAAAATTAGCAAACGATTTAGAAAACAGGCGTGCAATCGTTTGCTAAAAACTCAAAAATTAGAATAGGGATCTACAGTACCTTACTAAAGTTAGAAGAGCGAATGGAAGATTGCTAAATATAGAAGACGGATTATGTTAATCCGTTTGAGTATTGAGAAGGAGGAAGATCATCCGTCTGAATTCGATAATTAAAAAAAAATGTTTAAAACGGATGAAGTTGTTCCGTCCATTCCATAATTCGTTTTTTAATATATAAAATTAATTAATTAAATAGATAAAGCTAATTTAAAAAAAAAATCCCAAAAGTGAGAAACGGATGTTGTTCATCCGTCCTCATTTTTTATAAGGTTGCTTTTACCATTTTGCCCTTGCCGATTTATTATAGGAAGAAGTGATAGTGGTTTTTTCGAAAAGTCACATTTTTTACTTTATTAAAAAAAAAAAAATCAAAAGCAGTGAACGGATGACCTTCATCCTTCCAGCCATTATTTTTTTTTTTAAGTTTTTAAACGGAAAGGGGTAAAAAAATTTAAATAGTACGCACGGATGAGGTTCATCCGTCCATTACAAAAGACGGATGAAGAAGTGCCGTCTGCTCCATTTTTTAATAAAAAAAAAAAAAATTATTAGACGGATGAACAACATCTGTTTATACTATACTTTTTTCAAAATTAGAAATAACGACTGCAGCGACATTCGCTAAAAGCTAAATTTCCACTTCTAAAGTTAGAATAGGTTTAACAAACAACTGTGGATGCTCTAAGAGCATCCACAGTCATGGGCTAAATACCCAAAATTTGGAAAAATATCAAAAAAACGAGCTGTAGTCGTCGTCCAAATACCCAAAATTTGGGTGTACGATGAATAGTGCCTTGCCAAATATAGCAGACGATCTGGCCAAATGCAAAATATAGCTAACGCAACATTATACTCCGTCCGATCTAATTAACGGAAGATAATACTCCGTCTCGTACAAGTCCAATGATTAAGAAGCTTTTTTTTTTAAAAAAAAAAAAAAGGTCAACCAACGGCCTATTATACACCGTCCAAGGAGATTGACGGTAGATTATATCCCGTCCGAACCAATTTTTTATAAAAAAAAAAATCAAAAAACGATCTGATTGGCCGACGGGGGATTATACACCGTCATTTGAAATTGACGACATATAATCTCCCGTCCCAGGCCAATTTTCTCTTTTTTTTTGTTTTTTTTTTTATTTTTTGTCTTCTAGTGCATTAAAAAAAAATTAAAAAAAAAATTGGAACGGACGATAATACTCCGTCATTCTTAATGGACGGATAATAATCTTTCGTCCGGCTATATTTTAGCTTTCAACGACTGCAGCAATATTTCTTTTTTCCTACTTCTAAATTGCTATATACCCAAAAATTGATATGAACGACTGTAGATGCTCTAATAGAATGTAAATTGCTAAAACAGCTTGTGCAGGTTCTAGATGGGACAGTGTCCGGATCATAAGTAACTGAGTGAAAAGGACTATTTAATCAAGCTAGACAGACTTGGATCGAGGTTCCTAAGAAGGATGTGACACAATTAAGGGGTTGTGGATATAATTTTCTGGAAATTTTTGTACTGTTGCCAAAAAATTGTATCCTCTTTTTTAAATACCAAAACACCTTTTTACAATTGCAGAATATATAAGGGGTTCCTAGTTTGGTTTGTTGTTTTTTTTTTTTTTTTGTTTTCCAAAATCCCAAAATATGTTTTGTTTGGTTGTTTTGTGAAAACAGTTTTCACAAAACTCCACTTCAACTATTTTCTGTTTTTTCACATCCTCTCTCTAAATATATTTATATATATTATTATTATTATTATTATTATTATTATTATACATATATTTATATTATATTATTGTTACATATATTATTATTATTATTATTATTATTATTATTACTATTATTATTATTATTATTTTTAATATATATATATATATATATATATATATATATATATATATATATATATATATATCTACACAATTATTATAATATATATTATTATTTCATATGTACTATTTTATATATACTATTTTAATATTCTATTATTATCATAATATATATTATTATTATTATATATTACTATTACATATTATTATATATATTATTATATAATTTATTATTATTATAATAAATTATTTAATATATTATTATATTACATTATTATTACATTTATATTATTATAATTATTATATGTTATTATATATATGTATATAATTAAATATGTTTATTATAATAAATTATTTTTTATTATTGTATAATATACAATTATTATATAATATACAATTATTATAATATATTATTATTTTATATATACTATTATTATTATTACATTATTATTATATATATTATTATATATATTATTATTTTATTTATACTATTTTATATATACTTTTATTATATTATATTTTTATTATATATATTATTATTTTATATTATTATTATTATTATATATTACTATTATATATTATTATATATATTAATTTATAATATATTACTATTATATATTATTATATATATTATTATATAATATACTATTATTATAATATTTTGTTATATATATATTTATAATATATTATTGTTACATATTATTATTATTATTATTATTATTATTATTATTATTATTATTATTATTATTATTATTATTATTATATATTATTTAATATACTATATTATTTTTATTTTTTAATATATATATATATATATATATATATATATATATATATATATATATATATATATATATATATATATATATATATATATATATATATATATATATATATATATATATATATATACTATTATTATAATATATATTATTTGTTCATATATACTATTTTATATATACTATTATAATAATCTATTATTATTTTAATATATTATTATTATTATTATTATTATGTATTACTATTATTTATTATTATATATATTATTATATAATTTATTTTTTTTGTAATAAATTGCTTAATATATAATTATAATAGATTATTATTACATATATATTATTATAATTATTATGTTATTATATATATGTATATAATTAAATATGTTTATTATAAAAAATTATTTCATATTATTATATAATATACAATTATTATAATATATTATTATTTTATGTATACTATTTTATATATACTATTATTATATTATATTATTAATATATATATTATTATTTTATATATACTATTTTATATATAATATTATTTCTTATATACTATTTTATATATACTATCATAATAATCTATTATTATTATAATATATATTATTATTATTATATATTACTATTATATATTATTATATAATTTATTATTATTATAATAAATTGTTTAATATATAATTTGAATATATTATTATTACATATATATTATTACAATTATTATATACTATTATATATATGTATATTATTAAATATGTTTATTATAATAAAATATTTTATATTATTATATATCAGTATGTATGTATATGTATACAACATGTATGTATTAGAGTATATATACTGTATACAGTATATACATATATTCAAACCTATACATACATAATACTCACATTTTCAAAAAACTGTTTTCATAAAAAAATATTACCCAACAGCTTTTACACTCTCATTTTTAGAAAACTGTTTTCAGAAAACTGTTTTCAGAACAATAAACCAAACGCAACCTAAAAGTTATTTACTGCAAATAGTACAATTGAGGTCCACCTAGAGGATTAAAAAAAAAAAACAAATGGAAACTCTATATTGAAGAAGAAATGTACATTTAATAATGCAACATCTACACCCAACTTATACAACATAATTTTTTACAGCCTCCAATAGAATTCTGCTACCTAACATTGTAAAAGATTAAATTGTAGAAGGGGTATAGGAATTGCATTCTTCACATATTTCTTTACGTAAAAGATAATGTGTAACTCCCTATTCCAGTAGTACGTATTTTACTACGTGAATTTTTGTACTTCAATTTTCAGATCAGTTTTATTTTTCTTTTGGACTCTTTATTTAAAGTCAGAATATTTTTCTGATCAGTTCTATAATTTTGTAATTTTTCACCGGAGTTTAAATACAAATTTTAAATCCTGATCAATCTTAATCCTAATCCTAATCCTAACCCACCCCCGCTAATCATTCACTCCCAATTTTCTCCTACTGCCTAATTCTACGCCTAACTCCTGACTTCTCCTCCTTGTTCATTTTTTTCGACACACATGTTTGATTTTTCTACACCCCATGCACTTTGATTTTTCTACACCCCTCCTATCCCTTCCTTTCTATATATACACACACACACATGCAGAACCTCCCACCTCTTTCTCTTCTCTTATCTACATCCCATTCTTCATTTTTCCTCATTCTCTTCCTCTGCCTTCTTCACACCCGAGAGCCCAAGCAACACCCAAGCTCCACTTCACCTTCCACCTTCGAGCTAACGACTCCGCTTCTACGATCCCGTGAACCCCAAAAAACAACCCGATGCCGCGCCACCTTGTTGTTGTCGTCGCTCACCGTTGCTACCGTTGCTCGCTCGCTACCATCTTGCCGTCATTCTTACCGCCGTTGTGCCGCCGTCCGTTGCGGACGTCGCTTCTTCTTTCCGTGGTTAACACCACCACCAAAATCATCACATTATAAGGCAAGTATCTTGTACACTCTTTTTGTTCTCGTACAAGCATTTTCCTTGGACTCGTGGCAAGTAATCTAGTTATCATCATGTTTTATTGTCAAACTCCGTTCTAGTCACTGGTTTCATACTATATCAACTCAAGAGTGAACCGTTAACACATTTTGAATCGTGTTATCGAATATTGAATATTCAACCTTACTATCTCTAAAATTTCTTGACCTTGCACTAAGAATTCGACCATGTTTCCAATACTGGATTGAAGATTTTCTACATGGAAATCGTAGCCCATCGAGTCCCGAATCAAGAATATCTGACGGTTTCTCAATCGGATGTATAAATTGTGAGATATCGCGATTTTAGTACTGACATATCATGAATTTCTGAACCTGCACGGAATTACGAACGGTATCTTGTACTGAGAATTTGACCATGTTTCCGATACTGGATCAAAAAACTTTCTACATGAAAATTGTAGCCCTTCGAGTCTAGATATCCGAAATATCCTACAGTTTCTCAATCCGATGTATAAATTGTGAGATATCGCAGTTTTAGTATTGTGACTCCGAATTTCCAGAATGCGCGCGAAACATCGAAACCAGCGAAGAATGAATTTGTACGCATAGCTACTGTCTTTAGAATGTATCGTGTGAATATGCATTGAAACCGAAAGAGAGTCTACTTTCTAGAATCTCTGACGGAATCAGATTTGCTTTTCTGTAACAACGGGAAAGTAAATTTGAATGCAGATATGTCAAGCTGTCTAAAAATTCATCTCTACGGTTTTGTATATAAACCCATTACTTTTCATATTTAATGAACTGAATATATTATTGTTCCTGTAATAATAACTTGCATAGATATAATAGGTTGATAGAATGTATTTTATACCACTTGATAATTCCATAATAACTACTCTCGATATATGTACTCGTTTTACGTCTCATGTCCATGATTACTGTTCTTGATATTTTTCTTGACTAAACTATTTAAATTATACCGTTCCACTAGTCGTACCAACTGCATGTTCATAATTAATTATAAAAAAATAAGAAGCCGGGGTTATAAGGGTACGGCTTAGTAATGGACAATATAGGAGAGTATACTCGGAAGGGGGCCCGTGTTTTCCGAAATAGTGATTCTTGATTCTTGATTCTTGATTACACAATTCTTGATTACATAATTCTCGATTACATGATTCATGATTATATATCTTGATACTATCACTGGAAGACCCGAGTACATAATCCTATAGAATTCACTACTTAAGTCTAAACGTCACATGATTGATATGTACCGAACTTGTGGTATGGGACACAGGATTACGTGCATTAGATAAGTTAATAAAACAGATGAACTTGAGATCTCCACTAAGTATGATTCTTGATTAGAAGATTCTTGATTATATGATTCTTGATTACATGACTCTTGATTACAAGATTCTTGATTACATGATTCTTAATTACATGACTCTCGATATTGATTACATGACTCCCGATCCTTGATTACATGATTATCGATTAACTGAGCCTAGGTTATCAATTGCTTATACCTTGAAGTCTAGAATACACTAGTTACAGTTATTACTTACACGATCATATTGTCTCAGTTCCTTGTTTACTTTCATATTGTATTTGTATTTCTACTTCTTGTTTCTTCCATGTTATATCTTGTTATATTACCCCTTTTTCTGCTTGTTGCTACTTGCTGTCCGAAACTTGCTCTAACGGAAACTTTTCTATTTTTCTTTGAGTTAATAATTATACAGGTACTGATGGATCCGATGAGCAGACTCTCTACACGATCGTTGCTGCTTCCTTACTACTTCATGTTGTTTTTCATTCAATCGCTATTTTATCTAGTTGTTATAGCAAACTGCTTATCATATTATTTTAATTTTGGCACCTCGTACTCCCGGGCATCTTGATCCGATATTGATGTATTATCCAAATGATGGTTATTCTATTTTCAGCTCATGTGATTATTATTTTTGCCTGCGTGAATGTGTTATAAAGGTCTTGTTGAGGTTATAATTGTACAACTTATGGATGATGTATATCATTCGCTGGGTCTCAGTTGCGTGCCTGTATTTCTGTATAGTGGTAAGTGGGGCGTGACATAATGAATATGAAAAACGTAGGTAACTATTAGAAGCTTGTCACCACATGTTAGGAATTGTGATCTCGTACATATAGATACGAGGTACTTGAAGTTGGAAAAGAAGAGGAGGAGACAAAAAAGCAAGAGAAGACAAGCAGCAAGTAGAAGAAGAGAAGTCTGGAGGATTGTGGTCGACCGGCTAGGGGTGCTGTCGACTGACCTAGTTGACTGGGGGTTCTTCGAGTGCAGGCGTCCAACAGAGGAGGGGACGGTCGACCGACACTAGGGGTCCGGTCGACCGGTCAGCCATCTGGATTGATGTTGCACGATGCGGTTGACCGGCCTGGGGGCCAGTCGACCGACACAGATGCTGAGACGTCTTTTGGGCTTACGAGAGAAATACCCAATTTGTTATATTTGTGTTTATCTTTTAGGGTTTGTTTGGGGGCTATATATATGGCCGTAAACTCTAGGGTTTAGTATGCCGTGATCATTGTTCAACTTCAAGAGAGATTGTGCTGAGTGTTTCAAAGGTGGGAGCGAGATTGAGAGTTGTAATCTTTCTTGTAATCTTTGTATTTCTTTGAGAATAAGAAGTATTGGTTATCTCTGCATATTGAATGTGTTCTTGTGAGATCCATATATTATGGTGGCTTGTTCTTAGTTCATCTATTTCTTTGGAGTTTCTATTGCTTGTGGTGCACTTTCGCTATTAGCACTACGAGTTATGTGTAGATTTCTCGACAAGTGGTACCAGAACAGTTGGTTCGAGATGACCGATAACAAGATGAAGATCGAGAGATTCGATAGGAGTGACTTCGCGATGTGGAAGATTCAGATGATAGCATATATTTGTCAGAAATATCTTGATGGTCTGTTGTTTGATGAGAAGCCGGTAGGTGCAGACAAGGATGCGAAGATCTTGGCGAAGTGGAATCGTTTGGATCAGAAGGCGCTGGAGCAGATTCAGTTGGGGCTGAGTAGGAAGGCGGTATTTCATATGTCGAAGGCAAATACCACAAAGGAGCCTAGAGAGATTCTCACGGATATGTATGAGAAACCGTCGGTATCTAATCAAATTCTTCATCTGAAGAAATTGGTTAATATGAAGTTCAAGGAAGGGGTTCAGTAGCAGAGCATGTGAACAATTACTGTATGGTTTACAACTAGATGGAAGCTGTAGGTTTGAAGTTTTCAGAGAGGGGACAGTCATTGTTACTTCTATCTACTTTATCCGATAGTTATTGTATGGTGGAACAGACTATTACAGGCACTATGATAGATTTGACGACTCTACAAGATGTGGTGAGTAGCATTCTGAATGATGAGTGAGAAGGGTGAGAAACACGGAATATCCATCATCATCTTCTAGATATTCCGCCATGTACATTAGGAAGAGACGTGGGAGATCGAAGAGCAGTCGAAGAAGAAAGGATCAGAGTAGTTCATCTGAGAGTGGGTCTGATGACAACGATGGAGGACATGGGCCTGAGTGCTGGTATTGTCACAAGAAGGGTCACATGATGCACAGTTGCAAGGCTTATATGAAGAAAAAACAGGAGAAACCGAAGAGAGATACTCCAAAGGAAGCTCAAGTGGGGCTTGTTGAGAATCAATGCTTATCAGCTCGGGAGGAGTTGGGCACTCAAGATTGGTGTATTGATTCGGAAGCTTCTTTTCATTGCACTCCGAGGAGAGAGATATTTGATGACTACGAGGAGGGTTCTTTTGGAGATGTAATCGTGGAGAATGGTCACCGGTGTCCTGTACGTGGGGTTGGTACTGTTCGCATGAATACCATTGATGATCATAGTATTGTCTTGCGGGAGATAAGGCATATTCCAGACTTGAAAAAAAATCTTATCTCAATTGGAAGGCTAGACAAAAAGGAATTGTCTACTATAGTTGGTAGTGGGAAGTGGTGCATAGTTGCAGGTTCAAGGGTGATTGCAAAAGGAAAGCGTGAGGGAACACTTTATTTGCTTAGAGACGTGAGGGGGGTTTCTCCTGTAGTTGACTCTCAGCCGGAATCGAGTAGTAGGTTGTGTGGAGTGCAACCGAGTTCTTTCAGTTGTGGATGGGATGTTACTAATTTAGTGGGAGCTGTTGGCCATGGAAGTGATCTTAGTGGGCAAGACGTTGCTGTGGAGAGGGTATTTTGCGAATTGGCAGTTAAAGCTTCAAGTTGCTCTTGTGTGATAGAGAGCACTGGTATCAATATGTAGGGTGATGTCGATGAGGATAACCGAATTGGGACTGTAGGGGTTGAATAGTCTGCAGAGTTTGTGGAGGTGTCGTCCACAGAGATTTCTAGTGCAGATGGTGCATTGAGAGGCTTCGAACCATGTCTGGTATTGATGGAGATCTTGCAGGGTGGGGAGTCTCATAATATGGAATCCGACACGGGAGGTTGTTTCTCTGGTATTCTTGCTCTATGCGATTAGTGGAGCACATCCTTTATGAGGCAATGAGGGGTGGCTGGTGCACTCCACGTGGTGGAGTGGTGGATGTGCTCTTCATAAGAGTGGAGAGTACTTGGGTCTCCCATGAAAGTGGGAGATTGCAGAGATAATGCGAGGAAAGATTGCAATAACTTTAAAGCGTGGTGTATTTGGTTCAAGTAGGAGATTGTTAGGAGTTGTGGCCTCAAATACACGTCGGCACGGGGTACTTGAAGTTGGAGAAGAAGAGGAGGAGACAAAGAAGCAAGAGAAGACAAGCACCAAGTAGAAGAAGAGAAGTCTGGAGGATTGCGGTCGACCGGCTAGGTGCGGTCGACCGACCCAGTCGACTGGGGGTTCTTCGAGTGCAGGTGTCCAACAGAGGAGGGGACGGTCGACCGACACTAGGGATGCGGTCGACCGGTCAGCCCTCTGGATTGATGTTGCACGATGCGGTCGATCGACACCGACGTTGAGACATCTTTTGGGCTTACGGGAGAAATGCCCAATTTGCTATATTTGTGTTTATCTTTTAGGGTTTGTTTGGGACTATATATATGGCCGTAAACTCTAGGGTTTAGTATGCCGTGATCATTGTTCAACTTCACGAGAGATTGTGCTGAGTGTTTCAAAGGTGGGAGAGAGATTAAGAGTTGTAATCTTTCTTGTAATCTTTGTATTTCTTTGGGAATAAGAAGTATTGGTTATCTCTACATATTGATTGTGTTCTTGTGAGATCCATATATTGTGGTGGCTTATTCTTGGTTCATCTATTTCTTGGGAGTTTCTATTGCTTGTGGTGCACTTCCGCTATTAGCATTACGAGCTGGGAATAGATTTCTCCGACACCACACACTTACATATCCATTTTTGAAAAAAAAAACCAATGGGGGTATAACTATCTCCCTTAACTACCTTACTTCAGCTATAAGATCAACAATTTAATAGCATTTTCTCCAAAACCAAAAAATAAAAAAAAAAAATAAACCAACAACAACCAGAACAATTTAAGAGTACCATATACTAAGAAGGAAAAAAAAACATACTCATACAGAATCAAATCAAATTTTTTGGGGGTAATGCATAGTGAGGACGATTGGTATGGGTAAAAATGGAGTCAAGTCGAAACTTTTCAAATTGGGCACGAATTCTAAAGCTCTCAGGGGTAAAACGATAAATTTCAGTAGATTAAGAGGAAGTTGGGCCATGTTCAGGTCCATCGGCTCGATCCGGCCTATAATAAAGAGCTGTCAAAGCAGTCTAACATGAAGGAGTCCATGTTCATCCAAAGACGCTAGTTTAAACTCTCTATCTCTAGAGGGCAACTACTTCTATTTCATCATGCATTAAAGAGAGTTTAAAAACTCTATTCATCCCGGGAAGAGTCCTAACTCTATGTCTTTACATAGGAGAAGGTAATAAAGCTTATCAAAACACCGGGCACTAGAAATAAATCCAATATCTTGAAACTAACTCCTAGCGACTATAAATACCTCATGATCTCGTCAGAAACCAGAAATTACAATTTTCGCTATCAAAACTCTTCATATTTTCTGTGTTTTCTGACTTGGGAATCGGAGTGTGTCGTCGGGATCAACCCCGGTGTTTCAGGGTGTTTTGTAGGTCGATAAGAATGATCATGTTCGTCCCCGACAGTCTGATCTCAGAGTCAAGAACAGTCTGGGATGGTCAATATCGGCGAAAAGTAAATGTCAGATCTTTATTGTTTTCATTAAAAAATTCACACAATCTCTTTGCTCCCACACCATTGGAGTTCTACTCATTTTTTCACATCATAAATTATAGTGGAGGATATTTTTTGATATACTCGTTTAACTCTATTAGTCTTGTTGAACCCTACGTTTTTATTTTTCTACCAATGCAAAGAAATAATTTATTATTAATTTTTATGAAATATATCTAACAATCTAAGGACATATCTATTATTTCTCTTATTGATGTTCACTTTTATTTTTCAATACCATCGGATTAATCCCTTTATTTTCTGATTTATTCTTGGTATATTTATGTGAATTTTTTCTGGTGAAAATTTTGATAATCTGTCATATCATCTGTTGATTTTTTCCACCAATGAAATTTGGATCCGTTTAGGGTATTAAGGACCCGTAAGGTTTTGAAGACGATGGATTACAAAACCATTCAGTCTAACTTTTTCCTTCCCTTTATATTTTAAAAAAATAGCAATGATTTGTCCAATTCCATGTTTAGATTATGTGGTTTTAACTAATAAGTTCCATTGTTACGGGTGACAACCGATCTACCCGGACCGGACCGGGCCTCAAACCCACGGGTTTGACACGGTCCGGGTTAGCCCGGCCGGGCTAAGGTGAAAGGCGGGCCGAGGAAGGGAAAGGGGGGCCCGGACCTGGACCCTGGCCCTTGGCTCGGGGGCCGAGCCGGGCCAGGCTAGGCCATCACGGGTTTGCGGGTTTTGAATTAATTATTTTTTAAATTAAATAGAGTATGTTAATATTTCAAAAAAATATATAAATATGCATATATGTATATATGTGTATATGCATATAGATATACTCTAAAATATTTTAAAATTTTATAAAAGTGAGCGTGGACATCAAAATTAATTGATTACTGCCTACTACTCAATTAGCTCACCCCATCCTAGCTATTTATAGCTAAATCCACCTTCTCACTTCTCTTATCTCACCAAAGTGGGACTAAATGTATTTAGATTTTAAACTTAAAAAACGTTTAGTCCCACATTGATGAGATGAGAGAAGTATGATGTGAAGTTGGCTATAAATAGCTATGGTGGAGGTTCCTTATCCGTGCTTTGCCGATCTCTAGAAAAAGCATTTCCTTCCTTCGGTTCAGGTCTTTTTGAACCAAGGACTTCATTCATTGAAGCCCTTACAAATTTGATTGATGAGAGCGATAGCCTTTTCCCAGTTGGTCTAGCCAAGTCCTAGTCCCTTACTTTGCCGGGTTCGCCCTTTCTTTCACTTTTTGATTAAGATCCAAATGAAAATCCTCTCAAATCCTCCAGTTCCTGTATGATCTTTCATTTCGGATGCTAATTCTGGAGCCTTGTTATTTTATTATCAAAGTCTCCAACAGCTGTTGCTGAGTCATCCCCTTCCGGTGGTTACAATCGGACCACGGGAGGGGATGGATAAAGCAATGAATCATCTCTCATAGAAAGTGCCCCGCAGGGCCTTAAAGGAGGTCTTACCTAGGGTGGAGACTTAAGAAAGAAAGGAAGTAATCCATCTCTCCTTGAATGATAGCCCTTGCGGGGATTAAAGAGATATCGCCGCAGAGTTCCAAAAAAAAGCATACTAAAATCAAGTTCTCATGGGTGGCGTGCCCTTCCCACCATTAATTAAAAGGAAGCAGCCTCTCTTTCTGTTGCCGGTCAGCCTCAGAATGTAATGGCTAGCTCAGATAAGAGCACTTCAAGCTATTCAAATAGATCCAGTCCAGAGTAGTGGTGTGTTATTGGGTTGGTACTTCCAGTTTTGTCCCCCGACATTAAATGGAAGCCATGACAAGCTTTTATCCTGATGCTCCTTTCTTCTTCCCTCACGTCTTCTCGATCATGCTTTAGAAAGTTCACTGATCAAAGTCGAATCGGATAATGGTCAATAACAACTGATGAAGGGTAGCCCGCCCAGATTCTTTTCTTGCTTTCGCCACTCCCGTTCTTCCCCAAATGACTGAATTCCCTAGTTAATATGGATGACGGAATCTCTAGTCTTTCTTCGAGAGATCAAACTGCATTTGATCGAATGGACCGGATTGCAAGAAGTGTCCGTCCATAATGAGTAAGATCCGAGCCTTGAATCAAGACAGGGGGTTGATGATAGCTTTCCATTACCACCTATGGTGATCCCTTCTCTTGTTTCTGTTTTCCAAAGCAAAGCGAGGACCGATTCCTCCCCACCATTACTGGTATTCCATCCAGGACGACAAATTCAGTAGTGGGTAGTGATCAATTAATTTTGATTTCCACACTTAATTTTATAAAATTTTAAAATATTTTATAGTATATCTATATGCATATGGACATTTATACATATATTTTGAAGTAAATATATGATATGGCTAAAAATGGGGTTAAATCGGAACCATTCAAAGTGGGCACGAATCTAAAAGTCGCAGGGGCAAGATGGTAATTTCACCTATAGACAGGTCCGAATTGGGAACCAGGTCTCTCCTCTTAGACCCGCTAACCCATGAACGGATCTGTTCAGTTGAGAACGGGTCTCAACCCGTTAGTGGCCAGCCTAACAGGATTGGAGGAAATCTTGGCTAGTCCTTATCTTGAGGAGGTGGCTATAACCACCCCTATCCAGCCTCACAGAAAAATAGGGATTCACACTAATCCTGAAAGAGGTCCCCACGACGACTATAAATACCCCCTACCTCCTACTGTCACAGGTGATCACATTTTTCACACTTAAGCTCTTTCCCATTACTTTTTCTGGTATTGACAAGAGTGTCGGAGGGTTCGTTGTCGGGATTCATCCCGATATTTCGAACGTTTGTGCAGTTTCACGGGAGGATCAAGAAGTTAATATGTCAACAAGGAAGAAGCAGGATTCCGCCTGTTCGAGTTCCTACGAACCTACAAATTCTGTCTATTGCCCCCACACTAGATCCAGCGACAACAAATTGGCACCGTCTGTGGGAAACCACTCGACAAGCAACTCCACCTTCCTTCTTCAGCCAAAGCTACTCCTAGCCATGCCTCCCAAGAGGAAGCCCGCAAACTCCAACCGAAGAACAACCTCTTCTCATCCTCCTCTTCGTCCTCCTCCAGAGGATCTCCCTGCACCCATCCAGCAGACCTTGCAGCTCGAGCAGCAGGCTCTCCAGTCTATTATGTAGCCTATAGGGCCCCAGGCATACGTGGGGGAGCCCTCTAGGTGAAGCTGCCACAAGCAACCTGTACATCAGGTTCGGGTGTCCATCCACAATGCCTCCACAGATTCTATGGCCTCCCATAGTCCACCTATGCCAAAGGATCTGCGAGACGTACTCAACAATTGGCAGACCGAGCCAGGGCTCATTTAGAGGAGAGGCGGACCTGCGAGGCGAACCCCCGCTAGGAGCACCAAAGGGATTGGTCACCGTGCCGATCAGACCACAGGGGGTCCAACTCCCCCCAGAGGTGGAGGGATTCACCCCCGCATCGCCCAAGGCGAAGCCGCTCCCCGGCTGGCCGTCCTGCAGCTCGAGCCGATCGTGAGCAGGAGGCCCCTGTCACAAGAGCAGAATTTTAGCAATTCCAGGAGGCAGTCCTCCGGGCACTCAACGTCGCCCCCAACAACGGCCCTCGGGCTCCTATCCCTCGGCCAGCTCCTCGCCCTCATCGCCGCTCCCAAAGTCCTACGCCGGCTTCGAGCCATCACTGCCGTTCCCCAAGTCCTAGGCCAGCTCCGAGCCATCGCCGCCCTTCTCCCGATCACCACCGTTGCTCCCGAAGTCCGTGTCTTACTCCGAGTCACCCCCGTCGTTCTATCAGTCCAGCACCTACTCAAAGCCATCGTCGTCACAGCCCCAACCCTCCTCATCGTGAGGACGAGTGTCGAGGCTCAGCCAAATAAGACCGAAGGGAGGACTCGGTCTACCACTGTCTCCACGAGATGGAGAGGCGCCTCGGCCAGCTCGACCAAGACGAAGAACGACGGGAGAGGGACCTCCGTCCAAGCAGGCCCCCATTCTCCCGTGCCATCATGGAGGCCCTAGTCCCAGACAACTTCAAACCTCCACACTTTGAGACCTACATTGGGGAGACCGACCCTGCGGATCACATTGAGAGTTTCAAAACTTTCATGATGATCCATCATGCTTCTGATGCCCTCCTCTACAAGACCTCCCCAGCCACACTCAAGGGGCCAGCTCAGGAGGTATTCTCGACTTGCACTGATGTCTATCTTCTCCTTCGACCAGTTCGAGGGCATGCATTTCGTGAGTAGTCGTCGCATAGAGAAGACGATCGCCTCCCTACTCTTCCTGAGTCAAAAGAAGACCACCGAGGCCAGATCCATTGCCTCCTTGGAACCCTTGGTGGCTACGGTCGCCTTCCAGTCCAATGTCCTCAATGCGGATCTCAGGGTGTCCCTCGCCAAGAAGCCCCCTTGGGACTTCTCAGAGCTCCTACTTCGGATTGAGAAGTACATCCGAGCAGAAGAAGCTCCCCACCGCCCCACCTTTTAGGCATTGACTTTGGGGAATAAGCGGAAGGGTGCAGAAGAAGAAGGAGCTAAGAAGCTCTAGAAGGATAATGGGGGTCAGCGGCGTCCTCTCCCCCACTTCGAGAAATTCACTCCGCTTAATGCGAGTGTATCCGCCATCCTGATGGAGATCGGAAACGAAGGTCTCCTGCCGCCACCTCCGAAGATGAACACCCTCGGGAAGAAGAGAAACCTGGACAAGTGATGTTGTTTTCACCGGGACCACGGGCACGACACTGATGATTGTCGGGCCCTGAGGGATGAGATCGAGGCCCTCATCCAGAGAGGGTAGCTCACTTGGTTTGTGAGAAGGGACTGAGCCGATCCGCCTCCACCGCCTAGGGGGGCTAACAGGAGAACTGAGCAGCACACAGAGACTCCGGAGGCCGAAGTAGAAGGCATCTTGCACCTGATACACGGAGGCCCAATGGGGGGAGATTCTAACTCCTTCTGAAAAGCCTTCGTTAGGGAGGTGAACTCCGTGCAGAGCCATCCTCCTCCAAAAGGCCTGGGAGTCCCTGTGACGTTCTCCGATAGGGACTTAGAAGGCGTCTGCATGCCTCAGTGCGATGCCCTTGTCATCAATTTCTAAATGGCGAACTTTGACGTTCGTTAGGTCTTGGTGGACGATGGCAACTCCGTTAACATCATTTTCTTGGAGACCTTCAAGGGCCTCCAGCTGTCAAGGGCCTCCAGCTGTCGAGGGACCGGCTCAAGCCCGCATGCTACACTCTTTACGGGTTCACTGGGGTCCCGATTACGATCGAGGGAGTTATAACCCTCGACGTAACGGCTGGAAAGGCCCTGGTAGCTCGCACGGAGCCGATGGACGTCATGGTGGTGGACGTCAAAGCCACCTATAATGTTATCTTGGGTTGACCAGGTTTGGCTGCACTCCAAGCTATTCCATTGGCCTACCACATGAAGATGAAGTTCCCCATGCCCTCAGGAGTAGGAGAAGTGAGGGGAAGCCAAGAAGCACCTCGGAAGTGCTATATGACCTCGATGGGGGGTTCGGTCCTCTCCCTGGAAGCCCTTGAACTTCTCCAGGAGAGTAGTCAGACTATCTCTGAGCCAGCGGACGAATTGGAGGAAGTGGCCTTCTCTGAAGAAGACGCCACTAAGATGTTTCGTATCAGCAAGGCTCTCTCCCCTTCCATTAAGCAAGACATCTCCCGGTGCATACGGGAGAACCGCGACCTCTTCGCTTGGACCGCAGCAGATATGTCTGGGATCTCGGAGGAGCTCTTAATGCACCACCTGAGCATCGCTCCTAGAGTTAAGCCTGTCCAACAGAAGAGGCAAAAGTTCGCTCCCTGAGCAACAACAGGCGATCAAAGAGGAGGTCGAGAAGCTCCTCAATGCCCGATTCATCCAGGAGGTAAATTATGCCTAGTGGCTATCCAATATGGTGTTGGTCAAGAAAGCCAACGGGAACTGGAGGATATGCATCGACTTCACCGATCTCAATAAGGCATGCCCGAAAGACTCCTTTCCCTTCCAAGCATCGATGCCCTGATCGATGCAACCTTCGGGCACGAGCTCCTCAGCTTCATGTACGCTTTCTCGGGATACAACTAGATTCGAATGTTCCTTCCCGACATTCCAAAGACCTCCTTCGTGACGGACCAGGACCTGTATTGCTACAGGGTAATGCCGTTCGGCTTAAAGAATGCGGGAGCTACTTACAAGCACCTCGTGAATGAGGTCTTCTGAGACCAGATTGGCTGAAATATAGAAGTCTACGTAGATGACATGTTGGTCAAGAGAACCCGAGGGCAGGAACATGTCCTCGACCTTCAAGAAGCCTTCGTGGTGCTCAGGAGGCATAATATGAGGCTGAATCTGAGCAAGTGTGCATTCGGAGTCTCATTCGGCAAGTTAGGGTTTACGGTCAGCCAGAGGGGCATAAAGGTCAACCCCGAGAAGATCCAGGCCATTCTCAAGATGGCTCCTCCCTACAACGTTGAAGAGGTACAAAGGCTCACAGGACGCATCGCAGCGATTGGGCGATTCCTCTCTAAGTCTCGGGAAAAGTCTCTCCCCTTCTTCAAAGCCCTCAGGGGGGCTAAAGGCTTCGAATGGGGGGAACAGCAGTAAAAGTCCTTTGACCAGCTCAAGGCATACTTGGCTAATCCTCTGCTCTTAAGCAAGCCCACGCCTAGAGAGGTCCTCTACCTATATCTGGCAGCTTCGGAACAAACCCTCAGTGCGTTCCTCCTAAGAGAAGAGGCCCGAACGCAGAGGTCCATCTATTATGTGAGTAAGGTCCTACGGGATGCCGAACTCCGTAACCCGAAGCTGGAGAAAATGGCCCTTGCCTTGGTTATGGCGGCGCAGAAGCTCCGCCCCTACTTCTAATCTCATTCGGTTGTTGTCCTAACCGACCAGTCCCTCAAGCAAGTTCTCCACAAGCCCGAGACCTCCGGGTGCTTGATGAAGTGGTCCATCGAGTTGAGCCAACATGACATCAGCTACCAACCGAGAACAGTAATCAAGGCCCAAGCTCTGACCGAATTTATCGTGGAGAGCACCATCCCGGTCCCTTGCGAGTTATCTGCCGACCCCTTTGTTTGGACAGTTTATGTGGATGGGTCTTCTTGCGCCGATGGAAGTGGGGCTGGGGTTATCTTGGCCAGCCCGGACGCTTTCATCCTCCAATACTCCCTCCGCTTGAACTTTCCGGCCTCAAACAACGAAGCAGAGTATGAGGCCCTCATAGCGGGGCTCTGCATGGCTCGCAAAGCCGGGGCCAAGCGGGTCAGAGTCTTCAGCGATTCGCAATTGGTCGTCAACCAAGTGTCGGGGGAATATGAGGCAAGGGATGAGCATATGGCCAGGTACTTAGCAAAGGTTAGGGAGCTTCTAGCCCTATTCGAAGATGTTCAACTCCAGCGGGTTCCTCGAAAGGAAAACGTGCAAGCAGATGCCCTCTCTACGCTCGCCTCCTCGTCTCTCCAGGGTCTAGAACGGACCGTCTTGATAGAGTTCCTTCTCAGACCGAGCATTGATGAAGACGACCCCGAGCCAATGGAAGCCTACCCCCTAACACTTGGGGAGAATTGGATGAAGTCCCTCCTTGAGTATCTCCGACCCGAAAGAGGCAAGGAGGATCAGGACACGAGCCGAGCGGTACACACTCTTGGACGGGGTCATGTACAAATGCTCCTACACCCAGATTGACGGTCGACCTTATCTGAGGTGCCTCTCCCCGGAGGAAGCGCTCTATGCCCTAAAAGAGGCCCATGATGGTCTATGTGGCGCGCACTTGGGAGCGAGATCCCTTACCCGGAAACTCTTGAACTATGGCTACTTCTGGCCAACACTACTAACTATCGCACCACCAAAAGAACTCCAATGGGAGAGTTCCCCTTCAACCTCACGTACGGATCTGAAGCTCTCATTCCCTTGGAGGTGGGCCTGCCTTCACCCCGACTCATAGCTTACAGTGAAGCGCAGAACGCGAACCAGCTTCGCAACTGCCTAGACCTCATAGACGAGGTCCGCGAGAGAGCCGTAATTCGGCAAGAGACCTGCCACCGTAGGATCACTCAGACCTACAATAAGAGGGTACGACCAGCCAACCTAAGGGAGGGAGACCTAGTACTCAGAAAGTTATCGATCTCTGATCCGAGCAAAAGACGCAAGTTGGCACCCAATTGGGAAGGACCATATAGGATCTCCAGAGTCGTTCGCCCGGCCGTGTATCAGCTCGAAGACCCCGGGGGCAGGAAGATACCGAGGACATGGAATGCGGAGCACTTGATGAAGTACTGAGAGGGTGTCTAAACACCACTCCAAGCAACTTCCCCAAGAGTGCTCCAGAAGATGTGTCTGAAATCCTTACTTGTATTTTCTTTTTCATCAAAGTGTAAAGGCGGCTCACAACTCAGAAGTGGCCGCCTAGTCGTTCTCAATAAAAAGAAACCATTCCCTGCAAGTTCTTTATCTTTTGAGTAGTCTGGCTCTACTTCTCAAGTTTTTTTATTTTTGGTAGTCTAACTCTACTTACAAAAAAATTTCTCGTTAAAACGACACGCCTGGAGTCCAATACTTGGTTTGGCTCCGCGTCAACTACTCGCTTCTAAGCGAGTACGAAGCGGATCACCATTCGGAATTGCTCCTACGGCTGTTGATATTTTCTAAACGACAAGTTCGGAGTCCAACACTTGGTTCAACTCCGCTTCAACTACTTGTTCCTAAGCGAGTACGAAGCGGATCACCATTCGAAATTGCCCCTACAGCTGTTGACATTTTCTAAATGACACGCTCGGGGTCCAACACTTGGTTCGACTCTGCTTCAACTACATGCTTCTAAGCAAGTACGAAGCGGATCACCATTCGGAATTGCTCCTACAGCCATTGGTACTCTCTAAACGACAAGTTCGGAGTCCAACACTTGGTTCGAAGCAACTCTTGCTAATCACAAATGAGTAAGTATAAAGCGCCCCCCCATTTAGAACTGCCCTGCAACTGTTGGCAACTACAAATGCTAGCAAAGCACATGAGTTCACAAAACGAGTATTATTTCATTAAAGCTATGAGAGACAAGTCTAATTACAGACAACCGACTTAACTTTACATCGAGATACAAAACTTGTGAAACCAAAATTATAAGGTTATAGAAAGCTACTTCAGTGCCTCTTAGGGGCGGGGATACTTTGGTTAAGAGAAACTCGAGGGCGACGAATGTTGTATTGCCTACGCCCTGCCTCGGCAGACGTTCTTAGGCCGGCGAGCCAAGATGCATCGTCCGCACCTGACCTAAAGGTGGCCCCAACTGAGGCTCCGCTCGACGAAGCTGCCACGCTGCTCTGCGCATCTCCGGGGTCCTGATGTACGGGGGTGAGCGAAGCACGAGCTTGCAGAACGTCATCCCCCTATTATACTCTCCACGAGTGCAAGACGTAGTTCTGACAGTGCTTCCCTCGGATCGCGGTCGAAGACGAGAAATTTCCATCTCGAGCGCAACAATTCGCTCCTTAAGCAAGTCGTCCGTCACATTTATTTTCAAGCGTTGCAGTCGCGCCGAGCCTGCATGACAAGAGCTATCGTCGATAGTCTGCCGAAGATGAACAACCTCCATGCACTTGTCGACCGCGACCTTCTTCAGCTCGTCCCTCTCTGCTGTCACCTTGGTCAGAGAATGTCGGAGGCGCCTAAGTCTCAAGCCGAGGTTGACAGCCGCCGACGAACCCACATCATCGCCTTCGGGTGTCGGCTCGCTGAGCCTCTCTTCTAGTCACCTGATCTCGAGGTCTCGATGGGCTAAGACCAATCTCAGTTGATTCCGCACGTATTCCGCTTTGCGAAGCTCTTACTCTACCGTAAGAAGTCGCTCTCGGCTCCTAGCAAGGCCTAACTTTGTCGCTCCTAGACCAACCTCGGGATGAGCCTCCTCGGCCACACGAGGCACTTTGGCGAGTGGCATCACTTCAATAATCTAAAAAGGCCAAGTCAAACTGCAATGAACACTTAGCCAAAAACTTCAAGCAAATTGCAATTTACACATAGCCATAGTTTCAAGCAAATCGTTGTGAACACTTAGCCAAAACTTCAGAAAAATTATTGTGGACACTTAGCCAAAATTTTATAAAGTTTTTCATTTCATTGAAGTTCAGAAAGATACATTCAGTGGCCAGTCCGCGATTAGGCGATACATTGCAAATCCAAAATTTAAAAAACTACAAGTCAAGGCCCGACCTCTTTGCCGTGGCTGCTCGTTGCTGCAGGATTAGACTTCTCCGGAGCGGCGACAATCGCTAAGGGTGTAACCTCGGAGCCAGGCTCGTTGCCGACGACATCCGCATTGTCATCCCCTTCCTATTCCTTGTCTGATTCTTTGTCGAAGCCCGGGACATGGTTGGGGAAGAGGTACCACCCAGAGCAGTCGACCTTAGGGAAACGTTCTGTCACTTGCTTGATGGCGCGAGCGTAAGCCTTAGCTATATTGGCTGCAAGATACCCTTGAGCCTTCTCCATGGTTGCGGCTTCAGCCTCTTTTGCGGCAGCGACCTTGGCAGCTTCAACAACTTCTTCCTGCTGCTTTGCCGCTGCCTCCTTCTATTGAAGCAGATCGGCCTCGAGCTTCTTCACGAGGCTGTTGAGGTACTCCATCCTCGTCGTCTTCCCATCCGCCTCGACCTTCAGCTTGTCGAGCTCGTTGGCGATCCGAGTTTTTTCCGCCCGAGCTCTGTCCACCTCCTTCTTCCGCTCCTTTTCAAGTTTGGTTATCTTCTCCATAAGATGACCGAAGTGCAGGTTATCTGCAGAAGGAAAATAAGTTAGCATGAAAACCAAGAAAATACAAGTGTGCAACTAGCAAAACCACGGTACTTACCGACATGGCTGCTCCAGCGATCTCGAGGATGTCGTCCCCAACTCCACTGGCATCCATGGCGGCGTGGTCCTTCAGCGTCGCAAGATGCTTAACAGCCTGCATGCTCAACGTCGAGTCACCAAGGAACCCGTTGAGCTTCCAGATCTACCAGTCCGGAACGAAAATTTTCTTGTGCTCCTCGGTCAGGAACACTTCGGCCTCGGCCGTCAGCGGAGCCGCCTCCATCCCCAAAGCGGCTACCATTGGGAACTTGCCTGCCTCGGTTGAGGCCGAAGCAGTTACCGTCGTTGTCACCCTTAGGGCCACAGAGGCCGACGCCGATGCTTCTTCGACGGCGCTGGCGACTGTCTTCGTCCTCGGGGAAGTCACCTTCGAGACCACCCTCTTTCGCTTCCTCGGAGCCTTGCTGCCGAGGGTCGCCCGCTGAGCCATCACGGCTTCGTAGTCCATGGTTTCTACACCAGAGAGAAAAAAAGGTGGATGCGATTAAACACAAATAAAAACCGAACGAAAAAAAAAACAAAAGGGGAAAACCGCATACTGGGGTCTATGCGGCTGAGCCCCCCTGTAGAGCGCCTCCTCTGTCAGGTCCCTCCAATCAAACTTCAGCCGGTCGAGGAGAACCCGAACCATTTCTTCTTCGTCGGGGTAAAGCACCAGAAGTTCCTTCACCCTCTTCGTCACTTCTTCGATCTAGTCCGAGGGGATTCACCACGGCTGCCGACTACGGATGATGAAGTACTTATCTCGCCGACGTTTTATCGAGTCGGGACAGCTGATGAGCCGAGCACCATTCCTCAGAGCCAGGTAGAACCTAAACTCCGACTTCTGCTGCTGATGAAGTCGGTATAGTGTCCGAAGCACCCTTAGATCCAGCTCGATCTCTACTGCTTGGCAATGGAGGATGAACCCGTTGATCACCCGCCACCCGTTCGGCATGAGCTAAATGGGGCTAATCTCGAACCACTGCAGAACTTGGATGGCAAAGGGATGGAGCGGCAGCCGTGCCCCGGCAATGAAGGCATCTACTGGCTAGAAGCACATATCCACCGGCATCGGTGAATTGGCCCTCACTCCAGGACTGGGTAGCATCAGCTCGAACTCCTTGGGGATCTGAAAACATCCCCGAATCGCCACTCGGTCTGCCTCGTTGAGGATGGAGATGGTGTCATCACTTCCGAAGTCTCCCTTGCGGCGTTCTCCTCAAAACTCTGCTCCCTTCCGTACACTATCCGTTTGGTGTGTTCCTCCGGAAGTTTCCGAACCCTATGGAGTCTAGTCAGAACACCCAGCAATCTCCCGAACCCCCCCATCCGGCTCGGGTTCTCCACTATGGTCTCTACGACCACTGAAGAACGTGCTTTGATACCCTTGCCCTTGTCGACTAGAGGAACCTGGCTCGGAGATGGCTCATCGGTAGCGGGGGGGGGGGGGGGGGGGCTTTGAACTTAGGGGAAGGCTAGACATTTGCTAAAAATAAACTAAGTGTTGAGTTACCTTGAAGTGACTGCTACGGTCGGAAAGATCACCAGAGAACGATCAGTTGTCGCCTGAAGCTCCCGTTAGTAAAAACTTGTCTCCAGAGTAAAAAGTTGAGAAATGAACAAGTGAAAGAGGGGGTGAAGATTTACAGAAGACGCATGCAAATCGAGACTAATGGGCCGTAAGAACTCAAGAGGCAGGCCCATTTACCGCTAAACGATAAGAAACTTAACAGGCGTTTGACTGTTCAACGGTCAAACGGTCAAACAGTCAACGTGCCATGTATCTTTGACTAGTCGTCAGTGAATCGTCAACAGGCCACACGCATCACTTGGACTTCGGCATGCCTCGCCAAGCGTTCTTGCCACCAATGCTCAAACGTGAGAAAAACATCTCTCTTGGACTTCGGCACTCCTCACCGAGCGTTCTAGCCACCGACGCTCAAACGTGAGAAAAATATCTTACTTGGACTTCGCACACCTCGCCGAGCGTTCTTGCCACCGAAGCTCAAACATGAGAAAAACATCTCACTTGGACTTCGCACTCCTCACCGAGCGTTCTTGCCACCGACGCTCAAACGTGAGAAAAACATCTCACTTGGACTTCGGCATGCCTCGTCGAGCGTTCTTGCCACCGACGCTCAAACGTAAGAAAAATATCTCACTTGGACTTCGGCATGCCTCGCCGAGCGTTCTTGCCACCGACGCTCAAACGTGAGAAGAACATCTCACTTGGACTTCGGCATGCCTCGTCGAGCGTTCTTGCCACCGACGCTCAAACGTGAGAAAAACATCTCACTTGGACTTCGGCACGCCTCGTCGAGCGTTCTTGCCACCGACGCTCAAACGTAAGAAAAACATCTCACTTGGACTTCGGCACGCCTCGCCGAGCGTTCTTGCCACCAACGCTCAAACGTGAGAAGAACATCTCACTTGGACTTCGGCACGCCTCGCCGAGCGTTCTTGCCACCGACGCTCAAACGTGAGAAGAACATCTCACTTGGACTTCGACACGCCTCGTCGAGCATTCTTGCCACTGACGCTCAAACGTGAGAGGAACATCTCACTTGTACTTCGGCATGCCTCGCCGAACCCCTCCGACACATGTCGTCATCTCGAGGCACCGCTAAACCTCGGCAATGGATTTAGAATCCACCTCGACTTCGGCCTCCTTCCTGACATGTGTCAGCTCACTGAGGTGTTTGATGGGGGTCGGCAATCATGACCGAGTGCTCTTACCACCGACCCTCAAACAAGGGAAAATGTGCCTTCGTACAACTCAAGCCATTGGATCACCCCGAAACTCACGCGACAATCTGATCAACATCTCAGATTGATCCATTTCAGCGAGTGATGATCCACCATTTGATCATCCAGATTTTTGCGCCCAAGGCTGATGGACGATCTAGATTGCGCCACGTCATAATTGGATAATTAAAATTATATTTTATTTATTAATTCAAATTATTTATTTAAAAATTGCGAAAAAATGATTAAAAATACGGGAAAAATAATTAAAAAATCTAGAAAATAATTTTAAATTCAGGGTAAAATTTTTGAGCCTCTGGGTAAATAATTGTTGGTTAGAATGATTAATTAGTGCTCTCGGAGAGCAAATCATCGCTTGGAAAAATTGGATAAATGGTTCGAAAAAATAATATAAAATCGGAAAAAATACCAAAAATCCAGAAGGGCCTGAGAGCAAACTTGGGCATGTTACCAGCTCAGAAAAATACCATCACCCCTCGAACGAGATTCGAGCACCCTTTGAGGACTCCGATATAGCCCTATACGCCATTAAAACAGCAAAACTTGTAACGCCCCGATTTCCATATACTGGAAAAACGAGACACGAGCCAGGATCTTTTCTTCAATTAGTCACAATACACAGAAAAACAGGAGAATTTAAAAATTTTTATTCAACACCCATTGTATTACAAGTCTGAATATCATACAACTGCAATACATTACAATAGTGTTATAATAATACCTTTACAATCCCAAGTATTTCAACCTTCAACAAATTACATCAGAGTACAAGGAATGAAGAACAACACTTGGTAACTCTTACACGAGTACTTCTCAACTAATAGATAATCCACATACATGTTACAGCGGAACTAAACATGACACTGACTCCTCGCTTTCCTTGCCTTGAGTCCTCCTGAATCTCGCACTTATACTTCTGTGATCCAGTACCTATTGAAGTGGGAACATCAGTATTCACTGACGCTTTAAGGCTGATAATATAGCAGCGAATCTCCCAAACAACATACAGAACATGGCAATTTGTGTCGGTGTAGTTTAAGTGTTCGTGAGTGCTATGACTAGAATCTAACGCAATATTAACTAAAAGTAGGATGCTCCTATTCTAATGTCAGCAAGTCTCTGAAGCAACATGCAGCCCATACTACATGTGCCCCATCTCAAGTCGTTTCTCCATATATAGGGATTTGAACCCGCGTTATGAATTTCTAATTGTACACAACCTGTTCCTGACAGATACAATGTGACTGATGAGGTTGCAGATACGGTCTAGTCCTGTTATTGCAGTCAATAGTGGTGTCCTTGTTTGCCACTATTGACGAGTCGCACCGGACCCCACTCAAAAGCCAGACGAACCCTCGGGGTTTCTGCCAACAGGAGAGCCCCCTACTGCCCCCTAGCCAGACCGTAGTCCATGGCCTGTTCGCTTCCCCGGCATAGGACCCGGCGGATTTTCGGGGTGCATCCCCCTAGCTCCGCCCGCCTTATCATGGCACTTCAGGAATTAACAGTGTGAGATACGCAACCCGTGCTCCCAACTCGTAAGAAGCCACCGTACGTATCCCTTTGACGGGAAGGTACAACCCAATAACACCACCTAAGGTCTGCCCTAAGGGACAAGTTGGTCGTAAGGGGCCCCCTACAACCGACTCCTCTCTTTCCGGCAAAAGGTTTAAGTAAATGATCTTCATAAGTCACTACCCTAATGATGTCCCAAACCCTGAACACTCCTAGGGATGACAATATTATAAACACAACATGCTAGGCCTTAAATTAGACTTCGCAAGACAACTCTACTAGGCTGCTCAACCTAGACTTAGCAGAATCCCTCAGGATCCGGTTCCTGGCCTATCGATCCAAGACCCCGGCAATGCGAACATACATGCATGCCACTACCCTGAACTTGGATTTCATCTATACTCCGGTCCTCGATCAACCTACACCGGTTAAGATTCGACGGTACACAAGGAGTGACTCCTCCACAATTCCTTAGGAGTAAGAAAACATATGTCTTGATGGTCAATAGCCCCTAGGGTAATAATATCACCCTAGACGAGCACAACGAATTGTGCACTAGCTAACAAGCTGTATACGAGTAACTAACCACATACGAGCCAATAAGCTACGTATGAACCAACAACTACATACGAGCCAGGCGGGCCTCGTAGAAGATAACAACGTACATACCAGCCAAATAAGCCACGTATGAGACCAACAGCTACGCACGGGCCGGTCGAGCTGCATACGAGACAACAACCTACATACGAGCCGAATAAACTACGTATGAGACCCACAGCTATATACGGGCCAGTCGAGCCACGTACGAGCACAACCATATGCAAACAACCATACAGGTAATCAAACCTATAAGCAACCAAATGTGCTTACTAACAACTCGATCTTCTATAATTAGAAGCAACAGAGGAATCTACTAATAGTCTATGATAGGCATTCTACCAATGAAAAGCCCGAAGGCGACATAACAACCTTTATCAAACTAACTATTACTAGTGATCTTTGCAATCCTTATTACCCATAAGGATGAGGAATGCCCCCATGATAGGGTCCAATTTCAATTTGAACCTCACACACTAGAACTCACGGTTTCCTTTCAAACGACCTAGAACTATATGTGACTGGATTCTCGGCTCTCTCTCAAGTTGAGCTAGAATCACCTAGGAGCTAGATGCATGGGTTCATGGTTCCTTTTCAATCTTTCACTACCACGTACAATTCAAGCGCGGTTCTATTAACTAGAATACTACAATACCCCATTCAAGCATGCATTGCTCTAAATATGTAATCTCAAACAGGGGATTCCTTCTAGGGAATTAACTAGAACTACTTCACAACACAGTATTGTATCCACGACATGTTTGGTCCTTCACTAATGCTACAACCACCCCACGTTAGTTCTTTACTACATAATAACTACAACATGATAGTTGATACTACAACTACAATGTGATAGTTACTACTATAACTACAACACGATTAATTTCTTTGCTAAACACTTTAATTACAAGCATGGATACAACCTACGTAGAAAACTACTATAAGTTAAGCATGAATAGCTACTAGATTGGCATGGATACCTCTTACTACTTTATGCATGGCTAATGCTACCACTTGCCCATGAGTGCCAACAATTTAGCATGGTATACCACTTAAACTTTATTCTACAATAATTCTTAAGCATGGTAGGAACCTACAACAATCTTAAGCATAACATACTACTTAAGTATTCTTACAACAATCTTAGGCATGGTAGGTGATTGAACATTAATCCTACACATTTCTAAGCATGGTATTCAACTTCAATATTAATTTATAGCAATCTAAGCATGGTAGGTGAATTAAACATTAATCCTACAACGATCTAAGCATGGATATGTACTTGGCATAAACCTACAACCTTCGTAAGCATGGTAGATTAATTAAACATTAATCCTACAATAATCTAAGCATGGATATATACTTAGTATCAATCTACAACATTCCTAAGCATGGTAGATTAATTAAACATTAATCCTACAATAATCTAAGCATGGATATATACTTAGTATCAATCTACAACATTCCTAAGCATGGTAGATATTTTTCCACAATGATCCAAGTATGATATAAGACTTTCCTATCATAATCTCAACATGGTATTTATTTTTCCTACAACATGTACATAACATAAGCATGGTTCTTTTCTACATTAAACCTACAACATGGTATACACTTCAAGAAGGAATTTTCTACAACATGATACATATCATAAACATGCTTCCATTAACCTACAACATGGTATCTACTTCAAGAATGAATTTCCTACAACATGATACACATTATAAGCATGGTTTATAGTTCCTACCATAATATAAACATGGTATTTATTTTTCCTACAATGAACCAAGCATGGTACAAGACTTTCCTACTTATCTTACAACAAAAGAAGCATGGATTTGCTACCTTAAGCATGGTTTCCATTATAGTTAAAGCGAGAATGTCCATTACTATTTCAACATAAACTTTACTTAAGCATGAATGTCACTTAAGCAAGAATATCTACTAACTTTATTTATACATAAACATCTACTACAACCTTACATAGACATCTACTACTACTACTTTATTTAAACATAAACATCTACTACAACTACTTTATTTAAAATATAAACGTCTACTACAACTACTACTACAACTACTTTATTTAGACATAACCTTTATTATTACTAGTTAAACATAAAAGAAATCTTTTTAACATTCTACAACTAATTAGATTAGTTTCTTTTTCATACTAGAATTAGCATCTACCATGGGTTCTTTTTACTTATGTTTTATAAAAGGAAATAATAACAATAAAATAAAGTAAAGAACCCTCAACTTGGTTCAACCAATCATATGCATATTCTTTAGTCCAAGGTTCAAGTGTATGTTCTACAACCCAAAAAATCGGTGTATCCATAAGGTCCATATGCTTATGTATGAGTCCACATTCAAGTCCTACAATCCAAAATGGGTGTACAATCACCATATGCTTATGTTTATTTTAGTCCAACAACCACAACAAGAACAACCATTTTTTTTTCTACAAAGGTTCCATCTTTATGTGTTTAGTTGGCACTATCACTAATTACCTTCCTTTATTCATAGAAAACTACAACAATAACAACACACAACACATCACAAGAACAACCCCCAACAAAAGAAACAAAACAAGGAAGATAAGAAGAAGAAGGAACCTAAAAACAACAACTCAAACAAACAAAAAGAAACAAGTGGAGAACCCCCACCTAAATTCCTTTGATGGAAGGACTTGCTAGCTATACTTCTCCTTCCCCTAAGCTCTTAGAACCTCCTAATAAACCTACAAAAAAACTCTCAAGTTAGGAGTTCACTCTTTCTTTTCCTTTCTTTCTTTTTGTCTTTCTAAAAATGAGACAAAGATGAAGGGAGGGGGGTATTTATAGGGTTAGAGAGAGGGTGAAGAGTGCAAAATTGCACACACATAATGCAAGATCCCCCTTCCTTGATTTGGGGCCGGCCTCACCTAGGGAAGGCATGGGTGAGGTGGAGGTATGGGTGTGAGGGTGAGGTGGAAGAGAGAAGGTTTCTAGAAGAGTTTCCTTAATCTCTTCATGCATACTTAATCTAGGTTAACCACTTAAAAACTTTAATAATTTAATAGGTTTTGTCATAACAAAGACAAGTATTTTGTCCAAAAATACACAATACACAATTTGTATAATGTACTAATCGACATACTACATACATGTGTGTATATATATGCGTATACCGAAAATCTTCGCATAATCCGTATAAAAATAATTTAATTTCGGAAATAATAATAAAATAAATTTTATTATTAGTTTGGAAGATCATGGTACCAATTTGATACAATACGGATGTATACCGACCGGTATCTGGGTACAGATAATGTCTATGAACAAACCGGGTGAAAATCACCAAAATGTTTTAATTTTGGAATTAAAACAAAATAATAAAATAATAATAAAATAATAATTTATACAATGTAATATCCGTCCGGGATATTACAAAACTACTCCCCAAAGGCTGGTTACCCACAGTCTTCGAGAGTGGGAGGCTCGTGATATGGCTAAAAATGAGGTTAAATCGGAACCATTCGAAGTGGGCACGAATCTTAAAGTCACAGGGGCAAGATGATAATTTCACCTACAGACGGGTCCGAATTGGGAACCAGGTCTCTCCTCTTAGACCTGTTAACCCATGAACAGATCTGTTCAGTCAAGAACAGGTTTCAACTCATTAGTGACCAACCCAACAGGATTGGAGGAAATCCTAGCTCATCCTTATCTTGAGCAGGTGGTTGTAACCACCCCTATCCAGCCTCACCGGAAAGTAGGGATTCACTCCTATCCTGAAAGAGATCCCCACAGCGACTATAAATACCCCCTACCTCCTACTGTCACAGGTGATCACTCTTTGTGCACTTGAGCTCTTTCCTATTACTTTTTCTGGTATTGACAAGCGCGTCGGAGGGTTCGTCGCTGGGATCCATCCCGGTGTTTCGAATGTTTGTGCAGGTACGCGGGAGCACCAAGGAATCAACTTGTCAACAAGGAAAAAGTAGGATTCTACCTGTTCAAGTCCCTACGAACCTACAAATTCTGTCTATTGCCCCCACACCAGATCCAGTGGCAACAATATATATATATATATATATATATATATATATATATATATAGACACACACACACACACACACACACATATTTTGCAAAAAAAAATTTAAAATTTTTTTTCAAAAAATCCTGTTCAGCCCGAACCGGACCGAGCCGGTTCAGCTTGATCATAGTTCAAGCCGGGCTGGGCCAAGGTGGGCGTTTGAAGGTTAATGCGGGGCCTGGCCAAAACCGGGTTTTGGAGGGTTCCAGGTCGGGGTTGGCCTGGGTTGCGGAACCAATCCGGATGCCACCTTGGAGAATGTGATTTCAATTTTACAGCTTTATTTATTTATAGTTTAACCCTGAAATTATTTAGATATGCATATGGGTGCTAATTGACAGTGGTTTTCATTTTAAACTGGAAAGTCAACAGTAGTCTTTTTACCTTCACATTTAGAACTTACCAATAATTTTTAACTAAGGAATCACGTGATGGTATCATAAACTTTCCATTTCTTTTCCCATGACATGCTTATTTTCTATTAAGTCCATAACATTTCATGATTACATATACTCTCATACACTAAATTGTTTTAGCACATGCACTTGAATAGATTCATATTACTACATAATTTTGCATTGATAATGTTTCTTATAGTACTTGTTTCTATCTAAGTGTATTTTGTCCATGTGATACTGTTTTAATATTGCTATTGTGTTGTTGCTGCTATTTTCGGTGTAGGAGAAAACAAATACTATGAGTTCATTTTGTAGAAAACAATAAAAGAGCTAACCTTTACTCTTTGTCGGTGTTGATCGCCGAAAACTGTTCTTGACTTTGGACAGTTGGATATGATATAAACTGTTGTGATCGCTCTGACTGACCTGCAAAACAGCCTGACATGCCAGGGTTGGCCCCGACAACAAACCCTCCGACACCCAAGTAAGAAAATTCTAAATATATGAAGAGTTTTATAAGCAAAAATTGTGACTACCTGATTTCTGAAGAGGTCATGAGGTATTTATAGGCGCTGAGGGGCCAATTTCAAGATATTGGATTTATTTCTACTTCTCAGTGTTTTGATAAAGTTTGTTATCCTCTCCTATGTAAAATATAGAGTTAGGACTCTTATTTTTTGATAAAGAGAGAGTTTTTAAACTCTCTCTAATGCATGCAGAGATATAAGTAGTTACTCTCTAGAGATAGAGAATTTAAACTAACTTCTTTGGATGAACCTAGACTCCTTCATGTTGGGCTGCTGTGACAACCCAGTATGGTCGGCTCGTTTGAGTTGATGGGCCTGAAAGTGGCCCAATTCCTTTTTATGGGCCTGTTGTTATCGAAATTACTGTTCTACTTCTTAGAAGCTTCGAGATTCGTGTCCCAATCGTGTGTTCCTTATTTACTACGATTTTTACCCTGATCATATGCCACCCACTCTTGAAGGTTGGACTATTCAGTCTTTTAAGAGTAGTTCGACTCGTTTCAGGTAATTTGAACCACTTTGTGGGTTTTAGGGATGATCTGAGGGGCTAGAAACATCTTTTCGAGCTTCTGGGAGTAGTTGCAGCTTTGTTGAACTTTCAGGACTGGATTGCCCTAAATTTTTCTAGAATTTCATGGATTTTTCCCATTTTTTTTCCGAATTTTTAATTGTTTTTTCAAAAAAATTTAAACAATTTTCCAGTTCATAATTAATTTTCGGATTTAAAAATTAATTATTCTAAATTTACAATTATTTTTTGTAATATTTTAATGTTTTTCAAAATTTATAGTCTTTCTTTAGAATTTTTAATTATTTTTGGAAATATTTTAATTAATTAATCAGAATTAACAATTAATAAAACAATTAAAAACAATAAATCATACCTAAATGCAATTAGACCATTGATCAAGCGAGGATCAGACGATTGAGAGACAGCAATTTCCGCTAGCCTGCTGAGTGTTGCCACCAAGTAGGGGGGTAGCTCGGTGCCGCGCTACGTGGAAAAAAAGTTTTACTCTCTTTTTTCTTTCTTTTTTTTCCTAGCTTTTTCAAACAACATGTTGACGTCAGCAAAATTTTTAAATTTTTTTCCGAAAAATCTTGGCCTTTGATCCACTTGGTGTGAATTTTGAGCAATCCAACAGGCAGAAAGCACATTTTCCAAGTTTTTGCTCAGTGTCATGTCCACTCGATGGTTGCCACCGAGCAGGGCTTGATCGTTTCTTGACACCGAGCAGAGTGTCTGCTCGGAATCTTGACACCGAGCAGAGTCTTCTTTTGAGAGGATCTGGTATGCTTATCGTGTATGCACAGATTTTGAGGTGATATGATTGCCAAGAATTGGCATTTTTGGCATCCAGCTCAGCAGCACACTTGCACGGAGTTTTCCGCTGAGCTATTCACTTGGTCAGTGCATGGGTCCGAGGTGAGGTCGTTTTGTTGACGTGGCGATGAGTCTGTGCGAACTTCGAATCATTTTTGGGGCGTTTGGGCTTCATGATTGTTAGAAGTCCAACTGACCTCTCCCTTCATCTATATAAACCACCCCTCTCTTCGCTACTCACCTCATTCTCTCCCATCACTTTCTCTTTCTACCTTGGAGCTTTTCTTTAAAATCCTTCATTAGCCAATTCCAGTGATCTTTCGGCAAGATTCTAGCGAATTTTCTGGCGAGAGTCCGTTGATCGGTTGTACTAGTCACTTCAGGTAATTATTTATTTGTTACTGGGCCCTGGTGTTCGAGCTTACTCACCGATCTCTCGTGAGTTGTGTTTCTTCCCACTTAATGTTTTTCATGATGGACTTCGTCTCCCTGCATCCCTTTGTTAGAGTGGTTTTGAGGTGGTACACGTTGAGCCCAGTCCACTACATGCTAAATATGTGGAGACATGTGAACAGCTTAATGTTGTAGTGTAAGGTGGCCATATTTGAGTTGAGGTTGAGTGTGTGGAGTGCGCTCTACAAGCTCCACCAGAAAAACAAATTGGATATTAGGTACTGTCTCTGTCATGCCCCGCTTTCCAAAAAGAATACGGAATACGGATACGCAACAAAAGCCCAGCGAATGATTTTCACCATCCATAAGCTGTTCAAGAAATCTTTACAACATTCTCAAGAATCATCAGAGTCAGAAGCAAAAGAATCAACCACATGCACATAATGAGCCAAAATATCAACAAGAATACTTGAAACCAAATATACAAATCTCAAATAGTCATGATCTGAATAAAACAAATATCTTGGGTCACATCACCCAAATAAAAGAATAAGTCCAAGTTTCAAAATACAATATTTTCAAGCAAGCTACAAGAATAATAATAATAAAATGCAACACTAATACTTCATGTCTCCGATACCATCTGGAACCTGTTCTCCAAAATCTGCAATTCAACGAATGCAGGAAAGAGGAAAAGAGAAAATAAGTACCCGTCAATTGCAAGTTACGATCCACTTATAATGTGGGATACAAACACATGGGGAAACTAACTAGCAACATGGTATAAGTATGATGTCAACATAAACAACTAGCATGGTAAGGTGATCAAGTGTATATGGCATAAATCAAATGTCAAGTAATCAAGTCTCATGTAAATATGCATCAAGTGTCAAGTATCATATAATCATGTATCTAGTGTTTATGTAAACAAGTCTCATGTAAACCAGTCTCATGTATCATGTAGTCAAGTATCAAGCAAGCATGTATCATGTTCAAGTCTTGTAGTAAATTACTATCTAGGTAGCACTTCATGCAGCCCACCTTACATGGTTGCTACAACAAATAATTTCGCTTTAGATTTCATAGTGGACCATAGAGGGCAGTATACTTGGGGACAAGTCAAGTAATCAAGCTCCAAGCTTCAAGTATCATGTATCATGTAATCACGTGTCAAATTGTGCAAGTGGCAAGTATCGTGTCTTGCGTGCAAGTATCAAGTAATCATGTGTCAAGTATCATATCTGAAGTAATCACGTAGGATCAGTGGATCCCCTTCCAAGTACACATTTTCGAATTATCCACTATTAGATCTGTCCCTTAAACTCCGGCTTGGTTATTTGTTATTAATGTCAAACAAGCATGTATATGTACAAAATATATCAAGAATAATATAGCATGATCATGCGACAAGTGCAAGTTGCAAGATAAACATGTACGAATGCAAGATATCTCATAAAGAAATAAAATAGACAAATCTCAAGTTCAGGACAACAAGACCATACTGTAGTAAAACAGTGATTCCCAGTGTTACAAACAAGAAAATCTAGATCCGTTAAAGGATCTGGAAAATAGACTTCCACACGAATCCATCGAATATAAATAAGTCTTATATTAATTCACAAAAACATAGCTCAAAACTGGTTTGAATACAGAAAATAGGTTCAGCCAGAAATCAAGAAAACAAATTCAAGAGCAGGAAAACAGCATGAAAACACATTAAATAAATCCACGAAAAATCTGGGGTATTCTCCTATATGTCCAGTATCTAAATATAAAGTTTCATAATTTTCCATTAAAATCAGATCAGTCATCAAAAATAAGGAAACATCAAGAAACCATAGTTTGGCAAATCTGGAATTCCCAACACTACTGTACGAAAACTATGATATCTCGCAACCAGTGAAACGAAATCCAATTCCGCCAAATGGATAAGAAAATAGTTAAAATATAATAACTTTCATATTTCACAAACGGTTTTCATACAGTAAAAGGAATCATAATGAAAATAAGATTCTTTACAGAACCGCGAGTAAAATACAACAAGTATAGAATTCAAAAACGAGCATGAAACAACATATAAAACTCATCAATAAAATTCACCAAAATTCTGGGTAATCCCTAACTAGATAAAGAAATACTGGCCAAAGTTTTGGATCAAAGTAATATATGTAGCATAGTTCTTTAAAATGGTTTGTCATCAAAATTACCGAAAAACAGAATCTAGAAAAGATCGACACCTCTGTAGTAAAACAGTCATCACTCAGTCATACGAAAACAAAATCGAGCAAGGTTAGAGGGATTTGAAAATAGACGAAATTATCTAAAACTCATATTTTATACCGAAATTAAGATACTGACTTTAACACAGTCCAAAACAGCAAACGAAACAGATCAGCAACAAAATACAGATTTTTTCCTTAAAAACAAAATCAACATAGATTCAAGATAATTGATCCAAACACATCCAAATATGAAATCGAGTCTACCAAGTGTCCAAACATCATAATTTAGAGTATCTAACATGTCCACACCAAATATATCACATGGGTATCAACCAAAACACGAATTCTCACACAAGTCTCACATACATGATCAAAATCAAGAACGGGTAAATCTTAAGTTAATTCATGTCCATATTGTGTCGTGAGTCATCTATGGTCAAATTTTCACAATAGAGACTAAACCCACCATGGAAAACACAACAAGAGTCGTCTCTAGACCCAACTACACTATAGGTGGTATTTTTGACTTGTATCAAATAAATAAAATGGAGTACAAGTTACTTGCCTTAACCAAGATGAAGAACGATGCAAATCAAGAATAGGAGCAAAACCCACGAACAAAAATCCACGAATCAATGAATCCAAGCAATTAGAACGAAAATCTCCACACGAACCAAAACTCCAAAAGCAAGATGATAAAAGTGGCTTGCGGCCAAGAGGGAACTCCACGAAAAGGAGTCGAGGGATTGAGTGGTGGTATGAGGTTATTGGGATGGCCAAGGAGGGGGGAAGATGAGGGCTCTGGTGATGTGGGAGAAGGGGCTTGGGTTGAAAGTAGGCCGGAGGAGAAGGGGTGTGCTCGGCCTGAGATAGGGTCGGCCTGAGGTAGGGACGGCCTGGGGCTTGGGGTCGTGTGCGGGTTGGGATGCAAGCAAGGAGAGGGAGAGAGAGAGGGAGGCCGGGATTGTGAAGGAGAAGGGAATTAGGGTTAGGGTTTAGTGGAGAGGGTTTTATATATATAGGGTTTAGTTGTGGGTTAATGGGTATTAGGAGTAGAAGTAGGTTTACCAATGGGTTTTGGGTTTGGGTCAATCAAATAGAAATACAAATAGGATTGGAAATTTAAATTTGGCTTTGGTAATCTAATAGGGATCAACAAATAGGATTGTAAAAATGATAACATCCAACCACCACCACAAGCACCTAAGAAAAATAAACTAAAGAAAATGAGACCAAAATGAAAGAAGGAACCAAAATAATGAAGAACGAACTAAAAGAGACAACCAATCAAACATAAAGATCTCAAAATGAAATAAAATGAATATATATTGAAAACAAATTCCAATATACGGTCCTAAAAAAATACAAGAGAGAAAATACACCAAAACGAAAAAAATACACTCAAAAATATACAAAATGAAAAACAGGGGTTACAGTCTCACTCCTCGACCGAGTGTGAAGTTGATCGATAATCTTGAGTCGATCAAGTTTTGGAAGGAGAAATTCTTCATTATCCATAGTTTTGATCCGTAGGGGAACCCTACTACTTGGCGGGAGAGTGTTCAGAAAAGGGTGGAGGCACATCTCGGGTTGAGTCCCTTGGAGGAGAGCATGCATGACACTCTCTTGGGGTGCCCAACCTTGAAGTGGAGGGAGGTCACAGAGGAGGTCCTCTTCAAATGGTGTCTCAGTCCGAGAAACCCTAGTACGCACTCGCTTTTGGATATTCTCCTTATTTGTACACTTAGTTTATTATTTTCTGCTTTCCTTTGCAGAGGCAGCCAGTATAGACTTTGGTGCTATCATGAAGAAACGTTTGGGGCTGAGCGGCAAGGCCTCTGACGAAAAGAAGAGGAAGTAGGTCATAACAAGACCTGTGTCAGCCAAGGCCGCCAAGAGCTCTACGGAGACTACCCCCGGGGCAGCCTTGGGATCTCCTCCCATGTAACACCCCGACCCCAACTCAGACAATTTATTTATTTATTAGTACAACTGCCCACTACAGGTAGCCTCTCAAAATGTGGTTAACCAATTAGGTGACTCTTGATCATAGGCAATATTATTTATTATTTTATTATTCATAATTTCTTCCGATGTGGGACAAATAAATTCCCACACCACTCCTTTCTCTTGCGCATGTGAGCAGCACGCACCCCCCCCACCCCCCCTCCCGCCACATGGTAGGCACACAGCAGCAGCAGCTCTGCTGCTGCCCTCTTCTTCTTCCCTGTGCCCCACGCCCACATCACCCCATGCTGTCAAAGCACAACAATCCTCCTTCTCATTTATAATCCCAACATTATTACAATATTTACCACTCTATATTGTTACAACTTTGCCATTATATATATATATACATACAATATTATACTAATATATTATACCTCCAAAAAATATGGGATGCTACATCCCATTTCTTTGGCTAGCCCTGCGACCAGGGGCTTTTCTTTAGCTACGGTGCTTGCGATTAGGCCCCCTCCTCTTATTGCGGAGGTTGAGTCTGTTCTTACCGATGAGGTGAAGAAGATCTTCGTCTCAGACTGGTAGGTAAGGAAAATCCCTCTTCTTCTATCCATAAATATAAAGGACCGACCTACTTCCGAAGTCCACCAATATTTTACTTTTATCTAATCTCAATCCAATCCGAGAGAAGGACACAAGAAATGTATTAAGTGTCAAACCGCTTACAAGTGGAAAATGAATGTCGGGACGAGTATACTTAAGTGGCATTTAGAGAGAGCACACCCGAAGTTATCACAAGACACTCTAACCTAACAAAAGATCAACCCAAAGACCTGTCACATACATAGCCATAGTTATGATCAGGCAAACCGTTTGTTGGGAATGTCTAGACTAGTTATAAAAGATAAGTTACCATTTTCCTATGCCGAAAGTAGAAACTTAGACAATTTTAACCAAACCGCCCTAAACTCCCATTTTAAACGGACTGATAGGAACATTGTGAAATAAGATTGTAGATTAGCTTACGAAGAGGCTAAAGAGATGTTAGTTGCAACCTTGAGTTCATTAACTTGTAGGATTTCGTTGACCTACGATGGTTGGGTAGGTTGTGTATACCAATGATGTGTGTTACTTATCATTGGATAGATACCGATTATTTACTTCAGAAGAGGATTATACAATTTAGATTTGTGAGGCATCCACATAAGAGTGAGATTATCGCGAAACATATCACAGAAGCATGCAATAATTTTGATCATGATAAAGTTCTTACAATTGGTTTTCATAATGCATCTAATAATACTAGGGCTATTTCTTCTTTAAAGGTTATGTTAAATCCAATAGTGCTTATGATATTTTATATTAGATGTGCATATCATATTTTGAACCTTTGTGTCCAAGATGCACTGAAACACGGTAATGATAGGATCAGTGCAATGAGTGATTGTGTGAATTTTATTACTTTGAGTGGTCCCTTATATCAAGTTTTCCATGATTGGTGTAAGATAAAGGGTATTATCTTTAAACAGTTACCTAAAGATATTAAACATCATTGGTATTCAACTTACGAATTACTTAGTGTTACTACTCATTACAGATCTAGTTTAAAGGAATTTTGTATTGCAATGGCTATGAAAAACTGTAGATTAGATAATGATTTTTTGTTGTTTGCCGATAGTTTATTGAAACTTTTAGAACCTTTTAATGATGCAACTTTGCAATTTTCAAAATCTTATTCCTCTACTTCTAGTGGTATTTTACTACAACAATGACTCTGACCCTTTAATTGGAACACTGGTTTATTCTACTTATCTTAAAATTTTGAAATATTTTCATCATATTCCTATGTTGTATTGTGTTGCGAGTTAATGAATCATGTGATTGAGTTAGACGACACAAAGAATTTGATTGGTATTTTTTATACATACATTCCCCATGATTAAATAGAAGACTATGGTCATGTTACATTTATTTCTAATTTTGAATCTGTATCGAATAACTTGTATGATAGTTATCATAGAATTTTTGCATCCACTACTCATACACAGCATGTTAGTTTATCATCTTCTTTTAGATCCAAAGGTAAGGGTCTTGCATTTTCCATTACTGTAAATGATGTTTTGAATCGTATAAAATCGAGATAACCTAGGAGAAATGCACCTAATGAGTTGAACTGGTAAAATCAACAACCTGCCAATGAAGAACAAGTCGATGTGTTAACATTTTGGAAACACAATGAATCAACCTTTCCTATTCTTTCTCGTATGGCTAAAGATTTGCCACAGTGTCAACAGTCGCATCTGAAAGTACTTTCTTTCTTGGTGGCAGGATTATGAGTCCAAACAGGAATCGCTTGGTATCGAAGAATTCGGAGATGCTCGTATGCGCTTTAGATTGGATGAAAGCCGATGATAATACCCAAGATTTTCTTGAAACGGACCAAAACGGATCAAGTAGTGACGAATGAAGATTGAAGACCTACTTTAAAGAAGACTCAACGAGTGAAAAAATGCAGGATTTTAGGGCGAAGAGATTCTAGGTTTAGGTCAAGTAGAAGTGCACGATAGTATTCCAATGCCTTCTCTTCAATCTAGCCCTTGACCATCTCAAACTCTAAACATCCCCTTAACTGGTAATTTTTAAGTATGTCATTTTTTATGAATTGCAATTTTATTTGATTCAATGTAACTTTGTAATTCATTAACAAAATATAATATACGATTTCTTCCCATAATTCTATATTGTCTTTCAATTTTGTTTTTTCTTTATTTTTTTGCTTTATATTATAATTATAAAAAAAACCTGCCCCGTCCTGGCCCACCTCGCCTCCCAATAGCCAGGCTGGTGGTCCATGTCCAGGCCGGGGTTTACCACATTCAAGCCAGGGCCGACCCGACCCGTCGTTGACACCAAACCCGCTCGAGCTCGCTCGCACAAGAAGGTAGCCTACCTGGTTAGCCCATTTGCCACCCCTACAGAATGATAGGAGCACATTGGTTGTGGGGAGTGTCAGGGATACTTCTTTTGAGATCTCCCGAGAAGTAATGTCAGCATGTATCATGTTTAGCATTGGTATAAATATGTACCCGATCTATACGGGTCTGAGTTTGGGTCCTAAAATATAAACCGTTGCAGTTTTCGGGCCGAGTTCGTATCCGCTCAAAGTAGACCCAACCTAGACCCAGACACGAACCCATTAAAAAATACCCAAAAAATATGGAATTTGAATAATAGGGTGATAGGGATATACGTGTAAATAGTAATTATTGAAGATAGATGTGTACATATAATATTTATCATTCACTTAGGTGCAAAGTTGTCGTGCTACCGGATCTGATGGGAAAAGTTATTTTAAGTTGGACTTGGACCCGAAACTGGCCCCGATTCTCACAGGTCGGGTGCGAGTCAAATTTTTGAACTCGTAGGGTATCGGCTCTGGGTCCGGGTAGTGCAGGACCCAACCGATAGTTACTGATACCAGCACTGATCGTGTTGTTTTGCATAGTTTTCTTTCGTTCTCCTAGCCTCTTATGAGTGTTAAGGCCCTCTTTGTTTTCTGCATATCACTTTCCACTTTAGCCACTTTTTGAAACAAGTGGTAGAGGAGAAGGTGTGGAAGGTTGCAGCGACCGATCAAAGGTGGAGAGGGTGAAGGCCGTTAGGGCTTTGGATGCAGCGGAGCTTCGGGAGGAAGCTCAGGATGATTGATTGTCCAACTGGAGGATTCCTTGAAGAAGGAGAAGGAGCTAGCGACAAAGGGGGGAGAGGATGCGATAAAGGGGGGAGGATGCGGTGGCATGCGAAGTCCGATGTTGTAACACCTCGAATTTCAAATAAGACAGAATTCGAAGTTCCACAGGATCTTTACATTTCATTTTGTACAATTTTATAAGGAATTTAAAACTTTTATTTAAATCAGAGTCTTTTACATCAACACACAGCGGAATAAATAAAATACAACAATGATAAATGTACAATTGTAACAACTCTAGCATTAAAATAATTATCAGCATCAAATTCATCTTTAAGTCTTCTTGTAAACTCCAAGTCTTGCATATAAAACTGTGGACACATCAGTTGCTTACAACCGACGAAATATTATACACGGCCATCCTCACTATGCCGAATAGTATAATAATTCTTAAACACTTTAACAAACCACAAACTTGATCACAAAACAAAGCTAAAGAGGGACTATCCTATTGATGTCGTGGGTGCTGTGCACCTAGTCCTTAATGCAGTTATTTATATTAATTGATACTAATGCGCACTTATTCGGATTCTATGCATCCCATACTACATAGATCTAAGGGCAAACCCTTAATCGTTTTTCATTTTGTAGGGTTCAATCCCTCGCTATGACTTAAACTACTACAGTAACTATGATAAGTATGCTAGATGTTCTATGAGTTACGAGCCCATGTCCAGACAGCCTGGAAGGGAATCCCACATCGTGACATGACGCATCATGTAGAGCCTATGGACAATTCAACCTCCGTCATGGAACGATGGCACACCCGTGGTCACCAAACACCCCACAAGCGTCGCCACCGGGACGATAATTCCGGAGTATTGTTCACGCCATGACATGACGCATCAAGCAAGCAACATATGAATCACTCTCACACCGCCAATCCGATGGCCTTCATACTTGTGTTTTTCTCTTACTTTCATCATATTTTCACTATTGTGTAGTCCTTACAATTTAGTTTGGTTGAAAAGAAAATCATCACAACCTAGAGCTAGCTTACCCTACCGGACTTAAACCAAATAAAAGAGACAGCCAGCCTACCCAGCTACTTCTCAAGAGATGCTCAACCCGCACTGGTTAGCTCTCAAATCATAAATAAAACTGCCGGTCACTAGGGTCTCGCCTAGACTCTAGATTCCAACAACTATCTCTTTCTAGAAATCAACAATAATTCAAATTCAATCTCAAATAACATTTCATTTTCTTTATTCATAAACTCTTTCGCAAAGAGAAACATTTCCTTTATAAACTTATAACATAAAGTATCTCAATCGCATGAAATAATTTAATTCAACCTCTTTTATCAATTAATCACTTATAACCTTGTATACAGTATCAAATAATCTTTAAATCACATGTTAATAGCCATAAAATCTCATTAAGAAGAATCTAAATGCATTCCCAATTTTCATCTCTCTTTAATTATACAAAAGTCACAATTTTTAATTAAAATAACTTCTTATTCTTTTAATCGAATAAACTCGAGTTCTTTAATGTAAAATTCCCTTTTAATCTCACAAAATATATCCAAATAATATAGAAATAATTTTCATAAAGTCTAAACAATTTTAGAAAAATATTAGTAATTTTTCCCAATTTTTTTTCACTTTAAGAACTCATAAAAACGTAAAAATATATAAAAAACAAAAAAAGTGGCTACTAGCTTTCGAACCCAAGCCCAAAGGAATTTTTAACCAAACTATCCCACTTTTTGTAAGTGATATGGCTAAAAATGGGGTTAAATCCGAACCATTCAAAGTGGGCACGAATCTTAAAGTCACAGGGGCAAGATGGTAATTTTACCTATGGACAGGTCCGAATTGGAAACCGAGTCTCTCCTCTTAGACCCGCTAACCCATGGACGGATCTGTTTAGTCGAGAACGAGTCTCAACCCGTTAGTGACCAGCTCAACAGGATTGGAGGAAATCCTGGCTCGTCCTTATCTTGAGGAGGTGGTTATAACCGCCCCTATCCAGCCTCACCGGGAAGTAGGGATTCACTCCTATCCTGAAAGAATCCCCGCGGCGACTATAAATACCCCCTACCTCCTACTGTTACAGGTGATCACTCTTTGTGCACTTGACCACTTTCCCTTTACTTTTTCTGGTATTAACAAGAGCGTCGGAGGGTTGGTGGTCGGGATCCATCCCGGTATTTCGAACGTTTGTGCTGGTCCGCGGGAACACCAAAGAGTCAACTTCAACAAGGAAGAAGTAGGATTCAATCTGTTCGAGTTCCACGAACCTACAGATTCTGTCTATTGCCCCCACACCAGATCCAGCGGCAACAGATTGGCACCGTCGGTGGGAAGTACACGACAAGCAACCCCACCTTCCTCCTTCAGCCAAAACTACTCCTAGCCATGCCTCCCAAGAGGAAGCCTGCTAACTCCAACAAAAGAACAACCTCTTCTCATCCACCTCCTCCTCCTCCTCCGGAGGATCTCCCTCCACCCATTCAGTAGACCCTGCAGCTCGAGCAGAAGGCTCCTCAGTCTATTCTACAGCCTATAGGGCCCCAGGCATACGTGGGGGAGCCCTCTAGGCAAAGCCACCAAAAGCAACCTGTACATTAGGTTCGGGTGTCCATCCACAACGCTTCCACATATTCTATGGCCTCCCATAGTCCTCCTACACCAAAGGATCTACGGGACGTGCTTAACAATCGGCAGACCGAGCCAGGGCCCGATCTCCGGACTCATCTAGAGGAAAGGCAGACCCACGAGGCGAACCCTCGCCGGGAGCACGCGAGGGATCGGCCACCGCGCCGATCAGACCGCAGGGGGTCCAACTCCCCCCGGAGGCGGAGGGATTCACCCCTGCATCGCCCAAGGCGAAGCCGCTTCTCGGCTGGCCATCCTGCAGCCCGAGCCAATCATGAACAGGAGGCCCCCGTCACAAGGGCAGAATTTCAGCAATTCCAGGAGGCTGTCCTCTGGGCACTCAACGCCGCCCCTAACAATGGCTCTCGGGCTCCCAACCCTCGGCCAGCTCATTGCCCTCATCACCGCTCCCGAAGTCCCAGGCCAGCTCCAAGCCATCACCACCGTTCCCCAAGTCCTAGGCCGGCTCCTGAGCCATCGCTGCCCTTCTCCCGATCACTACCGCTGCTCCCGAAGTCTGCTTCCTACTCTAAGTCACCCCCCTCGTTCTATCAGTCCGCCACCTACTCAGAGCCATTGCCGCCACCGCCCCAACCCTCCTCATCATGAGGACAAGTCTCGGGGCTCATCCAGGCAAGACCGAAGGTAGGACTCGGTCTACCGCCGTCTCCACGAGATGGAGAGGCGCCTCGGCCAGCTCGACCGAGACGAAGAACGACGGGTGAGGGTCCTCCGTCTAAGCAGGCCCCCATTCTCCCATGCCATCATGAAGGCCCCAGTCCTAGACAACTTCATACCTCCACACTTCGAGACCTCCACTGGGGAGACCGACCCTGCGGATCACATTGAGAGTTTCAAAACTCTCATGATGATCCATCATGCATCTGACGCCCTCCTCTGCAAGACCTTCTCGGCAACACTGAAGGGGCCGGCACGAGAGTGGTATTCTCGACTTGCACTGGCATCTATCTTCTCCTTCGACCAGTTCGAGGGTCTCTTTCTCACGCACTTCGTGAGCAGTTGCCGCACAGAGAAGACGAGTGCCTCCCTACTGTTCCTCAGTCAGAAGAACGGCGAGCGATTGAGGGACTACATTAAACATTTCACTGCTGAGGCTAGGTCCATCGCCTTCTTGGAACCTTTGGTGGCCACGGTCGCCTTCAAGTCCAACGTTCTCAATGCAGATCTCAGGGTGTCTCTCGCCAAGAAGACCCCTCAGGACTTCTCAGAGCTCCTACTCCGGAGTGAGAAGTACATCTGAGCGGAAGAAGCTTTCCACCGCCCCACCTTTGAGGTGTCGACTTCTAGGAATAAGCGGAAGGATGCAAAAGAAGGAGCTAAGAAGCTCCAGAAGGATAACAGGGGCCAGCGGCGTTCTCTCCCCCGCTTCGAGAAATTCACTTCGCTTAACGCCAGTGTATCTGCCATCCTAATGGAGATCGGGAACGAAGGTCTCCTGCCGGCACCTCCGAAGATGAACATCCCCGGGAAGAAGAGAAATCGGGACAAGTGGTGTCGTTTCCATCGGGACCACGGGCACGACACTGATGATTTTCAAGTCCTGAAGGATGAGATCAAGGCCCTCATCCAGAGTGGGCAGCTTACTTGGTTTGTGAGAAGGGACCGAGCCGATCTGCCTCCACTGCCTAGGGAGGCTAATAGGCGGACTGAGCAGTGCACGGAGACTCCGGAGGCCAAAGTAGAGGGCATCTTGCACCTGATACACGAAGGCCCAATGGGGGGAGATTCCAACTCCTCCTGAAAAGCCTTCGTTACGGAGGTCAACTCCATGCAAAGCCATCTTCCCCTAAAAGGCCTGGGAGTCCTTGTGACGTTCTCCGATAGGGACTTAGAAAGGGTCCGCATGCCTCACTGCGATGCCCTCGTCATCAATCTCCGAATGGCGAACTTCAACGTTTGTCAGGTCTTGGTGGACAATTGCAGCTCCGTCAACATCCTTTTCTTGGAGGCCTTCAAGGGACTCCAACTATCGAGGGACCGGCTCAAGCCCGTAGGCTACACTCTTCACGGGTTCACTGGGGTCTCGGTTACGATCGAGGGAGCTATAACTTCATGGTGGTCGACGTCAAGGCTGCCTATAATGTTATCCTGGGTCGACCAGGTTTGGTCGCACTCCAAGCTATTCCATCGGCCTACCACAAGAAGATGAAGTTCCCTACGCCCTCAGGAGTGGGAGAGGTGAGGGGAAGCCAAGAAGCGGCTCGAATGTGCTATATGACCTCGATGGGGGGTCCAGTCCTCTCCCTAGAAGCCCTCGAACTTCTCCATGAGGGTAGTCAGACTATCTCTAAGCCAGTGGACGAATTAGAGGAAGTGGCCTTCTCTGAAGAAGACGCCTCTAAGACGTTCCACATCAGCAAGGCTCTCTCCCCCTCCATTAAGCAAGACATCTCTCGGTGCATACGGGAGAACCGCGACCACTTCGCTTGGACCGCGACAGACATGCCGGGGATCTCTGAGGAGCTCTTAATGCACCACATGAGCGTCGCCCCTGGGGTTAAGCCTATCCAACAGAAGAGGCAGAAGTTCGCTTCCGAGCGACAATAGGCGATCAAAGAGGAGGTCAAGAAGCTCCCCAACGCTTGATTCATCCAGGAGGTGAATTATTCTGAGTGGCTATATAATGTGGTGATGGTCAAGAAATCCAACGGGAGCTAGAGGATATGCACCGACTTCATCGATCTCAATAAGGCATGCCCGAAAGACCCCTTTCCCTTTCCAAGCATCGACGCCCTAATCGATGCACCCTCCGAGCCCGAGCTCCTCAGCTTCATGGATGCTTACTCGGGGTACAACCAGATTCGGATGTTCCCTCCCGACATCCCGAAGACCTTCTTCGTGACAGACCAGGGCCTGTACTACTACAAGGTAATGTCGTTCGGCTTGAAGAATGCGGGAGCTACTTACCAACGCCTCGTGAATAAGGTCTTTCGAGACCAGATTGGCCGAAACATGGAATTCTACGTAGACGACATGTTAGTCAAGAGCACCTGAGGGTAGGAACATGTCCTCGACCTTCAAGAAGCCTTCGAGGTGCTCAGGAGGCACAATATGAGGCTGAATCCAAGTAAGTGTGCATTCGGAGTCTCGTCCGACAAGTTCTTGGGGTTTATGGTCAGTCAGAGGGGCATAGAGGCTAACCCCAAGAAAATCCAGGCAATTCTCAAAATGGCTGCTCCCTCCAATGTCAAAGAGTTTCAGAGGCTCACGGGATGCCTCGCAGCAATTGGGCAGTTCCTCTCCAAGTTCGGGGAAAAGTACCTCCCCCTCTTCAAGGCCCTCAGGAGGGCTAAAGGTTTCGAATGGGGGGAACAGCAGCAGAAGTCCTTCGACCAGCTCAAGGCATACCTAGCTAATCCACCGCTCTTAAGAAAGTCGATGCCTGGGGAGGTCCTCTACTTATATCTCGCCGCTTCGGACCAAACCCTCAGTGCGGTCCTCGTAAGAGAAGAGGCCCGAATGCAGAGCCCCATCTATTATGTGATTAAGGCCCTCCGAGATGCCGAACTCCGTTACTCGAAGCTAGAGAAGATGGTCCTTGCCCTGGTCATGGTGGCCCGAAAACTCTGCCCTTATTTTTAATCTCATTCGGTTGTCGTCCTAACTGAATAGCCCCTCAAGCAAGTTCTCCACTAGCCCGAGACCTCCGGACACCTGATGAAGTGGTCCATCGAGGTGAGCCAACATGACATCAGCTACCAGCCAAGAACAGCAATCAAGGTCCAAGCTCTGGCCGAATTCATTGTGGAGAGCTCCATCCCTGACCCTTGCGAGTCATTTGCCGACCCCTTCGTTTGGACCGTTTATGTGGATGGGTCTTTTTGCGCCGACGGAAGTGGGGCTGGTGTTATCTTGGCTGGCCCAGAAGCTTTCGTCCTCCAATACTCCCTCCCCTTAAACTTCCCGGCCTCAAATAACCAAGCAGAGTGTGAGGCCCTCATAGCAGGGCTCTGCATGGCTCGCAAAGTCGGGGCCAGACGGGTCAGGATCTTTAGTGATTCCCAACTGGTCGTAACCAAGTCTCGGGCGAATACGAGGCGAGGGACGGCCGTATGGCTAGGTACTTGGCAAAGGTAAGGGAGCTTTTAGCCCTATTCGAAGATGTTCAACTCCAGCAGGTTCCCTGAGAGGAAAATGCGCAAGCGGATGTCCCTCTCTAAGCTCGCCTCCTCGTCTCTCCAGGGTTTAGAACGGACCATCTTGATAGAGGTCCTTCTCAGACCAAGCATTGATGAAGACGGCTCGGAGCCAATGGAAGCCTACCCCCTAACACTTGGGGAAAACTGGATGAAGCCCCTCCTCGAATACCTCCGAGACGGGGTCCTTCCCAAAGACCCGAAAGAGGCAAGGAGGATCAGGACATGAGCCGAGCGGCACACACTCCTGGACGGGGTCATGTACAAACGCTCCTTCACCCAGATCGACGGTCGACCTTATCTGAGGTGCCTCTACCCGAAGGAAGCACTCTATGCCCTGAAGGAGGCCTATGATGGTCTATGTGGCACGCACTTGGGAGTGAGATCCCTCGCCCAGAAACTCTTGAATTGCGGCTACTTCTGGCCCACACTACTAAGTGACTCTGAGGAGCACGTCTGCCAGTGCGACTCCTGCCAGAAATTTGCCCCGATCCGTTGCCTTTCCCAAGCACAACTTGCCTCCTTGGCAATTCCAATTCCCTTCGCAATGTGGGGGATGGATTTGCTCGGGCCCTTCCCTCCCGTGCCAGGCCAGCTGAAGTTCCTAGTAGTCGCGATAGACTACTTCTTAAAATCGATCGAAGCCGAACCTCTTTCAACAATCACCGAGCACAAGGTCCAGAAGTTCTTTAAGAAGAACATCGTCTGTCGTTCGGAGTACCTCGCATCCTCATAACTGACAACGGAACTCAGTTCACGGGAGCGACCTTTCGCGACTTCTGCACCGACCTCGGCATTCAACAGCGGTTCTCCTTGATATCCCACCCCCAGTCCAATGGCCAAGCAGAGAACGCAAATTGACAAATCCTCTCTAGCTTGAAGAAGAGGCTCGACCGATCCATTAAGGGGTTGTGGGTCGAACAACTCTCGAATGTGCTCTGGAACTATCACACCACCAAAAGAACTCCGACGGGGGAGTCCCCTTCAACCTCACATATGGTTCCCAAGCTCCCATCCCCTTAGAGGTGGGCCTGTCTTCACCCCGACTAATAGCATACAATGAAGCACAGAACGTGAACCAGCGTCGCAACTGCCTAGACCTCATAGACGAAGTCCACGAGAGAGCTGTAATTCGGCAAGAGACCTACCACCATATGATCACTCAGACTTACAATAAGAGAGTTCGGCCAGCCAACCTAAGAGAGGGAGACCTAGTGCTCAGAAAGCTATCGATCTCCGATCCGAGCAAAAGAGGCAAGTTGGCAACCAATTGGGAAGGACCATATAGGGTCTCCAGAGTCATTCGCCCAGGCGTGTATCAACTCGAAGACCTGGGGGGTAGGAAGATACCGAGGACATGGAATGCGGAGCATTTGATGAAGTACCGAGAGGGTGTCTAAACACCATTCCAAGCAACTTCCCCAAGAGCGCTCCAGAAGACGTGTCTAAAATCCTTGTATTTTTTTTATCAAAGTGTAAAGGCAGCTCGCAACTGAGAAGTGGCCGCCTAGTCGTTCTCAATAAAAAGAAATCTTTCCCCGCAAGTTCTTTATCTTTTGAGTAGTCTGACTCTACTTCTCAAGTTCTTTATTTTTGGTAGTCTAACTCTACTCATGAAAAAAAATTTCTCGTTAAAACAACATGCCTGGAGTCCAACACTTGGTTCGACTCCGCTTCAACAACTTTCTTCTAAGCGAGTACGAAGCGAATCGTCATTCGGAATTGCTTCAACGGATGTTGATATTTTCTAAATGACACACTTGGAGTCCAACACTTGGTTCGGCTCCGCTTCAACTACTTGTTTCTAAGCGAGTACGAAGCAGATCACCATTCAGAATTGCTCCTACGGCTATTGGTGTTTTCTAAACGACGCACTTGGAGTCTAACACTTGGTTCGACTCTGCTTCAACTACTTGCTTCTAAGCGAGTACGAAGCGGATCACCATTCGGAATTGCTCCTAAGGCCGTCGGTACTCTCTAAACGACAAGTTCGGAGCCCAACACTTGGTTCGACGCAACTCTTGCTACTCGCAAACAAGTAAGTGCAAAGCGTCCCCCCATTCGGAACTGCTCCTACAACTGTCAGCAACTAAAAATGCTAGCAAAGCATGCGAGTTCACAAAACGAGTATTATTTCATTAAAGCTTTGATAGACAAGTCTAATTACAGACAACCGACTCAACTTTACATCGAGACACAAAACTTGTAAAACCAAAATTACAAGATTACAAAAAGCTACTTCAGCGCCTCCTAGGGGCGGGGATACTTCGGTTAAGAGAAACTCGGGGGCGATAAATGTTGTACTGCATATGCCCTGCCTCGACAGAAGTTCTTAGGCCGGTAAGCCGAGATGCATCATCTGCACCTGACCTAACGGTGGACCCGACAGAGGCTCCGCTTGATGAAGCTGCCACGCTGCTCTGCGCATCTCCGGGATCTCGATGTACAGGGGTGGAGCGAAGCGCGAGCTCGCGGAACGTCATCCCCCTATTATACTCTTCTCGAGTGCAAGACGTAGTTCTGACAGTGCTTCCCTCGGATCGCGGACGAAGACGAGCAATTTCCGTCTCAAGCTAAACAATTAGCTCCTTAAGCGAGTCGTCCGTCACCATTATTTTCTAGTGCGGTAGTTGTGCCGAACCTGCATCGCAAGAGTTATCGGCAATTTTCTACCGAAGATGAGCAACCTCCATGCTCTTGTCGACCGTGACCTTCTTCAGCTCGTCCCACTCTGTTGTCACCTTGGTCAGAGAATGTCGGAGGCGCCTAAGTCTCAAGTCGAGGTTGACAGCCCCCGACGACCCACATCATCGCCTTCGGGGGTCGGCTCGTTGAGCCTCTCTTCTAGTCGCCTGATCTTGAGGTCTCGACGGGCTAAGACCAATCTCAAGTGATTCTGCTCGCGTTCCCCTTTGCGAAGCTCTCACTCTACTTCACGAAGTCGCTCTTGGCTCCTAGCAAGGCCCAACTTTGTCACCCCTAGACCAACCTCGGGACGAACCTCCTCGGCCACACGAGGCACTTCGACGAGTGGCATCACTTCGACAATCTGCAATGAAACATTTAGCCAAACTGTAATGAACACTTAGCCATAAACTTCAAGCAAATTGCAGTAAACACTTAGCCAAAAATTTCAAGCAAATCGTTGTGAACACTTAGCCAAAATTTCAAGCAAATCGATGTGGACAGTTAGCCAGAATTTCAAAAAGTTTTTCATTTCATTGAAGTTCAGAAAGATACATGCGGTGGCCAGTCCGCAATTAGGCGATACATTGCTGATCTAAAATTTAAAAAAACTACAAGTCAAGGCCCGACCTCTTTGACGTGGCCGCTCGTCACTGTAGGATCAGACTTCTCAGGAGCGACAACGATCGCCAAGGGTGTAACCTTGGAGCCAGGCTCGTTGCCGACAACCTCGACTTCGGCATCCGCGTTGTCTTTGCCTTCCTCGTCCTTGTCTGATTCTTCGTCGAAGCCCGGGATGTGGTCGAGAAAGAGGCGCACCCAGAGCAGTCGACCTCGGGGAAATGTTCGGTCACTTGCTCGATGGCACGGGCGTAAGCCTTAGCCATATTGGCCGCAAGGAACCCCTAAGCCTTCTCCATGGTCGCAGCTTCAGCCTCTTTCGCGGAAACGACCTTGGCAGCTTCGACAGCTTCTTCTGCTAGATCGCCGCCGACTCCTTCTGTCGAAGCAGATCGGCCACAAGCTTCTTCACGAGGCCGTCGAGGTACTCCATCCTCGTCGTCTTCCTATCCGCCTCGACCTTCAGCTTATCGAGCTTGTTAGCGATCCGTGTTTTTTCCGCCCGAGCTCTGTCCACCTCCTTCTTCAGCTCCTTTTCAAGTTCGGTTATCTTCTCCATAAGATGACTGAAGTGACATGTTATCTACGGAAGCAAAATGAGTTAGCATGAAATCCAAGAAAATACAAGTATGCAACTAGCAAAACCACGGTATTTACCGACACTGCCGCTCGAGCGATCTCGAGGGCGTCGTCCCCAACTCCGCCGGCGTCCATGGTAGCGTAATCCTTCGGCGTCGCTAGATGCTTGACGGCCTGGATGCTCGACGTCGAGTCGCTGAGGAACCCATCGAGCTTCCGGACTTGCCAGTCTGGGACAAAAATTTTCTTGTGTTCCTCGTTCAGGAACACTTCGGCCTCGGCCGTCAGCGGAGCCGCCTCCATCCCCAAAGCGACCACCATTGGGAACTCGCCTGCCTCGGTTGAGACCGAAGCAGCTGCCATCGTCATCACCCATGGGGCCACAGCGGCCAATGCAGATGCTTCTTCGATGGCACTGGTGACCGTCTTCGGCCTCGGGGAAGTCACCTTCGAGATGACCCACTTTCGCTTCTTCAGAGCCTTGCTGTCGAGAGCAGCCCTCTGAGCCATCACAGCTTTGTAGTCCATGGTTTCTGCACCAGAAGAAGATGTGATTAAACACAAGTAAAAACCAAACGAAAAAAGAAAAACAAAAGGGGAAAACCACATACTAGGGTCTATGCGGCTGAGCCCCCCCGTATAGCGCCTCCTATGTTAGGTCCCTCCAATCGAACTTCGGCTGGTCGAGGAGAACCTGAACCATTTCTTCTTCGTTGGGGTAGAGCACCGGAAGTTCCTTCACCCTCTTCGTCACTTCTTCGATCCAGTCCGAGGGGATGCACCACGGCTCACGACTCCGAATGATGAAGTACTTATCTCGCTGGTGTTTTATCGAGTCGGGACAGCTGATGAGCCGAGCACCATGCCTCGGAGCTAGGTAGAACTTGAACTCCGACTTCTGCTGCTGGTGAAGCGGCTATAGTGTCTGAAGCACCCTTAGATTCGGCTCGATCTCTACCGCCTGGCAATGGAGGATGAACCCGTTGGTCACCCTCCACCTGTTCGGCATGAACTGAATGGGGCTGATCCCAAACCACCGCAGAACTTAGATGGCGAAGGGGTGGAGCGGCAGCCGCACCCCGGTAATGAAGGCGTCGACTGGCCAAAAGCACATATCCACCGGCATCGGTGAATTGGCCCTCACTCCGGGACCGGGTAGCATCAGCTCGAACTCCTCGGGGATCTGATGTAACACCCCGAATTCCAAAACAGACTGAATTCAAAGTTCCACAGGATCTTTACACTTCTTTCGTACAATTTTATAAGAAAATAAAGAACTTTTGTTACATCAGAGTTTACAATTACATTACATATTTACAGCGGAAGCAATTTACAACAATTTACATGAATTGAAATGTATAACTCTTGAATCAATCTTTAAACAGCATGCATTCTGTAGTCTTGTTAATCACTTTAACTACATAAAAACTGTGGGCACGTCAGTTGCTTACAACCGACGAAATATTATACACGGCTATCCTCTCTATGCCGAAACAGTATAACGATTCTCAAATACTTAAACAAATCACAAACTTGATCACAAACAAAACTACAAAGGACTATCCTATAGATGTCATGTAGTGCGGTGCACTTAGTCCTTAATGCAGTTGTTTATATTAGATGACACTAATGCGCACTTGTTCAGATTCTATGCATTCCATACTACATAGGTCTGAGGGCAAGCCCTTAATCGTTCTTCATCTTGTAGGGTTCAATCCCTAGTCATGACTTAACTACTACTGTAACTACGATAAGTATCCTAGATGTTCTATGAGTTACGAGCTCATGTCCAGACAGCCTAGAGGGGAATCCCACGTCATGTCATGATGCATCGTGAAGAACCTATGGACAATTCAGCCTCCGTCATGGGACATGACACCACCCGCAGTCACCAAACACCCCACAAGCGTTGCCTGGAAACATATCCACGTCATGTCACGACGCATCGTGAAGACAGCCTGTGAATACTCTCATACCGTAGCTCCGAGGCCCACATACTCGTGTTTTTCTCTTATTTTCATCACATCTTCACTATGTATCTAATCCTTAGTTATTTGAATCATGAACGAAATCAATTCTTTAGAGTTAGCCCTTCCACTATACCGGTCTTAACCATTTATTCAACATGACCCATATCCTGGTCTTTTCATTTCAAATTTCATTTCAACACATTTCTTTTCAATACCGGTATGAAGCTTAACTACACTCTAGTTCTCAATTTCAATTCACAATCACAAAATTGAGTCTTTATACTCATAAGTTCTTTTTCACAATTAACATGATTTCCATTCCTTTCCATGAATCAAAACTGACATATCAAGTTCAATCTCAATTCTTATATTTCATACTCAAAAAAAAAAATTCAATAAGCACAAAAGATTCTCATACAATAGTTTCTTTCCTTACTTAATTTCATATTGATAAAGTAGCATTTTTCAACATTCACATAGGTCAATAAAAATCATAGATAATCCACTTAAATTTTCTTTCATTCAACAATTCTTCTTTTATAACTTAGTGTGATCTTTTCATGAAAACAGTCACTTTTCATATATATACAAATATCAACTTCATACAATTCTACTTAATTCTTTGCTTCTAAACCATCTTTATTTTAGTCAAATCATGTCCCAAATATTTTTCTTTAAGTCCACATAATTTTAGAATAATTATAGTATTTTCCCCAAATTTTTATAAGCCTCCCAAAGACAATTTATAGTAAGTTATTTCTTGTAAAAATATAGTCTCAAGTTCTCATTTATACTAGGCAACAGGTCCTAGAAAATTATCTCATGAAAATCCAGGTATTATTTGAAACTTCAGGTCAGTCGACTGTTAGAACATGGCCAGTCGGCTATTCTGCAATGATTTGAAACTCGAAAATAAAATGATCAGGACAGTCGACTGTTAAAACATGGCCAGTCGGCTATTCTGCGACAATTTAAAACTTGAAAATAAAATGATCAGGTCAGTCGACTGTTAAAACATGGCCAGTCGACTGTTCTGTAACTAAAATCCGAAATTTATTACTTGACAGTCGACTGTCGATTCTAATTCGGTCGACGTCGATTGTACCAAGTTGCAATTTTGAGTAGATCATGGATATATTTTTGACATTGAAAATAAGATCACAATTTTCATATTATTTATAATCAAGGTTTCCACGAAATAATATTTTTACAACACAAGTTTTCATCTTTCTACAATAATGAAACCTGATTTTAGGCAATCAATTACACATGATGCATTTAATCAACTATAAGCATGTAATCAAATTTTAGGACAAACAAATAGAGCATGGTGGCATGGTAAACATCTATGTTAACAAATCTTAGTTTTGCAATCAATTTAACTCCCTTTTAACACACATTCAACTAATAGCAATTTGTCTCATTTTCATAATGCATGGCTAGATTAGTTAAAATTTCTCCTTAATTCGTCAACCACATCCTAACATGATGTCTAATTAGATGTTTAAGAGAAACACCCACTTTAAAATGGAGAGAAAATTCAAAAGAACTCCAAGAGAATCTCCTACAACGAATGAACAAAGCCTTCTCCTCCTAGATCAAGCCACGAAAATCGCCTTCTCCTTGTTGCAACTTGAACCCGAGCCTCCCCTAGTGCACTTCCGGCCTCCTTCTCCTTGGGTTGAAGAACACAAACAACACTCACTCTTTTCAACTCACAACTCCTCAATCTTTTGTCTTACTACTTGTATCTTTTCTCTCTTTCTATTCTTTCTTTTCAATTTTTTTCCAAGTGTGAGAATGAAGAGTGTTGGAGGGAGTATTTATACATTTTTCTAGGGTGAATGAAAGGCTAGGATTAGATCATATGATTAGAGATTAAGGGCCAAGATGAAGTAGTGAGTTAAAATAACTTTCCATGATGAGAGTAACCAACTCTCCACCACTCCCATCTCTCCCACTCTCCTAATCCTACCGGGCCTAGGTGAGAAGGTGTGCAATGCACACTCCATTGCATGCACATGCCACCTAGTGTCCCTCATTTACAAATTTGTTCATGTGACAAATTTAATTTTCCATGAAATGAGTCTACACTGCAAGTTAGACCATTTCAAAAAAGTATTAAAGTAAATGGGCTCACTAATGGGTCAAACTAACTATGGGCTTTAAATAATTAATTTAATTAATAAAATAGAGTGGGCTTAAAAGACAATTAGGCCTGGATTTTAATTAGGCTTTTAAAGAGAATAGTTTTTTGGAAAAATAATGAGAACAAATACTATATAAAAAAATATTTTATAAAAGAAATTACACAAATAAAATCATACGTGCACAACACGTAAAATCACAAAAATCTCATAAATGAAAACTAGGGTGTTATATCTGAAAACACCCCCCGGATCACCACTAGGTCCGCCTTGTTGAGGATGGAGATGGTGTCGTTGACTTCCGAAGTCTCCCTCGCGGCGTTCTCCTCAAAACTCCACCCCCTTCCGTACACTATCCGTTCGACATGTTCCTCCGGAAGTTCCTGAACTCTATGGAGTCCAGTCAGAACACCCGACAATCTCCCGAACTCCCCCATCCTGCTCGGGTTCTCCACCATGGTCACTACGACCACCGATGTAATATCCCGGATGGATATTACATTGTATAAATTTATTTTATTATTATTTTCGAAATTAAATTATTTTTATACGGATTATGCGATGATTTTCGGTATACACATATATACATACATATATATATACGTACATTTATATTGTACCAAATTAGTATATTGTACAAATTGTGTGATGTGTATTTTTACTTGTCTTTGTCATGACAAATGACTAAGTGGGGATTAGGAGGATTAAGCTAGGATTTAGAATGCATAAGAGATTAAGGAGTTGTTCTTCTAGAAACTCTCTCTCTTCCACCTCACCCTCACACCCCTACCTCCACCTCACCCTACACCATACCTCCCTCACCCTACAAGTCATGGCCGGCCTCCATACCCTTAGGGGTTTTTGTGCAAATGGTGAGTGCAATTTTGCACTCTCCACCTTCTCCTCCACCTATAAATACCCCCTTCCTTTACCCATGTCTCATTTTACAAAGACAAAAAGAAAAGAAGGAAAGGAAAAGAAAGAGAGAACAACCTTTAACTTGAGAGTTTTTGTTGTAGGTTTTTTTAGGGATCATAAGAGCTTAGGGGAAGGAGAAGGTGTGCAAGCTAGTTCTTCCTACCTTGTGTAAAAGGTGGGGGTTTCTCCATCCTTTCTTTTCTCTTTGTTGATTTGTTTTCCCTTGAGTTGTTTGTTTTCTTTTTGTGGTGATGTTTTATTGAGTTGTTGTTTTCTTGTGGTGTATGTTGGTTGTGACAACTTGGAGTAACATTAAGTATGGATGGAATAAGTGATCACTTGAGAGGAAATGAATGGTAGTATTAAACAAAACATAAAGGTGGAACTTTTGATAGTAGTAATTGTTGTTCTTGTTGTTGTTGGACTAAATAAACATAAGCATATGGTGGTTGTGTATACACCCATTTTGGGTTGTAGGACTTGATATTGGACTCATACATAAGCATATGGACTTCTATACCTACCCATTTTGGGTTGTAGGACATACAACTTGAACTACTTGGACTAAGAACATGCGTATGAATGATTGAACCCAAGTTGGGGATTCTTTATTTTAGTTTCTTGATTCCTTTTTATTAATCATATGGGTGTAAGAAAAAGAACCCAACTTGGATTCTAATTCTAGTGTAGTATGATAAAGAAACTAATTTAAGTGATTAGTTGTAGAAGGTTAAAAAGATCACTCTTTTATGTTGACTAATTAGTATAGTTTATGTGGTAGGTTGATGCTTAAGTAATAAAAAGACCCATGCTTGAGTTTATCCATACTTAAAGTATTGAAGATAATCATGCTTGAGTTGTAGTAGATACCGTGCTAAATTGTTGTAGGAATTCATGCTATGTTGTAGATCATGCTTACCTTGTTATAGGATAAATTGTAGTATCCATGCTTAGGTTAAAGTAAGTATCCATGCTTAGGTGTACTAATTATCCATGCTTAATTGTAGCAATTTTTCATGCTTAAGTTAAAGTAATCATCCATGCTTAGTTGTAGCAATTTCTATGTTTATGTTCTATCCATGCTTAGGAATGTGTAGGATTGATGTTTAAATTACCTATCATACCTAAGATTGTTGTAGGAAAACTTAAGTAGTATTACCATGTTTAGAATGTTGTAGGTTTCTACTTGAAATGTATACCATGCTTAAATTAATGCTAAGTAGCATTACCATGTTTAGAATGCTGTAGGTTTCTTGAAATGTATACCATACTTAGATTAATGCTAAGTAGCATTACTATGTTTAGAATGTTGTAGGTTTCTACATGAAATGTATACCATGCTTAGATTAATGCTAAGTAGCATTACCATGTTTAGAATGTTGTAGGTTTCTACTTGAAATGTATACCATGCTTAGATTAATGCTAAGTAGGATTACCATGTTTAGAATATTGTAGGTTTCTACTTGAAATGTATACCATGCTTAGATTAATACTAAGTAGCATTACCATATTTAGAATGTTGTAGGTTTCTACTTGAAATGTATACCATGCTTAGATTAATGCTAAGTAGTATTACCATATTTAGAATGTTGTAGGTTCTTACTTGAAAAGTATACCATGCTTAGGTTAATACTTAAGTAGTATACCATGTTTAGGATATTGTAGACTCATGCTAAGTATATATCCATGCTTAGATTGTTGTAAGATTTATGTTTAAATTACCTACCATGCCTAGGATTGTTGTAGGAATGCTCAAATAATATGCCATGCTTAAAGATTGTTGTAGGTGCCTACCATGCTTAAGATTGTTGTAGAATGATGTTAAGGTGGTATACCATGCAAATTGTTGTAGGTTAAAGTAGTAAAGAAAATCATGCTTTGTTATATACCATGCTAAATTGTTAATGCTCATGGGTAAGTTGTAGCAATTAACCATGCTTAAAGTAGTAGGAGTTATCCATGCCTAAATCTAGTAGCTATTCATGCTTTAACTTATAGTGGCTTTCTACTTAAGTTGTATTCATGTTGTAGTTGTAGTGTTAATGAAGAACCTTCATGTTGTAGTTGCAATATTGTGTTGTGAAGTAGTTCTAATTAATTCCCTAGAAGGAATCCCATATTTGAGATTACATAGTTAGAGCCATGCATGCTTGAATGGAGTATTGTAGCATTCTAGTTAAAAGAACCATGCTTGAATTGTATATGGTAGTGAAAGATTACAAAGGAACCATGAACCCATGCATCTAGCACCTAGGTGATTCTAGCTCAAACTTGAGAGAGAACCCAAGAATCTAGTTGCATGTAGTTCTAGTTCGTTTTGGGAAAAGAAACCGTGGATTCTAGTCGTGTAAGGTTCTAATTAAAATTGGACCATATTGACATTCCTCATCCTTATGGGTAATAAGAGTTGAAAGGTCACTAGCAATTGTTAGCTCGATAAAAGTTGTTATATCGTTTGGGGCTTCTCATTGGTAGAATGATTGTTTTAGACTGTTAGTAGATTCTTCTGTTGCTTCTAATTATAGAAGATCAAGGTTGCTAGTAAGCACATTAGGTTGCTTCTAGGTTTGATTGCCTGTATGGTTGTTTTTGCATATGGTTTTGCTCGTACGTGGCTCGACTAGCCTGTATGTAGCTGTGGGTCTCATACGCAGCTTATTTGGCTGGTATGTATGTTGTTGTCTCATACGAAGCCCACCTGGCTCGTATATAGTTGTCGGTTCACACGTAACTTATTGGCTCGTATGTGTTCTGTTTACTCGTATATAGCTTGTTAGCTAGTATGCAATTTTGTTGTGCTCGTCTAGGGCGATACTATTATCCTAGGGGCTATCGACCATCAAGACATATGTTTTCTTATTCCTAAGGGACTATGGACGAGTCACTCCTTGTGTACCGTCAGATCTTAACCGGTGTAGGTTGATTGCGGACCGGAGTATAAACGAAATCTAAGTTCAGGATAGTGGCATGTTGGTACATTCGTATTGCCGGGGTCTTGGATCGATAGGCCATGAATCAGATCCTTAGGGATTCTGGTAAGTCTGGGATGAGCAGCCTAGTAGAGTTGTCTTGCGAAGTCTAACTTAAGACTCAGTATGTTGTGTAAGTTCTGTGGTCATCCCTCAGTTTGTTTAGGGTTAGTGACATTGTTAAGGTAGTAACTTATGGCTTTATTACTTAACTTTTACTTTTCGCCGAAGGGAAGAAGTTGGTGTTAAGGGTGATTCCTTATGATCCGACCTATCCTATAGGCCTGCATTAGGCGGTGTTATTGGGTTGTACCCTTCTTGTCAAAGGGATACGGACTGTGACTTCTCACGAGTTGGGAGCACGGGATCCGTATCTCGTCTGTTAATTTCTGCAAGTGCCTTGATAAGCGGGAGCGATTCCTATCGGAGCCAGGGGGATGGACCCCCCCCCCCCCGGAACTCCGTTTTAGCTTGTATCTAAGGGCGAGGGGCCATAGACTACGGTCTGGCTAGGGGGCGGCTTGGAGGCTTCGAGCTAACCTGATTTTGCGGAAACTCCAAAGATTCGTCAAGATATTTGAGGAAAGTCTGGTATGCCTGGCGGAACTAGACCGTTGTAGGGCCACCCCCTCAGTCATGTCTAATCTTCAAAAACAAGTTGAGTACAAGAGTAAAACTCATAGCGCGGGTTCAAATCCTTATAATGAAGAGACAGCTTGAGATGGGCGCATGTAGTATGAGCTGCATGTTGCTTCGGAGACTTGCTGGCATTAGAATGCTGGCATTAGAATAGGAGCATCATAGCTTTAGTGAACATTGCATTAGATTCTAGTCATAGCACTCACGAACACTTAAACTACACCGACACAATTGCCATGTTGTATGTTGTTTTGGGAGATTCGCTGCTAAGTTATCAGCCTTAAAGCGTCAGTGAATACTGACGTCCCCACTTCAATAGGTACTGGATCGCAGAAGTACAGGTGCAAGATTCAGGAGGACTCAAGGCAAGGAAAGCGAGGAGTCGATGTTATTTTTAAGTTCCGCAGTAATATTTATATTGATTATCTATTAGTTGAAAAGTACCCAAGTGGGAATTACCAAGTGTTGTTCTTCATTCATTGTACTCTGATGTAATTTTTTGGAAGTTGTAATACTTGGGATTGTAAAGGTATTATTGTAACACTGTTGTAATGTATTACAGTTGTATAACATTCAGACTTGTAATACATTTTGTGTTGAATAAAAAGTTTTAAATTTCCCTGTTTTTCTGTGTATTATGACTAATTGAAGAAAAGATTCTGGCTTATGTCACGGTTTTCCAGTTACATGGAAATCGGGGCGTTACAACCGAAGAACGTGCTTCGATGCCCTTGCCCTTGTCGACGAGAGGAACCTGGCTCGGAGACGGCTCATCGGCAGTGGGGGGAGGGCTCTGAACTTGGGGGAAGGCTAGACATTTGCTAAATAAATAAACTAAGTGTTGAGTTACCTTGAAGTGACAGCTATGGTTGGAAAGATCACCGGAGAACGGTCAGTTGTCGCCTGAAGCTCCCATTAGTAAAAACTAGTCGCCTGAGTAAAAAGTTGAGAAATGAACAAGTGAAAGGGGGAGTGGAGATTTATAGGAGCCGCACGCAAATCGAGACTAATGGGCCTCAAGAACTCAAGAGGCAGGCCCACATACCGCAAAACGACAAGAAACTCAACAGGCACTTGACTGGTCCACGGACAATGGTCAACGTGCCACGTGTCTTTGACTAGTCGTCGGTGAATCGTCAACAGGCCACACGCATTTCATGGACTTCGGCACGCCTCGCCAAGCGTTCTTGCCACCGACGCTCAAACGTGAGAAAACATTTCACTTGGACTTCGGCACGCCTCGCAAGCGTTCTTGCCACCGACACTCAAACGTGAGAAAAATATCTCACTTGGATTTCGACATGCCTCGTCGAGCGTTCTTACCACCGACGCTCAAACGTGAGAAAAACATCTCACTCGGACTTCGGCACGCCACGCCGAGCGTTCTTACCACCGACGCTCAAATGTGAGAAAAACATCTCACTCGGACTTCGGCACGCCATGCCGAGCATTCTTACCACCGACGCTTAAACGTGAGAAAAACATCTCACTTGGACTTCGGCACGCCACGCTGAGTGTTTTTGCCACCGATGCTCAAACTTGAGAAAAACGTCTCACTTGGACTTTGGCACGCCTCGCCAAGCATTCTTGCCACTGACGCTCAAATGTGAGAAAAACGTCTCGGACTTCGGCATGCCTCGCCGAGCGTTCTTGCCACCAACGCTCAAACGTGAGAAAAATGTCCCACTCGGACTTCGGCACGCCACGCCGAGCGTTCTTGCCACCGACGCTCAAACGCAAGAAAAACATCTCACTTGGATGTCGGCACGCTTCGCCGAGCGTTCTTGCCACCGAAGCTCAAACATGAGAAAAACATCTCACTTGGATTTCGGCATGCCTCGCCGAGCGTTCTTGCGATCGGCGCTCAAATGTGAGAAAAACATCTAACTTGGACTTCGGCACGCCTTGCCGAGCGTTCTTGCCACCGACGCTCAAACGTGAGAAAAATATCTCACTTGGACTTCGACACGCCTCGACGAGTGTTCTTGCCACCGATGCTCAAATATGAGAAAAACATCTCACTTGGACGTCGGCACGCCACGCCGAGCGTTCTTTCCACTGACAATCAAACATGAGAAAAACATCTCACTTGGACCTCGGCATGCCTCGCCGAGCATTCTTTCCACCGACGCTCAAACGTGAGAAAAATGGCTCGTTTGTACTTTGGCAAGCCTCGCTGAACCCCTTCGACACATGTCGTCATCTCGAAGCACCGCTAGACCTTGGCAATGGATTCCGGACCCACCTCGACTTCAGCCTTCTTCCTGACACGTGTCAGCTTACTGAGGTGTTTGACAGGGGTCGACTACCGTTGCCGAGAGTTCTTGCCACCAACCCTCACACAAGGGAAAATATGCCTTCGTGCAACTCGAGCCATTGGATCACTCCGAAACTCGCGTGACAATCTGATCAACGTCTCAGATTGATCCACGTCAGCGAGTGTTGATCCACCATTCGATCATCCATATTTTCGCGCCCAAGGCTGATGGACGATCCACATTGCGCCACGTCATAATTGGGTAATTAAAATTATATTTTATTTATTAATTCAAATTATTTATTTAAAAAATTGCGAAAAAATGATTAAAAATACAGGAAAAATAATTCAAAATTCTAGAAATAATTATAAATTCAGGAGAACATTTTTGAGCCCCTGGGTAAATAATTGTTGGTTAGAATGATTAATTAGTGCTCCCGGAGAGCAGATCATCACTTTGCAAAATAGAATAAATGGTTCGAAAAAATAATATAAAATCGGGAATAATCACTGAAAATCCAGAAGGGCCTGGGAGCAAATTTTGGCACGTTACCAGCTCAGAAAAATACCATCACCCCTCGAACGAGATTCGAGCACCCTTTGAGGACTCCGATAAAGCCCTATACGCTATTAAAACAGCAAAACTACTCCCCAAAGGCTGTAACCCACAGTCTTTAGGAGTGGGGGGCTCGTGATATGGCTAAAAATAGGGTTAAATCGGAACCATTCAAAGTGGGGACGAATCTTAAAGTTGCAGGGGTAAGATGGTAATTTCACCTACGGACGGGTCCGAATTGGGAACCAGGTCTCTCCTTTTAGACTCACTAACCCATGAACGGATCTGTTCAGTCAAGAACGGGTCTCAACCCGTTAGTGACCAGCTCAACAGGATCGGAGGAAATCCTGGCTCGTCCTTATCTTGAGGAGGTGGTTATAACTGCCCCTATCCAGCCTCACCGGGAAGTAGGGATTCACTCCTATCCTGAAAAAGATCCCTACGGCGACTATAAATACCCCCCTACCTCCTACTATCATAGGTGATCACCCTTTGTGCACTTGAGCACTTTCCCTTTACTTTTTCTGGTATTGACAAGAGCGTCGGAGGGTTCGTCGCTGGGATCCATCCTGGTGTTTCGAATGTTTGTGCAGGTTCGCGGGAACACCAAGGAGTCAACTTCAACAAGGAAGAAGTAGGATTCAACCTGTTCGAGTTCCTACGAACCTACAAATTCTGTTTATTGTCCCCACACCAGATCCAGCGGCAATAGTAAGTATGTACGAAACTATCCCTGTTTGAAAAATTAATACCAAAAACTCCTTGTCGCTAACTGAGTTAACGGGCCTAGTAATTTTTTTCACGTTTTCTCAGTTAGCGTATGTAGGGGATAACACTTTTCCCCTCAGCAGGGTTTTTGCGAAAAACCACCAATTATAGACATGCTAACTCTGTTAGCGTGCCTGTTTAAACCACTCGCGCTAATGGAGTTAGCAGGTGGACAATAGGGGAGACTACTCTTGAAGAGGAATGTAGGCAAAAAATCCCAAAGTATAGAAACGCTAACTCCGTTAGCGCGCCTCTTTATACCAGGCACATTAACCGGGTTAGCGTGTGTCGTTTGGGCTTTGATTAAATCTCAATCGTTGATTGGTACATCGTTATATTTATATTGTCTTTCTCTTCTCTTTCTCCCCCAATTTCGGAACCCAAATCCAAAACCCAAGCATCCCAATTGAAGATCTTACTCAAAAATACTCTACACAATCTTAAAGGATCTCCTTCTTCTTCTTCTTCTTCTTCTTCTTCTTCTTCTTCTCTCTCATTCATCTTCTTCTTCTCTCACTTTGAAAACCCTAAATACATGTTTGGGCTTTTGTTTGTTTGGGGATGTACATAGCGGATTTGTTATCAACCCATTAACTATGTCGTAGTCTCGAAGCTTGAAAGTTCCCCATCTTTTCTGATCATACATTTGAAGGTATGATTTGTATATCATTTTATCAAATACATTTTGTTTAGTAGATAATGATTATTTTTTTTATAAATATGTATAGGTATAGATTACGATATTCCTATTTGGCTTTATTTGGTGGTGAGATTATCCGTGACCCAAAAATAGGTTGTTGTTATAGTGCCGTTGATCCTGAAATAATTGGGATACCCCGTACAATAACAATGGAAGAACTTGTAGAGAAGGTTTATGAGGTTACTAATTGGGATAGAGAATGATGGAAGATTAAAGTTTTAGCCCGTTATGCAGCGGGAAAAGGTGATGGTCAATATTTTATGACTGTGCCTGTAGAAAACGACAACTCTCTGAAATCTATGATTAGTAGAACCCTTGATCCGAATTTTAGTTGGTCTGCATTAGAGCTATATATTCAGCAAACTGAAAATATTAATGCCCAACCACATGCTAACCTTGGTTCAAGCTCCGCACGTGAAGTGCCGATCCATAAGATTGTTTCGAATCCGGTTCAAACATCCCATGCAATCCCACCGTCCTCACAAGAAGACACGTTTACAAATACTATAAGTCCGAATCCTACTGAATTTGAATTGCCACGTCAACCAAGTTTGGTTAATGATTACGTTCTGAATGCCAATGTTTTCGGGATATTTGAAAATACTACCGTTAATAATGATTTAGTCGATGAAGAAGAAGAAGACGAAGAAAAAAGACGATGAACCTGAAGATAGATTACAAAATGACGACGAGGAAGAAGAAGATGAATATGTAAATATTAATATAAATGATAGTAATGATGTCGATGTGAACTTTACTGATGGCTTCAATTATGACAACGATCATGTTACCGAGGAAATGACACAAAGTCCGAGAGTAAATCATGGTCCACAAGAGTTATCCGGTTAATCCACCGTAGATGAGTTCTACATTGGGCATGAGTTTTAAACTAAAGAATCGATTCAACATGCGGTAAAGTTATACTCCATCAACAAACATCGGGAATTTATCATACAAATTTAAATTCAACATACAAATTTATAATTTTATTGATGTAAAAACTGAACGTATGATATTTATAATCTTACATTGGTACGTCTCTGTCCACCACGGTTCGTTCTTTTGGGAGGTTGACCATGACATGTCCGTGGACCTTTCCGAGTTGTTGGAGGTCTACTACTACTCCCTTCTTCGGTATTTCCCATTGTCTGTGCCATATGTTATATCAAATACAATCCTACATATTTGATAATATATATTCAGAAATTTATCTTAAAATGGCTATAAATTAATTACACAATTAACAATGTCTAATTTTCAAAATTTCAATGTCAAACAATATAACTCACAACGTCCATTCCAATATAGGTTTAATTATGATTAATTACACAATGCAAATTTATCACGTGCAATGGTAATTTTACAACCAAAATCAATCATGCACAAATTGATCAATGCAAACATATCAAGTCTATCAATGCAAATTTATATATCTCTCAATGCAAAGTACAATCTAAACCTAAATCTATCAATGCTAATTTACAAGTGCAAACCAAACAGTAAATCTACTAGTGCATATTTAACCCTGAATTTCATATATTTATAAAGTACAAAACAAAATGAACCCACAATTATACCCATATTTAATATATGTATCATGCAAATATAATCTTAAAATGAACCAAAATTTTCAAATCCCTTCACCCAAAATCACTAAAAAATCTTTACCAAAAATTCGGGGTTGAAGAGCACTTACAAACGAATGTGGGGTTGAAGATCGAAGTCGACTTCGCCGCTGCAGATCAGATCCTCTACTTCGAAAATTTTGGGGAAAAGGGTTTATGGGTTCACCAATATTTTGGGGGATTTCCTGGTTGAGATGAGATATTCGGTAGTGAAGAAGAGATTTTAGTAAAAATTTGGAGAGATTGGGATGGGTATAGGGCCAAATCGAAGACTAGAGTTTGGGGGTTTGGGTTAACAAGCGTCTGAATCGGGTTTTCGGAGAGAGTAAAGTGAGATAAGAGTGAGATAGCGAGCTTTAATAAATAAAATCCCAAACGACACACGCTAACCCGGTTAACGCGCCTGGTATAAAGAGGCGCGCTAACGGGGTTAGCATGCCTATACTTGGGGTTTTTATCCTACACTCCTATTGGAGGATGGCTCCCCTAGTGTCCCATCTACGAACGCTAACTCCGTTAGCCCGAGTGGTATAAATATGTGCGCTAACGGAGTTAGTGTGCCCATATTGGATGACTTTTTCTTACACCCCCAATTAAGGGAAAAGTTGTATCGCCTGGCAACACTCTAACTGAGTTAACGACAGGAAAATTACTAGGTGCGTTAACTCAGTTAACGATAGGGAGTTTTTGGTATTAAATTATCAAACAGAGACACTTTGGTACATACTTACAAAAAGAGGGATAGTTTAGTAAAAAAATTCAGCCCAAAGTCAGACCCCGCCTTGCTACAGTAAATAACCCAAACCACACCCGATAGCCAAGATGGCCACAGTGACTAGTTGTCACATGAAGGACTTATTTTATACATAAGTTCTGGCTCTCGGTATATGAGTAAAATCAGATTTTAGGAAAACAAAGTCTTTGTTGAGACTCTAACCCAGGCCCATTGGCTCCGCCGAGCTACAATAATGTTTTTAAAATGCACCCGAAGACCAGTAAAGCCAAGTGACTAACTGTCAAAAAATGAGTTGGGTTCCTTAAACTCCAATTCTCTGTTTGTTACTAATATTTCATAATTCAAAACTCTTAAACACTTTTTCTCTAATTTATTTCATGAAAATTTCTAGATTACTGATATTATAGATTTGCAACATAACAGTATTTTTAAACTTATTATTTTGACATAAAAACATTAATTTTCCTCTCTAGTTTGTATTCTATGTCTACAATTTCGATATTTAAAAACAACCATGATTCTTACCATATTTTAGCACCAAAATTATCACATAAGTTTGTTTACTTGTTTTCTTTTATTTCTACAACATTTCTAGGACATAATCTCATTTATCATACTAGTGTCACATTAATTAATATAGCACATAACCAATATTTCAATTAACCAACAAGCCATTTACAAACATACATTCTACATCTAGCATGGTTCAAAATTCACATTTTCATAGCAACATGATAATTTAATGTAATAATCATATTTCATAGCAACATGCATGATAATATAAATTTAACAACTCATACTACATCTACCGAAAATTACTTAAGCATCATACTCCTAATTTGAAAGGATTTAAGAAACACCCACCCAAATGTGATGTACTCAAATGAACTCCTAGAATGAGAAGCTCTTAGAAACTCTGATTTGCATCATCGAATTCTGCGCACCAAGAGAACTCCAACTCTCCATTTCGGCTACAAGAACAGCAAGATCCGCTTTCGGCAGCAAAACATCCAGCACCTTCTTCAACTTTTCGGCCAAAGCAAAACAACACCAAACTCCCATCTTTATTTTCGACAGAGCACAGTAGCAGCAACTCCTTCTCATTTGATACACCCATATGTGAATATATCCACATAGTTATATATACACATATATAACAGAAGATGGTATAAGTGTAAGTGAGTAGATGGAGAACAACAGTGGGCATGTACTGGATGGTGATTGGGGTGTTCAGATTTGGGCAGAGGAGAAAGGGAGAAATGAAGGGTGTAAGTATATATATATATATATATATATATATATATATATATATATATATATATATATATATATATATATATATATATATATATATAGGGTAAAAGGGATATGAGCAACTTGCTCATTTAGTAAATGAGCAAGTGATGAGGTGGCATGCATATGATTGAATTTTTTTAAAAATGGTTAGATACTCAATGCATCACATGCATGCCACCTCATTACTTGCTCATTTACTAAATGAGCAAGTTGCTCATATCCCTTTTACCCATATATATATATATATATATATATATATATACACACACATATATTTGTGGTGAGTAGGTGATGAAACAAGGGAGTTGCTGGATGATAGTTTCGGAAATGGCAGAGCACAGGAAAAGGATTTCGGCAAGGACAGAGACGGAGAGGTGGAGAGATGAAGAGTAAATGAATCGGTATTAGTAGGAGTTTATTTAAGTGGTTATTATAACTACTCCCACATGAACAACACTAACTCCACTCAAATATTCAAAATTCATTTTTTCCCTCCATCCAAAAGAAGGACAGCCTGTTGACTCTTTCTTCATGGTAAAAATACATGCATGTGCGTGCACTAGCACGCACTTCACAAAATCGATTATTTTTAAAAACATAAATTATATATATATATATAATAGGTACGTAAAAATTAGTTTAATTAAAAATTATAATGTTTCATGCACAAATAAAATAAATATACACACACTTCAAAATTCATTTTGAAAATGAATACGCCCAAATACGTTCACCGAAAACACATGCGTCGCACATAAAATATCAAAATGCGAAACTCAATTTTATCAACGGAAAAATGTTAAAGATAATCAAAATACAATATAAGAAAAATATATCTATTAATTTTTTTATATTCCACACGTAATCAATACGTACGTAGAAAATACATGCATTACACGTACAAAATTATTTTAATCAAAATAGGAGAAAAATGAATTTTCCTTTATAAAATGAATTTGAATACGCGAAATAAATAATTGAAACATAGAAAATATCACCCATAGCGGTGGAAAATACGTATCGGTACGTGCATCGATAATACGTAAAAAGCACGTAAAACACAAAGATCGGAATTTATATTTGAGTTGACTCAAATAGGATAAAATCAATATGGAAAATGCATAATCAGTTGGAATCCAACATACGTAGAGAAAACACTTTACAAATATTACCAGTAACGGTATAAAATACACGTGCGTAACACATGAGGGGCAAAATTTTTATTTCCAATTTTGCGAGGTGTTACAGATGTACAGGAGTTCCTCATCATCAACATGAAGAGGGCTTAATCTAGAGCCATTTGGTACATCTTTGAGCGAGTCACTCGTTTTGATGGCTAGGGGTCTCAGCTATTTGGGGTGCGGATGTCGAGGAAGAGGAGGAAGACAAGACATTCATGGAGCCTGCTACCGTTGGTTTGGAGAATTCGGGGGTTGAAAGGGGGGCGGAAAAAAAAGAAGGGACTCCCTCTCCTATGGTTCGATCGACCGAGATGGATCCCAGAATCCTCCGCCTCATTCTCTAGTGCTTGTTTTGTTTTTATATCCATGCCTAATAGTAGACTGAACACCGCACGATGTATCTTCCCTTTGCTTTGAATGAAAAAAATCTAATGGTATCTGATACTTGTTCACTTTTTGGTAGGACTGCCTTGTAGTGTATTGGTTTGGAACCATTGAGTTTTCTTATTCTCGTAGTGACTGTTACCTGTGTTGTTGTAATAACCTACTATGTTTTTTTGGCAGATCGTCGTATACTGTGGGGGAGACCCTCGAGACACTGAGATTACCAGCCTCCATACAAGGGTGCGAGTGGCGGAGCTTGGGCTTACTCGTTTGCAATAGTAACTATACTGGGCGGAAGTAAAACTTGCTTATTTGAACAAGGTGTTGACCAAGAGGAATGTTGAGGCAAAGAGTCTTAGTGATGAACAGTGTGAGATGCCCCCTCTCGAAGTGGAGGCAAGTTGCACAGTGGAAGTGTCCCTCTCGTGGGCGTCCGTCAATGAGGACTTAAAGATTAAATCCCTTCGTTGTTCCTTGCTTGTGGCTACAACCAAGAGAGATGAGTTGAGAAATGTAATTCTTGAGAACATCTTGGAGGTCATTCATCTGAAGGAGATTGTCCCTGAACATCTGGGCGAAGCACATCCAAACTATTCGGCTCGCACTCCTACCGTCTGTTGGAAGATTAGGATCAAGGATGCCTAGCTCAATGAGAGGCTTGTCAAGCAGGAGGTGGAGATCCAACAACTGAAATGACTACTTGAGGGGACTCAGACCAGGAGCACCTCTTGCTTTCGTGATGAGATAACTCAAGGAAGGTCATTCCATGAACTGGTCTTACGTCCGCAAGGGTCCTCAAGGAATCCGGAAGATGCCAAGAGTGGGGTGGCTGGTTCATCAAGTGTTGTTTCAATTGAAGGGGGCGACACGTGGTCATGGTTATGCAGCTCAGACTCAATCTGCTGGTGTAGTACTTCCTTTAGATTGTTTAAGAGATCGAAGCGGTTCTACCCTGGCAAGAGGGATGCATAATGTACGAGTGTCCCTTAAGTGGAACATCCTCTTGCCTCGAGGAAGTAGGAGTGACTTTGAAGTAGACTTGTAAATTTTTTATCTTTTCATTAAGTGTATCTTGTTGGACTCGTAATGTGATGTTGATAAGAAATGAAAAATCTTGTATGTGTTCTAGTATTGTCTCTTGTTCCCTTTGAGTTGTAGCCTTTTGTCTTAGAGTAGTTGGGGAAGCTCTAGTTCAGAGTTGGACCCCTATTTTTCTTGTTGTGGCAAGTTGCGGGAGTAGCACTTGGAAGGGATTGGCACTTCAAACGATACTCGATTTCCCGGCGTTTTTTTGCATCTTTGCCGGCATTTTTTTTCGCCGGTGAAACCTTCACCGGCGTTTATAATAGCGCCGGTCCAAATGCCGCCGAAACGAGCATCGCGGAAAGGAAGGGGTCTACACCGGCGGTTTCACTGGACGCCGGTAAATATTACAACTACACCGGCGGTCATAAAATGCCGGTGTATGGGGGTCTCTGAGTGCCGTTCTTTTACCCCCAATATACATTCACCGGCGGCCATCAACCGCCGGTATTTATCGATTCACCGGCGTTTCTATAAACGCCGGTGTAGAACGAAAGTATATCGGCGGTCATAGACTGCCGGTGTATATACATTCACCGGCGGCCATCAACCGCCGGTATTTATCCATTCACCGGCGTTTCTATAAATGCCGGTGTAGAACGAAAGTATACCGGCGGTCATAGACCGCCGGTGTATGTGCATTTATGAGTGCCTGGTTTTCCCTACTTACAAGCACCGGCATGACCAAAAAACGCCGGTGTAGTTAGGTTCACAGGCGTTTTATAAAACGCCGGTGTTTCTTGGTACCGTTACAGCTAGCGACATACACCGGCGTGTGTGGGAACGCCGGTATATCGCACACTGCAACTAATTCATTAGATAGACCGGCGTTTCACAAAATGCCGGTCTAGCTATGCCCATTTGTTTTTTCATGCTCCAGTTTTCCGTTCGATTTCAATTCACAGTTTCATTTACAAAACCTGTAAACTAATTCACAACTGATTCAACTAATTTCGTTGCATATTACTGCGCAAATCACAACCAAACACAAGAATAATTAAAGATAATAAAGTTTCACACGTGTCATATCAACGTCCAAATTCACCGCAAAATTAACAGTGTCATAATTAACAAATTAATATAGTGACGAACATCCCAAATATCCAAACAAACCAGTCTGAAAAATATCCCAAATATCCCAAATTAACAGTCTGACATAACTCTCATAAAAAAAAAACAGTCTGACATAACAACAGCAAGGAGGACATAAGAACAACAACCATACGGCAAGGAGGACATAAGAACATCAAGGAGGACCGCAGATTCATACCCCTCGAGTAGCTTCAGTTCTGATCATTAGAATTTCCTTCATCTGGGCGACCGCTCTGTGAAAAAAAAACAATAGTTTAATTCAACAGTAGACCACAATACAGAATATACATATTTTTTGAACTTGCAAAAAGATCTACCTGTATCTTAAATTATAAGATCAAAGTGCCAATTGCAAATGAAATTGTTAATGATATATAGAGAGGTAAAATAATTACATTGCAATGCTAAAAATCTAGTACTTAATTTTGTTTTTAAATATATCTAAAACAACAAAACAAATGAAAATTCAGTATCTAACTTGAAACCTTAATATTCTCCTCTGATTGGGAATATCCACTATCTAAAACAGTAAAACAAATAAAAATTTAGTATATAAGCATGTCTTTCATGGATTGTTCAGACAATCCATGAAACTGTCATCGTGGAAGGAAACCAAATATAAGAAAAATAAGAAAAATAAGATAGGGCTCATATCAAGTGTATTTTTAGGGAACTGTCATCGTGGAAGGAAACCAAATATAGAAACCAGAAATGAAAACAGAAAGAAGAATGGTAGAGACTTTGGATACACCAGGCTAACATAGCGGCATTTTCCTCATCTCTCTCTCATCCCTTGTTTCCCTTCAGCACACGAACACAAAGAGACATCAGCAACAACAGCAAGAGCGACAAGAACAACAATAATAATAAATTATTATGAACAAGATGTCTCTATATGGGTTTCCAGATCTCCACTCGAGGCCTCTCTTTCTAATCACAGCCCAATTAAGAACATAGACAACAGCCACTAAACAATCCAATCACAGCCCAATCAAAATTTGCCAAAGATGGCAATCAGCTTCATTAACAGTATCTGAAAATGAAAATATCCATTATCCGAGCATATATGTTGCTCTACTAATTCTTTAGCCCAACTAAATCTAAAACCCAATTGTTGTGCATATCCAGAGGATTTTGGCATACTGCAGCTATAGCATCCTCAGTTCACAGTGAACCCATTTTGGTTAAAAAAACATGCCATGCTGACAATCAGATGCATGAAATCAGCTTCATTAACAGTAAAAGAAGATGAGGATACTAGCAGCATACTTAGTTTGGAAGTGAACCCATTTTTTGTTAAAAAATCATGCCAAAGATGGCAATCAGCTTCATTAACAGTATCTGAAAATGAAAATTTCCATTATCTGAGCATATATGTTGCTCTATTAATTCGACTGCCTAACTAAATCTAAAACCCAATTGTTGTACATATCCGGAGGATTTTGGCATACAGCTATACCATCCTCAGTTCACAGTGAACCCATTTTGCTCAAAAAAACATGCCAAGATGACAATCAGATGCATAAAATAAGCTTCATTAACAGTAAAAGAAGATGAGGATGCTAGCAGCATACTTAGTTTGGAAGTGAACCCATTTTTTGTTAAAAAATCATGCCAAAGATGGCTATCAGCTTCATTAACAGTATCTGAAAATGGAAATTTCCATTATCTGACCATATATGTTGCTCTACTAATTCAGTAGTCCAACTAAATCTAAAATCCAATTGTTGTGCATATCCAGAGGATTTTGGCATACAGCTATACCATCCTCAGTTCACAGTGAACCCATTTTGGTCAAAAAACATGCCAAGATGACAATCAGATGCATGAAATAAGCTTCATTAACAGTAAAAGAAGATGAGGATGCTAGCAGCATACTTAGTTTGGAAGTGAACCCATTTTATGTTAAAAAATCATGCCTAAGATGGCAATCAGGTTCTCTAACAGTATCTGAAAATGAAAATATCCATTATCTGAGCATATATGTTGCTCTACTTATTCTTTAGCCCAACTAAATCTAAAACCTAATTGCTGTACATATCCGGAGGATTTTGGCATACAGCTATAGCATCCTCAGTTCACAGTGAACCCATTTTGGTCAAAAAAACATGCCAAGATGACAATCAGATGCATGAGATAAGCTTCATTAATGGTAAAAGAAAATGAGGATGCTAGCAGCATACTTAGTTTGGAAGTGTACCCATTTTTTTGTTAAAAAATCATGCCAAAGATGGCAATCAGCTTCATTAACAGTATCTGAAAATGAAAATTTTCCTTATCTGAGCATATATGTTGCTCCACTAATTCTTTAGCCCAACTAAATCTAAAACCCAATTGTTGTACATATCCGGAGGATTTTGGCATACGTACCTATAGCATCCTTAGTTCATAGTGAACCTATTTTGGTCAAAAAAACATGCCAAGATGACAATCAGATGCAGGAGATAAGCTTCATTAACAGTAAAAGAAAATTAAGGTGCTAGCAGCATACTTAGTTTGGAAGTGTACCCATTTATTTGTTAAAAAATCATGCCAAAGATGGCAATCAGCTTCATTAACAGTATCTGAAAATGGAAATTTCCATTATCTGAGCATATATGTTGCTCTACTAATTCAGTTAACCCATTTTGGTCAAAAAAATGTGCCAAGAAGACAATCAGTACAATGAAATAAGCTTCTTTAACAGTAAAAGAAAATGAAAATTTCCAGCATATAATCATTTATGTTTCTCTATTAATTCTTCATTGAAGTTTGTGGCTCCAAAACAAATTTTGATTGGGCTTTGAATGGAGATTGTAGTCATAGATCAATTCTTCATTGAAGAAAAATACGAATAGGGCTCATATCAAGTGTAGTTTTAAGGAATTGTCATCGTGGAAGGAAACCAAATATAGAAGCAAGAAAGAGGAATGGTAGAGAATGAGGATACACCAAGCTAACATAGCGGCATTTTCCTCATCTCTCTCTCATCCCATGGACTCTACACTTGCTGTTTTAAGGTAACCAACAAGCTGTGAGAGTTTGTTGTGAATTGTGAATTGTGCTCTTAACTTGCTTTTTTGCACACTACTAGAGCAATTTTGTGCAATGAGTATGGACTCCGAACAAGTTGCTTTTAGAGAGTTACCGACTTTCAGGAGCAGAACGAGTGGCGAGTTGAGCTCTGATATTGCTTGGTTGCAAAATTGGTAGAGCAACTCTGAGCCACGAGTATGGACTCCCAACTTATCCATTTAGTGTTTTAGGAGTAGGTCGAATGGCGAGTTAAGTTCTGAACTTGCTTGGTTGCAAGTTGATAAAGCAACTTCAAGTCAGGGGTTGGACTTATAACGGGTTGTTGATGAGTTTTGGGAGCAGATCAAGTGGCGAGTATAGCTCTGAGCTTGCTTGGTTGCAAGTTGGTAGAGTAACTTCGAGCCACGAGTAAGGACTCCGAACTTCTCCATTTAGTGTTTTTGGAGTAGGTCGAATGACGAGTTAAGCTCTAAATTTGCTTGGTTGCATGTTTCTGGACCAGATTGAGTGGCAATTTGATCCCTGAGTTTGCTTGGTTTCAAGTTGCTAGAGAAACTCCGGGCCATGAGTATGGACTCCGAACTTATCCATTTAGAATTTTAGGAGCAGGTCGAACGGCCAGTTGAGCCCTGAACTTGCTTGGTTGGAAATTTCTAGAGTAACTTTGAGCCCTGGGTATGAACTCCGAACGTGTAGCAAATGAGTTTTGGAAGCAGATTGAGTGGCGAGTTGAGTCTTGAGCTTGCTTTGTTGCATGTTGCAAGAGCAACTCCGAGCCATGAGTATGGACTCCGAACTTGTGCATTTACTGTTTTAGGAGCAGGTAGAATGGTGAGTTGAGATCTGAACTTGATTGGTTACAAGTTGCTAGAGCAACTCCGAGCCATGGGTATGGACTACGAATAGGTTGCTAACAAGTTTTGGGAGCAGATCAAGTGGCAAGTTAAGCCATGAGCTTGCTTGGTTGCAAGTTGCTAGTTCAACTTCGAGCCACGAGTATGGACTCTGAACTTGACCATTTAGTGTTTTAGGAGCAGGTCGAATGGCGAGTTGAGCTCTTAACTTTCTTCGTTGCAAGTTTCTAGAGCAACATAGGTATGGAATCTAAACTAGTTACTAACGAGTTTTGGGAGTAGATCGAGTGGTGAGTTGAGCTTTGGGCTTGCTTGGTTGCAAAGTTGCTAAAGCAACTTCAAGCCTCGATTGTGGACTCCATACTTGTTATTTGGGAAGCTTAGTGTGTCTTTGGGGTTGCTTGGGAGAAAGTTAGGCGTTTGACTCATAGTTTGCATCTAAAGAGTTGTACAAGAATTTTGCAAAAGAAAATACTAAGTTTTTATATGATAAATAGACCTAAGTGGCTACTTTGAACGCTAGCCTTTATTACATGCTTTGGCAGTTATAATTATCAGCATTACTACAAATTGAATACCTACTTTTAGGGGTGGGCATTATGCGCCCTCATTGTACTTCATTAGGTGCTCGGCGCTCCAAGTATGTGGTATCTTCTTCTCTACAGGTCTTCAAGTTAGTAAGATGCTAGGTGGACCACTTGGGTATGATCCTTCCATGTTTGGAGCAAGCTTTCCCTGCTTGTGTGGGTCGGATATCTCGAGCTTTCGAAGGACGAGGTTCCCCTCTTTGAGGCTGGTCGGGTGCACCCTCTTGTTGTAGAACTTCTCCACCCTCTGCTGATAGATATGTCTTCGCAAGGTGGACTTCTCTCGTACTTCTTCAATGAGATCAAGATTGCCCCAGAGGTCATTTGAGTTCTGGTCTTCATTGAAGGAGAGAGGGTGAAGGGAAGGTAATTTGACTTCTAGGCGATAAGTGCTTCCATGTAATACCCCACAAAATAATGAATCATTATTTTTACCTGCAAGTTAGCGCGTGTGACGCACGTGTAACCATTGCATATGTTAGGGTTGCACGTGTTAGTTGTATTTATTGATATGGATTGTGCCATAATACTAATAAGAACTAGTGTGCATAAAAAAAAATTTGGGCTATAACTGGAAGAATAGAGTCAAGTACGGCCCAACCCAATACAACTTGTAACCATAGGGCATATGCACAATAGCACAAGTGTACAAACCCCTAGGGTTAGAGTTGGCCGGCTAACATGGGGAGATTCAGGTGGTATTCATTTGGAAATATTTTGAATTGGGCAATTAAGGGTTGAGTGATTGGGCAATACTTCTCAACCCTTTGCAGGGGGTCTGAGAAGTCCTGAGGCGGTCTCTTGACAAGAGAAGCCTTGAGGTGGACTTGACTTACATTATACCCAAAGGCAGCTGTGGCTAAGGCTGTGTCGAGTGAAGGGGTGGATCGAGACTTGACTGTGAAACATCGAACATAACTCTTGAGAGATTCCCCATCCCTTTGCTTCAAGTGAAGTAGGGAGGCACTTGTCTTCTCTGACTTGTGGCTGGTGATGAAGAGTGTGTCATGGCTAAGGTTGAGTAGAGTGAAGGGATGGATCTGGACTCGACTATGAAACACCAAACATAACTCTTGAGAGATTTCCATTCCTTTTCTTTAAGTCAAGTAGGGAGGCGCTTGTCTTCTTTGTCTTACGGATGGTGATGAAGAGTGTGAGGAAGAGCTCCCCAAGCTGATGGAAGGAAAAGATGGACCCCGGAGAGAGACGAGAGAACCACTCCCGTGCTAATCCCTTCAGAGTTGGTGGAAAAATTTGTAGAGGAGGGAGTCAGGGGCCTAATGGATCGTCATGAGGGTTTTGAAACTCTCGTAGAAGCTTTGAGATTCATGCCTCAATTGCGTGGTCCTGATTTATCGCAATTTTTACCCTCATCATGTATTAATCGTGTTATACTAATTTTTGATGTCCATTGCTTTTACAATACCATTGACATTTATCTTAAGTTTGTTTGTCAAGGTCTATTTTTTGGAAAGAAAAAATGACGATTCACATGGAAAATGAAGAATGCAAGTATTTCGTCAAAGCGAAAGATAATTCTTCAATATCAATTACAACTATTTGGCCAAGATGAGTATTATTAATTGGTAAAATATTTTTAATTATTGTAATTGGTTCTTCAACTTATACATTCATTAATATAACAAAGTATTCATGTTTAATTTCTGTATGTTGCCTGTGCGGATTCATGGAATGACTTGAGACTTTTAAGACTGAATTGCTTAGCACTAGTTGTAATAATTTGTTTAAAAGAGACATTGAAAGCACTTGATAATGAGTCAATGTAAGCATGGATAAGATATTGATATTTGCCAATGACTGAAATTGTTCTTCAAGTTGGTTAGTGGCAGGGGCAGAGGCACATTTAGCCCAGGGTGAGCGGTCGCTCCTCCTGAGCTTGGCCAGCCCCTTTGTGTAGGCCTAGGGAATTTTTTAAAAAAATAGAAGGCCATGCAGCCATGCTCCCCCTGAGCTTGGCCCAATAACACTCCTCTCCTCTTTCGGCCCATAAATACACCCGACTCGCTCCTCTTCTTCGGCCCAACTCACACATCACCCTCTCCTTTCTTCCGTTGTTGCTCTTCATCTTGGCTTCTTTTTCTTTTTTGTTCTCCTACGAAACCTAGCCCCAAATCCAACTCCAGGCCCTCAATTTCAAACCTCCAAATCTTCTCCAATCTCTCATCTTCTCAAATCCTAGTTCACAATCCAAACCCAATAATTCATGCCTTGTTTTTCTCTCTCTCTTTTCAAATTTGACGAAGCTTCAGTTTACCTTCATCTCTACTATCTGGTATTCTCTCTCCTTCATCTTCTTCTTCCTAATTTCCTTCTAATTTCGATTAATTTAGGAGTATTTGATTTTGGGCACTGAAGATGTGCTTGATCTGATCTGAACTGGAATAGAAAGTTGGTTTTTGAAAGTAAGAAAAAAAATGGAAATTGGAAGAAAGAGGGTTTTGGTATGTTGATTTGGAAAAAAGATTCAAATTTTTTGGGTACCCAATTGGATTTCTTAAGCTCAATTTCTTCAATTTGTAATTTAAAGTGATTTTTTAAAGTTGGGTTTTATCTTTTGATTTATCTTATAATAAGTTGGGTTTTTAATGTGCATGTCTAAAGGGGAGGGGGGGGGGGGACTTGCAATCAATTTGAGAAAGTTAGTGAATTTTTTCCCAAACTGTCCCACTTTTTGAAAGTTTTTCCCCAACTGCCCTGCTTTTTTTAAAAAAATTCCAAAACGCCCTACTCGCTTTCTGAAAAAGCGAATGTGGGAGAAACCCCTTCGCTTTTTCCAAAAGCGAGTGTGAGGCTTTGGTTTTTAGTTGCCTAGACTCGTTTTCTCAAAAAGCGATGGGATTTATCCCACACTCGCTTTTTGAAAAAGTGAGTGTCGATTAGGGCTTTTTTAGCCCCCAGATCTCAATTTCGATCTCACATTCTCTCTCCACTCTTTATCGTCCTCTTCCTCTTCTAACTCCAAAACCCTAATAATTCTCACATCATTTTCGTCGATAGACCCAAAAATTTCGTCGATTAACCCAAAAATTTCTCGCATCTCTCATCTCGTTTCAATTTCCACCTCTCTCATCTACATATCTCATCCTCGATTAACCCCAAAAATCCTAAACCCTAATATCCAAGAGTTTGTTCTTTTTCGAATTTGGGGATAAAGAGTGCGGTTGAAGGAGTTTCTTCGACCTCCTATTCACTAACCACCCTAGTTTAACGGTATATTTCTCATACTTTTGTTTTTTTTAATTTCGTGTTAATTTTGAAGCATTAACATTGTATGTTTGTCAATTTTCGTGTTAATTTTGAAGCATTAACATTATATGTTTGTCAATTTTCGTGTTAATTTTGAAGCATTAACATTGTATGTTTGTCAATTTTCGTATTAATTTTGAAGCATTAATATTGTATGTTTGTTAATTCGACCCAAAATCACCCAAACTTTTTGATTTTCCAAGTAAATATTGGATCTTCAAAATCACCCAAAATTTGAAGCATTAAGTTGGGTTTATATTTTTCGGTTAATTAAGCATTATTATCGAACATGTTTGTTTATATGTAGGTTACAAATTTTTGAGTATATGTAGGTATATAGTGTAAAAATTGGAAGTTTATATATAGACTAGATTTGCTCGTTCATTTTTCCATAAGAGTGTGTGTGTGTGTGTGTGTGTGTGTGTGTATATATATATAGATAGATAGATAGATAATTAAATTAAAAAAGGAATTTTTTTGGGGGGATTTGAATTTGAGTTTTGGGTGGAAACTTTTGGGGGAGAAAATGTGTTGTGAGGTTAGAATTGGGCCTTTGATTTTCGGGGGATTGAAGGAGAGCCACTTGATAGCTTTCTTTGTGTTTTATTATATAGATATATGAATGTTATATATTTTTGGTATAGCTAATAACAATTTGTTTAAGTTGTAGTGTATTCTCGTTTATTATAAATGGCACGCACGATGGGTAATGTGGAGGAACGATCGAGTAGTAGACCTCCAAACACTCGAGGCGTCGGACCATGTACTTCTTTTGGACCACCTCCTTGCGGTGGACGTGGTCGTGGTTGTGGTCGTGGTGGTACCGAGCGTACTAATGAAAGTGAATAATTGTTTTTATTCGATTAGTTTGATTATCATACAATAAAATGTAATATCGGTCTATTGATTTAAATGTTATTATTGTCTAGGTCTCAACTAATCCAAATAAGGCGAACCCTTCTTCATCAGCCCCTTCTTCATCATCTTATGTTCCTCTTGGAGGTCCAGGTCCCCTTCCACTTCAATCTACATATGCAGTCTGCCATGTACTTTCATATGTACTCCAACATCATGCGACTTACAAATTCATTTCACAAATGGGAATTAAACGACTTACAAATTCATTAAACTACAAGCTACAAGAAAATTAGTAGGAAGACCACATCACATTTTACAACGACAAGCTACTGCAAAGTTGACAAAACAAACACAAACACATTGGAATTTGACATGGTTTATATATTTTGAGATCCTCCATTACTACATCGTTGCTTATTGTGTCCATGCAACCCACATTTCGAACATTTCATTCTCGTACCCCTGCTAGACCTATCTCTCGCATCCATGTCGTTGCGAATTCTCGTAGATATTTGCCGGCCTTTTCTTGAACGTCGCAGGCTTGCATCAGCTACGAGTCGTGGTCCATCAAAAGTAGGCCAATATGCTGGATCTAAAGTTGGATGAAAGAGGGGAGTTCATGTTTGTGCTAATAAAGTAACTAAGTAAAATTTATCAACAAAAGGCTTGCAATCGATTGCACGATATGCACAAACTGTCATTGCATGAGAACATGGAATATGATATAGTTAAAATTTCATACATGTGCATGTTTTAATTTCCAAGTTAACAGTGTGCAAATTCCCACCCTTCCTTTCTCCACCTACCATTCGTAAACCCGTTTTGACGGCAAAAACTCCAAGTTCATGATGAAACATTGTAACCTCATGTCGGTTTGCTCTCTCACGGCGACTATCGATCAATTCCTGTACTCTTCGAGCAAAAGTCTTCCCTTCAAATAAAAGGTTATTGGCTTCCTGTCGACGAGTAGTAAAGTAAGAATTTAGAGGATAAAAGATCATCTCCACAATCGCAGTTACCGGTAAAAAGATTTAATTGAAGACTTCTGATAGATTCGTAGTCATTATGCCGTATCGTCGACCTTCATCTGCATAAAGTGCCCATTTCTCAACCAGTTTCTCTTTCAACCAATTAGTCGCTTCGACATTGATGGTTTCAAGTTCAGCGAGTTTGGTCCTGAACTTTTTGGGTTGGTTTTGACACGCTATAATTTTGGCTTTTTTTCTCATTGACTTGCTACCAAATTTATTGAAGAAATTTGTAGCAAAATGATGCATACAATAACGATGATATGCATTAGGTTCGTTCCAAGCTCTATTTTGTAATTCCATAGCAGACAAAATACCAGCATGACGATAGGAGATAACACACAACTCAGTTCGATCGGTGAAAAAATACCGAATGCATCTCATGAACCATGTCAAAGTATTTATACCCTCTCCATCAACTAATGGAATTGCAAAGGGAAATAAGCTATCATTCGCATCTGGGGAAACAACAATTAACAAACAACTCTTGTACTTACTGTACAAGTGAGTTCCGTCAACACTAATAACAGGTCTGTAAGACTTGAAACATTCAATCGAAGGACTAAATACCCAAAATACTCCCTTGAATGTTTCCTCGCTAGGATTAGACTAATATTTATTACAATGGACAACGATTCCTGGATTTGCTGCTTGAATTGCTGATAGAAGAAAAGGCAACTTCGTAAATGTTTCTTCGAAAGTACCGAACAACCTTTCAACTGCTTTTTCTTTTGCAATCCAAGCTTCCTTATATAAAATCTGATAATTATATTGTAGTTTCACTATCTCAATAATGGCCCGCAGGTGTTAAACCTATCCCAGACTTCACCACTCTCATAGTCAAATTGCAAACAAGGTTAGAATCAACTTTACAGTGGTCCTGATTCAATATGGGAGTCGTACAAGTATGATGCCCAACTATATTCTTCACCACGAAATTTGTCCTGCCTTTTGGAACGATTGCTCGTAATATCTAAGGGAAGCCACCGTCACTTACTACTAGGGGAATTTGCATCATCTCCTCAATTGTACGTTTTTTAGGTGCCAATTTACATTTAACGGTGTACAGTGTCGGTGAAGATTTCAATGTGACAAATTCACGATGTTTCTTGATAGAATATAGCTTCACAGCCTACTGAATCGACTCTTTGCTTATAAACTCCTGTCCAATGTACAATTTGTCTACATTGGATGACCCGGACGACTCTTGTGGAACATGATGTACTCTATCACCCTGTGTCATCTCCTCCGTAACATGAGCGTTAACATTGGCATAACTATCAGTAGTTTTCACTTCATTAGACCTGCTGTTATTTGTGTTTACATTTGCATATTCATCATCTTCGTCCCCATCATCATTTTCTACACTCTCATTACTTCATCGTCTGTTTATTCCTCTTCATCATCGTCTAATAGGTCGTTGTTAATGGTAGCATTTTGAAATAATTCAAATACAGTGTCATTTCGAACATAGTCATGAACCAGACTAGGTTGACGTAACAACTCAACATCTGTAGAATTCGGGCTTGTTGTATTTGTGAACGCGTCTTCTTGTGAGAACAGTGGGATTGCTTGTGATGTTTGAACGGAATTTGACCTCATCTGCTGTGTCGGTACTTCTCGTACGAAGCTTGAACTAGGATTATCATGTGGCTGAGCATTCATAATTTGGATTTGCTGAATATATAACTCCAATACAGACCAAGTACATTTGGGATCAAGTGTCCTAGCAATTATTGACTTCATAGCATTATCAGTAGATACGGGCACTATCATAAAATACTGACCATCTCATTTTTCTGCTGCGTGCCGAGCTAAAATTTTCACATTCCATTGATCCCTATCCCAATTAGCAACTTCATAAATTTTCTCAACTATTTCTGCCAATGTAATGGTACGAGGTGCCCAAACTATTTCAGGATCAACGACACTATAAAACAACCTATCTTTGGATCACAAATTATTTCACCACCAAAGTATAACCAAATTGGAATATCGTAATCCATACCTACGTATATTTATATGAATATACGAGTTATTATCTACCCACAAACAAAACCTACAAAAATGTAAAAAATAATAGGTGATATAAATCATACATTTACAAGCTTATTCAGAAGGATATAGCTGTAGATATATAGGTAGAAGAGTTGAAGTTTCTATCCTCTTCAAGTTTATCGAAATTCCAAAATATGGATCTTTCCGAAGATGGGTTTAGGATTTTGAGAGTGGAAGGTGTGAGGGTTGAGCAAGATTAAGTGAATATATTTAGATTTATAGGAGATTTTGTTGGTAGGAGGACAATTTTGGGAGGCTAGGATTTTGGGTTTCGGAGTTAAGGAGACAGTAAGAATGGAGATAAGCAAGAGTAAGAATGGAGATAAAGTGAGATCGAAATTGAGATCTAGGGGCTAAAAAAGTCCCAACCGACACTCGCTTTTTCAAAAAAGCGAGTGTGGGATAAATCCTCTCCCTTTTTTAGAAAGTGAGTCTAGGCAACTGAAAACCAAAGCCACACACTCGCTTTCTGAAAAAGCGACGTAGTTTTTTTCCACACTCGCTTTTTCAGAAAGCGAGTAGGACATTTGGGAATTTTTTTAAAAAGTAGGGTAGTTTGGGAAAAACTTTCAAAAAGTGGGACAATTTGGGAAAAAATTCAAAGTTTGTTGGCATGCTTTTTTGGGATGTGTTGCAAAAGTTCGAGATTGTTGAGACTGTAGGTTTAGAAAATAAGAACTGAGATCAATAATAAATCTTGCAGAAGGTCTCAGACTAGAAGTGTTTAGTACTGATATTAAGTCTTTTTCAAGTTGGATCTAGAGAAAGGAATGTGTGTTTTTCGCTTTTACCATTTTCTAATGTTCAGAGTTTTAGTGTAAAATTGTTGCAAAAGTGCTTATTTTCTATCCAATTAATATCAAGTTGTCCAAGTACACCGTGGGCTGCAAACTACAACACCTGCTAGTTGTTGGGAGTCCTTAGACTTTGGTTATATACTCCTTGATTTATTCGAAAATTGGCCATGACCAAGAATGTTAGTATCACTGCAAGCCTCAACATCTTGGCAATTACCAATAATACGACACCCGCTAGTAAGAAGACCACCCACATTATTGCCCCTATGGTGGAAAATTCATTGGCTTTTTTTTTTCCCTCTCTCACTATTGAATAGAGTAACAGAAGATTAGCAGGAGAGCTTGCTAAAATTCTACAACAAAAAATCTTAGTTAAGGGTGTAATCGTACGTTACAAACATGTTAACAAATCTTTGAATACTAATATGAGATGTGGTTGTCTTGATTTGGTGGGGAGAATTGTCGAGTACCAAGCTTTCAGAGAGATAAAAAGTGAACCTGTTAGACATTAGGTCCCGAGGGGATTACTTTAAGCAATGTAAATTGTTCATTGAAGGGGAGGATGCTTGGAAGGACAACATAAATAATGATTGTGGCTTGGATGTTTAAAGACTTTTATAAATGTTTAGTTCTCATGATTTTGCTTCTGGTGGATGAAAATCCTGGCTCCGCTACTAGTAGTATCTTTGCTCAAATATATTTATTTGAGATTTTAGTTATAAAATCTTAATAATCCACTAAACATGGTATTTGGAAATTTTAATGCTTATATTATTTCTTAAATGCAACTATCAAATATTCTATTCCATTATTTGTTAGTCATAATATATAGGTTCGAACATGTTCAATTAATTAAGAATATAAAACTATTTTATAAATATGGATCCTAGACTTATGACTCGTTTACCATGAGTTTCCTTAGGTGTTCTTCTGAACAAATAATTGTATGAAGCACTTCATTTATCTTGCCAAATTATGACTGATAGATTGATTAAAATTCTTGCTAACTATTTAATCAAAATAATCATCTATAGAGATACGGATACGCCCACTTATTTTCACACAAAGAGTGGACACCCAACCATTTTAGCTGGATATCCCACGATAATGGTTTCAAATTGGAAAAATGATACTCTTGACATGACCTGAGTGTACGAACTTTGTTCTCGCCTATCTCTACAATAATTGTGCGTATAGTCTACGTTTAGAATGAGTGCAAACTCTTAACGTCATCAAAGATATAATATATACTGAGGTATTTTTGGGACTAATACCCCATAAGATGTCACCTAAGTGCGAGCGTCGTGATGACCGTGAACGACAGTTTAGGGCTAAACTCTAGTTGTTCCACGAGAATTAAGGTGAATGCGCATGACCTATTCACGTGCATACCTGCATGAAAAAAATGTATTTACCACTTATTGTATGTGTAATTGTGATCGGCTGACCACCATGTTAAAGTTTCAAATGATGCAATTTTACCACTATTAACTTGTAGATAGGATCAACCATACTTACGGTTCAAGTTCCATGATAATCCACTTGTCTTTTGTTCACATACAATTTGTTTGAGCACTTGTCTTTTATTTTGTTTTGTTTTTTATGTTAAAAATTGTTCTTGCTTTATATTTTTAGAGGAGATTGTTTAAGATTTGTAAGAGAAAATTTTAAAATAAACAGTATATTTTAATTCTGAGGACTTGGAATCAATTATACAATTGGTAACCACCACTATTCAAGGAGTTCGTCAAAATCCTTTGACAGAACCTTACACGAGTGATTGTGTCTTTACATGAATTGGTGTCTTTTGGTTTAAAAGACACTAGTATAACCATGTGCAATATTGCACAGAGTTTTCAAAAATAGAGTATACAGTATTGTATGATTTTAATGCTTTTTTTAGGGATAGGATTCGAGTTCAAAATTTGGATGGAGAAATTGTCAGTGTTGCTTCCTATCTTTCCTCTACATTTGTATTTTAAAAAGAAAAAAAGAAGAAAAATCTTTAATCAAAAGTGATTTTAGTATGATATCGTATAGATAAGTAAATGACGCGATAGAATTTGGAATTGGTTTAACAACAATTTTGAACGTAAAAGGATGTTATAAATCTATATTAAATTTATATTCATATGGAATAACTGAACATCTATCTTCATATATATGTTGAACTAATTATATGAAACTTAGATTATAAGCTGAGTACTTTAATATCCTATACATACTTTACACTGTGGAGGATTCATATATATTTTGATTCTTATATTAAACGAGAAACGAACAAAATTGGCTACAGAAAAATAATTATAGGACTCGATTATTAATATTTCTTTAAATATATTTATGTATGTAACTCATTCATAGTTTTTTTATTTTATTTTTTGACTTAATGATGGCTGACACACCGTGCCTCATTAATTAGAAAATAACAAAATACTTGTTCATAGTACGTAATACCCGAAATCAAATGAAAATGCAAAACAAACAAACAAATTATAAAAGTACAAATAAATATTGTACATTGAAATATCTAGTATTATATATATATATGTATATATATATATCTCTAATCTCTAATCTCTAATATTGTAGTAGGGTAAAAATGGTATGGGGCCCAACCAGGGCCCAATACAACTCTCACTCAAGAAAGGTAAAAATAGCAAGTTAGTCCGGCTTCGAACCATTACAGGGTCGGCGCCGAACCTCAAGTGCACCCCCACAAAACCGGCCTCCTCGTATCCGACGAGCCTCAGTGGTCCTCGGTCTCCGATCCGGGACAGCCCCACGGGCCGTCCCCCCTCTCTGGCGAAGCAGGGGGATGACCTGGCACAGCCTAGGCCCTCCGATTCTCCCAGAAGCACAGAGGACCCACGATCAGCCATGTCAGCTCCAAATACCACCCAGGGTTTTGCCACATCAGCCCTATACCGCTCCTGGTATGGCCACGTCTGCCCTAAACCCCCTGGGCCCTCTGCCACGTCAGGCCCATGGGCTTTCGGATCCAGACCCGGCCCCCAAGCGGATCCACACCCGGTTGGAATTCTCTATAAATACTAGACCCTCACCCACCTTTTCAGGTAATCAATCTTTTTCCACTTAAATTCACCTAGTTATTGCTACTCTCTCACAGAGACTGACTAGATCGTCGGAGGGTCCGCCACCGGGACAAACCCCGGTGTTTCAGGACCGTCTGCAGGTACACAAGACCTCGGATCCGAATCCTCTGATCCGAGCCCAGATCTCCGAATCACCCCGAGGTCGCCACAGGTTCCGCCCGGTCAGCCGAGGGTCGTCAGACGAGCAGCTTTCTCCTTCAAATACAAATTGAGTCCGAACTCACACCTGGTGCATCCACACGTCTCCCAGAAATAAACCGCATCAGGTTGGCGCCGTTTGTGGGAACACTGCTTCAGAAGCCGACCCGAGCCCGACCATCGAGCGACCTCGACAGCCGAACTCTCATGACCTCCAAGGGCAGGGGAAAGGCCGCTTCCAACCCGGTCCCGAACCGTCCAAGACCGCCGCCCGAGGGACGGAGACCAGCGCTCAGCCGCGTCGGAAGGCAACCTTCAGACCGACCGAACAAGGTCGGGGGAGCCCCCGTCACTCACAAGGGATCCCAGGACTTTCAAGAAGAAATTCCTAAAGCTCTCCGACGGACCTCCAGGGAGGAAGAACCACAGGATCGGCGAGGTACTAGGAACCGGAGACTCTCACCTCCGAACCCTACTCCGAACCGCATCCAGGGTCGGGATCCCGAGTCCGAGGGAGCCATGGGTACGCCATTCACCCTGCACTATATCCACGGGGGGCCCGTGGGAGGAGAATCCGATACTTCCCGAAGAGCCTTTATCCGAGAGGCGAATGCTATCCAAAACAGCCCCTCCCCCAAGCAACAACCGCTGCCGATCTCCTTCTCAGGAGAGGACCTCGAAGAAGTTCACCTACCCCACTGCGATGCCCTCGTCGTTAGCCTCCGCATAGCTAATTGTGAGGTTTGCCGAATCCTCGTCGACAACGGCAGCTCGGTAAATATTCTTTTTCTCAAAGCCTTCGAAAGTCTCAAATTATCCAAAGGGAAGCTCAAACCAGCCGGATACACGTTGCTTGAATTCTCCGGCGTCCCAATCGTAATAGAGGGGATTATTACCCTCGACGTCACCGCAGGATCGGTTCCTGTCAAGAGGACCGAATCCATAGATTTCATGACCATCGACGTCAGGGCGGCTTACAACGCCATTCTCGACCGACCCGGACTAAACTCCTTCCAAGCGATACCTTCGGCCTACCACCTGAAGCTTAAATTTCCCACCCCCCCAAGGGGTCGGCATCGTCCAAGGTAGCCAAGAAGCAGCACGGTCGTGCTACATAACTGCCGTCGGAGGGGGTGTATTCTCCCTCGACGCCGTTGAACACGAACCCGAGAAAGACGGCCCAGCTCCCGAGCCGGTGGACGAATTAGAAGAGGTCCTGTTCGATGCCAAGGATGAGTCGAAATGGTTCCGGGTGAGCCGCTCACTCTCCTAGGACTTGAAGTCAGGCATCATCGCCTGCTTCCGTCGCAACGTCGATCTCTTCGCTTGGAAACCCTCCGACATGCCCGGGATCTCCGAAGACTTGATTATGCATCGACTAAGCGTCATCCCTGACTCTAAGCCGATCGTCCAAAAGAGGCGTAAAGTCGCCCCGGAGAGGCAACAAATTGTAAAGACAGAAGTGGACAAACTCTTGTCAGCTCGATTCATCCAGGAAGTCAGCTACCCCGAGTGGCTGGCTAATGTCGTCATGGTGAAGAAGGCAACAGGGGGTTGGCGGATCTGCATCGACTTCACGGACGTTAACAAAGCATGTCCGAAAGATCCTTTCCCCCTCCCCCGCATCGACGCCCTAATCGACGCAACCTCGGGGCATGAGCTACTGTCCTTCATGGACGCATTCTCGGGGTACAATCAGATCTGGATGTTTCCACCAGACATCTCCAAGACCTCGTTCGTCACTGACCAGGGTCTTTATTGTTACCGCGTTATGCCCTTCGGGCTGAAAAACGCTGGAGCCACGTACCAGCGACTCGTCAACAGAGTCTTCAAAGACCTGATCGGCCGCAATGTGGAAGTGTACGTTGACGACATGCTTGTCAAAAGCCGGGCTGGGCCGGACCACGTCGCCGACCTCGAGGAAGCCTTCGGTGTCCTCCGACGCCACAACATGAGACTCAACCCGGCTAAATGCGCCTTCGGCGTTTCCACGGGGAAGTTCTTGGGGTTCATCGTCAGCCAACAAGGCATTGAAGCAAACCCCGAGAAAATCCAAGCCATTATGGACATGTCCCCGCCCCGGAATGTCAAGGAGGTTCAAAGGCTCACAGGTCGATTAGCGGCAATCGGCCATTTTCTCTCCAAATCAGGAGAGAAGTCTCTCCCCTTTTTCAAGGCCTTGCGCGGAAAAGGGGGCTTCGAGTGGGGTACCCCTCAACAAGAAGCCTTCGAACAACTAAAGCAATACCTCGCCAACCCGCCTCTCCTCAGCAAGCCCGAGCCGGGCGAGCCGCTTTGGCTCTACCTGTCCGCCTCGGACAACGCTCTCAGCGCCGTCCTCGTCCGAGAGGAGGAAGGGGTTCAAAAGCCACTGTATTATGTGAGCAAAGTTCTCCTCCCAGCAGAGACGAGATACGCAAAGATAGAGAAGGTGGCCTATGCGCTGGTCATGGCAGCCCGGAAGCTTCGCCCTTACTTCCAAGCCCACTCCGTCCAAGTACTGACCGACCAACCACTAAAGACTGTCCTTCACAAATCCGAAAACTCCGACCGCTTAGTCAAGTGGTCAATCGAGCTGAGCTAGTTCGACATCAGCTATCAGCCAAGAGCGGCCATTAAAGGACAGGCCCTCGCCGAATTCATAACGGAGTGCACCGTCTCCGAGCAGCCTAGCCTCGAAGGATCGGATCCGACCTGGGAGGTCTTCGTCGACGGTTCGTCATGCGAAACAGGAAGTGGGGCGGGCATCATCCTTCGTGGCCCCGACCAATTCCTACTTTAATACTCCCTCCGCCTCAACTTTCCGGCCTCCAACAACGAGGCAGAATACGAGGCCAGTGATCGCCGGATTGACCCTCGCCAACCGAGCCGGGGCCAAGCAAATCCGGGCCTTTAGTGATTCTCAACTCGTGGTCAATCAGATCACCGGAGAATACGAAGCCCGCGATGAACGCATGATGAGGTATTTGACGGCAGTCAAGCAACTCCTGGCGTCCTTTAGCTGCGCCGCGGTTATCAGAGTCCCCAGGGAACAGAACGCTCAAGCAGACGCATTATCCAAACTTGCCTCTTCCTCCTTCGAGGGCCTCGATCAGACGGTGCTCATAGAAGTCCTCCTGAAACCAAGTATCAGTGACCCGGAGCCGGAAGCGATGTGTGTGCAAGAGGGGACCCGCCCGGACGACTGGACCACCCCCATCAGAAGATTCTTAATCAGTGCCGAGCTTCCTGAAGACAGAGCCGAGGCCAGACGAGTCAGAGTCCGAGCTGAAAGGTTTGTCATGATCGATGACATCCTCTTCAAGCGCTCGTACACCTTGGCCGACGGCAAACCTTACCTCCGCTGCCTCACCAGCGACGAGGCCAGCTACGCCCTCAGAGACCTGCACGAGGGGATCGGCGGATGCCACATGGGGAGCAGGACGCTTGCTCGGAAGGCCCTGAATAAGGGGTACTATTGGCCAACCATGCTCCAAGACTCGCTAGACTTGGTCAAGAGGTGCGGCCCCTGCCAAAGATTCTCCCCCATCAAAAGGCTTCCTCAAGCCAATCTCCGGTCCCTGGCAAGCCCTACGCCCTTCGCCATGTGGGGTATGGACCTTGTGGGGCCCTTCCCCCCAGCAGGTGGGACAAAAGAAATTCCTGATCGTCGCCATCGACTACTTCACCAAGTGGATCGAAGCCGAACCACTGTCCAGCATCACCGAGCGCCAAGTACAACAGTTCTTTTGGAAGAACATCATTTGCCGGTTCGGAATCCCTCGAGTCCTCGTCACAGACAACGGAACCCAGTTCCAAGGTCAAAACTTCCAAACCTTCTGCGCAGACATCGGCATCCAGCAACGTTTCTCCGCCATTTGCCACCCTCAGTCCAACGGCCAAGCGGAGAACGCTAACAGGCAAATCCTCGACGGCCTCAAAAAGCGCCTCGACAGTTCCCCCAAAGGGCTGTGGGTCGAGGAACTGCCCAGCATACTATGGGCGCACCGAACCACCCAGAGGATCCCCACGGGGGAAACACCATTCAGTCTGACCTATGGGACTGAGGCAGTCATCCCCGTCGAGGTCGGATTACCTTCTCCCCGGATCATAGCCTTCGATGAAGCTGACAATGTGTCCGGCCTGAGGGCCAACCTGGACCTCGTCGCCGAGGTACGAGAGAAGTCTTCGATCCGAAGAAGCATCTACCAGCAACGGATCGAGAAGTTTTACAACAAGAAGGTCCGCCCCACAAACATCAGGGCAGGGGACCTGGTATTACGTAAGCTATCTGTCTCCGATCCAACCAAGAAGAGGAAATTGGCTCCCAACTGGGAAGGCCTATACCGTGTAGTCGAGGCTGTCCGCCCGGGTACATACCGACTGGCGGATATGGACGACCGACCCATCAGCCGACCCTGGAACGCCGAGCACCTAATGAAATTCCTGGAAGAACGAGCCTAGGTCCTAGCCTGACCAAAGTAAAGTAAAACTGATGTAAGCTATCGTATGTAAAGGACCACTTCAACGGCCCTCCCTATCTAGTATATAAGAAGTCTCTTTTTGCCAAAATCCAAATTCCTCGGTAAACTCCGATCGGGTACCGAACAAGGGGATCGGTACCCAGGTTCACGCTCCGGTATCGTCCCCAAGAGCCCCGGTAGGGTCGACTCAGCTCCGGACCAGGGAGTCTTCCTATTGCCCCACGTCGATCCCTCACGAATCTGCGGAGCCAAACCTCGCCTCCACCGCCCTTCACCACACCGCTGACCAGAGCAAAGAAGGAAAAGATTTCTTTATTTCATATTCTTTTATTTTATTCGGGAAAAACAAACAAAGACCGTTACAAGACCACTCCACTCATCTCAAACTAAAGGAAATCACCGCCTTAGGGCTCCTCGGATCCAGCGAGGGGCGGGATCACTCCGACCGAACGACTTGGAGCTCTCTCTTCGTCATGACGGTCCTTCGGTTCTGCCACAGTCGACACACCGGCCATGGAGCTCTGGGCGTCAACGGATCGCATACGCTCCATCAGAAGCATCGCAGAGGGAACCCCCTCCGCTCGCCGACCCCCCGAGGAAGATAGCGAGACGCCCAACATCGTCCTATAACGGTGTATCTCCATCTCCTTCTCCACTATCACATCACGGAGTAGCTTTTCAGAGGAGGGCCTCTGTACCGAGGAACTAGACATAGTATATCCGAGACCGGCGCCCCCGAGCTCCCGATCCGCAATCGCCCTCCTCAGCCAGCTTGCCTCCTCACTAAGGGCCTCAGACTTATTCCTGTAGTAATTGAAAGCCTGCATCAGTATCACGCGCCCCCTTTCGGTACCGAACCAAAGTGGCCTCCAGGGCCTCAACCTTGCTCCGAAGCCACGCCACGTCGGAACGACGGGGGTCCGCCTCAGGAGGGGGAGCCATAACCTACAAGAGAACCAGCCCACTCAAAACATATAAGCAAGGAGGTTCGGAAGTATTCAAGGTCAAAACACGTGGCCAGCCAAGAACCCTCTTTTTATAAATTTAGTTTCTCCATACAAAAATGCGGTGGCCAGTCCGCGGAAGGCAAATACAATCGAGAGAAGGAAAAAGAAGGACAAAAATTATACAGCTAGTTTTCCCACCTCAGTGTCGGTCGGGTTCACGGGGGGGTCGGCGGCCTGGTCACCATCGGGCCCTTGTTCGCCAGGGGTCTTCGGTGTCCCCTCAATCTCCATATCAAACTCGAAGTTGGACAGGTCGATGGTAGGATAGAAGTGCCTCACATGACTGAGGGGCTTTGCATAACAGTTGTCCTGGGCCTTGATCACCAGGAGCTGACACGACTCCGTCAACTCATCCTTCTCCTTCGCCGACCTCTTCTCCTGAGCCGCCATCGTCTTCGCCCATTCCTCCTTCTCCTTGTCGAAGGCCGCCTTCATTTCCGTCTCCCTCCCATGAGAGCCTTCGAGCTCTACCTTCAACTCCTTCACCTCCTGCTCGGCCTTGTCAGCCCGGTCTCGCTCTCGCTGCAAAGCCGCCTCATAAAGGCCTCTCACGTGGGCCCCCTGCACGGTCGCCTGCAATATCCCGACAATACTAAGAAACCTGTCTTAAGCAACATGATCTGAAAGCAAGTGGGTTCGGTTGACTTACCAGCACATTGGCCTGCGCAAGACGCACGTACGCCTCGTCCAGGGTCTGGGCCTTCATATCCGAACGGTCCCGGGGGGTCGCCAGCTTATCTGCAACCTCCACGGCCTAGCGCCCTCGGACCAGGCAATCACCCTCTCGGATCGACCAATTCGGCACCCACGGTCGCCGAAGTCTCTCCTCTATCCCGGTATCCACCAGGGGACCCTTCCCCTTATCGAGGTCAGTAGCCCTGCCCTGATCCGAGCCTCCCTGAACCACCGCGTTCCCGCCTGTCTCCGAGCGAGTCCTTTTGGCCCTCGGCTGAATTGGGGCCTCGGAGACCACCTGGGACAATTCGGTCGTCTTCACCGCGTCCCCCTTCTTCTCGACCTTCTTCTTCTTCATAGCGAGCCTCAGCGCCCTAATCGATTCTTCATCCATATCTGTAAAAAAATCCATTAAGAACAATGAGCAAGAAAGTACAAGAAGATCGAGAGAAAAGAAACAACCACATACTAGAAAGTACGGCCGGGCTCAGTCCAACACTCGCCAGGTGGGCCTCCGTCACCTTCGCCCAATTGATGCTGTACGACAGACGGAGGCGCTCAACAAACCTCCACTCCTCAGCCGTCAGGTCCCCCGGCCTCGGCGTTTCATAGCTCGGCTTAGAATAGTTCCACCGGGTGGGAATATCCTAAGGATCCTCACTCTGAATCACCAAATATTTCTTCTTCCAAAACTTGATAGAATCCGGGTGACCGTGGACTACCTTCCCCTTACCACGAGGCGAAATATAGTATACTCCCTCTGACGATGAGCCGATCATCAACATCGCTCGGAACACATTCAGCCGCAAGGGGACCTTCTGCTCTTCGCACATCAGCACGAAGCAGACGATCTGCTTCCAGGAGTTCGGCCCAAACTACATCGGCGCCAAAGACGCCCAATTGAGCACCTCCCGAACGAATGGGTGGATCGGCAGCCTCAGTCCGGAGATAAAGGCGTCCACAGGGAAGATGCAATACCTATCCGGTAGGGGGTCCGTCGGTCGAAGAGTAGAGTTCGGCAGCAGAAGCTCATAGTTGAACCCAATGTAGTATGCCAACTGCAGAGCCCCTAAGTCACCTACCTCCAGAACTGTCGGGTGTGCGTCCACCTTCACCCTCTTTCGGCTCGACGATGACGGCTGGACCCCAGAGAGCTCCTTAGCGGAGAGATCGTCGGGATAGCAACGGAAGGGCTTGGGTTGTACAGACGATCCTATCGTCAGATCACCGTAAACGGGTACCTGACTCGAGCCGCCGATCCCCGACCCCTTCTTCTTCTTCGGAGCTCTCTTCTTCTTCTCGGCTCGCTCCGGCGAGGGTGTAGACAACCGAGCCAGACCGGTCGGATTCCGAGGCCCTTCGGCGGCATCCCCTTCAGAACCACCCCCCTCTCCGGAAGCCAACCCTGGAGTCCGGACTTCTTCTGAACTACCACCCTCCTCCTCAGAGTCGCTGCTATCCACCACGAAATGCCTCCAAGATCGCAACGGCTTCACGTCATGAACCACCTCCTTTTCGCTTACCGTCTCCTCCCACGAGGTCGATTTGAAGACAGGCTTCACTCCCCCCCCAGACGTCGATGCCGACGAGCCAGACTGAGCCCTATCCATCTGTGTCTAAGCTAAAACAGACTTACCAGTTAACCTGAGATCACTTCGGAAGAACGGGCCTACTGCAGGAAACTGAAGAGACGAACACTGAAGAGTTGGAGGATTTTGTGAAAAGTAAGGAGCAAGAAAAAAGTGGGCGATGAGAGGAGAGGGGAGAACATTTATAGGGGATAGAAACGACTCCTCGATTTCCTGCAGTTACTATTCACCGATTGACGTGCAACTGCCACCTGGAGAATCACGCCACGACCTCGAAACGTGCGCTGCTGACGTCACCCAGCGCCAGGCTGGCAACCCTGCGCAGGGGTCGGTTCGGATGGAGGGCTCGGGGGGGGGGGGGGGGCAATGTTTTACTTAAGATTTAAGGCTCCAGGGTTCGGTTGGCTCACCTCTCACCCGCGAACAACTCGGGGCTTACGACATCGGCAGCCGAAACCCCGAATTGTTCCCGGGTGGGAGAATAGTCACCATCGCCCTCGCCCCGGGCTCCACGACTCGGTCGGTTCCCCTCTCACCCACAAACAGCTGGGGGCTTACAGCTTCGGCAGCCGAAACCCCAAAACTGTTCAAGGGTGATAGAAAAGCCACCATCGTCTGGAACCCTCTCGGAAAGCAAACCGACTCCCATATCCGAGGCTCTTCAGCCTCAGGCCCAGAATGCGGTGAGCACCACTCCCCGACCGGATCTCTCTCGGGCCAGACAACCGTGTAAAGGCCGTATGAACCGAAAAGGGATCCGGACGGCAGAGTCGCCACCAATCCGGATCGGGGAATAAATTTTTTAAGAAAGAGACGTCCGCCGAAGCAGACACCTCTGGCGGCCAATGGACCACCCTTGTTGTGATCGAATCCTCAGAGGGGAATTAGGTATTTATAACCTCCACCGTTGTCCTGCCACTATGGCGTGGGGAAAGCCAAACGACGGAAGCCCATGCGCCATGCTTTTATTAGGCGGCACCATTTAATGCCCCTAGGAAATTGGAACACCTGCACAGATCCCAGAGCACCTTCTAAGCGCCGCAAAGACAGCAGACCACCCCGCTTAAATCCCTCTAAAACACCGGCTCACCATCACCCTTACCGACCCATAATCCCCCCTCATCTCGAGGTTCGGTCAGGCACCAGGGTACTCTTCTGAGGAAGATCCACCGGCTCGCCATCACCCTTACCGACCCGTAATCCCTCCTCATCTCGAGGTTCGGTCTGGCACCAGGGTACTCTTCTCAGGAAGAAACAACGGCTCGCCATCACCCTTACTGACCCATAATCCCTCGCTAGCTCGAGGTCCGATCTGGCACCTGGGTACTCTTCTTCGGAAGATCCACCGGCTCGCCATCACCCTTACCGACCCATAATCCCTCCTCATCTCGAGGTTCGGTCTGGCACCAGGGTACTCTTCTCAGGAAGAAACAACGGCTCGCCATCACCCTTACCGACCCATAATCCCTCGCCCGCTCGAGGTCCGGTCTGGCACCTGGGTACTCTTCTTCGGAAGATCCACCGGCCCGCCATCACCCTTACCGACCCATAATCCTTCCTCATCTCGAGGTTCGGTCTGGCACCAGGGTACTCTTCTCAGGAAGAAACAACGGCTCGCCATCACCCTTACCGACTCATAATCCCTCGCCAGCTCGAGGTCCGGTCTGGCACCTGGGTACTCTTCTTCGGAAGATCCACCGGCTCGCCATCACCCTTACCGACCCATAATCTCACCTCATCTCGAGGTTCGGTCTGGCACCAGGGTACTCTTCTCAGGAAGAAGCAACGGCTCGCCATCACCCTTGTTGACACATAATCCCTCCTCATCTCGAGGTTGGGTCGAACACTAGGGTACTCTTCTCCGGAAGATTCAACGATTCGCCATCCCATTTCCACGACTATGAATACTCCTCCCCGGCTAGCTCCCGCACCCACGCAGGAGTCGGGGGGCTTGTGTAGTAGGGTAAAAATGGCCTGGGGCCCAACCAGGGCCCAATACAACTCTCACTCAAGAAAGGTAAAAATAGCAAGTTAGTCCGGCTTCGAACCATTACATGGTCGGCGCCGAACCTCAAGTGCACCCCCACAGAACCGGCCTCCTTGTATCCGACGAGCCTCAGTGGTCCTCGGTCTCCGATCCGGGACAGCCCCACGGGCCGTCCCCCCTCTCTGGCGAAGCAGGGGGATGACCTGGCACAGCCTAGGCCCTCCGATTCTCCCAGAAGCACAGAGGACCCACGATCAGCCATGTCAGCTCCAAATACCACCCAGGGTTTTGCCACATCAGCCCTATACCGCTCCTGGTATGGCCACGTCTGCCCTAAACCCCCTGGGCCCTCTGCCACGTCAGGCCCATGGGCTTTCGGGTCCAGACCCGGCCCCAAGCGGATCCACACCCGGTTGGAATTCTCTATAAATACTAGACCCTCACCCACCTTTTCAGGTAATCAATCTTTTTCGACTTTAATTTATCTAGTTATTGCTACTCTCTCACAGAGACTGACTAGATCGTCGGAGGGTCCTGCCACCGGGACAAACCCCGGTGTTTCAAGACCGTCTGCAGGTACACAAGACCTCGGATCCGAATCCTCTGATCCGAGCCCAGATCTCCGAATCACCCCGAGGTCGCCACAGGTTCCGCCCGGTCAGCCGAGGGTCGTCAGACGAGCAGCTTTCTCCTTCAAATACAAATTGAGTCCGAACTCACTCCTGGTGCATCCGCACGTCTCCCAGAAATAAACCGCATCAAATATTATAATGGGAGAATACCTTAGTGTCAATCTATCACTTTACGTGCATCGCACGTGCAACTCCAATTCTTCCATTATACACTTTAAATTTACCAACTTACGTGTATCACATGTACAACTCCAACTCTCCCATTATACTCTTTATAATATTACTTTAAAAAATATATATTAATTTATAGGTGCCTCACACATACTATATTATATTACTTTAAAAATTATATATTTATTAAAATGTGCATCGCACATGCTAAATACTAGATCGCACATGCTAAATACTAGTTTGAGTATAACTTACAAATTCATATATTAGATAAACAACCTCAAATCTTCTTGATGCTAAGCAAAGATAGCATATTCCATGTTCGAACAACCTCCTACATGTTAATACAAAAGATAAAAGCATATACAAATAAACTGTAGCACCAAATTAGAGTATAAACAAACTAATACAATTAGCACTACTCTTAACATATTTATCTTCTTAACCCAGGAAAAGTTTCTCAAGTTATCTCTAAATGAAACAACATCATCTCAAGCGCTAATTAATATCGGAATATAAAATGTAAATGAAATTAATAAAAATTGGATATTAGATATACCTTGCATTTGAATAAATTCCGGGCTTAAGCTGGTGGGATTGGGGCATCAACAAATGCCCACTGGTCGCAGCGGAACTAAATAGAGCAATGAGGAAGTCGAAGAAGACGAGGCGAATAAATTGAACAAGCAAGTAGATCCACCAAACAAACACAAATACAACAACGATGACTTATCCCGGTTAGCTTTTGCTTAATCAGAGAAAAATATAGGGAGATCTGATATTCAACTAGAAGAGATTACAAGCAGTTACTGATTCACTTGACACAAGGAATTAAACTCACACACCAAGAACTATCTCTCTCTCGAGCCTCACTTTGCAATGGAGAAAAGAATCTATGAAGTACTTCCTCTCATATTGGAGGAGTTTACAATATATATAGAAAAATAGAGAGAAAACATAGGTCTAATCTTGATCCTCAGTCGTCCGATATAACCTGCAAAAGAAGTAACTGAATAGGAGCCGCACGATTTAACTTGGAGTTGAAGATTGGGCTGAACCGACCTAACAAATTGAATTCCAAAAACGAACACAGCGCCGCGGTCGGTCGACCGTCCAACAAGACCGGTCGACCAGACCACTCTCTGACATTTCCCGTACATCGAGCGGTCGGGGGTGTGGTCGGGGGGTGCGGTTGACTGTCACCAAGACCAATCGACCGCAACTAGCCTGCACCCTTACTGCTGCTGTTTTTCCTTCTACTCACTTCAACGCTTCGACCTCCGTGCTTCATCTTACCTTCTTTTAATTTGAACAACGAGTATACAAGACACAATCCTAACAAACTCCACCTTGGATTCCATACGAGTGCTATCACATGATGTGTTACTCATCTCCAAACTCTAACAAATTCCACTTGCAAAAAAAATTTAGAACAATAGCTTCTTCTTCTAGTTGAACTGATCTCTACCCAATCTCACCAAATCTAGTATACCCCTTCAAAGGCACACCTCTGTAGATGTACTCACGAAGTTGTCAAACTCCACACGAACTCCACCTACCCGTAGGTTTTCTCCACATCTAGACAATATTCGAATGTCGTGATCTCGTTTCGATGATTCTAGTTGCGGTAAACTAGCTGAGCCTGCGGGAATAATGGGAAAAGAACTATCAACCCCTGCGCAGGATTTTCGAATTCCCCAAAGCTTACAGAGATTTTGTTGGCTTAGCCCAACCACACTGATACCTCTAATCACTTCACGATGACCTTGAAAAACAGACAGAACTCCACCTCAAGCTGTGTACCTACAGCCCCATGCATCTAGAGTTCCCAAGGAAATCAGATTCCGTTTCAGTAGAGGAATATGCAAAACATCCTTAAAGTGAACATGTTTAAACCTGACATTTTCAACTTAACTGCCCCCTCACCTACTAAATCTTCCCAATTCTCGTTGTCACACAATGCCATATAGTAGACTTATAAGTAGAAAACAACTCCCTCTTGGAGCAAAAATGAGAAGAACTCCCTGAGTCAAGAAACCAACTAGAATCCACTTCTAAAGAATTTGAACAAGAAGATACGAACCACCTGAATCAAAGGCACTAACCACATTAGCAGCTGAACTCCCATTTTTTGCTCTCTCTTGATTCTGTAATTTTTAACAGTCTTTCTTGATATGCCCTAGCCTCTTGCAATATCGGCAACGGATCGAATCTTTTTGCAAAATACTTTGTCTTCTCCCTGAACGACCATCCACTACTAGACAACTTATAGAAATATACGATGATGATTTATGGGTCTCCTTCCTAAGTTGATTTTCCTTCAATGCTTTGATTACACAATCTACCGAAATACTTTCCTTGGCAGATCTACCATGTAGCATGGTCGTGATCAAAGGCTCGTACGAATCCGACAGTGAATATATCAGGTTGAAAGCTTTATCTTTTTCACACACATCTCCGTTGATCGCCTTAAGTTCAGATAATACCTTATTGAACTTTGTAATGTGGTATTCGAGATCGGTACCTTCCTTCATAGATAAACGGAACAACTTCCTCTTCCAATGCATCTAATCTAATAACGACGAACTGGAGTACTCAGTTATGAGTCTTTTCCACAAACTTGCCACATCAGTTTCTTCAAGAAATCTGCACTTGACTGCGTCCGCTAAGGATAGTCAGATCAGACTTATGGCTTTTTCACGAATATCTTTCCAAACATCATCCTTCATATCGGTTGGCTTTTTCTTCTTCTTAACTGCTGACTGCAATCGTTCTTGAACAAGAACATCATGCATGTCAGTCTTCCAAAGATTGAAATTGATTTTACTATCGAACTGCTTGATCTTCAAAATACTGTAGTCTGTCATCTTAACCAAGGAACTTGGCAACCTGAAGCTCTGATACCAATTGTTGGGATTGGGACGTCAACAAACGCCCTCTGATCGCAGCGGAACTAATTATCGCAATGAGAAAGTCGAAGTAGACGAGTCAAATAAATTGAGCCAGTAGATCCACCAAACTAACACAAACACAACAACGATGACTTATCCTGGTTAGCTTTTGCTTAATCCGGAGGGAAATATAGGAGATCTGATATTCAGCTAGAAGAGATTACAAAGAGGAACCGATTCACTTGACACAAGGAATTAAACTCACCCACCAAGAACTATCTTTCTCTCGAGCCTCTCTTTGCAATGGAGAAAAGAATCTATGAAGTACTCCTTCTCATATTGAAAAAGTTTACAATATATATACAAAAATAGAGAGATAACCTAGGTCTAATCTTGATCCTCAGTCGTCCGATATAACCTGGAAAAGAAGTAACTGAATAGGAGCCACATGATCTTAGTTGGAGTTGAAGATTGGGCTGAACCTGACCTAACAAATCGAATTCCAAAAACGAACACAACACCGCGGTTGGTTGACCGTCTAACAAGACCGGTCCACCGTACCACTCTCTGACATTCTCTATACTTCGAGCGATCGGGGGTGCGCGATCGGGGGGTGCGGTCGGGGGTTACCAAGACCTGATCGACCGCAACTAGCCTGCACCTTTGCTGCTGCTGTTTTCCATTCTACTCACTTCGACGCTTCGACCTCCGTGCTTCATCTTACCTTCTTTTAATCTGAACAATGAGTATACAAAATACAATCCTAACATAAGCCTATTTTTATGAATATATCATGCAAGAGCTTTTATTTTTGATGTCAATGACAACTTTGGAGGATGTAAATAGCCCTGCAGTTAAGAATAAACATTATTGGAAGGAATCATTTAAAATATCCTTGATAAATTACATCTTTGAAAATATATATCATTTCAAAATGAGAAAAAAGGTAACGAACCAAATAGGAAAAATTATCAAATAATAAAACTTAAGAATAATAATCACTAACCGTTGAACTTTGGATCCAGTCACAAATAATCATCTAAAAGAGTTCATAAAATACATTAAAATTATTAAAATTTAAAACTTTGAAAGAAAGTAAAACCATTATCATAAAAGCAAAACCAAATCAGTTTATTGTTAACTTATACCAAATAGATTGCCACTGTTTTTACTAGTATTCACATAACGATATCTAGGTTTGGCAAGTCCGGTCAACACCATTGTATCAATTCAGACATGAATATTTCAAAACAAAAACAAAAAAAGGGTGTATGTGTTCACCGGTGTAAACAATGGTTTCATTGAAGATTCCAACTTGCACTTGTAGTTAATCATATATGCAACATATTTAGTCATGGTAAAAATTTCAAAAGCGCAGCTCAATGAAGCAATCATGTAAAATTAAGCAATTCTGATAATAACATACTAACCTCATTATGGTAGTCAAACCAAACTTGAGGAGACTCCTATTCATTACCTTCTCGTTTATGATCAATTTTGATCCAGTACAGACCAACAAAGAAAATAAGGCCTTACATTATTATGAGTTTTTTCTCCCATAAAAGTAAGGGCCTTATTTTTCGCTTGCTTCATTAGAAAGAGGAAGATAGATAATGACAGACGTGAAGGAAGAGATTGAGCCAATGAGGAGATCATGGTTTGCTAATTTTTATTTTTAATTAATTAATTTATGTAGCAAGTTTTACAAAACAATTAATTTAAGTCAATGAAGGGTGTCAATTAAATTTTTTCCCATCCCGAGAAATTCTATGACTGATGCTTTTGTTTGGTTTTGAATAACGAATTATGCATTCTTTAAATATAAATGGAAATGTAATGGAGGGTGCCGATTAAAATTATCCCATGCCTTGAAAATGTTAGAACCTGAATATAAAATAATAAGAAATTCCAACAAAGTTGTGAAGAAATCAAATACAGAATGAAAAACAGTAAGCAATGAACTTGTACAGAGTCGAGATTTTTAAGAATCTTTGTCCTTAAAGCAGAATTCGTCCCGTAGTGTGACGGTTACCAGCGAATTGCTTTTCAGGATACAACTGTACCTTCTCTGAAGAATGCAGCACCCTTGCTTCAGAGACAATGAACTGCTGTCTGTGTGTACTCACAGTTGACAGACACTGACTCAGAGCAGAGGAAGAAGAAGAGGAAGATCCAAGTGCAAAAATTTCTATATCTGTATAGGAGTTGATGTCTGGATTTATAGAGAAGAGTTGGACTGGAGACTGTTCAGCAGCCATTACTCTGTAACAGCAGAGTAATGGGGACTCTTCACTTTAGTAACTGGTGAGCCATTACTCTGCTGTTACAGAGTAATGGGCACCAGTTACTGAATCTGAAAGGCCTTTTCAGTTCAGTAGGGGAAGAGTTTGTTTGGGCAAAAATAAAATAAAAAATTTAAGCCAGACCAGACCAAACCAAGCCAAACCGAACCGACCGAACCGAACCGAGCCGAAGCCAAGGCCGAGGCCGGAGCCGGGTCGGGCCGGGGGCGCGCACGCGCGTGCGCGCGTGTGTGTTTGTCATTTTGGCTAAGTCCTCTCTTCACTACACGTTAGTGGTAACCCCCGGGCCACGTCCTCTAGTCCAGTTTTCTAGTATATATACTAGTAAAAATCTTTCTCAATTTCCGATATGGGACTATCCATTTGTTAAGTTAGTACCTTTCAAGTACCCAACTTTGGATCAACATTTCTCATTCATACGGAATTCGTTTTTGGCAAGTGAGTATACTACGGAATAGTACTCGACGAGAGGATCGCAATCCACTCATTTTTCGGCGCCGCCGGTGGCCGGAGCCTGCCGGAATCTGGCCCGGAAAACTGCAAAAATTAATTCCAACAATTCCCCACATGAATGGAAATTACCAGACCACGTAATCCAGACACGACAGAAAAACAAAAAACATGACAGAAAGACTCTGAGAGTACAATCGGAAAATCACTGCATCAGGAATGGTAGTAATTTTTCAACTTTGAACCACCCTTAGTAATTAGCTATCGGATTCACTTGACCAGGTAGTGATCATGATGTCTTGAACTACCCGGGCGTTCATGTGAACCTAGACAATAACTATCACACAGTTTCATCTCCTCACAGAACTAAGTTCTCTTGTTGTGTTCATTTTGGCCTTGAACATCCCTGGTTAATCATGAGTGAACTTGGAGAATGTAGCCTCTCTTCATTCTCCTAGAAACGGCCCCATTTCACACTCACAAGGTGATTTTCCATAAAGAGTATCCTGCTATACCCCACTTTTATTTCAAAGCTATGGGAATCATTAAAAGCCAAGCTTATCCTAACTATTTGCAGGCAGCACTTGTTTTATCATCCTAAGAATGGGTATGAGATGTTAATCTCTCAGTGCTTTCGTCGGTTCAACAAAATTTAGTTGTCCCTTTGAACCTAGATCTTGGGATCTCTAATTCCTAGGTAGGGTTTCCATCAAGTATCCTCTTTCGTCATAGGCTTTAAACCCATTCCTCTTGATGATCTCACAACCTGCTCTCGCGACAGACCTTTAGTAAATGGATCCGCTAGGTTGTCGGCCGATTTTATATATTCTATAGAGATTACTCCATTTGAGAGCAGTTGTCTAATGATTTTGTGTTGCCTTCTGATATGACGAGACTTACCATTATACATGCAACTCAGTGCCGGTGCTATAGCCGATTGGCTGTCACAGTGTACACATAAGGCAGACACTGGTTTTTCCCACATAGGAATATCCTCTAAAAAGTTGCGAAGCCATTCTGCTTCTTCTGCCGCTTTGTCTAAAGCAATGAACTCAGATTCCATGGTGGATCTGGCTAATAGCGTTTGTTTAGAGGATTTCCATGACACAGCTGCACCACCAAGTGTAAAGACATATCCACTTGTGGATTTTGAGTTCTTTGAGTCCGATATCCAGTTGGCATCACTGTAGCCTTCCAGTACTGCTGGATATCTGGTGTAATGCAGCGCATAACTCTGAGTATGTCGCAGGTAGTTCAATACTCTAGTTATTCCTTTCTAGTGACTTCATCCTGGATTACTCGTGTATCGGCTCAGTACGTTTACCGAATGTGCTAGGTCCGGTCTTGTACAATTTGTTAGGTACATCAGACTACCAATTACACGTGCATATTCCAGTTGTGATATGCTTTCGCCTGTATTTTTGAACAGGTGAAGACTTGGATCGACGGGACTTTTTGCTGTCCCATTGGAATAATTTTTGAATCTTTCAAGTACTTTCTCCGCATAATGAGCTTGTGACAAAGTAATCCCCTCAGATGTCCTGGAAACTTTGATTCCTAGTATGACATCTGCAACTCCCAAGTCTTTCATGTCAAACTTGCTACTAAGCATGCTCTTAGTTTGTTTGATAATGTCGTTATTGCTTCCAATAATGAGCATGTCGTCTACGATAGACAGACCAGAATGTATCCGTTTGGAGTATCTTTTATGTAGATACATTTATCACATTCATTTATTTTGAAACCATTTGACATCATAACATTGTCAAATTTTGCATGCCACTGCTTTGGAGCTTGTTTCAGGCCGTACAGTGATTTTACAAGCCGGCACACCTTATTTTCCTGTCCAGGAACTACGTAACCCTCCGGTTGTTTCATGTATATTTCTTCTTCTAAGTCCCCATTTAGAAATGCAGTTTTAACATCCATTTGATATATTTCCAGGTTACGTAGGGCTACAATAGCTATCAACATTCTTATGGATGTTATTCTTGTAACTGGGGAATATGTATCGAAGAAATCTAGGCCTTCTTTTTGCCTAAATCCTTGTACCACAAGTCTAGCCTTATGCTTTTCTATTGAACCATCTGGTTTCAATTTTTGTTTGAAAATCCATTTGCATCCTAGAGCTTTACATCCAGAAGGCAAATCGACTAACTTCCATGTATGATTTTGCATAATGGAGTCTATTTCACATTTGATTACTTCCTTCCACATAGGAGCATCAGGCATAGACATAGCTTCCTTGAAAGTTCTGGGCTCATTCTCTAACAGAAATGCCGTCACAAAGTCAGGACCAAATGATTTTGATGTTCTAGCCCGTTTACTTCGTCTAGGCTCATCGGTATCCTGTTCTGGTTCATCAACTGAAGTGCTTGCATTCCCTTGTTCACGTTTACGTTTAGGGTACGTAGTATCCTTGCACGGAAATACGTGTTCAAAGAATGAAGCATTTCTTGATTCGATTATTGTATTTACATGGATATCCGGTATATTCGATTTGTATACCAAGAACCGATATGCACTACTGTTGTGTGCATAGCCTATGAATATGCAATCAATCGTCTCAGGTCCGATGGTGACCTGTTTCGGGTTAGGTACTGCCACTTTTGCTAGACACCCCCACACTTTGAGGTATTTATACGAAGGTAAGTTACCTTTCCACAATTCATATGGTGTCTTGTCGGTTTTCTTATGAGGTATTTTGTTGAGAATGTAGTTGGCAGTCAACAACGCTTCCCCCCACATATTTTGGGGTAAGCCAGAATTCAACAACAAGGCATTCATCATCTCCTTTAGAGTTCGGTTTTTGCGCTCGGCAGTACCGTTTGATTCGGGTGAGTAGGGAGCAGTTGTTTGATGAACTATTCCATGTTCCGAGCAGAACATGTTAAATGGTGCATCATATTCTCCTCCTCTATCACTTCTAACGATTTTAATCGTTTTGCCAAGTTGATTTTCAACCTCAAGTTTATATTCTTTGAATTTATCCAAAGCCTCATTTTTGCTATGTAACAAATATACATAACAGAATTTTGTGCAATCGTCTATGAAAGTCACAAAGTACTTTTTGCCACCTCTGGTCTGCACATATTTTAAGTCACACAGATCTGTGTGAATTAGACCTAGAGTTTCTGTGTTTCTTTCTACAGAACGCGATGGAGTTTTAGCGAGTTTGGCCTCCGTGCAAACTTCACATTTTTCTGAGTTATCTACCTTAAACTTTGGTAGCAAATTCATGTTAACTAATCTATGCATAGAATTTACATTAACATGACCTAGTCTTTCATGCCAAACAGAAGAAGACTCAACAACATAGGCAATAGGAGTTATTTCATTAACTTTGGGAACAGTAGGAACAATAGTTTTAGGGATGACTGTCATTACATTAAACTTGAACAGTCCATCCTTTACATATCCTTTACCCAAATATACCCCATTCTTGGACAGTACAAAATTATCAGAAACAAGTACAACTTTGAACCCATTCTTACTTAGCAAAGAACCTGATATCAAGTTCTTTCTAATGTCTGGGACATGCAGCACATTTGTGAGTGTTAGCTCTTTGCTTGAAGTCATTTTCAGCACTATCTTCTCTGTTCCTTCAATTTTGGAGGTGGAAGAGTTTCCCATGAACAGCTGTTCATCTTTGTTGCACTTCTGGTAGGAGGTGAACATTTTCTTGTCCGAGCAGATATGCTTGGTGGCCCCAGTATCGTACCACCATTCACGAGGATTGCTCCCCACAAGATTTACCTCTGAAACAACAGCGCAGAGGTCCAGGTCAGAGAGACCAGTGGACAAGTTCTCAGTTATGTGCACATGGGATTTTTCATTCCCTTTTACATGTCCTGTTTTTGAATAATTACTGTCCTTACTGCGGCACTCAGAAATTTTGTGCTCCAGCTTACCACACTTGTGGCATTTTCCAGCAAACCTCTTTGCAAGAGGTTTTTTGTTTGAGGCCTGTGGCAGAAACTTCCTCTTCTTGCCCTTCTGTTCACGCTCCACCACATTGGCCTTTTCTATGGACTGATTTCCATAGGACCTCTCAGCCTTGCGATTCTCTTCTTCGATCCGCAACCTGATAATTAGGTCTTCAAGAGACATCTCCTTTCGTTTGTGTTTGAGATAGTTCTTGAAGTCTTTCCACCCAGGTGGAAGTTTTTCAATGAATGCTGCAACCTGGAATGGTTCGCACAGCGTCATATTCTCTGCAGCAATGTCATGCATTATAACCTGCAGTTCTTGGACTTGACTCACCACTGTTTTGGAGTCAATCATCTTATAGTCCAGAAATTTGCCGACAACAAATTTCTTGGACTCGGCGTCTTCAGTTTTGTACTTCTTTTCCAGGGACCCCCACAGGAGTGTGGATGTCTTGAAGACACAGTAGACGTTGTACAGAGAGTCTACCAATCCATTCAGGATGTAGTTCCTGCAGAGGTAGTCACCCTGTGTCCACGCGTCAACTGCTGCAACGGAGTGTGCTTCCATTGGCGCCAGCATCGGGGCAGATTCATTGAGGAACCTGTCCAGCTTCAACGTGGTCAGGTAGAACTGCATCTTCCCCTGCCACTTTTTGAACCCAGTTCCATTGAACTTCTCCGGTTTTTCTCCCACGCTTATGTGCGTGGGCAGAACGACCAAATGTGCCGCAACCGATTATGCAGTCACATTCTCTGTCACCGGAGTTTGGGTACTGAGAAGCCCAGTAACAACTTCAGTTTGTGTGTTCTCCATGTTTTGATTTTGTTTTCTGAAATTGGTTGAAACAGAAACTATTAGTTATTTTTTCCGAACAGAACCTGTAAACAAACTTCACAAAAATTGTTAGAATCTGTGAGGAAAAATTCTGCTTTAAGATTGTTAGAACCTGAATATAAAATAATAAGAAATTCCAACAAAGTTGTGAAAAAATCAAATACAGAATGAAAAACAGTAAGCAATGAACTTGTACAGAGTCGAGATTTTTAAGAATCTTTGTCCTTAAAGCAGAATTCGCCCCGTAGTGTGACGGTTACCGGCGAATTGCTTTTCAGGATACAACTGTACCTTCTCTGAAGAATGTAGCACCCTTGCTTCAGAGACAATGAACTGCTGTCTGTGTGTACTCACAGTTGACAGACACTGACTCAGAGCAGAGGAAGAAGAAGAGGAAGATCCAAGTGCAAAAATTTCTATATCTGTATAGGAGTTGATGTCTGGATTTATAGAGAAGAGTTGGACTGGAGACTGTTCAGCAGCCATTACTCTGTAACAGCAGAGTAATGAGGACTCTTCAGTTTAGTAACTGGTGAGCCATTACTCTGCTGTTACAGAGTAATGGGCACCAGTTATTGAATCTGAAAGGCCTTTTCAGTTCAGTAGGGGAAGAGTTTGTCTGGGCAAAAATAAAATAAAAAATTTAAGCCAGACCAGACCAAGCCAAACCAAGCCGAACCAAGCCGAACCGAACCGAACCGAGCCGAAGCCGAGGTCGAGGCCGGGGCCGGGGCCGGGGCCGGAGCCGGGCCGGGCCGGGCGCGCGCGCGCGAGCGGGTATGTTTGTCATTTTGGCTAAGTCCTCTCTCCACTACACGTTAGTGATAACCCCCAGGCCACGTCCTCTAGTCCAGTTTTCTAGTATATATACTAGTAAAAATTTAAGCCAGACCAAGCCAAACCGAACCGAACCGAGTCGAAGCGGAGGCCGAGGCCGAGGCCGGGGCCGGGCCGGACCGGGCGCGCGCGCGCGTGCGCGTGTGTGTGTTTGTCATTTTGGCTAAGTCCTCTCTCCACTACACGTTAGTGGTAACCTCCGGGCCACGCCCTCTAGTCCAGTTTTCTAGTATATATACTAGTAAAAATCTTTCCCAATTTCCGATATGGGACTATCCATTTAAGTTGGTACCTTTCAAGTACCCAACTTTGGATCAACATTTCTCATTCATACGGAATTCGTTTTTGGCAAGTGAGTATACTACGGAATAATACTCGACGAGAGGATCGCAATCCACTCATTTTCCGGCGCCGTCGGTGGCCGGAGCCTGCCAGAATCCGGCCCGAAAAACTGCAAAAATTAATTCCAACAGAAAATTTGCATTTCACTGCCATTTGAGGGGAGGGGAGGGATTTTAATGGAGGGGAGGAGAGGGGAGGGAAAGGGAGGGGAGGAATTTTAATCAAGACTATGTTTGGTTCCAAGGAGGGGAGGGGAGGGAAGGGGATGGAAAATAATTATCTTCTTGTTTGGTTCACAAGTGGAGGGAAAGAATTTTATAATTAAATTACTTTTATACCCTTTTACATTTTGGAATGCACTGCAGGTCCCCAGGGAGACTGTTAAAATCTCAACTAACTTTGCTATGGAGAATAATAGCCATTGATTTCAGGAGGCTTCACCACACACACACACACACACACACACACACACATATATACTCATGGTTGGATATAACAAGACATCAAAGAAGTGGCAACTGACAAGAGAGGGGGACTCGCCACACAATAAAGAAGGCTAGTTCCTAGGTAGAAGAAATATGTATTTGACACTAAATTTACCCTTATACAAGTGTAGGAAAAGCCATAGAAAATGAATATGAGTGATAGGTTAATAAAGAAAGAAAACTATGACATAGGGTGATCAAGTATATGAAGAAACGTACATTAATTTCACTTAAAAATAGTAACAGAATGGAGACCTTCCAATTCCTCATGACACTGTGTCCAGATATTGTTACCATAGAGGCACTTCCATAGCATCATTGCCTGACCCGGCCTAAACCCATGCGACTGGACCCATTTCTAGCAAAAAATTTAAAGTTTCATGTCTTCAATATGATTCACAATTGATCAGTAAGCAGAAAAGGCTGTAGAAAATGAATATGAGTGATAGGTTAATAAAGAAAGAAAACTATCACCAGCACAGTGGATCATGTAAGTTAGAAATATAACAAAAAAAATCTAAGCTGGAATTCTGGGAAGATAACATTAGGTATTAACAAAGTTTTCACGATGAGGGGGAGAAAGAGAGAGTGTGAGTGGGAGAGAGAGAGTCGGGGAGAGAGATTAGGAATTTAGATTTAGAAAAGACAATTTAGTTCAATCAGTTTTTAAAAAATAGACTCACTTTTCCTTCCCTCCAAATCCCCCCAATATTGGAGGGGAGTCAAAATTGGCTCATAAGGAATTTTGCACCCCTCCATTCTCCTCCCCTCCCCTCCTAAAAAATGAACCAAACAAGGATTGTTTGAAAAAATCCCTTTCCTCCCCTCCATTCCCCTCCAACCAAACAGGCCCTAAGTATAATTATTTATGCATTTCTTAAATATATAAATTGAATGGTAATGGAGGTGTGTAGCTTAAAATTTTTCCATTCCTAGAAAATCTGCGATACAGTATATTATGCTAAACATTTTGTTCCTTGACTTTGAGTCTCTGCTGCAATCTTATTTATTGGTACAACAATATTCAAATTTGTTTCTCAAATTTGACAAACTAACTACTTCCTTGACATTGTGCATTCTTATTTATTCGTACAACAGTATTCTACTTTGTTTCTCAATCTTTGACATATTGATAGAAATCTCTAAACATCTCTACTATTTTAATTTTAATTAGAGAGTTAAGGTTTATAACCAAACAAATTCTAACTAATCAAAAAAACATATATAATATATGTCTAAACTAAATTTGAGGATTTTTCTATTTTTGCTATTTTTAAAATAAAAAAAGGAGCAAATGTAGGAGAAAACTTTTTACTCCTTCTCTATCCAATTTTTGAAGTACATTTCTATCCCTTAATCAAACCTTAAAATGCGTGCATGCAATATTGTATAGACGTTATTAGATAACTTTTTCAAATATAGTTTTATTATTTTCTTCCTTTTAAAAATTATGTGCAATATATTGTATAGGATTATATTTTAAAATTATGTGCAATATATTGCACAGGATTATACTAGTTTTTTTTTTAAAATGATTATGCATTTTCTATACAATATATTTTTTATTGAAATATTGTATTTTGTTACTGGATGTTTTAAAGTGAAGAGAGAGAAATGAATGGTGGTGGCCTGATACTTTTTCTGTCCTTTTTTATTTTTAAACTAGAGAAATGAGAAAAATTCTGATATAAAAGTGGTATTAGCATAATATATCGTATTGATTAGGTAACTACATGTTATTTGCCAAGGGTTGCACATCTCCAAATAGATGCATTTGAGACTTTTCACAACTATAAATAATGGAGTTTTTCTATTGATGAATTAATCCCAAAAAAGATAACTCAAATTCCCTCTTCCTTACTTTCCAAACTTGTTCAATAAATTCTTTATTTTATTTTCAAACTACAAGTACTCCAGGGTGAATACATTTCAGGAAAATTAGCATCCCTAAGGTTTGTACTATAACACGGATCCTGACAGGCAGGAAAGAGGTTTACCTTGGAAAAGTGTGAATTAGACGGGAAACCCTGCACTTTAGGGGGCAATATGTTCTTAGGGCAGATTAGATACTCACTTCACTCTATTAGACTTGTTCAACCACTTGTCTTCACTTATTCTAACAATTCTATTTACTCTTGTATTGCAGTCAAATAATTTATTATTTATTTTATCAAATATATCTAATAGTAGTGTAGGTTTTTAGTATTCTGTACATACGCATTCGGTAGAAAAAATATTAATCATACAAATCAAAGGTATAACATCAATGGCGTGTCATTGATTGATCCCTACGGAATTGATTCTCTTTGCTGTAGGAGAGTTTTGGAACTCAACATCTCAACATATACTAGCCAGAGTTTGTGCAATATTCCATACTAGCTCATTCGTACTAGGACAAATTCGATTTCTTTGTAAATGTAGGACTAATTTTAAAAATTAATTGGGAAGTATACTCCCCCTCAAAATAATTAAAGAAATTATGTAGAGATTGAAGATTTGTGTTCTTAGAAGCCTCTCTTTTATTTCCTAGAAGCTCCTCGATATTCTGGTATCACTAGATATTCTGGTATTACGTACAAAAGCATTCCCATAATCCTTTACTAGTATAGCTCTGCACAATATATTGCTCCTAATTTTTAAATATAACCATGTGCAATAAATATATTGCACATAATTTTTAAAAAATGAGAAATTAACAAAATCATTTTCGAAAAATTCTCTAATAATATATGTACAATATTGCTTGCTTTTTTGAGATTTGATTAAGGGATATGTATACACTTCAAAATTTGGATGGAGAAAGAGAGGAAAATTGTCTCCTACACTTACTCTTTTTTTCTCTTTTAAAAACAAAAAAAATAGAAAAATCCTTAAACCAAAAGTTGTTTAGCATAATATATTGTATAAAAATCTGATACATGTTAATACTGGGCATTTTGTGTATCAAACTTCTATACTTTTCATGTTTGTTTAAAAATTATATTTCCAAATATATTTATGTATTATTTGTTTGTCTGAAACTAGCAAAGATATGCTCCGATTTTGACAACTAACTCTTTTAATATTCAAACTAAGTTGTTGATTAATAGATATCATACTCTAAAAGTGTATTGTACATATCCATGCACATGTCACTACAAATTACTAGGCCTTTAGCGGTATTTTTTATAGGCCTTTTCGGCATTTTCTAACGCCGAGATAGAGAGTAACGACGCTTCTAGAAATGCTGTCAGAAGCGCCGTTGTAGGAAGTATTGGGACAACTATATGGACGATAGCGGCGTTTACTGCACCCGCCGCTATAGGAGTGACACCTATCCTGACGTTTATGAAACGTCGTGGTAGGCGGATTTTCGTTTTAGTTTTATATATATATATATATATATATATATATATATATATATAAGAATGCTACAGTGGCATTTCAAAAACATCGGGATAGCCGATATAGAATATAATTAAAATAAATAAATTTTTATGTATATATTTTATATATTTACTTAAATACCCAATCCCAACGTTTCAAAACTGTTGACTCTTGGTTTGGTGTGCACAAAACGTGCTCACTTGTACTAATAAGTTTGAATTTAGTGTATCAGATTTTCAGGATTAATTAATATCAAAAAGTGATCCAAGAGAGATTCACAAATATACAAACAAGGAAAGTAATAAAGGGAGATTGCATCTACAAGCTAAAGAGGAAAGAGCTCTTAATTAATTGGCCTCCAAGCAATCTATCAAGTCTGGATTTTTAGCAATATTTTCGTGAGATATTTATTGTAATTGATTGATTAAAGAGAGATGAGTTAAAGTAGTGGCAACACTATGTCTACGAAGCGAAAGTGGAAAATGTATACAGACCTCAAGAGTCTGAAGAATATATATCAACGAAAGGAGTTAAATCTACGCTAGAGATGCTGGTTGGAAGTGTTGGAGGACATTAGCTAGAGATTATGTACCATCCGCGAAAAGCAAACGTGGTGGCGGATGCACCCAACAGAAAGGGAATTTAGCCACATTAATTGCGATAAGAAATGAGCTAGAGGAAGAGATAAATCAGGCAGGAATCGAAGGGGTTACGCAAGGTTTGGGTTCAATTTTAGTCACTTGGAACTTCAACCAAGCCTGAAGGAGAGAGTTAAGGAGATGCAGATATTCAGACAGTTAAGGAGCAAGTGAATTCGGAAAAACTACCTAAGTTTAATATAAGAGAAGGACTGTTGTGGTTTGGAGATAGATTGTGTATGCCAGAAGTAAATGATTTAAGAGAAGAAATCATGAAGGAGACGCACACTAAATTACTTGCAGTACACTCGGGAAGAACGAATGTATCTGAAGCAGTATTACTGGTGGGCATGAATGAAGCGTGACATCACTGATTTTGTGGATATGTGCCTCACTTGTCAGGAAATTACAGCTGAAAATCAGAAGCCCAAAGGATTGGTACAACTATTGCCTATTATAGAGTGGAAATGGGAAAATATCCGCATAAATTTCATCACGGGGCCATCTAGAAATCCAAAGGGTAACAACTCAATATAGGTGGTAATGGACCAGTTGACCAAATCAGCGGATTTTCTAGCAATAATAATTGCCTGGTCACTTGTAATGCCCTGTATATTTAATACAATATTTTGAATTAATGAATAAATTTTAAATCAATTAATTTATTTATTTTGAATTTTTGTAAAAATGATTTTTTCACACGTGCAAATATTTTTGAGGTACAAATTTTCACTACTGAATGGCTGAATAAATTTCCCTATTTATAATTAAGTATATTCTAAATTTTGGGATCTTTCTGAATAAAGAAACTATTTTGGTAAATACCTTCAAAGAAAAAGGTTTTTTTTTGCAAAATATCATTTGGAGATAAAATTCGAATTCAAAATTTTATTTTTCTGTTTTGGTTGGCCGATCTGGCAGTGGATAGATTTGGGGGAGAGATTTATCCCTCTAATTTTATTTGACTTAAATTTATTGAGTAATAAATAATTCTGCAATTTTTGGATTGTTGGGGACTAAATTGCAAAACTGCGATTAAAACCCTAATTACCCAGAACTTGGCTATATAACAGAGAGCATGAATAGAGGATTTATGGCTACTATATTTTCTATATCTTTTGTGATTTATTAAGCATTTTTCTGAAATCTATCATTCTTTTGCACGTTCAAAACACGTGCAAATATTTTTCTTGGGGAAATAAAAGTCAGAAATTTTATTTGAAAAATCAAATCTTTATTATTAGATAATAATTCTAAATTTTCCTAATTTTTATGAATAATTTCTGGCATGTTTGCAAATATTTCAAAGTGAAGGACTTTTATGTAAAATTGCCACTTTGAGGCAAAATTTGAATTTTGAAGATTTCTGGCTGCATTGGGGGCCGGTCAACTAGGAGTATTTAGGGGAGATTAAATCTTAGTATAATTGATTTAATTAATTACTTGATTTGGAAGATCTATATAAATATTTGATTTTGGGGTGTGTGTGTGTGTGGGGGGGGGGGGGGGGGGGGGGGTTGTAAAATTTTCATAAAATCCTAAAAGATTAACTTCCCGGCCTATAATATACAGCAACAGCCTTTTCCTTTCTTTTGTTCACAAATATTATTTTTTTTACCATTCTTAGAGCTTTGGAGGCTTGGATCTTTGGATTTTCACAAGGAGGAGGAGGAACTTTTCTTTCTTGTTATTATTGTTCTTCAATTGATCTTGTTTGAGGTGAGTGGTACTCCTTATCTCTTGATTTGTTATATACTTGTAGAATATGATGATTGATCAAGTAAAGTATGTGTTACGATTTAGTATGAGTATGAAACTTGATGTAGATCTATTAGAGGATAAATCTCAATGATTGAGTAGGCAAAATAACATCTTCATGAATAAGAACATAAATTGATGAGTGGGTGTCCTTCTAATTTGTTGTTTTGATGGAAAAAGGGAAAGCATCCTAGGACTTTCATGTGGACTTATAAAAATTTAATTAGCATGTTGTTCATGGTTGAATGTGTGATGATGGATGTATGCATGATGAATGAATGTGATATCGATATTTTTCATGGAACTAAAACTCCATTGATGTTGTGATAATCATGATAAAAAGGAAAAGGAATGTTATTGATGTTAGGCATATAGAGGAAATCATCTTGATTTATAAACTTTTTGTATGATAATAGATTGTGTGTTAAATATTGGGTTTTAATATTATGACTTGGAGATTATCATGAACATACGAATACAAGTTTTAGTTGATAAAGAATTAATTTGGGATCTATAAAATTGATTGGATGATCATAGATTTAAATTGTAGATGATGAAGATTTGTAGAGATAATTAAAACTTGTTGTATGCTCTTAATTCATGCTTGATTGATTTTAAAGTTGAGATTTTTTCCGTGTTTATTCGTTGTTTTAATTAAATTAATGATGAATGAGAACTAGAACTTTTGTACATTGTTTTCATGTTAAAAATCTTTGAGTAACACACTTGTAAGTGGTAGAACTTGGGCTAGGGTTTCGAGATTAACCCTAACCCTAGTGGGCTGCAGGCAAGGGCAGCACAACCAACCCGAAAGGGTTGCACAGTGCCAGCCCGACACTGTGCAGACCCCGGGTGCTGGCTGCTGCCGTGCCTGAGCTGTTTTGATTCTTTTGTGTTATTTTTCGAGTGATTTTGTGTGTGGCATTGGGTGCTATGGTGGAGGAACCCTAGTATACATATATATGAACATATAAATATTTTTAAACTAATATTTTTGAGAGATTTGATAGAGTTTTTATGAAGTTTCAAAGTTTATAACTTTCAAATTTTGGATAAAAGATATTGTTTGAGTCCAAATTTTTATGGTGAGTTCTTTGATATGTGCTGGATTTAAATTAATTTTTCCAGAATTTAATATTAAATTTATAGTGTACTGTTTTGAAGGACAAAATCGTATAACTTTCAGATTTGGGATATAATTTAGTTCCAGAACTTGTTTAATTTAAACCCTTTAAATTAATTTGTTTGAATCCAGATTTTTATGGTGGGTTCTTTGATATGTGTTGGATTTAAATTAATTTTTCTAGAATTTAATATTAAATTTGGAGTGTACTGTTTTGAAGAACAAATTCATATAACTTTCAGATTTTGTGAAAACCTTTTTTTTCGTGGATGAAATGTGTTTCCATATATGAAGGAGTTCTTATGCCAGTATTAGTTGATTAAAAAGGAATGTGGGTAGTGAAGAGTGTTTGTATAATGAAACCAAGTTGGGTTTTGATCTGAGGCTTAGGGTTATGATGTGGACCCTAGAAAGATTGTTGATGATATTTTGAGTTATGAAACTCTGGAGGTTGGGTGGGACCCAAGCATGCCGGCAAATGATATTTGGTTGGAATTTGGCCTGTGAGGCTTTTGTTTTGATTCAGTAAAGTTAAGTCTGGTAGGGTACACCAACTCTAAGGAGACTATGAAGAACATAATAAACATAAGGACAGCCACTAGCTGGAGTTGTGATGAAATAAGAGCAAACATGGGTAGGGGGGCCTCATATGATCGAACGGTGGGGATAATTCTAATAATTACCGTGGTGTAATCAAGGATGGTGTGGGATGTATCTTCAGGATTACTGGGGATCGGGGCGACGCTCATTGGATATTCATGTGATGAGGTACCATATGGCCGGATGGTGTGGGTTTCAATTTCTAGAATTATCGGGGTGTGAGGGAGTGTACCTAAATCACGAACGGTGGGAGTTGGTTCTTAAGAATTATCGGGGACATGACACTAGATACTCACAGAATAATCTAAATCTTAAAGTAATCACCGTAGCAGGTTAGTTACATAACGAGGGATTGAACCCTATAATGTAGTGAACGATAAAGGCTTGCATTGGACCTATATAGTATGGGATGCATAGATTCCGACAAGTATGCATTAGAAATCATCATATGCATTGTGTTTTTTGACTTGTTTTATGCATGCTTGCTTTCTGTTTTCATCTCATACACTAGACACTTAGCCTAGCTTCACTTGTTGTTTTGTGCTCTACTTATTGTTGTTCCATGTTCTATTTATTATTGTTTATGCATCATTTATTCACTACAAGAAATTTTCCATATACCAACGGACACCTATAGTGACGGATCACTAAAACCGTGGGTATAGACATTGTATACCTACAGACATATAATAAGCTGTGGGTATAGGTATCCTATAGCTTTAGAGTTTTTAATCCGTAACTATAAGTTTTACCAACGGGATAAAACACCGTGGGTATATTCTATAATTTATTTCCCCCCAACTTTTTCATTTTCCCACCAATTCTCAAATACCCCCAATTTATACAGCTTTCACGCTCACACCCATCTCTCTCTCTCCTCTCTATCTCTCACACCCGAATCCCCCATTGATCGCATCGCCGTCGTCGGTCTTCGAAGTTGCCGTCGTCGGTCTTCCACGTGGCTGCCATCGTCAGTCTTGCACGCCGCCGTTTTCTTCCCTCACCACCGCAGCAGTGTCTTCCTCTCACCGTTTTCCTCCTCCGTCACCCACCGCCACCCACCTCCGTCGCCCACTTCTTCATCTGCCGTCGTCTTTCGTTGTCCGCCGTCACCCACCGCTTCCACCATCACCCACGGCCATCTATTTTTAATTAATTTTGCAAACCCTAGGTATGAATCTGGGTGCTTCCCCTTTAGTTGATGAATTTTGATTTCCATGTTGTTGTTTATTGTTTATTAATTTAGAGAGTTTGGTGATACCAGTTGGAATCTTTATCGCTGTGACCAATTTGCCATAGATTCCTAGCATATTTGCTCCTTGTCCTTTCCATCAAATGACCAAGTTGTTAGATACTGAGTCCGGTTTTTCTTATGGATCCCATTCTGACACATATTAGATTAGGCTCATTCATATTCTAAGGAAAAGTTTTCATGAATTGACTTTGAATTTTGAATGGTGAGGACCACGAATCAAACATTTACCTTCTTTTTCTTAGATTGTAAGTGTAGTTAGATTTTCTTGCCTACTTCTCTGTTTAATCTAAGCTCCATTGAATTTAAACTGGCTTAAAGTTTATCTATACAGCATACCACTTGTGTTTAGTGGTAATTGAAGAGTAATTATATTTTTGCCTATAATATTTACAGAAAAGGCTTATGACTGACGAAGATGCAAAATATTTAAGACAACTTATGTAGCATCCAGAGCGAAAGTGGATGCATTATAATTGCTCAATTACTACATAGCAGAATTATACAGTAAAATGTTCAGATTATATCATGGATATATAGTAAAATGCCAAATAACAGATACCAATTTTGGTATCAAGATGCATGTACTATGTGGTGTAGTAGGATATATATCTTGCTTTCTTCTTTCCATTTCAACTTCAAACAAGATAATATCATGAATATTACCAATGGGGCCACATCTGAGATTCCCCGCATCAACTTGCACTAGATCATAAAAGAGTTTTGAAAGTTCCTTTTAGTTTCAAGTAGATATTTCATCCTTTCTTATAGTGTGCTCATGATTTTTGTTTATGACATGACAAACTTTATTAGAGAAAATGTATGATCATTATTATTCCAAATATATTATATTAATTTCTCTTTATGGTATCAAATGTTAGCTATTGAGGAAGCTGGATATGGCAAACAACTGTGCAGTCTCCTGTTATACAAAGGATATTGTAAGAAATGGATTCTTGGTAATTTGGAAATTCTTTTTTTTTCATTATTGGTCAAGGCAATTGCCCAAAGTGCAGAAGCAAAAGATAAAAGTAGAGGAAAGAAAAGAACAGTACACACATCCTTATAAATTCTATATATACTAAATTTCCATTTTCAATTTCCAGAACTTGAAGCTCAGTCAAGTTAGTAATTTAATTTTCGTTTAAGTCAGTTCTCATAAATTAAACGAGGTGGCCTCTTGCCATCCTAGGAAGAAAAAATAAAGTATCTAGGTCCTCTGATTGAATACATTTAAAAAGAATGAGTTGAAATTCCTTTGATTGGTAGAACTCTTCTTCTCCATTTAATTTCAGTGAATACCATTTACTTACTTTTTAATAGTCTAAGCCTTTATGTGGTTCGCAAAATTGATCAAAGTTGAGTTGGAAATGGAAACCAGAAATTGGAACAGATACACCTTATTTACATGGTCGACCACTCTAATTAAAGTATGTAGTGATCAACTAAAATTACATGGTCGACCACTCTAGTTGGTGGTCCACACATTTCATCTTGATCTATAAGTTTGGAAGGTCTGTGGATAAAATTTTTGAGTAATGAGTTTCTTAATCATCATCAAATTGTACCTTGTGCTCTATAAATAGCTATAAACTCTGTTCCAAATTGGTCAAGCCATTTAAACTACATGTTGGCCACTTTAAATGATGGTTACATCATTCATCTTGATTTGTATTTTGTGGAAGGCATGTGAACTGGAATATTTAGATATTAAGTTTCTAACTCTTCCATCAAAGGATAGCTTTGTCTCAACAAACAGCTTTTTGTTTTTTGCATCCATTAATGAATGAGTTGAAAAAACTAAAACTACATATCTTTTATCACGTACTTGTGATGCCACATTGAGTGCGAATAACCTTGAGAGGTGGTCTGCCATTGATTTTGTTAGTTGGAACATGCTGCAGAGTAATTATATATATTAGGCTTATGATGAATTACTGATATAAAGACTGTATGAACGTATGATCAACTTTGGTAGTACAGATAATGTTCATAGGCGGTGTTTAAAGTGGTTAATAGTTTGGTAAAAATTAGTAGTGTACACATACCTGATGTATCTATTTTGGTTTGTCACTGCATCTTTCGATTTCCTCTTATTATAATTTGTACTACACACACACACACACACACACACACACACACACACACACTCACTAGTATTTTGGGGGCTTACCTGATAGAAATGATGTTGATCTATTCTTATATATATATATATATATACTAGATTTGCCCGTGAGCACGTGCCTCACACACGCACATATTTTTATCTGTGTTGCCTCACACACGCACATATTGTTTTTCTATATTTTTAATAATTATTTATTTACATTTTCTTCTCTATTTTTAATTATTATTTATTTACATTTTCAGTTAATTTTTTCAAATGGAGTATAGAGGGTGGATCCGCGATCCATCAAAACAAAGTGAAGTATATATTCGAGGGATTAATGAATTCCTCGAATTTGCTTTTCAACATTCAGAAGAGAACGGGAAAATATTGTGTCCTTGTACAAAATGTGCCAACTGTAAATCACATTCTCGCACAAGTGTTTATGAACACTTAACTGATCCACGACGTGGATTTCTTAGAGGTTATAGGAAATGGATATTTCACGGTGAGAGGCCTACAACTTCAAGTAGCACAACTGAAAAACATTTAGAAATGGGGCATGACATGGATGGGTTAATTCGTGATGTTTTTCCAATGCATCCTATAGAAGTGCCATTTTGTGGTGAAGGTGAAAGGAATCCAGAAGTAGGAGAGAACATTAAGTTTTACCATTTGGTGAAAGAAAATGAGCAAATGCTCTACCCAAACTGTAAGAAGTATAGCAAGTTATCATTTATGGCACATTTGTATCATTTAAAGTGTCTACATGGGTGGAGTGACATGTCATTCTCTATGTTACTGGATTTATTAAGAGATGCTCTACCAGAAGGAAATGTTTTGCCAAAGTCATACTATGAAACGAAGAAGATGATTTCAGGGTTAGGTTTGGGGTATGAGAAGATCCATGCTTGTCCTAATGACTGCATATTGTATCGGGATAGATATATTAAAGATGAAGTATGTCCAAAGTGCGGTACGTCAAGGTGGAAAACAACAGATGAAGATGTATAAGCTAATGGAATAGAGACTTCTGAAAAGCGAAAGAACTTGCCTGCAAATATCCTTCGATGGTTTCCTTTGAAACCGAGGCTGCAGAGGTTGTTCATGTCATCCAAAATTGCCGAATCAATGAGATGGCACCATGAGGGTAGATTGAATGATGGTTCTCTTAGGCATCCAGCTGACTCACTTGCTTGGAAGGAATTTGACTCTCGATATCCAACATTTTCATTAGATCCTCGTAATGTTCGATTAGGAGTGGCTTCTGATGGGTTCAATCCTTTCAAGACTATGGGTATTACCCATAGCACGTGGCCCGTCATGATAATTCCTTATAATCTTCCTCCCTGGATGTGCATGAAACAATCATTCTTCATGCTGTCACTACTAATTCCAGGTCCTAAAGGTCCCGGAAATAACATTGATATTTATCTACAACCATTAGTACAATAGCTGCAAGAGTTATGGGATGATGGAATTGAAACCTATGATGCCTGCAAGAAAGAGACATTCCAACTCCGTGCTGCTGTAATGTGGACTATTAATGACTTTCCAGCATATGCAAACCTATCTGGATGGAGTACAAAAGGTCAATATGCTTGTCCATGTTGTGGTATTGAAACAGCCTCACGATGGTTACGTCATGGTAGAAAATTTTGCTACATGTGCCATCGTCGTTGGTTAGCGCCTAACCACAAGTGGAGGTTGAATAGCAGGGATTTTGACGGAACAAGGGAGTTACGAAATCCTCCGAGAAGACTTGATGGGATTGAAATTTTAAGGCAAATAGATGAAACTAGAGAAGAAGGTCTAGAGGATGGGGCACAACCTTGGAAAAAGAAGAGCATTTTCTTCACTTTGCCTTATTGGCAATATAATGTATTGTGTCACAATCTTGATGTGATGCACATTGAAAAAAATGTATGTGATAACATCATTGGTACATTGTTAAACCAAGGGGAAAAATCCAAAGATAATTATAAAGCACGAGCCGACCTTGCAGATATGGGCATAAGAAGTATGCTTCACCCTCAGCCGAGTTCAAAAAGTAATACAATGCTTTTGCCTAGAGCATGTTATCAAATGACTACCAAAGAAAAGGATGCTTTTCTGAGCATCCTCAAGAATGTAAAAGCTCCGGATGAATGCTCATCAAACATCTCACGTTGTGTGCAAGTCAAGCAACGCAAGATATTTGGCTTAAAAAGTTATGATTGTCATGTTTTGATACAACAACTTCTCCCAGTGGCATTAAGGGGTTCATTGCCAGATAAAGTCACTTCAATTTTGGTTGATCTCTGCAATTTCTTCAAGCAAATATGTTCTAAGGTACTTAATGTGGATTTTCTAGCACAACTGGAGTCTCAAATAGCTATAACACTTTGTCAACTCGAAACAATTTTTCCTCCATCATTTTTTACTGTTATGGTGCATTTGGTAATTCATTTGGCATATGAAGCCAAGGTTGCTGGACCAGTACAGTATTGATGGATGTATCCTATTGAGAGGTATGAATTCTTTATTTGAATATGTTATTTTATTTAAAACTGTTAAAGAAGTTATTAGGATGCTAAGAGCATATATATCTAAAACTAAATTTACTTTCAGGTTTCTTCTTACTCTTAAGTCATTTGTACGCAATAAAGCACATCTAGAAGGATTGATTGCAGAAGGTTTTTTGGCAAATGAATGCTCGACCTTTTGTTCGCAATATCTTTATGGGGTGGAAACTAGGTTCAATAGACCTAGTAGAAATGATGATGAAATTGATTCTACATTGATAGATGATGTGACCTTTTTACATCCTGTTGGAAGGCCATTAGGAAGGAAAAAACAGCAAAAGTTACAATTAGGGAAGCGCAAGAGAGTGAGCAGAACTAAGCTTGATAAGAAAGAGTTAATGCAAGCTCATAGATATGTTCTTTCTAATCGTGATGCAGTCGCTCCATTTATAGAGTAAGACACCAATCATTATTCACTATTACACTAGTTGAAATTTTTTATAACTCCTTGAATTCTATTATCATTATTTTTAGAGAACACATTGAACTTCTCAAGAGACAGTCTCGGCCGCGGCGATTATCACAACTTGAAATTGATAAACAACATAGTCAAAAATTTAGTGACTGGTTTCAAGAAAGGGTAAGTGCGAAAAAATTGAATTATTGAAAATTTAATTGTTGTTTTTATAGTGTAACTAACTTTTGTTCTTGAATATTTTAGATTCATCGCCTGGATGATCAAAGGAGCCCACAAGTTACTCAAGAACTTAGATGGTTAGCTCGTGGACCATCTGAGGTAGTAAGGAGACACACCGGTTATGCCATTAATGGTTTTAGGTTCTACACAAGGAAAAGAGAGAGATACCTGAAAACGCAAAATAGTGGAGTAGTTGTAAGGACTAAGACATCAAAAGATGAAATTAATTACTATGGGGCGATAACTGATATAATCCAGTTGGATTATTCTGGCAAGTACAAGGCTGTGTTATTCAAATGTGATTGGGTTGATATCAAGAAAGGTGTCAAGAAAGATAAGTTTGGGATGACACTTGTGAATTTCAATTTTTTGAAACACACCAGAAAAGATATTTGTGATGATCCGTTTGTTTTCGCATCACAAGCTAAAAAGGTGTTTTAAGAATATGATGAGAGGAACAAGAATTGGCCTGTTGTTCTGAATGCAAAGGTCAGGGATATCTATGATATGGGTGATGAGGAATCCAATGAAATTGAAGAAATCCATGAGCAACCAATGCATGATACAAGCGAAGCTACTCAAAATGATAATGATTTAATTGGGCTTTCAGTTGATGATGATAATGATTTTTTTGAAGTTGATGTTGATGTTGATAATGATATTGATGATGAGGATGGGGAGGAAGAATGGGAGGATATGTTTTAATTGTGAATGATTTTGTACTTTTTCAATGCAATTAGACTTGACTATTTTTTTACTCATGTTTTGAATATGAATTTGATCCGTGTTATGTTTTTCTTTATCTTTTCTTTCCCTTTGTGTTTTATAGTCATTCTAATGTTGTTTTTTATGCTAATATGTTGAGTCTAGATAATTTGAAAATTATATTTCTTTCAGACGCTATTCTATGTCAGAAGCTAGTTGAAGCTTGTGTTATGATTTGATCCTTCGTTTGTTTATTTGAAAGTATACAGCAATGGGAAGGAGAAGAAAATTGAATATTGGGCGCCGTATGTTAGAAGACTCAAACCAACATATACAAGCAAGTGACAATGAAGGAACACAATCTATTCCTACTCATACAACCTCATCCCATGCCCAAGGAAGTAATGCTGAAGAAACTCGGCCTAGTCCTGGTCATATAGAAGGCGTCATACATGAGTCTGTAGAATCCAACTCCATTCCATCTAATATAGCAGCAAGAGAAGTACAAATTGAAAAAGGTATGAATTATATACTTTCTATTTTTTATACTTTATTTATCTATAACAATATATAATGGTGATCTGCCATTTCAAGTTATTTACCTATAACAATTCATATAGAGTGTATAGTTCCCATGGATTTGTCTTATGGTCGCAAGCCAACCAAATGGCGATTGAATTGACCAGTTTAAAATATGTAAGAAACGATGAAGTGAGCTATGTGAAATTATTTTACCAAGATTTAATTTAATCAGAGGAAACCTACAGACCACTATTTCTAACTCATTTGGGAATTACCCACAATAATACTGATGTGCTTTGCAGATTCCGCCTAGCATCAAGCTTAATTACATGCACCAAAAGAATATTGGCCAACGACTTGCTCCTGCTATCAAATCAAGTATGCCAAAATTCGTCTGTATGGGCGATATGCAAGAAACCTAAGGTTTAAAGCTTCATGGTTTGTTAATCAGATGCTAACCTTGGTCTCTGGGGCAAACTGAGCCAAAAGTCCAGATTTGGAATTGCCTGAAACAAGAAACAGGACAAAACATGTCATTGGCAGCAATATATCTATAACAATATAATATGATAGCAGCAAGAGAAGTATTGACTCTCCATCATTACCCCTACTTAATGTGGATTTTTTAGGACAGTAGAACTTTTGACCTTACATGACTGAACTATCATATTTGTATAGTAATTAGTTTTATACTAATTTACGAGGGGAAATTAGCTTGTCAATCTATTTTCAGTTAGCTAATTGGTTTAATAGTTCCGAAAATGAAGGCATGTCAGATTTTTTTAATTTATATTTTCTCTCCTTGTCTTAACACTATCATAGTTCAGATGATGTTGGAGAGTGGTTCTTTTGGTTAGACAAGCTTTGGCAGCATGCCAGCATGATTGAAATGGTAGGTTTCGCTACCTGCTTAGGCCTTCTAGGTTTCACTGTAATATCTTCTTTTGCGTAAAATTCCTTGTACATGAAGAGGTGGTGTTTTGGTTGATGGACGATTAGCAATTGTTGTCAATCTTTTCCCGGAATCTAGGGCAATTATTGACTTGGCTTGGCTTGGATTGGAGACAGAGAACCAGGTTTTGCTCCAAATATAAATTTCTATGGCTTGACTAGGTTGTAAGTTATCCCAGTTTGTGTTCTGGCTCATTGACTTCCGCTTGTCTTTAATGTTTCGCAAAGAGTACATCATATGCATTATTATGATTTTCAGAAACAATTGTTGGGATCGTGCTAATAAGATCTGGCGTGGTACTCCGAGTTCTGAATTGTTTCAGTCTGGAATGATGGGCTGACTAAAATTTAACTTTGCTAAGTGCAATGCAGTGCAGTGTTGTTGTGACTATAATATTGCCACTGAACAAGTTATGACCCTGCACCAGTATTAACAAAGAAATCAAATATACAAAAATTTCAAGATCTTGTGGACATATGGGAAATGGATTTAAAGTTAGTAATAGTAGAATATATACCTGCTAAGCTATCAGCTATCAGCTCATAGTCCATTTCTTTAGAGAAACAGGCTAAGCTATCAGCTATGTACCTGCATTTTCATAACTAATAACTGAACAGAAATTTCCATTAGTCATCATGCAAACTATGAACTATTAAATACCAAATTCTGGAAGTGAAAATGATACTCTAAATGGTATTCATAAGGTTTTTTTGATGTCTGAGGTGGTATTCATAAGGTTTCTATTACATAAGCAAATACCATATTTTTGATACCAAATACCATATTATTGAATCTCTTACATAAGCAATATGAAAATTTCAAATTTTGAAAATGAACATGGACACTGATACACGAAAAACTCTAAAATACTACTTTAACATAAGTACCATCATACCAGACATGTGGTTGATAGAAGTATCCTGGCATGATAGTTAAGGATTGTCCCTTAAGAGAACCCTTTGTAATAATATTGGATTTCGATAGTTCAAAATCTGAATCAAAGATCTATAGAATATTAGTATGAATGATTGAATTGTATGACTATTTATTGGATCTGCAATTGGATCCTCTAGGATCCTATTTGAATGGTGGGTTTATATTGATGGAACTGAGATGATTCCCAGGACTACGGATTGGTGTGCGTATCGATTGTTAAAAATTTAACAGATTAAATACGTGATCTAACCCTATATAGCGGAATCTAGGATTCACGATTTATACCTGCGATGAGAAGAAGACGACAGCGACCCCAAGATCTTCTGCACGTATTCCTTCCTCGGGTTGGACGTCGTGTGGGTGACGATCTCCCAACCTTTCTTCTCCTTGGCTGACCTCTCTTTCTCGAGTTTTGAGAATTCAGATTATCAATGACGGCCAGAGAATAGAGGATATATATAAGGCTACGGCAGGGACCATGAGGAGAAATTAGAGTTAGGTCTCCTAACGAATCTGGGTATCCCGCGTTCAGCCCGAACACACAACCCAGGCCCATTAACAATAGCTCGGTCCACTAAGGAGCTATTGTTGCACTACCTTCCTAATCCCAAATTATATTTATGGGCTCCTTTTATTATATGCTCGTTCAACTCCCCATGTTAAGATATCGAATGTCCGTCGATCAAATTAAGTTACTGACAACTATATTGATCAACATCTTTTATCCTTAAGTAGTACCACTCAACTTTATTTGTCATGTCGGATGTAATCCACCTGCAGGGTTTACATAACAATCCTTATGAGCTCCTTAAGGGGACATCATCAACCCGACGTATCGGGACATGGATTCCTTTTACAATCAACAGCCCATCATACATACAATGCTATTACCCAATTCATAGAGGTTGTTGATCCATAATGAATCTCACTCTTTTATGAGTCAAAGTAATGCACACTGCATATACATGTTTGTTATTATATCTGGATTAAGAGCATAAGTATCCATAATAACAGAGGTGTTTGTTCTCTTTTGTAGTCAGTACAAAGAGAACAACCTCAAGTGGTCCTGTTCAATACACACAAAGTGTACTAGTGTAAACCTATAGTCAAGACAGACTAATACCAGATTACACTACAACCTTTCCAATGGATTGTCCAAGTCCGTCTAGGTTGTGAACTATTTATATATTCCATAGGGAACTGATAATATGATCTTCTGTGTGTCACCTCATACCATATTATCAACCTTATAGAATATCAGACACTTGCATTAATATTATAATAAACACAATATGCAAACATATGCCCACATGATTCTCATTCAAAAAAAATAAGGAAATAAAGTTAATACAAAGGTGATGCTTTCAGTATATAACCCTAACAATCTCCCACTTATACTCAAAGCATTGCTTTTCAGTATACTGTTACAAATCTCCCACTTATACTTAAAGCCATGCTGCTACGCATCTGACTCCCATTCCCTCAACATGACTATCAAAAGCCTTAGCTGGTAAGCTCTTAGTGAAGGGATCAGCTAGGTTGTCTGCTGATGCTATCTTGATCACAGCAACTTTTCCTTTCTTTACGAAATCTCGTATCAGGTGGTACTTGCGCTCAATGTGTTTACTTGCCTTATGGGCTCGTGGTTCCTTCGAATTTGCAACTGCACCACTATTATCACAATAAAGTGTAATAGTCTTAGGCAAATCAGGTACCACATCCAAGTCCAATAGGAAGTTTCTAAGCCAAACCGCTTCTTTGGCTGCCTCAGAGGCTGCCACATACTCGGCTTCCATGGTAGAATCAGCAATACATTTTTGCTTGATACTCCTCCATATAGTGGCTCCACCTCCCAAAGTAAATACATAACCTGAGGTTGATTTCCTGGAATCCCTATCTGACTGAAAATCTGAGTCTGTATACCCCAAGGCAACTAAACTATCTGCCTGGTAAACTAGCATGTAATCTTTAGTCCTTTTCAGGTACTTCAAAATATGCTTTACGGTAGTCTAGTGCTCTTGTCCCGGGTTAGACTGATATCTGCTAACCATGCCAACGGCAAAGCAGATATCTGGTCTCGTACATAGCATTGCATACATTAAGCTTCCTACTGCTGAAGCATAAGAAACTGCTTTCATGTTCTCTATCTCTTTAGGTGTCCTCGGACACTGCTCCTTTGATAGGGCAATTCCATGCCTAAAAGGTAAGAAACCTTTCTTAGAATTTTGCATGCTAAAACGAGTTAGTATAGTATCGATATAGGAAGCTTGGGACAAGCCCAACATCCTTTTTTTGCGATCTCGTAGAACTTTGATCCCAAGGATGTGACCTACTTCTCCCAAGTCCTTCATATCAAACTGTTTGGATAACCATACCCTTATGTTAGATAATACCTTCACATTGTTTCCAATGAGCAAGATGTCATCCACGTAAAGTACTAGGAATACCACTACGTTTCCGTCACACTTTTGTATACACACGATTCATCTTGACATTGATCAAATCCATAGGATTTTATCACCTGATCAAAACATATGTTCCAAGATCTGGAAGCCTGCTTAAGTCCATAAATGGACTTCTTGAGCTTACAAATAAGATGCTCTTGGCCCTTTTCAATGAACCTGTCTGGTTGCTGCATATAGATGTCTTCCTCAAGACTTCCATTAAGGAAAGCTGTCTTGACATCCATTTGCCAAATCTCATAATCAAGATGAGCTGCAATAGATAAAAGAATCCAGATAGACTTAAGCATGGCTACTGGCGAAAAAGTTTCCTCATAATCAATACCCTCTCTTTGAGTAAAACCTTTTGCAACAAGCCGAGCTTTAAAGGTTTCAACCTTACCGTCTGATCCTCTTTTTCTCTTATAGACCCATTTGCATCCAATGGCTTTTACACCAATAGGTGGTTCTACAAGCTCCCAGACTTGATTAGAATCCATAGATTCTATTTCAGATATCATTGCTTTTTGCCAAGACTCTGCATCTTTATCTTGGAGTGCTTCATTGTAGGTACAGGGATCATAATCTTGTTCCTCAGGGACAAAGTCTGATGACTCTCCCAAGAACATATATCTATCAGGTTGTATCACAACCCTCCCACTACGACGAGGCACTACCGGTTGTGGTGTAACATTTGTGACACGTTGTGCAGTTACTGGTGGTACATCCTGCTGTACTGTTGGTACTGAAGTATTTGGTGTCTCACCTCTCAGTTCTTCTAGAACAGCTCTACTTATGGGTTTATGGTTCATCACATAGTCTTCCTCTAAGAATCGAGCATTGGTGCTAACAATGACCTTCTGATCCTTAGGACTATAAAATAAACCTCCTTTCGTTCCTCTTGGATAGCCTACAAACAAGCGTACTTCTGTACGAGATTCCAACTAATCGGCTTTCCCATTCAGCACGTGTGCTGGACTACCCCAAATCCGAACATGTTTCAGACTAGGCTTACGCCCAGTCCACAGTTCTGTGGGAGTAATTGGTACTGACTTAGAAGGAACCAAGTTCAGAATATAAGCTGCAGTTTCTAAGGCATATCCCTAAAACGAATCTGGTAAATCTGAATAACTCATCATTGATCTAACCATCTCCATAAGAGTCCTATTCCTTCTTTCTGCTGCACCATTCTGTTGGGGTGTTCCAGGTGCTGATAATTGGGATGTAATCCCAGCCTCTGATAAATAGTCCCTAAACTCCCAAAGAGATACTCGCCACCACGATCTGAACGTAATGACTTGATACATTTTCCATGACGCTTCTCCGTTTCTGCCCTGTACTCTTTGAATTTCTCAAAGCACTCAGACTTACGGCGCATCAAATAAATATATCCATACCTTGAATAATCGTCAGTAAATGTGACAAAATATTCAAAGCCACCTCTAGCCTGGACAGTCATGGGCCCACACAAATCAGAATGAACTAATTCCAACACATCTTTGGCCCTATACCCCTTTGCCTTGAAAGGCCTTTTGGTCATTTTACCTTCCAAGCAGGATTCACAGACTGGTAGAGCCTCCACTTCCAATGAACTCAAAGGTCCATCTTTAACCAGTCTTTGAATCTTTCTTAGGTTAACATGCCCCAATCGCAAGTACCAAAGATATGTTTGGTTCATACAAGAAGGTTCTTTTCTCTTGTTTATGTTAGAAGACATATTATTCATTTCCATAAGTTGCATTGTGGGCGAAATAGGATTAATGACATATAGATTATCAACCAATGCACCAGAACAGATAAAATGCTTATTTTTTCTAATAACAATATTGTCATTAAAATAAACTGAATATCCATCCTTAACTAGCATAGAAACAGAAATTAAATTCCTTTTAAGTGAAGGTGCATAAAGATAATCTCTCAATGTCAAAGACTTATTTCTACCAAAAGATAAAATAACATCTCCTATTGCAACAGCCGCTACTCTTGTAGCGTCACCCATAAACAAGCATATCTCTCCATCACTGAGCCGTCTGGTTTCCTGGAACCCCTGCAATGTATTGCAGACATGATTAGTGGCTCCTGTATCTACACACCAGGTGCCGGTAGATAGCACTGCTAAACATATTTCAACAACTAGTAAATGAGATATACCTTCTTTGTTCTTTTGTTTGAGAAGTGGACAGTCAGTCTTCTAATGTCCTGACCCTTTGCACTTGAAACACTTGCCTTTCGGCTTTTTCACAGCGCCTTGAGGTCCCATGCCCTTCTTTGCTGAGTTTACTTGTTTCTGAACTTTCTTCTTCTTACCACCTTTCGGCTTAGAAGTAGAGACCTTTTCAGTCACATAAACATGGGCATTCTGCTTGAAGAGAGCTTCAGCATCCTGTAGTTCTTTTGCAAGTTCTGACAAAGTATACAACCTTTTGTTCATGTTGTAATTAAGGCAAAACGAGTCAAAACTTTTAGGCAGAGTCCCAAGAATGATATCGACCTGGATTTCCCCATCGATTTCAGCACCAAGGATCTCCATCTCATTTAGATGACCCATCATCTTGAGAACATGATCCCTTACTGGTGTCCCCTCAGCCATAGATGCATTCATCAAACTCTTCATAGCAAATTGCCTAGCTGCTCTACTCTGATGTCCGAAGAGTTCCTTAAGGTTGTACATCATATCATAAGCTGTGGGCATGGCCTGATGCTGATGCTGCAGTACATTTGACATAGATGCCAAAATGTAACACCACGCCATCTCATCTGCCTTATTCCACTTCTTATAAGCCTCTTTGACCTCTTCATCAGAGTTAGCATCAGGCTTAGGTGGGCATACTTCATTGAGTACAAATTTGTACTCTTCAGCAGTTAAGACAATATCCAAGTTACGTTTCCAGTCAATATAATTAGGGCCAGTAAGTTTGTTTTCTTTAAGAATCACCATAAGTGGACTGAAAGAACCCATTTTTGAAATCCTGAGAATCACATAAAAAAAAATTATGTAGGGCAAAACTTTTTGAATTAATTAAATATTGATTCCCTCAAAACAATAATAAAAAAATTCACCAACACCTTAAACACCATGAATTTAGCATGCCACGATAGTGTGGACGTATACAAATTCTATCGTGGTGGACGTATACAAATTCAATATTTGTTCAAGTAGGTTTTTCCTATTAATTTTACTATCATGTCAACACAACTTTATGACAAATAAAATTAATCTGTTGGTCTTGCTCTGGTCCTACAAATAATAGCAGTGACTCCGATGGGAGGATACCATTATTTGTATCTAAGTGTATACCATTGCTTAATACTAAGTCCATTATCTTGTATTGAGTTCCTTCAGATGGAGAAGTGAACACATACTAGGTAACTTTCTACAATTATCCCTAAGGAAGTCTGTACTGGTGATCCATAATTATACTCATCCGATATGGAGGAAAGCACTAAAGCCAACACGCAAGTATAATTATATCACCTACAAACCAGCAATGGAGACCGTGGGATTCATGTTAAATGAATTCCCTCTCCCACTTAGTTATTTAACAATGAGGGTTTTTCTACTAGTTAATTTATGTCCATGTTGTCCATTATTAATGTGATCCTAGTTTTTCAAAAAAACATCACAAAATAATAAATATGCATAATCAGAACAAGCAATAATGGCAATAAATTTGAAAATAAATATCCAACTATTATGGCCATCTTTCCTGATTCTTTCCCGACTGTGCGAAGCCCAAATCTGACCCTGTGCGGAGCTATACGGGGTTCTACCCCGACTGTGCGAAGCCCAAGCCTTTTTTTTTTTTAGGTTTGGCTGCCCGATTTCTTCATCGAAACCATCTGTCGATCTCCGGACTGCCTAAAAACAGCATCTCCTCCGGCGTCAGAAACAGCCACCACTGCCATCACGATCGATCAAAAAAAAAAAAAAAAAATTAAAATTACATCAATCCTATGCCTCCCGAAGGAGTTCATACATAATCTAGATTGAAAAATTAAAATTACATCAATCCTATGCCTCCCGAAGGAGTTCACACATAATCTAGATTGAAAAATTAAAATTATAAGCACGATCAACCCTCGTGATATTAATTACATCCACAAAACAACAACAACACAATAATTACATCCACAAAACAACAACAACACAAACAAAACATGCATTGGACCATAATAGTTGGATCTAAGATGCTTGCAAAACCGAGTTAGAACAGATCTACATCTACCGACTATCATACAACACAAGTTTTATTGGATAACATGGATGTAACAATCAATACGCAGATCCAATACCGGCTCTGATACCAATTGATGGAACTGAGATGATTCCCAGGACTACGGATTGGTGTGTGTATCGATTGTTAAAAATTTAACAGATTAAATACGTGATCTAACCCTATATAGCGGAATCTAGGGTTCACGATTTATACCTGCGATGAGAAGAAGACGACAGCGACCCCAAGATCTTCTGCACGTATTCCTTCCTCGGGTTGGACGTCGTGTGGGCGACGATCTCCCAACCTTTCTTCTCCTTGGCTGACCTCTCTTTCTCTCCTTACGTGAATCACGAATTTTGAGAAAAAATCTTATATTTCAGATTATCAATGATGGCCAGAGAATAGAGGATATATATAAGGCTACGGCAGGGACCATGAGGAGAAATTAGGGTTAGGTCTCCTAACGAATCTGGGTATCCCGCGTTCAGCCCGAACACACAACCCAGGCCCATTAACAATAGCTCGGTCCACTAAGGAGCTATTGTTGCACTACCTTCCTAATCCCAAATTATATTTATGGGCTCCTTTTATTATATGCTCGTTCAACTCCCCATGTTAAGATATCGAATGTCCGTCGATCAAATTAAGTTACTGACAACTATATTGATCAATATCTTTTATCCTTAAGTAGTACCACTCAACTTTATTTGTCATGTCGGATGTAATCCACCTGCACGGTTTACATGACAATCCTTATGAGCTCCTTAAGGGGACATCATCAACCCGACGTATCGGGACATGGATTCCTTTTACAATCAACAGCCCATCATACATACAATGCTATTACCCAATTCATAGAGATTGTTGATCCATAATGAATCTCACTCTCTTATGAGTCAAAGTAATGCACACTGCATATACATGTCTGTTATTATATCTGGATTAAGAGCATAAGCATCCATAATAACAGAAGTGTTTGTTCTCTTTTGTAGTCAGTACAAAGAGAACAACCTCAAGTGGTCCTGTTCAATACACACAAAGTGTACTAGTGTAAACCTATAGTCAAGACAGACTAATACCATATTACACTACAACCTTTCCAATGGATTGTCCAAGTCCGTCTAGGTTGTGAACTATTTATATATTCCATAGGAAACTGATAATATGATCTTCTGTGTGTCACCTCACACCATATTATCAACCTTATAGAATATTAGACACTTGCATTAATATTATAATAAACACAATATGCAAACATATGCCCATATGATTCTCATTCAAAAAAAATAAGGAAATAAAGTTAATACAAAAGTGATGCTTTCAGTATATAACCCTAACATATATGACCAGAAGCCAGTAATTGCTGGTTGTCAAAGCCACATCCGGTGGAGCTATTTAGATATTTTATTTGGAATAGCTTGAGTTTGCATCTTTTTCTGCTGACTGTTGTTGTTACTGCTTATTGGAGCTTCCCTGCAGTAAGTTAGCTTGGACAACTTATTATTATTGAGGTGCTATGGTTGGTCACTGTCAATTGATTGTATGATTAAGTGTGAAAATGAAAGAGCAGGCTACTGGACAAGTAAATGGAGTACAGATAGGAGCAGCAGGAAGGTTCAATCTTGTTTGCAGGTCCCAAAATACCAATTATCTATGGAATAGGGAGGAGGACCATATTAACTAATTATTTTAAAGTTTTGAGACCATGTCACTTTTTTTATGGATGTCTGAGGTGGTATTCATAAGGTTTTTTTGAAGTTTTCTGAAGAGATGGACAACTTGTAGGATTATCTATGGTGGTGGTAGTAGTAGTAGTAATTGCAGTAGTAATAATAGTTCTATTCTTCACATTTATCCCCATATGAACAAATTTCACATTTTTTCTCTTCTAATTGCAGGATCTAATATTTGTAATGTTTCAGGTTGAACTAAACAAACACAATAATGAAGCTGGAACTTCTCAATCAACCCAAAATACACAAAGTCATATGCCTTGGAAGGATGACACATATTCCCAAGTACAAGGGCCTGAAAAGAGAGGACGTGTGTGTTGTATGGGCAAGATTCCTAAGCCTAAAAAACAGAAGGTTTCTTTGTCTGAAAATCAAGAGTTACGTAATAGAGTTAAGCAAGTGGAAAGCCTGTTGACAAATGTTCTGTCGTTGATTCATAATCGATTCTCTGGAGAAGATGTGAATGACATTATACAGGCTGCAAGACAGGTATATTATATTTTACTCTTGCAGTTCATATTTCAATGTTATGTTTTGTATGAGATATTTTTGTATTTATTACTGATTTTTCATATGTTTAGTTCTAATGTATTGCATTTGTAATGTCTTTTTTTCCATAAATTTTTTTCTTTAATGAATGATGGAAATATTTATTAAGAAGAGTCTATAAGCTGTATTTTATTTTTAATAGGTTACATATGCTTCAAGTGCCCCTGACCATACGCATTCTCTAAATCCAGACACTAATGAAGATATTGAAGATGGTATCTAATTAGTTTTAACTAATTCTTACTGAAATTTTTAATATTTCTTATGTTGAGTTATGTTGTGATTCATTAGTTCTTTTTGTTACTTGCAGGTGAGGATTAGAAGCTAATTTTTTCTTGATGGAGCAAACTTAGAAATTGAGTGGATGAGATTGTTACAAGACTTTATATGTTTATTATCTGTCAGTATGGTACTCTTAGGTTGACTTTTCAACTATTTTGTAATCGACACTCTTGTAATACTTTATTTATTTTTAATATGATTGAAGTTTAATTTTATTTAATTTTGTTTCATAAACACATTTATTTATTTTATTGTATTCTTAGTTTATAATTGGATTAATATTATAAAAGAATACATTAAATTATCATAAGCGTAATTAATAAGAAAAAATTGTGTATAGAGCAAATTATGACCTATCCGTAAAATTTGGAGGGGGGGGTATGTGTAAAAAATGTTGCTAAAACCTATACCAACGGACCGCACAAAAAGAACTATACCAACGGAATAAATACGGTGGGTATATATTCAAATAATTGGATGCTAAAACCATTGCTAAAACCTATAGCAATGGAGTTTCAACCGTGGGTATAGGAAAGCAAAAGGTGTCTTTAAAACCTATACCAACGGATACGAAACCGTGGGTATAACACCGAGGTTTTGTCCAACGGGTGAAAAAACCGTCGCTATAGGCTATAGTGACGGCATTTTGCCGTGGGTATAGCTAATTAAAAACGACGGAAAAATATGTCCGTTGGTATAGGTTTTACGGGCTATACCTACGGTTTTTCGCCTTTTACCCACGGATTTTTGCTGTCACTATATGTCAAATTCCTTGTAGTGATTATTGCTATATTAATATGCATCAAGTTTGTGATTGTGAGATTTAGAAGTATCACTATTACTATAGTTGACATCAGTTGTATTTAACTGACGTGCCCATTTTCAGTAGACTTCTGCAGGTTTTTAGTTATGAATATCATTGATTCAAATAAACCTTGGAGTATAAATGCAAATTGAAAATTTTATGTGTTGCAAAGATTTGTAATTAATGTATTTAATTCTGCTGCGTTTTTGTATAATGAGAAGATATAATAAAAAAAATTAATTTTCCCTGTATTTTATATTGTGCTTATGATTACAATTGAAGTTGGTTCTGGGAAATATGCCAATTATTTTTAATTTTTATTTATTAGAAATTTGCAGCGCTACATCACAAAAGAAGTTGGCAGAAGTATACATCGAAGGGATAGTGAAGTTTCATGGAGTGCCAGTAATGATAGTCTTAGATAGGGTTGCAAGGTTTACTTCGCGATTCTGGAAGAGCCTACAAGCAGCCTTGGGGACAAGAACAAATTCAGCACAACTTTCCACCCACAGATGGAAAGGGTGAACCGAGTACTAGAATAAGTTTTGAGCGTGTGTAATGGACTTTGGAGGAAGCTAGGAATAGTACTTAGCACTGGTAGAATTTGCCTACAATAATAGCTACGAGGTTACTATTGGTATGGATCCATATGAAGCACTTTATGGAAGGAAATGTTGAACACCCATTTGTTGGTATGAAGTAGGAGATATGCAGATGTACGGGTTAAAAATTGTGCAATAGACTTCAGAGAAGTTTGAACTAATTCAAAAGAGGCTAGAAGTAGCTCAGAGTAGCAGAAAAGTTATGATAACACTCGAAGAAGAGAGAAGTTCAAAGAGCGAGATTCTGTATTTCTGAAGGTATATCCAACAAAGGGTGTGATCAGATTCGGGATGGGAGGTGTTTTGGCAACAATGTATATAGGACCTTACAAAATACTGAAGGCAATTTGGAAGACTGCGTACAGGCTGGAGTTACCGGAAGAATTGGCACAAGTACATAATGTATTTCATGGAAATATTTGTCGGATCTAAATCACAGGTTACCCGAGGTACCGAAAGGATTGCAACTTAACTTATCCTATAAGGATAAACCAATGAAAATTTTAGATCGAGAGGCAAAAGTGTTGAGGACCATGATAAGTCGAGGAAGCCACTTGGGAGTCCGAGGACCGAACAAAACATGGTTTTCCTAAATTGTTGGTTAAGCTATGTATATATCTTGTTTTTTTTCCATTACTAAAAGTAGTTCTAGGGAAATTACTATTCTAAGGAGGGAGCCCTCAAAATAGTAAATAATTATTTTTCCCTGAGATTAAGTATATTTGTGCATGTGCGAATGTTGCACGTACTAGTTGTATTTCTTTATTGTAAATTGGTACGAATGGAAGTAAATATTATGTAAACTTGGAACGAATGGAATGAGTCTTTTGTCTTCAACCTACATAGCACTAGAGTTGATTGACCCAATGTTGGGTTGGATCATATGATGGAACCGGGTCTATAACAACTTAACCAGCTTAATACCTAACTTGTATTAATGGGTGTGACTTTTATGCAATTTGCACAGTGTGCACAATAGGTTTGGCCGGCCAACATGGGAGATAGGGTAAGGGGGTTGAGTTTTCCAAGAGTCGAGTGAGTCTCTTTAAGTGTAGGAAAGGAGTTACATGAATAATTTCAAATCCCCCACTTAATGTGTGCAGTGATAAATCATGAAAACCCCCACCCCTTCCCCTCCCATAACAGGCCAATATACTGGGTTTGGGAGCAAGTCCCTTTACTCATTTTTGGACAACCATTGTTTCATAAGGACAACTAGGTTGGAGCAAGGAGGAGACATCGGAAGTTTGGCATCGTAGGGTAACTAGTTATCAAGCATATTAAGGTGGGTGTTCTCTCTTTCTTGTGGTTTGTTATTGCAATTAAAATCTAGTAGCATGATAGGTTCTATTGTTTAAATGATGATTGTGATCTACTCATGATCATAGAAAACATACTAGGTGAGTAAATTGCTAGAGAAGAAACAAAGATAGTCTATAAATGTTTGTATGAGTGTTTATTCTTTTGTAGTAATATTATGAAGAGAACTCATGGTTTGAATGGATTTTTTTATGTCGTATTAAAACCACGATAGGTCTTGTTATCATTGAGAATCAACTGGCATGTTAATCAGACTAATAACAGGAAAACAGGAATAAAACGTAGTGAACATGATGAGAAATGCTCACTGTTTTGAAGATATAAACATCCACTGTCTGAGCTATTGTAGTTTGTTTTAAGGGTTTTAATAACCTCTTTTGAGCCTTATAACTCTGTTTAGGAGTTATGTCGAGTTGTTCAACGTTTGGGCATAATAAATGTTGAATCAGGTTCAAAAGAGCATAGAACAACAACATTTTTCGCTGTCGTTGTGCAGTTTTTAGGGGACTATTTAGTCTATATTTTTGTAATACCCCGTAATTTCTGAATACTATATATATATATATATATATATATATATATATATATATATATATAGGAGAGAGAGAAAGGTAAGGAGGGGAGGGGCCCACGTGATGAGTAAAAACAGCAAAAATAAGTTGTTGTGCTTAGCTTGGGGTGACGTCTGATGACGTCACCGGTTGGGGACCCCACCCGGATTCAAAGATGAGAAAGACCGAGAGACGTGCAGTCTCTTCGTGGTGATGTGGCACATGGGGCCCACGGGTCTTCATGTGTGCATGGGATGAGTAATAAAGGAGATGGATTTGAATTATCCCATATCGGGAGTATACAATGAATAATTTAATATAAATATAATTGCCTCTGATCAAGAGTCACCTAATTGGTTAACCACCTTTTGATAGGCAGCCTGTATTAATTTGTCTTCTAAAAATAATAAAAATTGTCTGAGTATTGGGGCGGGGCATTACAAATAGTATCAGAGCCGACTTTCGACACCGAGTGTGGAAGTGGGCCTCAGTATGAACAGCGGTGTTGATATTCACTGATCTTCGGGATCGAGTATGATTTGTGGTGTTGAGAGTGAGTGATCTCCGGGATCGAGGACGACGCCACATCGGCTAGAAAGAAGGATCCTGCACTAGATGGCATGCCCCGTACTCAGCGAGGATGCTGATTTCTAAAGGTGGGGTGTATGTAACACCCCGTAATTTCTGAATATAATATATATATATATATATATAGGAGAAAGAAAGGTAAGGAGGGGAGGGGCCAACGTGATGAGTAAAAACAACAAAAATAAGTTGTTGTGCTTGGCTTGGGGTGACGTCTGATGATGTCACCGGTTAGGGGCCCCACCCAGATTCAAAGATGAGAAAGACAGAGAGACTTGATGTCTCTTCATGGTGATGTGGCACATGGGGGCCCACGGGTCTTCATGTGTGCACGGGATGAGTAATAAAGGAGATGGATTTGAATCATCCCAAATTGGGAGTATACCGTAAATAATTTAATATAACTATAATTGCCTATGATCAAGAGTCACCTAATTGGTTAACCACCTTTTGTGAGGCAGCCTATGGTGGGAAGTTGTACTATAAGTATTAATTTGTCTTCTAAAAATAATAAAAATTGTCTGAGTATTGGGGCTGGGCGTTACAATTTTGAGGGTTGTAAAGTCACTCTCTGGAAGCCCTTTCTTTCTGTTTAGTAGATGATTAGACTGTGGTTAAACTAGACAGAGAGAGCATGAAATTCGGGTCTTAAATGGATTCATTTCAACCCAAAAACTGGCTCGATTTGGAGAGACCTGGGGCTCGCATTTGGAGGCATTAGAAAAAGAGCATTTGTGTGCATTAGTCTTCTAGGTTCATGGCATACACTGTCTCTAACTCTCTCAACAATCAAATTAATGCCAAACAATGTGAGTATTTATGAATATGTATTCTAGATGTGACCACAATTGGTAGTTTTGCAGGACCTTCTGATCTTGGGAGCGGGGACTCGACTATTGTGGAGCATCCAAGTGAGAGTTTGAGTCCTGAAATGAAGTAAACAAGATGTAAATTCATATGTAAACATTCTTGGACAATGTAACTAGATTCACTGTAAATAAAATTTCAATTTCTTGTGAACTGTACTGTGTCATGTACGCAACTGAAGTAAAAGATTCTGGATGTGTCAGGAATTTTCAGTGTATGGAAATCGGGGCACTACATTCTGAGTACAAGTTGCTCTTGTCGGATCGTGGAGTTAGGTTGTTATTTGTGATGTCTAATGAATTTTGTGTTTTCCCCTATCACATTTCCACACCGGGTTGCATTTCCCTATGCATCCATTCATAAAGGAAGTTCTCAACTGATACAAGCTTAGTCCAGTGCAATACATGCTGAACGTGTGGACGCACTCTATTTGCTTAATTTTGCAGTGCCGAAAGGTGGGCACTGAACCAAGCTTGGTGATCGAGAGGAGGCACTTCAAACTTGACAGACAAAAGACGACAGACAACTTGTACTCTCTCTCTCTCTCCTCGTCGCAAGAAGGAAGTCATTGAGAATCTTGACTCAGTAAATTACTGAGAAAGCATGTACTTCATCATAACAAGTCACAAGCCGTGGGGATTTTCTACAAAGTGGAAGTGGGACGTGCCTGGGAGGGTGAAGGCTGACCCAGAGTAAGTAAGGAGGAGCATAAGTTGAGTGATGCACTTGTCGCTTCTGGGGATTTGAGTTAGCGAGACATGACGGAGGAGGCCAACTTCTTTTGTGTGTCTGTGTGTCTGTGTGTGTGTGGGGGGGGGGGGGGGGGGGGGGGGCTGAGTTTGTTATTAGTTTTCTTTTTTTCAAGAACATAGTCTTAGTCTTTATGAAGATTTTAGTCATAATTTCTATCAAGAACTAAGTCTTTTTCAATTCTTCTCGTTCTCATATCTGTTTTTTGTTCTTTTTGCATAGTGGAATGCATGGACTTTGATAGTCTCGTTACGGCTTGCGATAACTTATGCAACAAGAAGCCAGAGGATAAGAAGAGGAAGAGGACATTGAGCAAACCGGGGTCTACAAAGATAGCAACATCACTTTAACTTCCATTGTGGTGGAAATCCTAGAGTCGACGGCAAGGGCACTATTGAGCCTAGCCACAGGAGGCTCTTCCTTGGGTCGCTCCTCACCGGTGAGTGCCCTCCCTTGGTTACCGAGGCCGACATTCTCTTCACTGAGGAGGAGAAGAAGATTTATGTGCCAGATTGGAGCATCTAGCAGTGTGACTCCCTTCTCGGTGACTCGGTGAACTACGTTGAGGTGCCCTCCTCGAGATCTTCTGAGCTGGCGTATCTGTACGTTATCTTCCTTCTAGCGTAGCTTTTGTATTTCTCCCTGAGATTGTAAGTTTGAAGTCTTCCAGCTCGCATATCACTTTCCACAATGGCAACTTGATTGAGCAGACCAAGACTATGGAGAAGCTCAGGAAGGACAAGCCATTCGGGTCGAGAACTCCATCAAGGAGCTCGAGGCGGTGAAGAATCTCATCTCGATGAGATTACTCATCTTCAGGCTGAGCACAAGAAATAGATGGCGAAGGCGAAGAAGGAGAGGGAGGCCTCCATTGCCAAGGTGGAGGTCGAGGCAAAAGTCCATCTCCTAGATGTGATGGAGAAGTTGTATGCAAAGGCCATAACTGTAGTACCCCAGATTTTTAAATAATATTTTTAAAATTTATAAATGAATTAAAATGATTTTTGGGGATTTAATAAATATTTTTTCTAAAAATTTATCTTTTTACACGTACAAAACACGTGCAAATGTTTTCTTAGAAAGTTGAAAATCAAAAATTATTTCTAAAATTATTTATTATTAGATATTATTTTTGAACTTTCTAGATTTTTCTGATATTTATTGGACCTATTTGCAAATATTATAAAAATAGGGACTTTTGTGCAAAATACCCAATTGGAGTGAAAACTTCAAATTTCTGGATTTTTGGGCTGGGTATAATTCCTAGTCAACTCAAGGTTAAAAATTTTACTTTTTTTTTGATGAATTTGATTTATTTTACAAGTTTCGATAAAAGACGATCTTTTTGCAAAATTGTCATTTTGAGGGGTAAAAGTGCAAATTTGTTTTCTGAATTTTTCAAACAGTGCCGACTGACTTATGATGGTTTTTTTTGTTTTTAAATCTCAAATAAATTTGTTTTATCAAGTTTCCAAGTATATAGATCTATATATGTCAAGTTATATTTAAAAGGGGTATTTTTGCAAAAGTGTTCAAAACCCTAATTTTCTTGATTTCCGACCCATTTAAAAGGGGAGAGTGCAGCCGTCTTTTGCTGCACAACACCAAGGATTTTATTATTATTATTTCCTGGAGATTTTAAAAGAGGAGATCTTGGATTTCTTGCGAAGGAGAGGCTAACCTATTTTCTATTTGTCCTCGTTTGATCTCTTCAACAAGGTGAATGAAATATTTTGTTTTGTTTTGTTTTATGTATGTTGTATATGTTGATCTATATATTAGAAAGCATGCTAGAAGTTTGTATGATGATATATGAATTTTCATATGAAGATGAGTTAAAAATTGATTCTTTTCATGAAACCTATGCTTGATGACCAAAACCCTAATTAGATAAATTAAGAATGCTAAAGAACTGAATAGAAATCATGAGTAGGGTGCTTCCCTTCATATACTTGCTGTTTTAACTTATCATGATGTGTTGTATGATGATATTACATAAAAGTTGATAAAAAGATTACCTTTACTTGTGTATTAATGCATAAGCTCTATTTGAAGAAAATCAACAAATTGCTATTTTGATTCATTCAAGTGGTTTTGATTGGTTTTGTGGACTCTTATATACTCTATAAGTCGTATTTGAACATATCAAAATTATACCTTGTACAGAATTCGTTTTTATAAAGTAAAACTCCGTATCGGTTGAAATATGCACAACTAAAACTGCAGTCTTGAGGACTGACAGTCGACCAACCAATGTCGACAGTCGACTGTCGGGGTCTTGGCTGAAGTATTTTCTTGAAGTTTCGAAATTTCCTGCGGGACAGTCGACTGGCTTCATTATACAATCGACTAACTTTGCTCTGAATTAATATGTTTAAGTGTTGAATTTTTCCTGCGGGACAGTCGACTGTCCAGATTATACAGTCGACTGTCACTGCTCAGACTTGTGTTTTCTTGATGTATTGGATTTTCATGCAGGACAGTTGACTGGCCACTTTACATAGTCAACTGGTCTGCTCTGATTTATATTTCTTAAAGTATTGGATTTTATGCAGAACATTCGACTGACCCACTTTTACAGTCGACTGTCTCTGCTCTGTTTTGATGTTTTCTCGAAGTTTTGGATTTTCGCTCTGTACAGTCAACCGATGACTTTTTCCAGTCGACTGCTACTACTTAGAATATTATTTCTTGAAGTGTTGGGTTTTCGCTCTGGACAGTCGACCGACTCTGGTTTACAGTCGACTGTTACTGATGTTTTCTTGAGTTTTTCTGATGTTTCTTTGATGGATTGTTCCTTCAATATTATATTGTTTTAAAAGATGTTTTACTACAAATTTAAATGTTTTATAGAGATTTATGTTGGAACTTTAAATGCATTCTTTTGGACCTTATTTGAGTTATACGTGCTTTCAAAGGAAATGATATTTTGTGATATTCTACAACTTAAAATATGGTTTTCAGTTATTTGATGGTTTTAATATTTTATTTTGGATTCTGGAATTTTATAAATGTAATGCCCTGATTTTTCAATTTATGAAAAATTATTTATTTTGCACGTAGTGTGCACGTGCAATATTTTTTGGTTGATATTTTCATCAAGATGAGTAAAGATATTTCAATTTGTGTTTTTAATTACTTTATACAAAAGCCTTATTTTAATTAGACTAAAAAGCCTTTTTCTTAAAGCCCAAAATGTAATTTATTTATTTTATTTTAAAAATAACTATTTTGGCCCATAAACTAAAGCCCATGGACTATATTTTTACACAACTTGTCATGTAGAATACAATTTAAAAGACTATTTTATTTTTATACAAAATTAAATGCACAAATTTTGGTCCTAATTGCATGCACGTGCACTACACGTACACGTGCCAGTGCACTTCCATATGCATGGCCGGGAATACTTCTTTTGGAGGGAAATTCAAAAATTGTAATGGTGATCATGGTGGTGGTTATTTAGATGTGGGTAGTTATTGCAACTCCTACTCTCATCCTAGCCCTCCATCCTACAACCAACTAATTGATCTTAGCCCTCCATTCTATTTGATTTTTAGTATAAATACCCCCCCTCCCCTCCCATGGCTAGTTATTTTGTGCTTAATATTCCCTTCCAAACCTATAGTCTAATAGCATTATCTAGTAGTAGTTTGTGAGTTAAAAGATTGAGAGTGTGTGAGTTTGTGCTTGCAACATCAAGGAGAGGAAGGCCGGCCAAGGAGAGCTCGGGTTTGGTGTTTTGGAGGCTTGGGCGCGCGTGTACAAGGAGGAGGACATTCGTCTAGGAGGAGGTGCACTCGTTTGCAAAGAACTTTTGTTGCTAATTGTGTTTGTTCTCTCCATACAAGGTGGGTGGATTTTCCTTATTTCTAACTTAGAAATGCATGCTAGTTTAATTAGAAAGATTGAAGCATGAAAATGATTAAGAAGAGCACACTTTGATTGAGAAAAATGACTTCTTGAATGTTTGAAATGTGGACATATAAATTTATATGTGGTTCTATTAATTGAGTTGTATGTGAATTGAGTAGAATCATGGATTGATCAATGAAAACACATTTATTACTATCAAGAACTACACACAAAGTTAGTAGCTTGATTATACCTTTTTATGTGTTAAATAGACCCTTTGTGTTGATATGGACATGAATGAATTAAAGTATGAGTTGTGTGTTAGATAAATGATTAAAGTCAGAACATTAATGTGAATTTTATTGACAAAAAAAAAGATTAGAATGCTACAATGCGAAGAGATGTCGAGAAAGAGAAGAAATGTAGTGTTAGAATGTATAATTTGAATTAATGGGTTGAAAATACGTTTTAATTATTACAAAAAATTATTTTGCTCTCACTGATATATAAATTATGTGAAGTAGTAATAATCTGGAGTTATACAGTATTTTTTATGAACATCAAATGAAATTGGGACTAGTTGAACATTGAAATGTTCTAATTAACAGAGAGCACGGGTTAAATGGAATCGAAATTATATTAATGACAACTGAGCGCGTAGCTCAAGTGGTTATATGGTGCGGTTGGGTTCTCTGTGGTGATCAGTTCGAATCCCCGTGGCGCATATATTATTTCACATTTTTTTGTAAATATAAGAATCACCGACCGAAAGTATCAAATACCCTTTGTCTCCTCTTTATAGCGCTTAGCGCATATGGCCTGGTGGTCTGTGCGGTCGGCTGTGTACTTGGGGTGCTGGGTTCGATTCTTGCTATCGGCAAGAATGAAAAATTATTTTTTTTGGGGTTTTATGTGTCTAAAAATTATGAAAAAAATATGGTTATTCTCCTAAAAATATAAGGGACTTTATAAAAATGATTTGGGAATTACTTGAATGAAATAAACTATGATTTGTGAATTAAAGGCATAAATAGAACTATGGTTCTATATAAATACCCTATGAAAAAGTACAACTTACAAGAATAAGTTGAAATGAAGTATTAGAAGATGATTTGGCGAAAAGAAACCTTGTTGTGTGACATAATGCAATTTATTCTCACTTGAGAATAATGTGGAAAAAATATGAGGTGTGAATATTCATTAGTGATGTGAATTTCAAATGTGAAATTATTAATTGATGAAGTGTATGAATTCATGTATGATTATGGATTAATGAATAAATTAGAGATCATGTTAATGAAAAAGAAATCCGTTGGTTATGAATATGAATTTTATGAGTTAGAAGTGCTCAATGTGGAAATTGTGAATTTGAATTGAAACGAAAGAGTAGCTAAGTCTCCCCTGGCATTTGGAAAGAAATAAAATGAAATATTGAAATGAAAGACCAAGGTTGGTCATGCTTGTATAAATGAATAAGTCCGGTTTAGTGGAGAGGCTAACTCTAGAACTTTGATTTTATTCATGATTCTATTAAATTAAGAATAGTGCATAGTGAAGGCGTGATGAAAGTGAGAGAAAACACGAGTATGAGAACTAGAGTTTACGATGCGGGTGTGTGAGCCACAGAATGTATGCTTGATGAGTCAAGACATGGCGTGGGCACAACTCAATAATGATCGGACTTTAGCCACGCTTGTAGGATGTTTGGTGACTGCAAGAGGATCGTGTTCAGGGAGGAGGCTGAATTGTCACAGAATGCATGCTTGATGAGTCAAGACATGGCGTGGGATTCCCCTCCAGGGTCCAGTGCACGTGCTTGTACTCATAGATCATCTAGGATACTCACCGTAGTTACAGTAGTAGATTAAGTCATGACGAGGGATTGAACCCTACAAAGATGAAGAACGATTAAGAGGCTTGCCCTCGGACCTATGTAGTATGGGATGCATAGAATCCGAACAAGTGCGCATTAGTGTCATCTAATATAAATAATTGCATTAAGGACTAAGTGCACAATCACAACACGACATCAATAGGGTAGTCCCTTTAGTTTGAAATGTGACAAGTTTGTGTTTGCTAAATATGGAAAATAAGTTATACTATTTCCGGCATAGAGATGATGGCCGTGTATAATGTTCGTCGGTTGAATAAACTGACGTACCCACAGTCTTATATGCAGGTAAATGACATGTTAAAGATTAAAGAGGAATGGATGCTTAAAGATTATACCATGTTGTTGTACTTTTATTTAATTGTTGTAAATTTTACTTGCACTGTGCAAATGAAAAGTGTAATATTGATGTAAACTTTGATATAAAGAGAAAAGTTTAAATTTTCTTGTAAAATTGTACTAAAGGAAGTGTAAAGATCCTGTAGAACATCTCGAATTCAGTGTATTTGGGATTCGGAGCGTTACAGAGTGGTATCAGAGCCACGCTTCTACGCTTTCCACACTTGTACAAATTTATAAGGAATGACACCCTAGAAGTGGACATTAGAGTGTGTGTTTGAGTCTAGAGATTTAAATGTAAGTGACTTACATTTGTGTTGCTCTATGACTTATGTTTCTTCCTCTCAATTTCTAAGATGGCTGACCACTTCGACCTTGCTGGAGACGACGACTGGCATATCATTGAGGAAGAGTACCATCCTGGACAGGCAGATTCCGAGGATGAGTACTACCCAGGGCAAGCAGATTCTCACGGAGAAGAATGGCCTGAATCCCGAGAGATCACCCCACCTCCGGATTCATCTGATGACTCTTCCTCTGACGAAGAAGAAGAACTAGTTCCGAATAGTCTTGTGACTTCTCTTCAGAGACAGGTAGAGACACTGCGAGAGAGAGTCGGATTATTGAAGGCTCAGCTGGCGAAATTGAAGAACGACTTGCAGTTCTCAGTCATCGAGTATGGGAACTCGAGAAGAGGAAGAACCTGACTGATGTGCTGAAGGATGATGTTGATGAACTACGGGGAGAACTTCGATAAGCGAAGAGGAACCGTAGGAGTTAGACTGTTGTAGTATCTACTATTTTCATTCTGATGTCAAGAAATGTTTTTCAATTCGAATGTATAAAGTTTGGAATTCAATGAAATGCAAGTTGATTTAAAATTCTTGTCTTATACTTCGAATTTAATGGATCTTTTGCATCAGAATATGTTGAGAAGAGGAGCTAGAGATGGTGAAGGGTTGGATCTGGAAACGGAACTTGCGAGGGTCTATCAGACACTCAATGTCGTGGCTATAAACCAAAACCAAGGAAGGGGGCCGGTGAATCCAGTGCCCGAAGCGATTAAACTAGTGGAATCATTCAAGCGAATGAAACCACCCGTTTTCGATGGGAAGTCAGACCCAGATGCGGCTGACAACTGGATTCGTCAAGTGGAAACAATCTTTGAGGTGTTGGAGACCCCTGAAGGCAGTAAGGTCATGTTGGCGACTCTACAATTTGAGAAGGACGCGACTGTGTGGTGGCAGTCGATGAAGAGGACCATGGGAGGCATAGTGCGTGGCTGGGAGGAATTTCTGGAAGAATTCCGCAGTCACTATTTCCCCTCCGATGTTCAAGAGAAAAAGGCTATGGAGTTTCTATCACTACAGCAAGGCAGCATGTCAGTGAGAGAGTACGAGACCAAGTTACTCAGCTCTCTAGGTATGCTCCAGAACTGGTAATGGATAAGGCTAAGAAGGCTCGTAAGTTTGAGCATGGATTGAGACCAAATTTGAGGTCCCGGATGATACCTTTTGGTATCAGAAGATTTGACAAGTTGGTGAAGAGGGCAGCAGCGACGGAAGCAGATATGGAGCAGTTCCATGTTGTTCAGAACCGGAGGAACAACTGGCAGTCTGGAAAAAGGCCCGCCAATTCTGGGAGTTTCAAGGGGCAACCATCTGCACAAAGGTTCAAACCGACAAAAGCGAACGCTAGCTATTAGTGTGGCTGGAGGACCTGGAAACAATGTGGTGAGACCTCTTGCGGTAACTTGCTTCAACTGTGGTGAAACGGGACATTACCAATCTCAATGTCTCAAACCACGAGAGGAGAATCGCAATGTACCAACGCAGCAGACTGGAAAGAGGCCATACCAACCAGGGCGAGTATTTGCCTTGACGGAAGCTGATGCTGATGAGGTTGATCATGTCATCACTGGTACGAGGGCTGATGTCTAGAAGTTTTTGTCATTTCTTTTCCCGCTCATATTGTGAAACTGTTATGTGATGGTATGTATTATGTAACAGGCGAACTTTATCTTAATGGAATGAAAGCTGTTGTGTTGTTCGATACTGGATCCTCTCATACTTTTGTGTCTCCTAAATTTGCTAAAGTGTTGGGAGTTGAACCGAAAATTTTTCCAGGCAAGATCTTAGCAGTAGCTACTCCATCAGGGAAAACTTTAACCACTGATCGGTATTATGCTGATTGCGAGATTGTGATTGGAGATCGAATCTTTGGGATTGATCTGATCGAGCTGACTATCTTGGGAGTCGATGTTATCATTGGCATTGATTGGATGTCGGTGTATAGTGCAAGCATCGAGTGTAAGACCAAAACGGTAACAGTGAAGGCTCCAGGTGGACCTGAAGTCACTTTCCAAGGGAAGCAGAAATGTTCTAAGTTGGTGGCAACTATCCGCAAGGAAGAGACTCCTGTGGAAGTGCAAAGGATTCCTGTGGTTCGGGACTATCCGACTGTGTTCTTGGAAGATTTTCCTGGGTTACCCCCGCATCGTGATGTAGAGTTCAGCATCACTGTTCAACCGGGAAGTGCACCCATTTCTACGGCACCGTATAGGATGGCTCCAGTGGAACAGGATGAGGTGAAACGGCAGATTGAGGAACTGTTGGAGAAAGGCGTTATTCAACCTAGTGCGTCACCTTGGGGAGCACCAGTGCTTTTGGTAAAGAAGAAGGATGGATCGATGAGGATGTGTATCGATTACCGGGAGCTGAATAAGGTCACTGTTCAGAATAAGTATCCTATACCTCGAATTAATGACTTGTTCGATCGTCTACAAGGAGCAGCCGTTTTCTCCAAAATAGATCTTCGATCAGGATATCACCAGGTTCGAGTGAAAGCTGAAGATGTGCACAAAACTGCATTTAGAACTCGACATGGGCATTACGAATTCTTAGTTATTCCATTTGGAGTGACGAATGCACCCGCAATCTTCATGGATTTGATGAATAGAGTTCTGAGACCGTTCATTGACTCTTTCGTCGTGGTGTTTATCGATGACATTCTCGTGTACTCCAAGTCAGAGGAGGAGCATACCGAGCATCTGGCAGCAGTTTTGAAGAAGCTGGAAGAGCAGAAGTTGTATGCCAAGTTATCCAAGTGTGATTTCTGGAAATCTGAAGTGGCATTCCTAGGTCACATCCTTTCTAAGGAGGGAGTGGCAACTGATCCTCAGAAGATAGAGGCAGTGAGAGATTGGACTAGGCCTACTACAGTGAAGGAAGTCAGAAGCTTTCTTGGGATGACTGGATACTACAGGAGATTCATTCAAGGTTATGCTCAGATAGCCGTGCCACTTACTGGTCTGACCAAGAAGAATGTGAACTTCAAGTGGACTGAGCAATATGAGGCGAGCTTTCAGGAGCTGAAAGAGAAGCTGACTACTGCACCTATTTTGGCTTTGCCTAGAGCAGGTGTTGAGTATAATGTTTACAGCGATGCTTCACATCGTGGGCTTGGTTGTGTCTTAATGCAAGAAGGAAGAGTAATCGCTTATGGGTCTAGGCAACTACGACCGCATGAGAAGAATTACCCGACTCATGATCTGGAGTTGGCTGCGATTATCTTTGCCCTGAAGCAATGGAGACACTACGTGTACGGTGAGAAGTTGAACATGTACACGGACCATAAGAGCTTGAAGTATATATATCAGCAGAGGGATCTGAATCTGAGGCAGCGGAGATGGTTGGAAGTGCTCGAGAACATGCGACTTGAGATCAAGTATCATCCTGGGTAATGCTGTTGCTGATGCACTTAGTCGCAAGAGCAGTTTAGCCAGTTTGATTACAACTCAGAAGCATCTGATTGAAGAATTGGATCGAGCAGGTATTGAAGTTGTCTTGCAAGGATTGGGAGCATCTTTAGCTCAGTTGAGGCTTCAGCCTACTCTGAATGGAAGGATCATTGCAAGTCAGGAGGTTGATGCTGATATTTTGGAGATGAAGGTGCAGGTTGGTGCCGGCAGGTTGCCCGGATTTCAAATCAAGGATGGAGTGCTGTGGTTCGGAGATAGACTGTGCGTTCCAAATCAGGCGGATGTGAAAGAGAGTATTCTTCAGGAGGCACATGCTACTCTTTTGTCTGTACATCCTGGGAGTACTAAGATGTATAAAGACATCAAACAGCATTTCTGGTGGTCAGGATTGAAGCGGGATGTGGCTGAATTTGTGGCGAAGTGTGAGGTTTGTCAGCAAGTCAAAGCCGAAAATCAGAGACCCGGAGGTCTATTATAGCCTTTACCTATTCCGGAATGGAAGTGGGATAACATCAGTGTGGATTTCATTATGGGATTGCCTAAGAGTCCTAAAGGCAATGATGCGATTTGGGTTATAGTCGATCGACTAACCAAGTCCGCTCACTTTTTGGCGATGAAACTCACAGCTTCGATGGACAAGTTGGCTGAGATGTATGTTGGCGAGATTGTCCGGCTTCATGGTGTTCCGTCAACTATTGTGTCTGATCGAGATGCGCGGTTTACTTCGCATTTCTGGTGGAGTCTTCAGACAGCTTTGGGAACCAAGACAGATTTCAGCACTGATTTTCATCCGCAAACCGATGGGCAGACCGAGAGAGTCAATCGTATTCTTGAGGATATGCTTTGGTGTTGTATACTAGACTTTGGAAGCAGTTGGAAAAGGCATTTACCTTTGGTGGAGTTTGCCTACAACAATAGTTTTTAGGCTAGCATTGGGATGGTGCCGTACGAAGCTCTGTATGGCAGGAAGTGCAGAACACCTGTTTGTTGGTTTGAAGTTGGGGAGCGTCAGTTGTTTGGTCCTGAGCTTGTACAGCAAACTTCTGAGAAGATTGTTCTGATCAGGAAAAGGTTGGTAGAAGCTCAGAGCAGGCAGAAAAGCTATGCAGATAACCGGAGAAGGGACCTTGAGTTTGAGGTTGGTAACTTCGTCTTTCTGAAAGTATCACCCAGTAAAGGTGTGGTTCGATTTGGCAAAGACGGGAAGTTAGCCCCGAGGTTTATAGGCCCGTACAAGATATTGAAAATGATCGGAAAAACTGCTTACCGACTTGAATTACCGGAAGAGTTATCTCAGGTGCACAATGTCTTCCATGTGTCTATGCTGAGAGGTTATATTCCAGATCCGAGTCAACATTTGCCTGAAGTGCCGGAAGGTTTGCAGTTGGATCTGAACTACATCGAGTCTCCTGTCGAGATTGTTGATCGTCGAGAGAATGTCTTGAGGAATAAGAATATACCGATGGTCAAGGTAGTCTGGAGAAACCACTTGGTTGAAGAGGCTACTTGGGAATCCGAGGAGAGGATGTTGAAGGACTATCCTGAGCTTTTTGCTTGATTTGTATCTTTGTATCTTTTTGTTCTTGTGTGAGTGTTGTATTTTTTTTCTCTCACTCTTGACTGTAGTTCCGGGGACGGAACTATTCTAAGGAGGGAGTGTTGTAATACCCTGATTTTTCAATTTATGAAAAATTATTTATTTTGCACGTAGTGTGCACGTGCAATATTTTTTGGTTGATATTTTCATCAAGATGAGTAAAGATATTTCAATTTGTGTTTTTAATTACTTTATACAAAAGCCTTATTTTAATTAGACTAAAAAGCCTTCTTCTTAAAGCCCAAAATGTAATTTATTTATTTTATTTTAAAAATAACTATTTTGGCCCATAAACTAAAGCCCATGGACTATATTTTTACACAACTTGTCATGTAGAATACAATTTAAAAGACTATTTTATTTTTATACAAAATTAAATGCACAAATTTTGGTCCTAGTTGCATGCACGTGCACTACACGTACACGTGCCAGTGCACTTCCATATGCATGGCCGGGAATACTTCTTTTGGAGGGAGATTCAAAAATTGTAATGGTGATCATGGTGGTGGTTATTTAGATGTGGGTAGTTATTGCAACTCCTACTCTCATCCTAGCCCTCCATCCTACAACCAACTAATTGATCTTAGCCATCCATTCTATTTGATTTTTAGTATAAATACCCCCCCCCCTCCCATGGCTAGTTATTTTGTGCTTAATATTCTCTTCCAAACCTATAGTCTAATAGCATTATCTAGTAGTAGTTTGTGAGTTAAAAGATTGAGAGTGTGTGAGTTTGTGCTTGCAACATCAAGGAGAGGAAGGCCGGCCAAGGAGAGATCGGGTTTGGTGTTTTGGAGGCTTGGGCGCGCATGTACAAGGAGGAGGACATTCGTCTAGGAGGAGGTGCACTCGTTTGCAAAGAACTTTTGTTGCTAATTGTGTTTGTTCTCTCCATACAAGGTGGGTGGATTTTCCTTATTTCTAACTTAGAAATGCATGCTAGTTTAATTAGAAAGATTGAAGCATGAAAATGATTAAGAAGAGCACACTTTGATTGAGAAAAATGACTTCTTGAATATTTGAAATGTGGACATATAAATTTATATGTGGTTGTATTAATTGAGTTGTATGTGAATTGAGTAGAATCATGGATTGATTAATGAAAACACATTTATTACTATCAAGAACTACACACAAAGTTAGTAGCTTGATTATACTTTTTTATGTGTTAAATAGACCCTTTGTGTTGATATGGACATGAATGAATTAAACTATGAGTTGTGTGTTAGATAAATGATTAAAGTCAGAACATTAATGTGAATTTTATTGACAAAAAAAAAGATTAGAATGCTACAATGCGAAAAGATGTCGAGAAAGAGAAGAAATGTAGTGTTAGAATGTATAAGTTGAATTAATGGGTTGAAAATACGTTTTAATTATTACAAAAAATTATTTTGCTCTCACTGATATATAAATTATGTGAAGTAGTAATAATCTGGAGTTATACAGTATTTTTTATGAAGATCAAATGAAATTGGGACTTGTTGAACATCGAAATGTTCTAATTAACAGAGAGCACGGGTTAAATGGAATTGAAATTATATTAATGACAACTGAGCGCGTAGCTCAAGTGGTCATATGGTGCGGTTGGGTTCTATGTGGTGATCAGTTCGAATCCCCGTGGCACATATATTATTTCACATTTTTTTTGTAAATATAAGAATCACCGACCGAAAGTATCAAATACCCTTTGTCTCCTCTTTATAGTGCTTAGCGCATATGGCCTGGTGGTCTGTGCAGTTGGCTGTGTACTTGGGGTGCTGGGTTCGATTCTTGCTATCGGCAAGAATGAAAAATTATTTTTTTGGGGGTTTTATGTGTCCAAAAATTATGAAAAAAAATATGGTTATTCTCCTAAAAATATAAGGAAGTTTATAAAAATGATTTGGGAATTACTTGAATGAAATAAACTATGATTTGTGAATTAAATGCATAAATAGAACTATGGTTCTATATAAATACCCTATGAAAAAGTACAACTTACAAGAATAAGTTGAAATGAAGTATTAGAAGATGATTTGGCAAAAAGAAACTTTGTTGTGTGACATAATGCAATTTATTCTCACTTGAGAATAATGTGGAAAAAATATGAAGTGTGAATATTCGCGTGTCGAGGGTCTGCAGGCCTATTCACGAAGCATGCAGGGTGCATTTGCGTGTCGAGGGTCGGCAGGCCTATTCACGGAATGTACCTAGTGTATCTGCACGTCGAGGGCCTTGCAATCCTATTCGTGGGGTACACGGTTGGGAGGTGATTATCCAGTTTAGAGCTATTCTTATATGATGCTTGCGCGTCGAGGACTGTGGTGCCTATTTGAGGAGTATTCTGGATCTTGTTTTCCATCACCGTAGTAGGATTAGTTGCATAACGAGGGGTTTAACCCTATAAAGTGAAGATCGTTAAGGGTTTGCACCGGACCTATGTACTATGGAATGCATAGAATCCGACAAGTATGCATTTGAGAGTCGGCATATAGCATTGATATTTTCTTGACTTGATTTTATGTATGTGTTTCCCTATTTTTCCTACACTTTACACTTAGTCTAGATTCACTTGATATTTTCATGTGTTACTACTATCTTATATTCCTTGATGTTTTCATGTTTTATTATTGCTATTTTCCTACTTCACATAGTACTACTGTTGATATGAGTTGCTTATAATTTTATTCTTCATGTCTTATTTATGTTGCTTTTATTTTTATGTCACTCACACCATTATGGCTGACCCCTATAGTTTTGGGGTTATGGTTATCTCTAACCTCATGTTTTATAGGTAGGTGCTTATAGGTTGGGATTTGGATGCTTGTGCTAAATTGATGTTATGGCTTATGTAAAATTGTAAAAGAAAGTGTTGTAAAGAAAAGTTTGTTATTCAAGGTGTTTTGTATTCCGCTATGTTTTGTAAACAATTGTTGTAATAAAAGTTGAAATAAAAATTATCTGTTTTTTAGCTATGTTTACTATTGTAATTGAAGTTGAAGCTGGGAATTGTGCCACGTATTTCTAAGATATCATATTGAAAATTCGGGGCACTACAGAGATTGGTATCAGAGCATGCTTCAATAGTAATAATAAGCATAGTATAAAAATAAACCTAGGTGTGGACATTAGAGCGTGAGTACTTAGGTGTGGACATTAGAGTGTGAGTGTCACATAGCGTTAGAACATGGTGTTTTGGTTTGGAGTATGGTTGGGGTTTTGCCATAGGGTATGGATGTGGATATGAATTGTGTTGTGATATTCTAACTTTACCCTCATTTTCTTGGAGTTATCAGAGTTGCGCAGCGGAAGGTTTTTCCTGAAGTTTTGATTATGTTCCTTTTGTATGCTTGTATTTCCTTGTTGGAATATATTCTCTTGTGTAATTGTATTTCTTAAACTATGTTTCTATCTATGAGTTTTCATTTCCTTTTGCTTGTTTTGTTTGGACCCTATTAGTAGTAGTTCTGAAGACAGAACTATTCTAAGGAGGGAGTGATGTAGTACCACAGATTTTTAAATAATGTTTTTAAAATTTATAAATGAATTAAAATGATTTTTGGGGATTTAAAAAATATTTTTTCTAAAAATTTATTTTTTTATACATGCAAAACACGTGCAAATATTTTCTTGGAAAGTTCAAAATCAAAATTTATTTTGTGGAAAATCATTATTTATTATTAGATATTATTTGTGAATTTTCTGGATCTTTCTGATATTTATTGGACCTATTTGCAAGTATTACAAAAAGATGGACTTTTGTGCAAAATAACCAATTGGAGTGAAAACTCCAGATTTCTGGATTTTTGGGCTGGGTATAATGCCTAGTCAACTCAGGGCTAAAAATGTTACCTTTTTTTTTAATGAATTTGATTTATTTTACAAGTTTCGATAAAAGATGATCTTTTTGCAAAATTGTCATTTTGAGGGGTAAAAGTGCAAATTTGTTTTCTGGGTTTTTCAAATAGTGCCGACTGACTTATGATGGTTGTTTTTGTTTTTAAATCTCAAATAAATTGGTTTTATCAAGTTTTCAAGTATATAGATCTATATATGTCAAGTTATATTTAAAAGGGGTATTTTTGCAAATGTGTTCAAAATCCAAATTTTCTTGATTTCTGGCCCATTTAAAAGGTGGAGTGCAGTCGTCTTTTGTTGCACAATGCCAAGGATTTTATTATTATTATTTCTTGGAGATTTTAAAAGAGGAGATCTTGGATTTCTTGCGAAGGAGGGGCTTTTCCTATTTTTTATTTATCTTCGTTTGATCTCTTCAACAAGGTGAGTGACATGTTTTGTTTTGTTTTGGTTTATGTATGTTGTATGTGATGATCTATCTATTAGAAGCATGCTAGGATTTTGTATGATGATATATGAATTTTGATATGTAGATGACTTAAAAATTGATTCTTTTCACGAAACCTATGCTTGATGACCAAAACCCTAATTAGATAAATTATGAATGCTAGAGAACTGAATAGAAATCATGAGTAGGGTGTTTCCCTTCATATGCTTGCTGTTTTAACTTATCAAGATGTGTTGTATGATGATATTGCATAAAAGTGGATAAAAAGATTACTTTTACTTGTGTAGTAATGCATAAACTCTATTTGAAGAAAATCAACAAATTGCTATTTTGATTAATTCAAGTAGTTTTGATTGGTTTTGTGGACTCTTACATACTCTATAAGTCGTATTTCAACATATCAGAATTATACCTTGTACAGAATTCGTTTTTATAAAGTAAAACTCCGTATCGGTTGAAATGTACACAACTAAAACTGCAGTCTGGAGGATTGACAGTCGACCAACAAATGTCAACAGTCGACTATCGGGGTCTTGGCAAAAGTATTTTCTTGAAGTCTCAAAATTTCCTGCAGGGCAGTCGGCTGGCTTCCTTATACAGTCGACTGTCTCTGCTCTGAATTAATGTTTTCTATAAGTGTTGGATTTTTCCTGTGGGACAGTCGACTGTCCAGATTATACAGTCGATTGTCACTGCTAAGATTTGTATTTTCTTGATGTATTGGATTTTCATGCGGGACAGTCGACCGGCCACTTTACACAGTCGACTGGTCTGCTCTGATTTATGTTTCTTAAAGTTTTGGATTTTACGCGGAACAGTCGACTGACCCATTTTTACAGTCGATTGTCTCTACTTTGTTTTGATGTTTTCTCGAAGTTTTGGATTTTCACTCTGTACAATCGACCGATCACTTTTTAAAGTCGACTGCTACTACTTAGAATATTATTTCTTGAAGTGTTGGGTTTTTGCTCTGGATAGTCGACCGACTCCGGTTTACAGTCGACTGTTACTGATGTTTTCTTGAGTTTTTCTGATGTTTCTTTGATCGATTGTTCCTTCAATATTATATTGTTTTAAAACATGTTTTACTACAAATTTAAATGTTTTATAGAGATTTATGTTGGAACTTTAAATGTATTCTTTTGGACCTTATTTGAGTTATACGTGCTTTCAAAGGAAATGATGTTTTGTGATATTCTACAACTTAAAATATGGTTTTCAGTTATTTGATGGTTTTAATATTTTATTTTGGATTCTAGAATTTTATAAAAGATTTGGGTTTTGTTGAATTGAGAAGTTTCTTCATATGATCGTTTTGATGATGGATTTGTGAGTTTTGGTCTTGATGATATCTTTAGGAGTTGAGTGTGAGTCCTATGAACCGGCAGTTGAGATTTGTTGATTTAGACCAGTTGGGTCTTGGAGATTGTTGTTGAGTATTTAAATCCGGCAGGATACACTAACTCTAGAGAGGGGAAGTTTTGTGTTTTTAATAATAACCAACTTAAGGACATGCACTAGTGGAGATGTGATGGAACTTGGGAAACGTAAGTATATGCTCTTGGTTTTGTTAGTCCAACGGATGCATTCCAGGACTGTGTGTTGTTCTGTCTCGAGAGGACATTTGTATGTTCACGTGTCGAAGGTCTGCAGGCCTATTCACGAAGCATGCAGGGTGCAATTGCGTGTCGAGGGTCGGCAGGTCTATTCACAGAATGTACCTGGTGTATCTGCACGTCAAGGGCCTTGCAAGCCTATTCGTGGGGTACACGGTTGGGAGGTGATTATCCAGTTTTAAAGCTATTCTTATATGATGCTTGCGCGTCGAGGGCTGTGGTGCCTATTTGAGGAGTATTCTGGATCTTGTTTTCCATCACTGTAGTAGGATTAGTTGCATAACGAGGGATTTAGCCCTATAAAGTGGAGATCGTTAAGGGCTTGCACCAGACCTATGTGCTATGGAATGCATAGAATCCGACAAGTATGCATTTGAGAGTTAGCATATAACATTGATGTTTTCTTGACTTGGTTTTATACTTGTGTTTCCCTGTTTTTCCTACACTTGACACTTAGTCTAGATTCACTTGATGTTTTCATGTGTTACTTACTACTATCTTATACTCCTTAATGTTTTCATGTTTTATTATTGCTATTTTCCTACTTCACTCATTACTACTGTTGATATGAGTTTCTTAGGATTTTATTCTTCATGTCTTATTTATGTTGCTTTTATTTTTATGTCACTCACACAGTTATGGCTTTTATTTTTATGTCACTCATAAACCCTTGTATATTTTTAATTTTGATGCAATTTTTGGATATGTTGGATTTGTGTATGCGTAGTTAATGTATCCCAAATTTTATAAATATTGGAGTTGTGGATGGATTTTTTGTATAACATGCTCAGTAAAAGTTTAGTTTCAGCATGCCTGTAAACTTGGGAATTTTCATCACTTTGTGGTTAGAATCTGAGTAAATGATCAACTAGAGGAAACAAAGTAGAGACTCATAGATTTCAGGAAAATCTAAAATCATACAATTCCAGTTAGTAGAATGACAGATATGTTTTTTCTAAAATCTTGACAGAACCAGTTCTAGTAGGAGTTATTGTTTTTGTTGAGTGAGTTAGTTTTCTCTACTTCTAAGCCTTGGATTTGGGACTTCGAGGTGTTTCTATGCTTAAGATACTTGGTTATATCTTGTTTTGAGTTTATCAAAATGTGTGTGATGTTTGAACATATTTTAAGTTGTTTTGGGTCTTCTAGGGTAAGGTAATACCCTACGACTATCAACCCTTAGGCTAGAATAGAGATCTTCCGCCGACGGATCCTAAACAAATGGAGGCTGATCGCAGGCCAAGGATATGGATGGGATCCAAGAAAGGGGAAGTGGCGAGCAAAGGTGATCGCGTCGCCGAAGCCCTTGGGTTGATAGACGGATTAAGGGTCATGGTAAACCCTGTAAAGAACCAAGATACCACTTAAAACATTGTTTAAATCCTGCTGTAAGCCGTACCATTATAAATCATCTAGGGTAGATTCAGTATTAGGTAGTAATACCTATAAATTGCACTAGCTTTATAGTGAACATTAGTCGGGTGTTGTACTCCCCTTTCATAGGGATATGTGCAGTGCTTCTCACGAGGTGGGGGCATGGATTGCGTATCTCGCTCTATTAATTCCTGAAGTACTGTGGTAAGAATGGGAGGATTGTTGGAAATAGGGAAGTTAACCCTACAATTCCGTCATGTTCTATGATTGGTGGAAACGAACGGACCATATGACTGTGGTATTATGAGTCTTTGGTGCCATGGGTATGCTACGGTATACTTATAAGTTCGTCACGGCTTTTGAGTGAGGTCCAGGTGTCGGGCACTAGTGGCAAACGGGGACACCACTAGGTGACTGCCGTAACGGGTTGGACCGTGTATCTACAACCTCATCAACCATGTTGTGTCTGTCAGGAATAGGAAAAGTACAAGAGCAGGATGCATGGCGAGGGTTCGAAATCCTAAACTTGAAGACAACAGCTTGATTTGGGGCGTATGTAGTATGGGATGCATGCGTTTCCAAAGTCTTGTCTGCATTAGAATAAGTGCATTATTGACCTGTGCATTAGACTATTGGGTCATATCATACACGGCGAATATAACTTAGATACACTTTTCTTGTTGCATCAATTCTGGTTGTAAGTTGAAGATCACTGTTATTATCAGCTTTGCGTCAGTATATGTACTGATGTGCCCACTCTATTAGGTACTGGATGTAGATACCGCGCTGTCAGTTGATAACCGTGGTAGAAGTAACAACAGAGGGAGGTTGCAAAGCAGGAATCACAGGTCTAAGTCAAGAACAGGACAACGCAAAGATGAGTGTTGGTACTGCAAAAAGCCAGGACATAGGAGAGACCAATGCGAAGAGTATAAGAAAGTACAAGCAGAGTCACAGGTAGCCAATGTGGTAAGTATTGAACCTCGTCTAGATGAATTGTGTTTGTTTGCTGGATTTAATATTTTGCAAGATGATTGGTGTATAGACTCAGGTGCTTCTTATCATTGTACCCCCATGAGGGTTGTTTTTTAGGATTACAGGACAGGTGATTCTGGTGCAGTTTCAGTTGGTAATGGGCAGATATGTCCAGTTATAGGAAGAGGCACTGTGAGAGTGAAGGCTCGCAATGGTAGGCAGTTAGTCTTGTATGACACAAGACATATTCCGAGCTTGAAGAAAAACTTGATCTCGACTAGCAAACTAGACAAAGAAGGATTCATGACAACCTTTGGGCATGGAGAATGGAAGGTGACTACAGGTGCCAGGTTGGTGGCAAAAGAAAAGCGTGATGACACGTTGTACTTAGTCAGGAGAGGTGATTCAGGTGATATCATTGCTACAGCATCAGTAGGTAGTTCCTCTTCAATTCTATGGCATGTCAGGTTGGGGCACCTTGGTGAAAAGGGTGTCAAGCAGCTTTGTTCTAGGGATCTTCTGTCAGGGCTGAAGAAGGTTGAGATGGATTTTTGTGAGAATTGCGTGATGGGCATACAGAAGTCAGTTAGCTTTCAGTTGGGTGGACGTGAGAAGAAGCTTGCGAAGCTAGAGTTGGTACATACATATGTGTGGGGTCCAGCTCAGAAATTCTCTTATGGTGGTAAGAGATACTTCGTCACATTCATAGATGATGCAACAAGAAAGATTTTGGTTTATGCAATTCGTGAGAAATCAGAAGTATTTGAGGCATTCAGAGCTTGGACGGCCAGGATTGAGAATGAGACGGGTTGCAAGGTGAAAGCAATCAAGTCAGACAACGGAAGTGAGTACACAAGCAAATAGTTTGTTAACTATCTGGCAAAGGAAGGTATCAGAGGAATCACGACAGTTCTTAAGACTCTACAGGAAAATGGTGTAGCAGAAAGGATGAACTGCACGATACTCGAAAGGACGAGATGCATGAGACTTCACGCAGGTCTTTCGTTCCATCTTTGGGCCGCTACAGTTGATACAGCAGTGTACTTGTTTAACCGTTGCCCGCCTAGTACCCTTGATAGGGCCATTCCAGAAGAACTATGGTCTGGTAAAACTATTAATTATTCGCATTTGAAAGTTTATGGTTGTATGGCATATGCACTAATTGACAAGGAAGAAAGAAAGAAGTTGGACTCTAAGTCCAAGAGGTGTGTGTTCATTGGCTACGGCGGCGATGAGTATGGTTACATGCTTTGGAATTTTGTGGATAACAAAGTCATTCGCAGCAGGAATGTAGTGTTCAATGAAGAGGTTCTATACAAGGACAGACACACAGGTCAAGACAGTACAACCAGTTCAGAATCAGATTGGGGTTCAGACTCAGACTCAGACTCAGATTCTGAAGGCGGCCCTAGTTATGGGGGCCCTACAGTGCAGCAGCAGGTACAGGTACCACAGGCAGCACATGAGGCTCATGATGAGCCTATTGGGAATGAGCAGGTTATCCAAGACGAACAGGTACAGGCAGAATAGTTCGGGGAACCTGAACCGGTCGGTGAACCGGTATCCACATTGAGGAGATCGACACGAGAGAGAAGGTCAACCAAGATATTTGATCCATCAGCTAGTGTTGTTCACGAGCATGTTCTGTACACAGATTCGGGGGAGCCAGAGACTCATGAGGAGGCTTTGAGGGATAAGGCTTCAATTCAGTAGGAGTCAGCCATGAGGGATGAGATGAACTCTTTGGAACAGAAACAAACTTGGGAGTTGACCACGTTACCTGCAGGAAAGCGCGCTCTTATGAACAAATGGGTTTTTAGAGTCAAAGATGAGGCAGATGGCAGTAAGAGGTACAAGGTGAGGCTTGTGGTGAAAGGATTCTCTCAAAGAGAAGGTATCGATTATAGTGAGATCTTTGCACCGGTTGTGAAGATGGCTTCTATTAGGGTTCTGCTCAGTGTTGTGGCAGTTGAAGACTTGCACTTAGAGTAGTTGGATGTGAAGATAATATTTCTCCATGGTGATGTCGAAGAAGAGCTGTACATAAGACAACCCACAGGTTTTGAAGCTAAAGGAAAGGAAGACATGGTATGTCGACTGAAGAAGAGTCTTTATGGGCTCAAGCAACCACCGCAGTAATGGTATTTGAAGTTTGATTGCTTCATGAGAGAAAAAGGTTTCGATAGATGTGAAACGGATCATTGTGTGTATGTTCGTAGATATGAGGACAATGATACAGTTACCTTAGCGTTGTATGTGGACGACATGTTGTTGGCAGGTTCATGTATGTAGAAGATCAAGGAAGTGAAAAAGATGCTGGCTTCGGAGTTTTCAATGAAGAACTTGGGTAAAGCAAAATAAATCCTCGGCATAAAGATCAGTAGAGACAGGAGTAACAAGAAGCTTTGGTTATCTCAAGCGGACTATGTGAAGAAGGTGTTGAAGAGATTCAATATGGATGGCGCGAGGCCAGTCACTTGTCCCTTGGCTGCTCACTTCAAGTTATCAATGTACTTGTGTCCTAAGACAGAGGCAGAGATGGAGGAAATGACTGCTATTCCTTATGCCTCAGCCGTTGGAAGTTTGATGTATGCGATAGTGTCTACAAGACCAGACATCGCACAAGCAGTGGGAGTTGTCAGCCGTTACATTAAGAATCCAGGTAAACAGCATTTGGATACAGTAAGGTAGATTCTTAGATATCTAGCAGGTAATTTAGATCACTCTCTTTGTTTTGGGGAAGATTCTTTGCATATACATAATTATGTAGATGCGAACTTTTTTGGGCGATCGTGATGGTTGCAGAAGTACTACAAGGTATGTATTTACAGTTGGTGGAACAACTGTTAGTTGGGCTCCACAGTTACAAAAGGTTGTAGTGCAGTCAACCACGGAGTCAGAGTATATGGCACTTACGAAAGCGACGAAAGACATGTTGTTGATTTCGGAGCTTATGAAACAGTTAGGCAGGAAGCAACCCATAGGTGAACTATGGTGTGACAGACAAAGTGCAGTTTTCTTGGCGAAAAACTCGGCATATCACTCTAGGACTCGGCACATTCAAATGAGGTATCATTTTAGCAGAATGGTGGTTGAGAAGAAATGGTTGAAGCTAACTAAGATTTTTGGCACTAAGAATCCGGCGGACATGCCCACTAAGGTGGTGGATAGCAAGAAACAATAGTTTTGCTATACCACTATCGGATTGTCTCCAAGTTAATTGTTGAGGAGACTCGCAGAGGCACAAGCCTAGACTAGGCCAATGAAAGAATGAAGAACATGTTAGAGACTTCGTGTATATGTCTCTAAGTGGGAGATTGTTAGGATTTGTGGATCCAATACACGATAATGATTTGAAGAAGATAGTCGGGAAGGAGAGTCGAAATGGGAGCAACAGGTCAAGAGTAGGAAGTGGCTACAGCAGAGTTGCGGTCGACCGCACGGTCGACCGCCCAAGCAAGAAGACCGCTCAACCGCGCAGTCGACCGTCCCGCTTTCTGACTCAACTCTATAGCTTTATGGAATGACCGGTCGACTGCGCAGTCGACCAACCCGCTCTCTGTTGGATTTCGTGCAGTCGAGGGAGAAGACCGGCCGTCAAGATGGACCGGTCGACCGTCCCGACACTGAATAGATGAACGGCTGTGATTAGAGTTGTGGAATCCTATATATATTGTATTGTGTATGATTTTAGGGTTAACTCAAAAGAAAAGAGAGATTTACAGCCGTTATTGAGAGAGAGGGAGACAGAGAGAAACCCTACACCTTGGTGGTGAGTTCTTGAGAGATTTGTAAAACCCAATCTTCAGATTTCTAGTGGAAATCGCAGGAGTGCCTCTGCGCGGGAAAGTAGCCATTGTTTGGTGAACCTTGATAAAAATCTTGTGTGTTCATGTGTGTTACTTTTGGTTGTTCTTTGTTCTCTTGTTTTGATTCTATAGTTCTTGCATCTCATCGTCGTTGTTGAGTTTATTCCGCAGTTAGAATTCAACATTGAGAACCACCAGTTCCATCCGTTCGACCGCTTGACCATCGAATGTGAACCCATCGCCTCCCTAATTTGGGTATAATCGATCAAAATCAGCCGAATCTATTTTTTAAAAAAGTGCAAAAATTCGCAGATAATTAGAAAAACCTGGAAACCGGCGATTGAGAAGTCGATGTTCTTCATCTTCGAAGCGAGGGAGAAGCATGCGACGGTGAGGAGACTTACGATCCATGGCTTCCCACTTTATAAACATTCTAGAAATCAGATCGAATCTACAAGCCTTGAAACTAACCAATTTTTCTTTTTCCAAAATTTAAAATGAATACCGGAATTTCTTGCTGTGAAAGGAAGCGATCGATGTAGTTGATGCGAGGTACCTCAAGAACGGATCCAGATCGAGATTCCACTGTTAAAAGAGAGAAAAATAAGAAGGAAAAAAAGAGAAATTTTGATGATCATCGATGAACTACTACTGTATGATCGGCTTTGTTTCTTGCCTCAAAGATCGACGAAACCACGTTTTGGCTGGAAGATCGGTTGGCATTATCCATACAGAACGAACTCATGTGATCGGACTCGGCAGTGAAGAGATCGGCGACGGAGTCGTTGGTAAGGAACGGATTCTCGAGATCAAAATCCATTAGAATTAGAAAGAGAAGGTAAAGGAAAAGAAAACAGGAGAAATCATGAGCAAGAAAGAGAGAGATAGACACTCGCTGTCTCAAAAAGCGAGTGGTTAAAACAAGCTCGCTTTTTGAGACAGCGAGTCTTGGCCAAGGAAGAAACAAAAAAATCCAAAACCAGCATTAGCTGTCTCAAGTAGCGAGAGGATTTTAATTAAACTCGCTATCTGAAAAAGTAAGTAGGTCAGTTTGGAAATTTTTGGAAAGGTGGGTCAGTTTGGATTTTTTTTCAAAAAGTGGGTCAGTTTGGAAAATATTTTCAAAAAGTGGGTCAGTTTGGAAAAATATTCAAAAGAAAGCCGCATAGTTAAAGAGTCACCAAAAAGGGATCAATATCACAAAATGAGTGAGAATATGGTGATGACTGCACCTCGATAGTTTGGTATGGATACTAGCTTTTGACACGTGCGATGCACTCATAGTATGAGGTAGTTTGGTATGAATCACATATGCTTATCTCTTTAAGAAATATTTCAAGGCCCAAACCAGTTATTTTATACTAGTATTATACACGTGCTGTGCACGTGAGAAAAAATCGGGAGGAATGAAAAGGGCAAAAAAAAATTTACCTGCATGTGCGTTATACGGGTTGGGTTATGGACAAAGGCCTTCTCCCATTTTAGTAGTAGAGATCCACCGAACTTTAGAGATCCACCGAACTTTATAAATACTGAAAGCCCCAATATTCTAAAATAGATTACTTTTAGATCCAAACATTCATTTAAAGTAATTTTTTACTGATTAAAATTTTTTTTCTTACATTTTCTATATTACTCTTTTAAAAACGAAAGAATTTTTTCTTCACCATATATTCTAATAAAAAGAAACTAATGGAAATAGAAAACCTTCATGTTTTGTAGAAGAATTTTCATTCAACTTGAGAACACTTCTATGGAAATTAATATTGGCTCCAAAGACACAAAATAAAGAGATCTAAATTTCTCAACAAAACAAAGAGTTGTTTAATTAAGATTTCATATGAGAAGCAAGTCAGACATGAAGATTACCGGGGGGAAGGTTCTCATGTACTCCATCATACATCATAATTTATTCTCCTAAAAGAACAAAAACGCAAGGAGAGAGAGAGAATGAGATTATTTTGAGAATGGATTATAGAGCTTGATGTACATCCATTACCACCATTACTTTCCCCTTGTCTCAAATTTCCATCTAAGACTGATTCTCATATGAATCTCTAATTAAATACATCTCTTTTTAGTTGAGAATTTTGGATCTCTTTATTTTATACAAAAAAGGAAGAAGAAGAAATATAACTCTTTTCCTTTAGAAAAGGAAATATAGAAAATAAAAAGAAAATTGAAATTCAGTAAATTAATTAATTAAAAAAGAGAATTGGGTCGAAAAGTAATTCATTGAAAGGAGTTAGGTCTTTTAGTATTTATGAAACTCATTGGGTTTTAAAGTAAATCAAGATATAGTTTTGGACCCTTAAATAATTTTCCCTTTTTAAAAAAATAGAATTATAAATGTTATTTTTCATTTCCAATGTTGGATGCAAATGATTTTATTGGACGGTAAATGAGGTAGGCCCACTCACTAGAAGTAGGGGTGTCAAAAAATACCATAATACCATACCGAATATTTAATAACGGTGTGCATATCAATACTGGATACCAGTACCATACTATATCAATACTTCAATGGTATACCGTACCGTACCGGGTATATTTGATATATATTTAATTTAATTTTTATATGTGAAAGGTAATGTAGTTTGAAGTAAATATAAGTGTTATTAAGGTTGCTATTGTAATACCCCAGATTTTTAAATAATGTTTTTAAGATTTATAAATGAACTAAAATGATTTTTGGCGATTTAATAAATATTTTTCTTAAAATTTATCTTTTTTACACGTGCAAAACACGTGTAAATATTTTCTCGGAAGTTCAAAGTCAAAAATTATTTTGGAAAAACTAATTATTTATTATTAAATATTATTTGTGAATTTTCTGAATTTTTCGGATATTTATTGGATATATTTGCAAATATTACAAAAAGAGGGACTTTTGTGCAAAATTACGACTTGGAATGAAAACTCCAGATTTTTGGATGTTTGGGCTAGGTATGATGCATAGTCAACTCAGAGGAAAATAGTTTACCATTTTTTAAAAACAAATTTGCTTTATTTTGCAAGTTTTGATGAAAAATGGTCTTTTTGCAAATTTGCCACTTAGAGGGGTAAAAGTGTAAAATCATTTTTCTGGATTTTCCAAACAGTGCCGACTGACTATTAGGTTATTATTATTATTATTATTTTAAACTCAATTAAGTTGGTTTTATTTAATTTCCAAGTATAAGGATATATATATATGTAAAGTTATATTTAAAAGATGTATTTGGCAAATCTATTTACAAAACCCTAAACCTAATATTTCAGGCCTATAAAAGAGTCAGGTGCAGCCGTCTCTTGCTGTGCTACACAAAGGATTTTTATTATTGCTATTTTCTTGGAGTTTTTAAGCGAGGATTCTTGGTTTTCTTGCGAAAGAGGATTTTTCTTATTCTTTATTTTCTTCGATTAAATCTTCAAAGAAGTGAGTGACAAGTTTTGTTTTCCTTTGTTCTATACATGTTGTATGAGATGATTTGTTTATTAGAAAACATATTAGGATTTGTATGAAGATATAATAACTTTTGTTGAGTAGATGAAATAAAAATTGAATATTTTCATGAAACCTATGCTTTGATAATTTAAATTATATATAGATGACTTGAGATTTGTTAAAAATCTAATAGAAATCATGAGTAGGTCATTTTCCTTCATATACTTGCTATTTTGATTGTCATAAAAAGATTGTATGTTGATTATTGCATAAAAGTAAACAAAAATTTGATTAAAGATGAACCCTACTGTGTATGCATATGTGGTTTTGTTATGAATGTTTTGATGGTTAAAACTTGATTATTTGCATGTTGTGAGTTCATATGTTCATAAGTAATTGATGTCAGTGATTGAGTATGTGTATAACAAGTTATAGAAGGATTTGTTGGATAAAAAAGATTAAGTTTTGAAGCCCAAAGAGGGGTTTTGCTTTTCGGGTCTGCAGTGTGCAAGCCGAAGGTTGCTTTAATGCATTTTTGTGAAAATCTTGATTTGGATCTGGATTGTTGACACTGAGGTTGTTTGAAACAATATACTACATATATACAATGGATCCCCAATGATTAACTGATGCACAATTATACAAACACACATACACACACCTTCACGTTCTTAATCCACTGTTTTGAGGGTTTTTATGAGTTTTGATGGAGTTTTGATTGAATTTCATACAAACATTGTTTTGAAATATATCTAACTTCTATTTGATGAATTCTGATACTAAAATTGTTGCTTAAATCCCTATTTTTGAACATGTACATATATAGGTTGTTGTTTTGAAAGATTTTTGTGGAAAACTCCTATTTCAAGATCTTGATATGTTTTGATGTGTTTTAATAACTCTTTTATGTTATACAAGTTACAATTAATCATCTCAAGAAATTAGTTCTTAAAATTTGTGATTTTTCACAGTGGAATCGTGTGTCGGTTTAAAACATGCACAAACCCAAAATTGCAGTCTGTAGGTGTGACAGTCGACTGGTAAGTTTCGATAGTCGACCGTCGCGAACCTGGCTGCAGTGTTTTCTTGGAGTTTTGGATTTTCGTGCGGGATAGTCGACTGACCCCTTTTCACAGTCGACTGCTACTGCTCTGATTTATATTTTCTTAAAGCTTTGGATTTTATGCGGGACAGTCGACTGGATACAGTATACAGTCCACTGTCACTGCTCTGATTGATGGATTCTTGAGTTTGGATTTCACGCGGGACAGTCGACCGACCACCCCTTGAAGTCGACTGCTACTGTTCTAACTGATGTTTTCCTGAGTTTTCTGATGCTTCTTTTGAATGATTGTTCCTTCAATATTATACTATTTTAAAAGATGTTTTGCTATAGATTAAAATTTTTTTACAGAGATTTATTTTAGAGCTTTAAATATATTCTTTTGGACCTTATTTGAGTTGTACGTGTTTTCAAAGTAATTGATGTTTTGTGATATTCTACAACTTAAAAATATGATTTTTAGTGATTTAATAGATTTAATATTTATTTGTATTCTGGAATTTTATATAAGATTTGAATTTTTTGTTGATTTAAAAAGTTTCTTCATATAATCATTCTGACAATGGATTTGTGAGTTTTATTGAAAGTTTTGGTCTTGATGGATGAGTTGTGATTTCTGTAGGAGTTGAGTGGGAGTCCTGTGAACCGGCAGATGAGATTTGTAGATTTAGACCTGCGGGGTCTTGGGTTTGTTTTGTGGAATTAAGTCCGGCAGGATACCCTAACTCTAGAGATGAGGATTTTTGTATTTTAATAATAACTAAGTTAAGAACAGGTACTAGTGGAGATGTGATGGAACTTGGAAAATGTAAGTATATGTTTTTGGTCTGTTAGTCCAACCGATGCATTCTAGGACTGTTTATTGTCCTGTCTCGAGAGGACATTTGTATGTTCGCATGTCGAGGGTCTGCATGCCTATTCATGAAGCATGCAGGGTGGATTCGCATGTCGAGGGTCGGCGGACCTATTCATGGGATGTACTCGGTGTATCTGCATGTCGAGGGCCTCACAAGCCTATTAGTGGGGTACATGGTTAGGAGGTGATTCTATTCTTACATGATGCTTGTGCATCGAGGGCTGTGATGCCTATTCACGAAGTATTCTGGATCTTGTTTCCATCACCGTAGTAGGATTAGTTGGAAAACGAGAGATTTAACCCTATAAAGTGGAGATCGTTAAGGGCTTGCACCGGACCTATGTTTTGTGGGATGCATAGAATCCGACAAGTATGCATTAGAGAGTCAACATATAGTACTGATGTTTTCTTGACTTGGTTTTATGCATATAGCTTTCTGTTTTCTACACTTGACACTTAGTCTTATTTCACTTGTTGTTTTCATGCTCTATTATTTACTATCTTATATTCCTTGATGTTTCTTGCTTTACTTATTGTAACTCCTATTTCCCCGTATTTGTATTTTTATACTGTATTTTGCCCAATTGCACTTTTTCATCGATTTGAGGTCCTGTATTTTGTTTCAGATTGAATAAAATCATTATTTTGTTTCGACTCAATTTTTGGTCCTTCCATCTAATTCAATTGTGTGCGCTCTTTGTGTCGTTCTTCATAAAGAATTAGCTATTCTATGTCAATCACCTCTTTATTCCCCATTTTAATGCATTTTGACCAATTCTCCAATTGGATCCCTCTCGAAACGGATACCCTAAAACCCAAAATCCAAAACCCTACCTATATAAACACTAACCCTAACCCTAACCCCTACCCTATACTGTTTAACCCTAACAACCCGTCGCTCCTCTCCTTCTTCCTTCCGTTTCTTCTCCTTTCGATTCGCAACCCATCGCCCAGATCCATTTCCCCTACTCCGATCATCCCCTCACCTTCGTCAACACCATCGCCAACACCCACCATCATCCCGTCATCAACCACCTCACCGCCATCACCATACGCCATCGAAACTCCCGAACCCAATCCATCCTCCGCCATTAACCAAGCTCTCGACCCCCATCGCCACTGCACCAACCTCTACCCATCGCCATTTCCATCCCCCCATCGCCCCCTCATCGCCATGACCTCCGTCCACGCCGCAAACACTCCGAAGTCCTCCCCGCTCATCGCTACCCTGTTCTGACCAGAAAACAGAGCAGCACCATTTCCCTCGCTAACTTTGCCACATCGCGAGCCCCGCCGTCAGACGTCGTCACGAGCCCCGCCGCAGTACCGTCGCGTCGCATCGTCGAGGAACTCTCGCACCGTCTCTCTCTCTCACCTTTTTGTTTCGACGAAGAAGAGAAGGAAGAAGAAGCAGACGTTGGGCGGGATCGAATCTCAACCTTTGGATCGCGCCAAGATTCATGCATCTCGAGCTGATCTGATCGTTGTGCACTGTTTTCCCACAACAGATCTGAAGGAGCTATTCGCTGTTCTGGCCAGATCCGCTGCATAGGAGCGATTCCACTGGTCGCTTTTGTTGTCCTGTGTGTTGGCGCAACAGATCCGCGATGCTGTTTGCTGTTTTGGCGGGATCCGGTGTGGGGGAAATTCGCCCTACTGTTGATTTCTTGCACGTGCTTCACACGTGCTTTTGGGAGATTGTGCCCGGGGTTTTTTAACCCTATTTTCTTCAACAATCGGATCTAATCGTCGTCAATCAAGGCAAGTATTCCTCTTGTACATATTTTTGTTCTAGTACAAGCATTCTTTGAAAATACTACAAATAGTTAGAAATTGTGACTCCTCTTTGAATCGTCGTTGTTGATTAAATATTAATCCCCATAAATTTCATAATCTTAAGAGTCACAATAATTTTATTGTATTATATTACAACTACTTGGACTCATTTTATTCTCTGAACACATGGACACATGAAATTAAGGAGTCCTAGATTTGTAGACATATGTTATATCTTGTATTTGATGAAATTGCAACCATTTGGCTTGAAAAACAACTATTACTTGCTGTTTTGACAACCATCACCCCATATTTATATCACACTTTAACCTAGACGCCTAACAACCAATTTTCATGCAACCTATACTAGTAAGATATTCCCACATGTTGCTGTCCTGAATCTTGTTATGCTGTTTTGACCCCTTTAACATCAGAATTTGAACCCAAGTCCTGAATAGAAAATGTAGATCTAGATGTCTAGATGTCGATAGACTCCGTAATTTTCGAATTCTGAGTTACGTTCTAGGAGATATCACAGTTTTGGTACAGCAACGTCGTGCTGTCCAAATTTGGGATTTTCGTTGTTCGTGTTATTCTTATTCATGTCAACCCTCGAATATGCCATATAAATATCCTAAACTTGTCCCATGTCCATGATTATGATTTCTTGACTTGTCTCACATACTTGCATGCTTGCTTGATAAATAATAATAATAAATAACAAGCCGGGGTTTAAGGGAAAGACCATAATAGTGGACAATATAGGTAAGTGTACTCAGAAGGGGGCTTGTGTTTCCCAGTACTCGGTTCATGAACTTGTTGCACTTGATGTATTCATGAAGTCAGTTACTTGGCTCATGAACTTGTTGTATTCATGAACCCACTGTGTGGTTCTTGAACTTGTTAGTATTCACGGACTCGCTTCATGAACTTGTTATTTATTTTCGTATTCATGAACCGTGCTTGCTTGATACTTGATACCTGAGTACGCCGCCCTACAGACTCCATTACTAGGTCTAAACGAAATTGCATTGACTGTAGCAACCATATAGTAAAAGAATGGATGCATGAAGTGCTACCTAGATAGTCATCACCACCAGACTTGAACATGAAACTTGAACTTGATACATGTTACTTGATACTTGACAACTTGTTGCTTGAGACTTGGTACTAGAATATAATACTTGACACTGACAACTTGATACTTGTACTTGACAACTCAACACTAGACTTGACAACTTGATACTTGACACTAGACTTGGCACTTGTTATATGACACTAGACTTAAGACTTGTCACTTGATGTTAGATATCCCTACATGTTCACTTGTCATGTGTTTTACCATTAGCATTTGTTATCTAGCCTGTTTACTAAGATGTTCCTCTTGCTAGCTAGTTCTTGGTTTATCCACTACTTGTTATATCCCTGTTACATTCTTGATTTCAATTCCCCATTACTTGTACTCGTTTTTACTATTTGTAAACCTAGCTTGCACTAAGGGCATTTTCTCTTATTTTTCTCTGTTTTTCCTTTTTATATTTATTAAGCAGACTTTGGAGACGAGCTACCCGCTGGAATTAGTGAGCAAAGGTTCTAGCTTTCAAGTGGAGAAAGGACTTGATTTGAATACTTGCTTTCTTGGATTATTGTTTTTCTTGAATTATTTATTTTTGCTATTTAAGAACTTGTAACGGGCTGATGTTCCTGAGTTTTAACTTGATCCAGACTTGAAACTATTTGGATGTTATTATTGTGTTTTCAATTGTTTCTGTTGCTAATAAATTATTCATGCATGCTTGGTTATATATATATCCCTCTTGTTATATTCTTGTTGTGATACTGAGTCGATCCTACAGCTTATGAATGATGTTAAGATCATTCGCTGGGCTTTGTCACGCACTCATATTCTGTATTTTGGGAAGCGGGGCGTGACACTTATTGTTATATCTTATTTCATTTACACTTGCTGTTGATACATGTCGCTTATTTTATATTATGTTTCGTGTTTATTTAGGTTGCATTTATTTATTTATTTTTATGTCACTCACACCGATATGTCTGACCCCTGTAGTTTTGGGGGTTAGGGTTATCTCTAACCTCATATTTTACAGGTAGGTACTTATAGCTTTGGGATTTGGATGCTTGAGATAGAATGATGTTGGGGCTTTTGTAAATTGTAAAAGAAGGTGTTGTAAAAGAAAGTTTGTAATTCAAGGTGTTTGTATTCCGCTGTGTGTTGTAAACAAGTGTTGTAATAAAAGTTTGAAATAAAAATTATCTGTGTTTTTTTGGCTATGTTTACTATTGCAATTGAAGTTGATGCTGGGAATTGTGCCACGTATTTCTGAGATATTAGATTAGAAATTCGGGGTGCTACATAGATTGGTATCAGAGCATGCTTCAATAGTAATAATAAACATGGTATCAGAGCATGCTTTGGATTTTACGTGGGACAGTCGACTGGCTACAGTATGCAGTCCACTGTCACTGCTCTAATTGATGGATTTCTTGAGTTTGGATTTCATGCTGGACAGTCGAACGACCACCCTATGAAGTCGACTGCTACTGCTCTAACTAAAGTTTTCTTGAGTTCTCTGATGCTTCTTTTGAACGATTGTTCCTTCAATATTATATTGTTTTAAAAGATGTTTTGCTACAGATTAAAAATGTTTTCACAGAGATTTATTTTGGAGCTTTAAATGTATTCTTTTGGACCTTTTTTGAGTTATAAGTGTTTTTAGAGGAATTAATGTTTTGTGATATTCTACAACTTAAAAATATGATTTTTAGTTATTTAATAGATTTAATATTTATTTGGATTCTAGAATTTTATATAAGATTTGAATTTTTTGTTGATTTAAGAAGTTTCTTCATATAATTATTTTGACGATGGATTTATGAGTTTTATTGAAAATTTTGGTCTTGATGGATGAGTTGTGATTTCTCTAGGAGTTGAGTGGGAGTCTTGTGAACCGACAGATGAGATTTGTGGATTTAGACCTGCGGGGTCTTGGGTTTATTTTGTGGAATTAAGTCCTGCAAGATACATTAACTCTAGAGATGAGAATTTTTGTGTTTTAATAATAACCAACTTAAGGACAGATACTGTGGAGATGTGATGGAACTTGGGAAACATAAGTATATGCTCTTGGTCTGTTAGTTCAACGGATGCGTTCCAGGACTGTTTATGGACCTGTCTCAAGAGGAGATTTGTATGTTCGCGTGTCGAGGGTCTGCAGGCCTATTCACTGAGCTTGCAGGGTGCATTCTTGTGTCGAGGGTCGGCGGGCCTATTCACGGGATGTACTCGCTGTATCTGCACGTCGAGGGCCTTGCAAGCCTATTCGTGGGGTACACGGTTGGGAGGTGATTCTCAAGTTTTAGAGCTGTTCTTATATGATGCTTGCGCGTCAAGGGCTGTGATGCCTATTCACGGAGTATTCTGGATCTTGTTTCCATCACCGTAGTAGGATTAGTTGCATAACGAGGGATTTAACCCTATAAAGTGGAGATCGTTAAGGGCTTGCACCGGACCTATGTATTGTGAGATGTATAGAATCCGATAAGTATGTATTAGAAAGTCAGCATATAATATTGATGTTTTCTTGACTTGGTTTTATGCATGTTGTTTTCTGTTTTATACACTTGACACTTAGTCTTGTTACACTTGTTGTTTTTATGCTCTATTATTTGCTATCTTATATTCCTTGATGTTTTCATGCTTTACTTATTATTATTTCTTATTTTCTTTACTCTTGCTGTTGATACATGTTGCTTATGATATTATGTTTCGTGTTTATTTATGTTGCATTTATTTAAAAAAAAAATTGTCACTCACACCGTTATGGCTGACCCCTGTAGTTTTGAGGATTAGGGTTATCTCTAGCCTAATGTTTTACAGGTAGGTGCTTATAGCTTTGGGATTTGGATGCTTGAGATAGAATGAAGTTAGGGCTTTTGTAAATTGTAAAAGAAAGTTTGTAATTCAAGGTGTTTTGTATTCCGCTGTGTTTTGTAAACAAGTGTTGTAATAAAAGTTTGAAATAAAAATTATCTGTATTTTTTTGGCTATGTTTACTATTGCAATTGAAGTTGATGCTGAGAATTGTGCCACGTATTTCTGAGATATCATATTGGAAATTCGGGGGGCTACAGCTATATTTTTTACCCAGGTAAAGAATTATTTGATGATATAAGTTTCTATACATTTCTAAGTATTAAAATGCAAAAGACTCTTTAACCTAAAAACAAACCAAATTCTCTGTTATTCTCCACCATCTTCTCATTAATCTCACGCTTGAAATCACAATTATAATAATAGCCATGAATGCATGCATGCAATATAATGCATCTCCATCAACATATTATCATAGTCCAGTTTTGATTGTAAATATCCCTCAGTTTCCTGATAATGTTTCAAAGCTATCTTCTTCGAGCATGTTCTATTTTTGTTAATTATAATGCTATTAACTATTTTATAATATTTGTTTGGCATGTATGGATGAATATGTGAAGGAAGTAAACCTATCATATTGGATGACTGCATCATCTCCTTGACAATTAGAGAAATTTCTTACCTTTTTAATTTTGTAGCATATGGTCGGAGTTGTGTGATAATTTTCTGCGAATATGAGCGTAGGTTTATGTGTTGGTGTAGGGTGGGTGTATGATTACTGTTACTAGGATTAGGAAAAATATTAGGATGTTTTTGTTTGCATTATTGATCAACCAACCTTATTAATAGTTCAAACAAATCCCTTATCAAGGACCGGGCATCAACTAAGTTACATCTAAAATTGTTGCGGGGGTGTTCAAGACTTCAAGTATTTGTTTATTCGCTAATCAGATATATATACTTCTACTCAACTGCAATTTTCTTTTTCTTTTTAAGGTCCGGTATTACTGTGGCATTACCATTACTGTACCGATATTCTGGTATTACCAAACTCGGTAGTTTCAAAATCTTGGCAAGATAATGGTTGAGAAATATGTGCACCAGGTATCCCAGTGCGGTAGATGGTAGAGCAATGATGCTACAGGACGGTATGGTATACCACCCTAACTAAAAGTGTATGATCTAATGGGGATGTAAAATGGGCTGGGTCGGCTCGGTCCGAGCCGAGCCCTATGGACCTCCTTAAGAGCCGAGCCGAGCCGAAGCCCTCTTAGCCCGGGCTTTTATCCGTCCCGCAAGATCGGACCTAAGCCTAAGTGAAAATTATATGATCTTTTTCTATTTAGTTAAATAAATAACCCATTTTACTGGCTTTTATTAAAGGATTTAAAGAATCTATATTCTAGTGACTCATTAGGTGATACTTAATAGACCCTCCGTCTTTGTCCAGGGTAGGGACCGATCACCACATAAAGTGAATGTCAATACTACAATGGCGGTTTTAGTAATAAATAAAGTTTTTGTAATTATATTACTATAAAAAAATAACTACTTAAATAATTATACTTAGTATTGGTATAATAATAATTTGTAGTAACAATAATTTGCAAATATAAATGTCATAATTTTGTAATAGCTATGCAACTAGTATACAACTATGCATGCAAAACTAATAGATTATAATTAATTTAAACTGCATGAGAAAGTTAGTAAATAGATTTAAATTAATTTGAGCTATAACAATTTAAAATTAGATGGGCATATACAGTGTTCTAAAAGTCCCTAGGCGGTAGTCGGATGGCCGATAGGGGCCTAGCGCCTAGACCTTGTCAGCGGGGCCTAGGCGGCTAGGCGCTAGACGGGTTTTTAATATATTTTAAATATATTTATAAAAAAATATAATATTGTATAAAATACAAGATATATATAATACTAAAACATAACTCAAAAAATTATAAATGGAAATTAGCTCAATAGTAAAACGCTTGTTTTGCGTATTGCCCATTATCAAGTTTCCAATGAGAAACGCCCGATCAATTTGATATTTTGACGATTTGAGATTTTAAGGATTTGGGGAAAGCATGAGCGATTTGGGGAATTTCTGATTTAGGGATTTGGGTTTATTTGGAAATATATATATATATATATATATATAGAGAGAGAGAGAGAGAGAGAGAGTGAGAGAGAGAAGGTTTTGAAAATGTGGGAATTTAAGTGAACCGGATAACTTAACACACAAAAATAAACCCCCAAGACCTGCCCTAAACCTGCCTAGAAAGCCAATCCAATTTTTGAAAAGGCCCAGGCCCTAGGCAAATCGGCTGGGGACGACCTAGCGTCTAGACGGCCGACTAGGAAATTTTTTAGAACACTGGGCATATATATGAATGGGCTAAAGCCTAGGCTTTATGGATAGGCCAATGAAGGGGATAAAGCTCGGGCTCAATCTCAAGGTCCAAGCCCAGATCTTATGTACGAAGGGCCGAGTTAGGCTTGTTAGAGGGTCAGGTCAACGGATTTCGGCTTTTGAGATTTTTTCACATCTCTATGATCTACGCATCAAAAACGTTCTATGGATGGAGGACTTTGATTTATGGATAAATTTCACTTAACCATCCCCAACATAGTTTTGAAAATTAACCCACCTATATTTTTTTCGTCATCAGAGACCCACCCTTTTTTAAAACTTTCAAAAACCCACCCCATTCTGTCGTACCCTATTTTGTCATGACTCCATTAATTTGTGTGAAAGGTAAAAAATGCCCCCGTCTTAATCTCCACTTGGTGGTAGGGCTTAGTTAAAACAATAAAAAAATGGAGGTAAAAATAAGAAATAAATAAAATTCATGCAACAATTAACTGATATTAAAATTATATTAATTAGCACACTCCAAAAGAATAGGGAAAATTCGACGAAATGATCCTGGAGTTTGGATAGTTTCGCCGGGGCATCCCGACGTTTATCAAGCGCCAGCGATGTGCTCAGGCTACCCCGACGTTTCAAAACGCCGGGGTTTCTTGGTATAAATACTAAAAAATTTCCAACCCTAAATCACAATACCCGAATTCAGTCTCTCTTTCCCTCTCTCCCGCCCACTCCTAGCTGCCGAAGCGCATCATTGTTCGCACCGCCATCGCCTTCCTTGTCGTCGCCTTCCACGTCGTCGTCCCTCAATCTATCTCCAAATCCCCACCCCAAAATCCATTTCCCTCCCCCCTCTCTCTATGCCGCGTGCCCCCACCCGTCATCATCACGTCGTCGCCGCTTGTCGCTCCCATATGTTGAAATGTAGTAAGTAATAATATGTATATTTTGTTTCTAATCTATAGAAAACAGATTTCCCAAATCTCTCACCCCTCAATCTTCTCTCAATCTCATTTCTTCACCTCCAAGATTGTAATACTTATATATAGATGTATACTGTAAAGAATAAAGAACAAGAAGAATAATAATATTTTTTTCCAAATCTGTTTTTAACATTTCAACATGGTATCAGAGCCTAACCAGATCTAGGTTAACTGAAGAAAAAGAAGAGGAGGTGATCAGATCTGACACCTCCATCTTGATCCCATCCCGTCCAAAGATCCCGTTGCTGATCCCGTCACCAATCTTCGTCACCGATCCCGTCACCGATCCCCAACGTCTTCACTTCGACGTTCGACCCCAACCAAATCCAGTCACCGATCCCCAACGTCCTCGTCGACCTTGACCCCGACCAGATCCGGCCAAATTCCCTTTACTGTTCATCTTCTCCGATATCCTTCCCAGACCTTCGGCGACCCCCGACGCTCACCCTGACCTTCGAGCGCCGCCCCTCATCGCCGCCTTCCTGTTGATGCCGCCAGCACACCCCGAACCCCCTATCCTCCTCCTCTGATCGATCGACAGCCCACCAAGAAACCCAACAACCTCTACTGCTGTTGTCGTTCCTCACCCCGACGCCGCTCGACCTTGCCTCCACTGGTCGCCGTCGCCGTCGTCCCCTCGGCCGTCGTTGCTGCCAGTGCTGCTCCCTCTCTTGCATTCTAGCTGCTGCCTCCCTCTCTGTTGCTGCCACTATCATTGTTCTTTCTCTATTGTTGCTATTGTGACCTCTTGATCTAATTTAGTTAGATCTGATTTGCTGATAGTACTCCATTGGTGTTTGCTGCTCACTGCTTGGCGAACAACTTATTCTCCTTATTGTGTTACTATGAGACAATATCTGTATGAGTCAAGGAAGTGTATCCATTGTGGCAAGATCGATCACACGAAAGCTCATTGTTATAAGATTGTCGGCTATCCGAAGAACTGGGATCATAGTAGGGATATTTGGAAGAAGACTTGCAATCAACCCAGTGTCGCAAATGGAGTTGCTGATCGTGCTACTGCAGGTAATGATGACAAGGTTTTTTCTACATCTGTTATGAATAATACATGGATAATTGATTTGGGTGCTACCGACCATATGACTTTTGATTCTAGACAAGTCCAAAATTTTCAACCATCCACCAAATCAACTGTGTCCACTGTCAATGGTGATCCAGCCACTGTTACTGGCGAGGGTTTCATACCTCTCACAAACAACCTAACCTTAGATACTGTCCTAGTTGTGCCATCCTTGAATTTTGACCTATTATCTGTTGCTCAAATAACTACTGTCTTACATTGTATTGTAGTATTTTGGCCTTCACATTGTGTATTTAAGGATATTCGGACTCGCAAGATGATTGGTTATGGGGTTAGACACGGAAAACTCTATTTTTTGGATTTAGAATCTGAATGTTCAAGCAAGTTGACTCAAGCTCTAAGTGTGGAAGGACCCGAAGATGAGAAGAAGAAATCAGATATTTGGCTTTGGCATCGACGTCTAGGGCATGCTTCTTTTGAGTATTTGAAGAAATTATTTTCAGGTTTATTTTTGAAGTTAGATATTTCTACCTTTCGGTATGATGTGTGTGAACTCACAAAAGGTCACCGTGTCCTTTTTTTCTCGAAGTCCAAGTAGAAGCTCCCTTCCATTTATGATTATTCATTCTGATGTTTGGGGTCCATCCAAAACCACTACATTTGGAAGAGCCAAATGGTTTGTGACATTTATTGATGACTGTACCCGTATGACCTGAATTTGTTTGATGAAGTCGAAAAATGAAGTTAGGGGCTTGTTTCAGAAATTTAACATGCATGTTATGATTCAGTATAAATCACAGATTAAAGTTCTTAGGAGTGATAATGGCGGAGAGTACTTGAGTTCGAATCTGCTATAATATTTAGAGGAACACGGAATTGTTTACCAGACTACATGCTCATATACACCTCAACAGAATGGGATTGCAGAAAGAAAAAATAAACACTTGCTCGAGGTGGTCCGTGCTTCTCTCATCCATGGAAATATGTCACTCATCTATTGGGAGGAAGCTCTTACTTCTACTGCATACCTAATCAACCGAGTTCTCTCTAGTATCCTAAACTTCCTCACACCATTTCAAGCATTAACTGATGCTGTGAATGCAGCAAAAGTCGTCAACTTGCCACCTCGTGTGTTTGGATGTATTGCATTTGTTCATCTTCATCAACATGAACGTAATAAGTTAACTCCTCGAGCTGTCCGCTGTGTTTTCGTGAAATATGCATAGGATAAGAAAAGGTATCGGTGCTATCACCCACCAACTCAAAGGATGTTTGTGACTATAGATGTTGTGTTTCATGAAGATGAGATGTATTTTTCTACGACTGAACTTCAGGGAGAGTACCGAAGTGAAGTTCAGACTCTTGGGTATGATGAAGATGTTAGTGAAGTTCAGACTCTTGGGTATGATAAAGTAATTACCAGTCAGAACGAACAACTGGATACAAATAATGGCGAACACTTGAAGGAAGACTAGCAAGGAAGGAAGACCGTCACGAAGAAGTACAACCAAGGGAAGAAGCTCATCTTGACGAAGACCCGCTTGAAGAATTGAAACCAGTAACAAATCTTAGTGAGAGTGAACCGTCAGAACCCCAAAACCAATCGTCATCGTTGTCTGTAGCTCCTAGAAGTGAACTCCCGCATCGTACTAATAGAGGTATTCCAATACCCACTTATGAATCTGAGCCCACTAGTAACGTCAAATATTCCATAAATAATTATGTATCCACTCACCGTTTGTCGGAATCAAATAAGTCATTTGTAAATTAATTATCTACTGTATCTATTTCTAACAGTGTGCAGGAAGCCCTTACTGATCCAAGGTGAAAAGCAGCTATGGATGAGGAGATGAAGTCCTTGAAAAAGAATGAGACTTGGGAGATAGTCGAGCTGCCAGCAGGTTAAGAAGCTAGCAGGATGCAGATGGATTTATACGATGAAGTATAAGTTCGATGGTTCAATAGAACGAGACAAAGCAAGGCTGGTTGCCAAAGGATACACTCAAACGTATGGAATTGATTATGAAGACACATTTGCACCTGTGGCAAAATTCAATACTGTTTGAGTCCTATTGTCACTTGCTGCAAATTTTGACTGGCCGTTAGAGCAATTTGATGTGAAGAATGCATTTTTGCATGGAGAATTGACAGAGGAAGTTTATATGGATCTTCCACCAGCATCGAACAGATCAGTCCAACACAGTAATATAGTGTGTCAATTGAGGAAGGCGCTATATGGTCTCAAACAGTCGCCAAGAGCTTGGTTTGGGAGGTTTACAAAATCAATGAGGACATTCGGATATTGTCAGAGTAATTCAGATCATATCTTATTCCTGAAAAGAAAAGAAGATAAGATTACTGCTCTCATTATATATGTGGATGATATGATAGTAACTGGGAATGATCCTGAGGAGAGAATGACATTGAAGAGCTACTTGTCACAAGAGTTCAAAATGAAGGATCTTGGCCCTTTGAGATATTTTCTTGGTATTGAAATTTTTCGCTCGAGAAATGGTATATTTCTGTCTCAAAGAAAGTATGCTCTTGATTTATTGAAAAAAACTGGAATGTCTGCTTATCAGCCGATTGGTACACCGTTAGAAGAAGGACTGAAACTTTGCAACGAAACTGATCATGTGCCTTATGATAAGGAAAGATATCAGAGATTGGTTGGACGACTGATGTATCTTGCGCATACACGATCAGATTTATCATATGCTTTAAGTGTGGTAAGTCAGTTTATGCATGCACCTCAGGAACATCATATGGATACAATGATGAGAATTCTGAGATATATTAAGTCTGCTCCAGGAAAATGGGTCCTATTTGCGAAACATGGTCACTTGAAGGTTAAGACATATACTGATGCTATTTGGGCAGGATCTATAATTGATAGATACTCCACTTCAGGATACTTTACCTTTGTTGAAGGAAATATAGTTACATGGAGAAACAAGAAGCAGAATATTGTTGCACGCTCTAATGCAGAGGCTGAGTATCGCGGAGTAGCTCTATGTATAGCGGAAGGTTTATGGTTGAAACTCTTGTTGCAGGACTTAGGCTATGGTCCGAATGAACCTATGAAGGTGTATTGCGATAGTCAAACAGCATGTGATATTGCCGTCAATCTAGTTCAACATGATAGGACGAAACATGTAGAGGTGGATAGATTCTTCACCAAGGAGAAATTGGATGAGAAAGTCATTGAGATATCTAAAATGAAGTTAGAAGATCAACTCGCAGATATCCTAACCAAGGCAGTTTCGAGTCGGCTCTTCATGAAATTTGTTGACAAGTTGGGCATGTTCAATATCTATGCACCAACTTGAAGGGGAGTGTTGAAATGTAGTAAGTAGTAATAGGTATATTCTGTTTCCTAATCTATAGGAAACAGATTCTCCAAATCTCTCACCCCTCAATTTTCTCTTAATCTCCTTTATTCTCCTCCAAGATTGTAATATTTATATATAGATGTATACTGTAGAGAATAAAGAACAAGAAGAATAATAATAATTTTTTCCAAATCTGTTTTCAACATTTCAACACCATATCCCTCTCCTTCGCCGCTCGCAAAAAGGTATCATTTTAAACCCAAATTTCAATTTCAATTTCTGTAGTGATAATGGGAATTGATTGTTGAATATAGTCTCTAATTTCCCTCAATTAGCCCTAGTTCGATTTCAATTCAATAGCAATAATTTTTTTCATTCTAATTTTATAAACTTTCAGCAGCAATACTCTGCCTTTTCCTTAATGTAACTTGTAAACCTTTCCTCACCTGATTAGAACTTGAATTAGCCTATGCTTAATCTGAATATTATTACACTTGTGATGTTTGCCTTTAGGGCCTTTGATGATCTCTCTACGTGGTCGCGGTCTTCCACAACTTACACTTACTGTTTCTTTTGTTATCTTTCTCCTTTAGTGGTACTCCTGGAAACACATACACCATTCTCGAATTTCCGACTTTGGGGCGCTTGAGCAGTCCATGGGTTTTAGCATTATGGAGGCTGCCGATTTAAGCAGAAGTATGTGATTGTCGTTTTTGTTTCACTTTGTTTTTTCTTAGAAACTATGTGCACGTGCCATTATAGCCTCTTAAGCTCTTTGTAATTACATTTCATAATTAGCGTTATTTGAATGAGCTCCATTGTCAGTGTATGTTTTTGATCATCCATAGAACTACATGCAAGTTCTTAGCAAATGCTTGAGATGATGATGTTGTTTGTTACTTTTGGAAGCTCATGTATTCCTGATTCGTATACTTGATCTTTTTACACAGATCCCTTGTTTGATCCCAAATCAGGTGGCCAAGTGATCGGTTCTGATCCTCTACAACTTGGCTCTTTTACTAAAGTAACTTCCGTCCTAGTTTCAGTTTCTTGATGGAAATAATTTCTTTGTACTTTCTTCCGATACAAGGTTTGGCAGTAGTATATTATAAGTATCTCATGTTTTTCTTCCTCATTATTGATCAAGAATTTTTTTGTGGGAAGAACGAAATCCATTACAAATATGGGTCACTCAGAAGAACATCAACCTATCGAATGAAGGTCAGTGTGCTGCAAATGCATATACTTGAGTCTGCCATCTTTCATTAAGCATTTGACCAAACTTCTTCTAACCAATATATTAAGTGACAATATGGGCTCTTGTATATTGATTTGGTGATGGTTGTCTTTTTCCTATGCTTATAAATGCAAAAAAGCAACCGTTAGAGCATCCACAGTGGTTTGCTATAATTCTCAGTTTGCCATTTTTTGAGAAAGCAAGCGCTGCAATGGTTTCTCAAATTGCCATTTTTTAGCAAACGATCTATATTCGTTTCTCATATTTGAGAAACAGAATAGCGATTCTCAAATTATAGAGGACGAGATATCATATCCCGTCTGATCTATTTTTATTAAATTTTTATTAAAAAAACACCTCTCAAACGGGAGATCATATCCCGTCTCAATCAGACGGGATATGATATCCCGTCTGAGGGAATTTTTTTTTTTTTTTTTTTTTTTTTTTTGAAATGAACGGAGGTGATTGGCCGGAAAAAACAAAAAAAAAAAAAAAGAAAAGAAAAAATGGTCAGACGGGGAATGATTCCCCGTCCAACCAAAAAGTAGGTTTAGTCAAAAAGTAGGTTTAGTCAGTAGGTATTAGTAGTTAATTAAGGTTAAAGTAGTTTTAAGTAAGTTTAGTTATTATTATATTAATTTATTTATTTAATTAATTTAGTTTAATAGTTAATAAGTAATTAACTTTTTAAATTTAATTTCAAAACGACAGACGGTATATCATATACCGTCTCTCAATTTTTTGGCAAAAATATAGCAAATGATCACTGCAGCGATTGCTTCTATTTGCTATTACTGTAGCAGCCATTTTTTGGCAAATGAGAAACACCACTGTGGATGCTCTTAGTGGGTGATCTGCACTTTTAGCCAAACTACAGTGCCTTATCCCGCCTTTGTGCAAATTATTTTTTCACTAATTAGTCATTTAGCCTCTTACTCACCAGGTAAAGCTTGTGATAATGGAATTGCTATGGTAATATTTCTTTACCTTAGAATGCACTTGCACTGTAACATTTCATTCTTGACTATGGCCACAATTGCAAGGTCTAGACTACAACATAAAGCCCTGCATTAGTGATGATGACTCCAAATATAGAGCTAGAATAATATTAAGGAAACATGTAGTGAAATCTAAAGATGGGATGTAAGAAAACCAGTTTCCTGAAGCTTGACTAAAACTGAATCATTTGACTATAACGCTCACTTAAATGTAGATGATATGGGCTAATGCATTGAACCTTTAGTTTGGGTTAGTCCTTAACAGGATGGCCATATATGTAATCCTCAACATGTCTGCTTTCTTTAGCACTAGGTCAAACATTTATATAGTAACTAGTATCAGATATAAAAATGACTATCATTGTAATTATTTTAGTTTTGGATACTTGACTACTTGGTGAATTTGAGTTGGAACACTGTAGATTGTTCATTTCATTGCTCTTTCATATCATTTTCTTGTACTATGATTGTATCATGAACAATAATGCAACCTAACCATGTCTTATATCTTTTTTGAGAAAGACTACTTATGTTGTGTTACATTTGTTTGAAATTTAGTTTAACAATTTTTTTTTGTTAAGCATGAATTTAGTGGAAGATTTATTTGTCTATCCGCTCCAACTAATAAACTACTTTGCTATCTTCAGGTAGGTGCACATAGAACAGAGAAGGAAAGTCAAGCCTAGACCTTGATCAAACAATGGCAATCTAGGACAACACATTTAGGTATCCAATAAATCTGTGTAGTGTATATGCTTGGCTCTAAATTCTATGACAGATATATAGTAGTTACTTCATTAAAATGGAAGGAGGGTAACTGAGTTTGTATGTGTGAGAGAATTGTGGTTTGTGTTGTATGAAGACTTGTATTCTTGAGTGTAGCTTACTTGGAATAAATTGCATATTGATTTGTGTTGTATAAAGACTTGTATTGTAAGAAGACTTGTATTCTTGAGTGTAGTTTGCTTGGAATGAATTGCTAATTGATTTGTGTTGTATGAAGACTTGTATTCTTGGGTTTACATGATTATTGCTCCCAAAACCCCGGTGTTTCCAAACGCCGGGGTAGATTTTTCAAAATAAAAAATAATAATAATAAATATTTAAAAGCGCTGGGGATTGTATTGAAAAGCACCAGGACATCTTACGAAGCCCCGACGTTTGAAAACGCCGGAAAAGGCAATATTCTTCCCCGGCGCGTGCAAACCCGGCGCGCACTACGCTGAATGGTCAAAATAAATGCCGGGGATTTCCTTACCGTTTGTAGTGGTAGTTGGAAGGAGATTAGTTACCTTGCCACAAACCCGGCATAATTCACTTCTTTCCTTCCACTCATATATGCAACTGAGGTGGAAATTGTGGGAACACTTCAATCTTCATCACCATCCTTGGGTTTTCTTGACTGCTCTGCAAATTATAAAATGAGAAAAATCAAGGTGGAGAATTAATGTGCATGTGATTGGAATTTTAGCCCATGAAATTGTTAGGATTGTGTCTTGCATACTCGTTGTTCAGATTAAAAAAAGGTAATATGAAGCACGGAGGTCGAAGCGTCGAAGTGAGTAGAAGGAGAACAGCAGTAGCAGCAGGTGCAGCTAGTTGCGGTCGACCGGTCTGGGTGACAGTCGACCGCACCCCCAACTGCACCCCCGACCGCTATTTGTAATGGGAAGTCAGAGAGCGGTACGATCGACCGGTCTTGGTGGACGGTCGACCGCCCGCACCGCTGTGTTTAGTTTTGGGCCACGATTTGTTAGGTCGATTCAGCCCAATCTTCAACTCCAAGTTAGATCGTGCGACTCCTATTCAGTTACTTCTTTTTCAGGTTTTATCGAGCGACTGAGGATCAAGATTAGACCTAGGTTTCTCTCTATTCTTCTATATATATTGTAAACTCCTCTAATATGAGAGGGAGTACTTCATAGATTATTTTCTCCATTGCAAAGAAAGGCTCGAGAGAGAGATAGTTCTTGGTGGGTGAGTTTAATTCCTTGTGTCAAGTGAATCAGTAACTCCTCGTAATCTCCTCTAGTTGAATATCAGATCTCTCTATATTTCTTCCCGGATTAAGCAAAAGCTAATCGGGATAAGTCATCGTTGTTGTGTTTGCATTAGTTTGGTGGATCTACTTGCTTGCTCAATTTATTCGCCTCGTCTACTTCGTCTTCCTCATTGCTCTAATTAGTTCTGCTGCGGATCAAACAGTTTGATGGTAAGATCAATTTCAATCTTTGGAAGACTGCAATGTATGATATTCTTGTTCAAGAATGGTTGCAGTCAGCAGTAAAGAAGAAGAAAAAGCCAACTGATATGAAGGCTGACCTTTAGAAAGATATTCGTGAAAGAGCCATAAGTCTAATCCGACAGTCCTTGGCGGACGCGGTCAAGTGCAGATTTCTTAAAGAAACTGACGTGGCGAGTCTGTGAGAAAAACTCATAACTGACTACTCCGGTTTGTCGTCATTAGATCGGATGCATTGGAAGAGGAAGTTATTCCGTTTATCTATGAAGGAAGGTACCAATCTCCAAGACCACATTACAGTGTTCAATAAAGTATTATCTGAACTTAAGGCGATCAACGCAGATGTGTGTGAGGAAGATAAAGCTTTCAATCTGATATATTCACTGCCGGATTAGTACGAGCCTTTGGTCACGACCATGTTACATGGTAGATCTGCCAAGGAGAGTATTTCGGTAGATGGTGTAATCAAAGCATTGAAGAAAAATTAACTTAGGAAGGAGACCCATAAATCTGCGTCGTCTATTTCTGAAGTTGTCTAGCAGTAGATGGTCCTTCGGGGGGAAGACAAAGTGATTTGCAAAAGGATTCAATCTGTTGGCGATATTGCAAGAGGCCAGAGCATATCAAGAAAGACTGTTGAAAAGTACAGAATCAGGAGAGCTCAAAGAACGGGGTTCAGCCAATGTGGTTAGTGCCTTTGATTCAGGCAATTCGTGTTTTCTTGTTTCAAATTCTTTAGAAGTGGATTTTAGTTGGTTTTTTGACTCAGGGAGTTCTTCTCATATTTGCTCCGAGAGGGAGTTGTTTTCTACTTATAAGTTTACTACGGGGCATTGTGTGACAACGGGAACTGGAGAGATTTGTGAAGTAGTGGGTGAGGAGACAGTTGAGTTGAAAATGCCAAGTCTACACATGTTCACTTTAAGGGATATTTTGCATATTCCTCTGCTGAAACGGAATCTGATTTTCTTGGGAACTCTTGATGCACGGAACTACAGGTACACAGCTCGAGGTGGAGTTCTGTCTGTTTTTCAGGATTGTCGTAAGGTAATTAGAGATATGAGAATGGTTGGGCCAAGCCAAAACAATCTCTACAAGATTTGGGAAATTTGAAATACTTGCGCAAGTGTTGCTCCTTTTCCCGGTATTCCCGCAAGCTCAACTAGTTTGCCGCAACTAGATTCATCGAGTCGAGACCACGACGTTCGAATATCGTCGAGAGGTGGAGAAAGCCTAAGGGTAGGTGGAGTTCGTGCGAAGTTTGACAACTTCGTGAGTACATCTACGGAGGTGGGCCTTTGAGGGGCTGCACTGGATTTGGTGAGATTGGGTAGAGATCATTTCAATTAGAAAAAGAAGCTATTGTTCAAAGTTTTTTTTGCAAGTGGAATTTGTTAGAGTTTGGAGATGAGTAACACATCATGTGATAGCACTCATATGCAATCCAAGATGGAGTTTGTTAGGATTGTGTCTTGCATACTCGTTGTTCAGATTAAAAAAAGGTAATATGAAGCGCGGAGGTCGAAGCGTCGAAGCGAGTAGAAGGAGAGCAGCAGCAGCAGCAGGTGCAGCTAGTTGCGGTCGACCAGTCTGGGTGACAGTCGACCGCACCCCACGACTGCATCCTCGATCGCTATTTGTACTGGAAAGTCAGAGAGCGGTACGGTCGACCGGTCTTGGTGGACGGTCGACCGCCCGTGCCGCTGTGTTCAGTTTTGGGCCGCAATTTGTTAGGTCGGTTCAGCCTAATCTTCAACTCCAAGTTAGATCGTACGGCTCCTATTCAGTTACTTCTTTTCCAGATTTTATCGGACGACTGAGGATCAAGATTAGACCTAGGTTTCTCTCTATTCTTTTATATATATTGTAAACTCCTCCAATATGAGAGGGAGTACTTTATAGATTATTTTCTCCATTGCAAAGAGAGGCTCGAGAGAGAGAGAGTTCTTAGTGGTGAGTTTAATTCTTTGTGTCAAGTAAATCAGTAACTCCTTGTAATCTCCTCTAGTTGAATATCAGATCTCCCTATATTTTCCCCCGGATTAAGCAAAAGCTATCCGGGATAAGTCATTGTTGTTGTGTTTGTGTTAGTTTGGTGGATCTACTTGCTTGCTCAATTTATTCGCCTCATCTACTTCGTCTTCCTCATTGCTCTAATTAGTTCCGCTGCGACTAGAGGGCGTTTGTTGACGCCCAAAATCCCAACAGAAATGTCAAACAACATTCTCATGTACAACCCTTTCCAAGTAATTTTGTTTAAAAAAACACCGGTGCAGTCAGCACTGAGCAACTTAAAAGATCGAAGAAGAAGATACTGTTTGCAGCTGATTTGGGGTGCATATGGAAAAGATATAGACATTATTATATTTGTAATTTGTTATTCGTAGTGAACACACATAGAAATATGGATATGGCGTGAAGATTAAGTTCAGTGTCCATATTTGATTAAAAATGACTTCAGGTCCCAATTGTAGATACTAGTATAATGTACGTGCAGGGCCGGCCCTGACAAGTAGGCGGGCAAGGCGGCCGCCTCGGGCCCCCGCCGAAATCGCCATTTTTGGGACCCCCGATTTCAAAATTTCCTTGTAAATATAGGCACGCATTTCGCGTGTAATTTTTTTTTTTTTTTTTTTTATATGGGGTAGGGGGGCCCCATTTCGGAAGTTTGCCTAGGGCCCCCCGGAACTCAGGGCCGGCCCTGTGTACGTGCGATGCACGTCTAAAAAGTAAAGTCATCAAATTAAATGAATATATATTGAATAAGAAAAAAATAGTTTATATTTGAATGTTTTGATTTGGACTATACGTACGGTGCACATTTATATTTGTTGGATATAATTTGGACGTGTATTATACGTGTTTATATAGTTACGAAGTTAGGGTTTGTTTGTTACAAATCCGAACTCTCCCATTAATTAAAACTAGTAATTTCCACGTGCGATGCACGTCTTAATAAATACATTTTTATTAATAGTAAAAACTTTAATGTAGTCTAGCCTTAAATCTAATACTTCCTTTATATTAGATTAGATATGCACGGGCAACACACGGATTTGTTTGTCTACAAATGTTTCTATTAATTGAATATAATTTGGACGTATATTGCACGGGTTTACTCAGTTACAAAATTAGGGTTTGTTTGTTTACAACCCCAACTCTCCCATTAAAATAGTAGATTTCTATTAATTGAATTTAATTTGGATGTATATTGTACGGGTTTACTCAGTTACAAAATTAGGGTTTGTTTGTTTACAACTCCAACTCTCCCATTAAAATAGTAGATAGTAGAGATTAACAGGCTATTAATGAAAATATCTAATTAAATGAAAAAAATAATTTTTACCGTCTACTTTATTCATTTAAATATGTTTATTGAGATATCTCAGTTGGTTAGCACTATTTATATTCATATCTAGGTTATTTAATAAACAAATACGAAGTCAAACTACCAATCACCCCCCTTGCAGCCGAAAATAAAAAAGAATTGAGGATGACAAGTTAAACATCAAAAACCTAGAAAGCACATATCGAATTATTGTCAGGCCATCAGAAGATGAAAGTAGAACAAACAATTGATGTGATATAATTTTTTATAACAAATTGATGCGATATATGAAGTTATGAGAGCATCTGTACTCGTGAATTGCTATTTTTAGATATTTGGCAAATGAAAACCATTAAAATGGCTTAGCAGTGTAGTTATCGATCGTCAAAAATTAGGTATTCGTAAATTTTTAATTCTCAGACGAAAGACGAATTATTATCCGAAGAAAAAAAAAATCAAAATTTTAAATTTTTTTTGGAACGAACGGAAAATCTTTTTCCGTCCATCCAATTTTTTAAAAATAAAAAAAACCCCAAAAAGCCATGGACGGAAATCCTTTCCTCGTCCATGACTTCAGGTAGGTTTTGTTTTTGTTTTTATTTTTAAAAAAAAAATATATGGACGAAAATCGATTTCCTCTCTACCATTTTTTTTAATTTTTTCGATCGGACGAAAAATTAAATTTCGTCCGATACTTCACTATTTTGCCAAATTCTCTCCGACGAAATTTTTTCTTTCATCCGTTGTGACAGACAATAAACCCTTTTTTCGTTTGGTATATTTTCCAAAAATCCCAAATTGCCTGTCAAATTTGGCCAGTTACTGTTAGCCAAAAACCGAAATTTTGAATTTTTAGCCAATGACTACAGCGCCTTCATTCTTATTTTTCAGAAAATTTGGGTATTTGGAAGGCCACTGTAGATGCTCTGAACATACTTACTAAGAGGAACAGAATTAGTATTAAGATCTGTAACATCACCACTTAATTGTTGGTAGATACTGTTTTGAATACTGGTGTATGTCCCCAATACGATAGGGCACATACTTGTAATTCTTTCGGAAAATTGGCTGATATTTGTTAGCACGATATGTCGAATGGGTCCTACTTTTTTTGCTTTCGGTTTTTGGCTGTTCAAAACATAGAAATGTGCCATACCCTAAAACAAAACGCCAAACCATCACTTTGGCATGGTATTAAACAGAACCCCTGTACACAATTTTTATTGTGTTTATACTTTATATGAAACCACATACTGTTTTTGTCGATGATTTGTGCATGTGCAATAGAGAATGGCACCAAAGTAGGAAGAGTGTAGGATTGTACACAACAGGAGGAAAATAAAGCTCGGTAGATCTGAGCTGATTAAAATTTAGACAATTAAGTAGTATATGTGCGATGTGAATTTAATATAAAGGAAGTCGCCCGACAGAGTTGAATGGAGAAGGATTAACAAAGCTAACCACAAAGACTAGGAATAAAGGATTTTTTTTGGGTTATTATTCATAATAATCAAAGAAATTGAAATATTTCTTTTAGAATAAATCTTTCATTGGTGCTCAATTCTGAATACATTCAAATACTTGTTTTATTAGACTCTTATCAATGGCAAGCTAAAGATGATATTAGATGGAGACAGTCGAACACTAGGACTTAGACTTATAATGTTAAATCTTTTTACACTTTCTGAATTGTGGTGCAGTAGTTTCTCCCTTTTACAAACATATTTGACAAAATATTGCACCTTTAAAAGCAAGAATTTTAGTTTGGTTGGTTGTCCACAATAAACTTTTAATAGTGGAGATTCTCAATAAAATCAGAAATGTGGTTTTGGTAACAATAATGAGGAGACTATTAAACACTTGTTTATTCATTGCCCTTTTATTCAACTAATTTGGTTTATTTGTAATACTGCTTGGCATGTGAAAGGGAAACCAGGTGTGATGGAGCAGTTGTAGGAAAAGAAGAATCAAGAGTTCTATTAGACTGTCAAGGGATTTAACCATGAAAGCTATTATTTGGATTATTTGGATAGAATGAAACAGTAGAATTTTCACCAAAACAGTTCATTCTATTGATAAAATGATTGAAGATCTGCTTTATTTTGTTCATTTGTGGTTGATATGGGTAAAGAGTGAACTGAATTGGAACCGTCCAAATCGGACACGAATCTTGAAGCTCTGATGAGCAAAACAGTAATTTCACAATAAACAAGTTCATAAAAATAGAAAGTGGGCCGTTCAGGCCCAAGAACTCATGAACGGATCTGTATTACTTTCTTGTCATAATAGCCCAATTCAAATGAGTCTACATTATTTAAATGTGATGTAAACTCATAATTATCCATAAGAGACGGTTTAAAACATATCTCTTACAATGAAGAGAGTTTAAAATCAGTCCCCTCAACTACTCTTATCTTTTCATGAAGAGTAATTGATTCAATCTAAAAATACTGGGAAGTAGAGATAAAACATTATCTTGAAGCTGACCAAAGCGACTATAAATACCCTCCTTCCACCAGAAATCGGTAATCAATATTTTTTCCACAAAAGCTCCCTCATAATCTTCTTGATTTCTGACTTGAGCGTCGGATGGTCTGTCGTCGGGATCAATCCTGGTGTTTCATACTTTTTGCAGGTCAGCGGAGGCGATCGTCACCACATGAATCAGATCCAACTACACAAGCGAGTCAAATCGAGAAGTCAACTGCAGTCAAAGGTAGTTAACACTGTTGAAGGTCATCAGTTCTTGATTGTTCCTTCGAACAATCCACATCATCTGTTTGCTACCACACCAAAAAAAGAAGCAACAGATAAGCGTCGTCTGTGGGAATGGCTAAGAAATTCCGACCAGAATTCGCCAGTAAAAACTACTTTCAGACATGCCTCTTAAGAGTAAAGGAAAGGTGGCGGCCTCAAGCCAACGAGCCAACCCTCTTCCTCCACCTCCTCTTCTCAAGGACCTTCCTCCTGCCTTTCAACAAGAGCAGCCCCAGCAACTTCATCAAGAAGAGCCTCCCCTTCAACAGGTTCTGCCTTCGCCCGGAGGAGTTGCACCGGGAGGTTCCCGTCGAAATCACCCTGAACCACCTGTGAGACCCTTCGTCGAAAACAGAGGTTCAGTCTATACCTCAACCCCTTCCACGCCGCCTCAACCACAACCTGATCTTCGTCACGTCATCATCAACTACCACCAGTGGTCTAACCTTCGAACCCACCTCAATGAGAGGAGAGTTCGTGGAGAAGTTCCCCCATCTAGAACAGTGGGGAAGTAGAAGAAGCATTTCTCCTCGAATGCCACAATCCATAAGTGCTCCCTCTCTAAGGGAGCGCGGAAGATTTCCCTATCCCAGAAGGCAAAGAAAATCCCCCTTTCCTAGGGAGCAAAGAAGGCACCTCTCCCAAGGAACCACCGAAGAACTCCTCCCCGACAGAGGAGGCATCCAACTCCAACTAGCAGAACAACCCCTAAAAGAGGGAGGGAGGAAGAAGTACCTGTCATCAGAGCAGAACTATGAGAGTTCAAAGATGAAATTCTTCAGGCCCTTGACATAATTCCTCCTAAGACTCGACAAACCAGTCATCACCACTCTACTCCTCCACAACGTGAGAAGTCCCATGGGTCCACTAGATCCGATCAGCAAGAGGGAGCCGTCCTCCAAAGCCTCCAATAGATGGAAGATTGTACAACACTACTGAACAAAAAGAAGGAAGACATGAAAGAAGATACCGTCCGGTCAGATCCCCCATTCTCTAAGAAGATCATTGAGACTTCTATCCCCGTTAACTTCAAGATTCCAACAATTGACCCGTACAATGGGGAGACTGACCCAGTAGACCACATCGAGAGTTTTAAAACTCTTATGATGATCCACCAAGTGTTTGACTCCCTCTTATGCAAAACTTTTCTAGCAACTTTGAAGGGCTTTGCACGAGAGTGGTTCTCTCGTCTCTCTCTAGGATCTATATTTTCCTTCGACCAACTCTAGGAGCTTTTCCTCACACACTTCATCACCAGCCGTAACTCAGAGAAGACCAGTGCTTCCTTGCTATACCTGAAACAAATGAACGGGGAGTCCCCAAGAGCTATTTTCAGTGCTTCACGGCCAAGTCCAGATCCATCCCTTCAGTCGATTCAGTAGTGGCCACAGTCGTATTTAGGTACAATGTGAAGCATGATGACCTCAAAACTTTCCTCGTCAAAAGACCTCCTCGGGACTTCTCTGACCTTCTTCAAAGAGTCGAGAAGTACATCCGAGTAGAAGAGGCAATCCGCTCCCATGAACAGAAGATACCTTTGTCCAGGAACAAACAGAAGGGCCCCAATGAAGATGAACCTTGAAAATCCTAGAAGGATGCCACTGGCCAATGTTACCCACCTCCCATACCCGCTTTGAGAAGTAAACCTCACTTAATGCTAGCATCTCCACCATTTTCATAGAGGTTGACAGGGACGGGCTCCTTCGACCTTCCCCCAAGATGAATGCCCTGAGAAAAAGAAGAGATAAAACCAAGTGGTGTGCCTTCCACAAAGATCATGGTCACCTCACAGATGACTGTCGAGCCTTCAAGGAAGAACTCGAAGCATTGCACCGATGAGGACACCTCGCCAAATTTGCATAAGTGAACAACACCGAACCTCCTCTTGTGAGGGAAGTCAACAATTGAGCAGAAAGGCCAACCGAGTCCCACAGCTCGGGACGGATGAACATATTTCACACTATTCATGTGGGACTTATGGGGGAACATTTAGCTCCTCAAGGAAAGCATTTGTTCGAGAGGAAAATGTAACACTCCGCAAAATAAAATGATTTATTTTGCATTATTAAATAATATTAAATTGGTAAAGTTGACTAATTTGATTGTTTTCTTGAAATTGCAATTTTTACGTGCAACACATGTACAAAGTTAGAAAATTTTGAATTCTTAGAATATTATTGTCAATAATAATTTTTTGCTCATTTATTTATTATATTTTATTTTTTTAGATTTATTTAAATTAATTTAACTATTTTATGAATTTGTCAATTTTTCACGTGCAAAACATGTACAAATATTTTTGGATTTGAAAGTCAGGAATTTTACTTGGAAAATTAATCCTTTAATTTAGATAATAATTTTTATTTTTCTGGATTTCTTTGAATAAGAAAAATAGTGTTTGCAAAATTTTGGAAAGAGTGGGGCTTTTATGTGAAAAGTTGATTGGATCTCAAACAAATAATGAAAATTCATTTCTGCTGCTTTTTGGGCTGGCCATGGTCATTATTGAAGATAAATTGTTTAAAAATTTATTTAGAATTGATTTGGTAAAGATTTAAACAAATATGGTATTTTTGCAAATATGAAATTTAAGTTGAACTTTGTGCAAATATTTTCTTGTAAACTAAAAGTCAAAAATTTTATTTGGAAAAATCTAATATTTATTAGTAGATAATAATTCTGAATTTTTTTGAATTTTTTACGAATATTTTATGACATATTTGCAAATATTACAAAGGGAGGAACTTTTGTGCAAAATTACCACTTGGGTACATATCTGATAATTTTCAACTTCTGGGCTATGCATTATGGCCGGCTAACTCAGAGGTCAAGAGATTAATTTTTATTCTAATAGGTTTGGTCTATTTTGCTAATTTATTAAAGGAGGTCTATATATGTAAATGAATAAATTATCAAAGGATATTTCTATAAAACTTGTAAAACTTTAATTAAATCAGAATCCCGGCTATTTATTGACGTCTATAGCCGCCTAACCTCTGCACAAAATAAAAGAACAATTTTTATTATCATTCTTGGAGATTTTTCAAGCTTGGAATCTTGGATTTTGCTAAGGAATGAGCTTTTTCTTATTTCTTTATTATTTTGATTGGATCCTCTTGAGGTGAGTGATATGAATTTGATTTCTTGTTATTCTATGCATGCTAAATATGATTATTTGTCTAGTAGAATGCATGTTAGATGATTGTATGATGATTAGATGATTGTATGATGATATAATGAATAATTCGATGGATGGATGATTAAAAATAGAACTTTTATGAATAATATGCAATGGATGAATAAATTTACTATGTAGATGACTTAAGATTGTTAAGAACCTAGTAGGAATCATGAGTATGTTGTTATCTTTCATATTCTTGCTGATTTGATTATATGTAATGAGTTGTAAGAAGGATAATGCATATAGATGATTAAAGTTGGATTCTTTACTGTTGAAGAATATATGATTCTGTTTTGATGTTTTGGTTGGATGGAACTTGACTAAATAATTGTTGTGGTGGCATATAATTAAGAACTAACTGATATAACTAGTTTGTGTATGTGTTTAACAAGTTGCAAGAAGGGTTTTGGAATCGAAAGATCAAGTTTTGAATAATTTAAACTGGGTATAGTTTCGGGTCTGACGATACTCAGGTCGAACTTGGATTTTTGAGTTTTTGTGAAATTTTCAAGTGGATCTTGACCTATATTGATACTGAGATTTGATTTGGAAGATTATACTACTCATATACAATGAATTCTGATGAAGTTACTGATGCATATACACATATATACACATATATATACATATAATTTCCTAATTTGAAGATTTGATGAAAAATTACTCTTTGGTGAAATTGTTGAGAGTTTGATTTGATTTTTGAACTCTAGTATGTTAGGCAAATTGTATTTGATCATTTCAGGATTTTAATTTTATAAATTCATGCATTTAAAGATTTTAAACTACGTATCAGTTGAGAGGTGCACGAAATTTAAAGTGCTGTTTTTCTGACATATCGGTTGCCTGCCCAAATTTACACTTGGGATGTCAGTCAACTGTCAGTTTCTTGGTTTTGGATTTTTAGCATGTCGGTCGACTGCTAGTTTTTGAACTATGATGTCGGTGGACCGACAACTGCTGTATTGATTGTTTTTGTTGAGTTTTTGCTGTTTTTCTTGAATGATTATTTCTTTGAACTTATGGATTATTGAACTACTGTTTTAGATGAAGTTTTTGCTACAAGTTACTGAATTTTAAAGAGAGTTATATTTTGATTATAATAGAGTTTAACTCGTATTTCTATGACTTTAGAAAGCGAAATATATATGGATTTCGAAGAATTGAGGGTTTGTGATTTTTCTATGACTTCAAAATATGAAACTCAGTTGTTTAAGGGATTTAATCTCAGATTTTATTTCAGGAAATTTGTGAGTATTCAGATAAATTTGGATTGTTTGATTTAAAGAAGTTTTCTTAATATAAACGATTTGATGATGGAATTAAGAAATTTTATTGTGAGATTTGTGTTGCTATTTGGAGTTGCGAGTCTCTAGAGGTTGAGTGGGATTCCTATAAACCGGCAGATGAGATTTTGTGAATCTTGGCCAGCTGGGGCCTTGGTGTTGTTTTGGTAGAATTAAGTTCGGTAGGGTACACCAACTCTAGGGAGGGGGAAGTTGTGTTATAATTAATAATAACCAACCTAAGGATAGACACTAGTGGAGATGTCATAGAACTTGGAAAACGTAAGTATGAGCTCTCTTGTTAGTACAATGGATGTATTCCAGGACTGTGTATTGTTGTGTCCTTAGTATATTCGCGTGTCGACCTATTCACGGAATGTTTAGAGGACAGTTTGTATGTTCGCATATCGAGGATCGGCAGGCCTATTCACAGAATGTACTGTGTATCTGCACGTTGAGGGTTGGCAGGCCTATTCGTGGGGTACACGGCAGGGAGGTAATTCTCCGGAGTTAGAGCTATGCTTACATGATGCTTGCGTGTTGAGGGTTGTTAGGCCTATTCACGGAGTATTCTTGATCTTGTTTCTATCATCGTAGTAGGATTAATTGCATAACGAGGGATTTAACCCTATGAAGTGGAGAACGATAAGGGCTTGCACCGGACCTATGTAGTATGGAATGCATAGAATCCGACAAGTATGCATTAGAGAGTCATCATACTGCATTTTTCTGGTTTCCTACACTTGACACTTAGCTTAGTTTCACCTGATGTTTTATGCTTTATTTATCGTTATTTCATATTGCATTTTCTACTACTATGGGAATGTGTTGATTATGAATTTATTCTTTACGCTTCATTTAAATTGTGTTTCTTTTATATTACTCACACAGTTATGGCTGACCCTGTAGTTTTTGGGGTTAGGGTTATCTCTAGTCTTATATTTTACAGGTAGGTGCCGTTAGCTTGGGATTTGGATGCTTGTGGTTAAATGATAATATGGCTTATGCAAATTGTAAAAGAATGGATTGTAAAAGAAAGAAAATATAATTCAAGGTGTTAAATTTTCACTGTGCTATGTAAAGAATTGATGAAATAAAAGTTGAAAATTTCCTGTGTTTTGCTATGTTTACTATTACATTTAGGTTGATTTTGGATTTGTGCCACATATTTTCTAATTTTTAATTATTGAAAATTTGGGGCGCTACAGTAAATTCAGTGCATAACATCCCGCCTCCAAGGAGCCCGGAAGTCAGCATCACATTCTTAGATTGAGACTTAAAGGGTGCTGCAACACACTCGTAATCAGCATGTGTATGGCAAACCATGAAGTGGGCTAAGTCCTAGTCGATAACGACAGCTCGGTTAACATCTTCCTGAACGTGTTCGAAAGCCTCAAGCTCATGCGAGATCGCCTCAAGCCTGCCAGATACACCCTCCATGGATTCTCTGGAGCCCCTATACTGATCGAAGGAATTGTTATCCTTGATGTAACCTTAAGAAAGGCTCCAGCTACTCGGAAAGAAGCGCTAGACTTCATGGTGGTTGACTTGAAGTTTGCCTACAATGCTATCTTCAATCGCTCGGGGTGTGCTGCCTGCCAAGCGATTGCCTAAGCCTACCACATGAAGATGAAGTTCCCCATGATTGCAGGAGTAGGGGAAGCCAAGAAGCTGCTCGAGCATGCTACACCGCCACAATGGGGGCTTGTTCCTCTCCATCGATGCCTTAGAAATCCCTCTCGATAGGGGACAAGCCAGCTTCAAACCCGTGGACGAACTAGAAGAAATCATTCTTCGAAGAGGATTAAGCTAAGTGTTTTCGGGTGAGCAAGGTACTCCCCTATTAAGTCAATAAGCAACTCATCACCTGTATTAAGGAAAACCGAGACCTTTTTGCTTGGACGGCCGAAGACATGCCAGGCATTTTCGAAGATCTAATCATACACCGTTTAAGTGTAAATTTGGAAGTCAAGCCTATCCAGTAGAAGCACCATAAATTTGCCCCTGAGAGACAATAATCCATCAAGGAAGAGGTTGAGAAGCTCTTAGCCGCCCGCTTCATCCAGGAAGTTAATTAGCTACCCTGAGTGGGTAGTAAACGTGGTGATGGTCAAGAAAGCCAACGGCAAGTAGAGAATCTGCATAGACTTCACCAACCTCAACAAAGAATGTATGAAGGAGCCTTCCCCCTGCTGAGCATAGAAGCCTTGATAGATACCACCTCAGGCCATGAGTTATTGAGCTTTATGGACACTTTCAGGGTACAATCAGATCTGAATGTTTCTGCCCGATATCTCGAATACGTCATTTATCACCAATCAAGGGCTCTATTGCTACCTATTCGTGTCCTTTGGGCTAAAGAATGTCAGAGCTACATATCAACGCTTGGTGAACCAAGTCTTCAAAGAATAGATTGGCCAAAACACGGAGGTATATGTAGATGATATGCTTGTATAGAGCCTCAGGAAAGAAAAACCATGTGGCCGACCTCCAAAAAGCGTTCAATGTAGTTCGGATCACAACATGTGACTGAACCCCTCGAAATGTGCGCTCGGGGTCTCATTGGGAAAGTTCTTGGGGTTTATGGTAAGGCAGACAGGAATTGAAGCCAACCCTCAGAAGATCAAATCCATACTCGACATGTCTCTCCCAACCACAATCAAGTTCATAAGCTTACTGGCCGCCTCGCAGCCATCGGGCATTTCCTCTCCATGTCCGGGGAGAAATGCTTCTCTTTCTTCAAAGTTCTTCGGGGAGTGAAGAATTTCGAGTGGGGGAAGAGCAACAAGCAGCCTTTGAAAGTCTTAAAGAACACCTTACCAATCCCCCACTCCTAAGCAAGACTACACCAGGAGAAATCCTTTACCTCTATTTAGGTACTTTGGATCAAACCTTCAGCGATGTGTTGGTAAGAGAAGAAGTTCGGGCGCAGAAGCCGATATACTATGTAAGCAAGGTGCTCTATGATGCCGAGCTTCGGTACTTGAAGATGGAGAAGATGTCTTATGCTCTAGTGACAACCACCCGAAATCTCAGGCCCTACTTTCAAGCACACTCCATATGGATCATCACCGATCAACCACTTAAGCAAGTCGCCTACAAGCCCGAAAGCTCCGAAAGACTCATGAAGTTATCCATTGAGTTAAGCCAACACGATATCACCTATTGCCCCAGAACCGCAATTAAGGCCCAAGCCTTCCGAATTCATCGTCCAGAGCACAATCCTTGATCCTCCCGAGGAAGGAGACAACCCCCCACTTTGGAGTGTCTACGTGGACGGGTCCTTTTGTCTCGAAGGGAGCGGAGCCAGAATTATTTTGATCGGTTCCGATGAGCTCACTCTCCAATACTCGATGCGCCTCAATTTTCTAGCTTTTAACAACGAGGCCGAGCATGAAGCCCTGATTGCCGGGCTCCTCCTAGCAAAGAAGGCAGAGGCATAAAGAGTCGGAGTATTCAGTGACTCCCAATTAGTAGTGAACCAAATTTGCAGAGAATACGCGGCTAGGGATGATCGTATGGTCAGTACTTGGCGTATATGAAGAAGACTATGTCCACCTTCAAAGAAGCTAAAGTCACTCACATTTTGTGAGAAGAAAACGGGCAAGGAAATGCCCTCTTCATGCTCACCTCCTCATCATTTGACGGACTCGACTACACTGTGTTAATTGAAGTCCTCCTCAAACCAAACATTGAAGAAGAGACACTGTAACTCATGCCTATAACCCCTTAACCATACGAAGATTGTTGGATGAAACCTATAGTCAATTTTCTCGACAAAGGGATCCTTCATACGGACACCGAAGAATCGAGAAAGATTTGGGTAAGGGCTAAAAGGTACACACTCGTTGAATGGGTCCTCTACAAGAGTTCCTACACCCAAGCTGATGGTCGACCTTATCTTCGGTACCTCTCTCCCGAAGAGGCCGACTATGCCTTAAAAGAAGTTCATGAAGGAATATGCGGAAGCCATCTAAGCGCGAGGTCCCTTGCATAAAAAGTTTTTAATCATGATTACTATTGACCCACTCTTCTCAGTGATTCTCAAGCCTATGTCCATCGATGCATCTCCTGTTGAAATACTTGTCCATCAAGCGGATCCCCCAAGCCAACCTCAGCTCCATGTCAAGCCCCATCCCCTTCACATTGTGGAGAATGGACCTGCTCGGGTCGTTCCCTCCTGCCACTGGACAACGTTCCTACTTAGTTGTAACATCCTGGATTTTTTAAATTATATTAATTAGAATGTATTTTATTTTCCACGTGTTGTGCACGTGCAATTTTATGTATGTATCTCTCTAAAATATTTCATAAACTAGTAGTCTTATTTCCTTCTCTTTTATTTAAGAGAACCTAATTTAATTTTTGGCCTAATTGTCTCTTTGTAGCCCACCTTAATTAATTAACTAATTAAATTAATGAAGCCCACGGTTAGTTAGCCCATTAGTGAGCCCATTTATTTTTAAAAAAATCTCTTTTAATAACCTAACTTGTAGTGTTGACTCATTCCATGAACAAAAAGTTAATTAACATGAACAACTTGTAAATAAGGGGGGTACTAGAGGGCACGTGCTTGCACTAGAGTGTGCAAAGCACACCCTTTGGGTGTGGCGGGATGGGATCAAGAGAGAGGGAGAGTGGATGAGGTGGAGAGGTGGTTATTTGCATCATGGAAAGTTATAGCAACTTCCTATTTCATCTAAGCCCTTGATCCTTAATCAATTGATCTAATCCTAGCCCTCTATTTTTCACTAAAATTTTGTATAAATACCCCCCCTTTTTCATTAGTTATCCTTGCACCTATTCCATATCATAAGAGAAAGAAATACATTAGTGAGCAAAAGATTGAGAGTTAAGTGAGTTCTAAAAGATTGAGTGTGCTTTGTGTGTGTTACTTCAAGAGGAGGCCGGCCACTCATCCAAGGAGCAAGGAGGCTTGCCGCAAACACCAAGGAGCAAGGAGGAAGCTTGGACTCATCAAATTCTAGGAGAAGAAGGCCCTTTTGTTCATTCTAGGTGTTTTCCCTAGGATTTTTGTGAAATTTCTCTCCAAATAAGGTGGGTGTTTCTCTCTAACTTCTAAGTAATACCATGCTAGGATGTATTTTTGATCATGCTAGAATAAACAAGTGAAAAACAATGTTTCGTTAGTACCATGATTAAGGGGAAAAATGAACATATGAACATTTCATGTTATAACTAAAAGAAATTGATTGAATGGTATGATTAAAATTGTTGTGGTGGTAAATTGATATTGCTCTAGTATGTTAACTTAGAATGAATAATTCTATATGTTGAAATATTCGTGTATGTGGGAAGAATGCAAATTTAAGAAATGTGTTTGTATGAAAAATGTGAACTTTGGGAATACCCATGTTATTTAGATAAAATTGACTAGCAGATTACGCATGATTTTAGTTAATGTGATTGCTATTGAAAAGACTCTAAAGATGTATGTTTTTTTTGAAAAAAAATGAACATTTTGCAACTTAGGCCAAGTTAAGAGATAATTGACTTTTTGTGTTAATCAAAAGGAAAGAAGAAAACTCTTTTGAAGAGGAACCTAGTGATGATTGAAAAATATCAAGGAAAAATCCCCTTCTTAAAAAGAAGTATATATTATAACAATATGTGGTTTCATGTACATTTTGTAGTAATAAAAGAGCAGTACTTTTTATATGAAAAATGTGAATTTAATGGCTTTAAAAATCTTAAGTTACTATTCCAAATTTCGACTTTTAGTCGCTGAACAGTCGACCGACTATACCTTAACAGTCAACTGTCCAGACTATTTAATTTTTGACTTTTTATCCTCGCTGAACAGTCGACCGACTATACCTTAACAGTCGACTGTCATGACTATTTAATTTTTGACTTTTTTTATCCTTACTGAACAGTCGACCGACTATGCCTTAATAGTCTACTGTCCTGACTATTTAATTGTTGACTTTTTTATCCTCGCTGAACAGTCGACCGACTATGCCTTAATAGTCGACTATCCTCACTATTTAATTTTCGAATTTTTTATCCTCGCTGAACAGTCGACCAACTATACCTTAACATTCGACTGTCCTGACTATTTAATTTTCGACTTTTTATCCTTGCTGAACAGTCGACTGACTATGCCTTAATAGTCGGCTGTCCAGACTATTTAATTTTTGAGTTTTTAATCATCGCTGAACAGTCGACCGACTGATCTAAACAAATGAGATTTAAACTTGTGAATGCAAAAGATTTATTATGAGATTCAAATTATGAACTCTGAGAAGTGTGAAATAGTTGAATTATCTTGTCTTTTTATGTGAAAGAACTATGCATGAATAATTATGGAAAACCAAGATGACTTATGAGAAACATTGATGAGTGTGAATACTCAATGTGGACATGAAATGAGATTTGAACTAGAGGGTAGCTAAGTCTTTATACCAGCAATTGAACAAGTTGATTCTTTGAAATGAAATGTTGAGATAAAAGACCAGGTTTGGGTCAAATATGTTGAGTGATGGTTAAGACTGGTATAGAGGAAAGAGCTAACTCTAGGAGTTGATTTTATTCATGATTCATACAACTAAGGACCAAACAATCGAGAAGATGTGATGAAAGTAAGAGAAAAACACAAGGTTGAGGGCCTCGAGTCAATGGTGTGAGAGTGATTCATAGGTTGCCTACTTGATGAGTCAAGTCTTGGCGTGGATACTACTCTGAAATTATCGGGATCGTGGCAACGCTTGTGGGATGTTTGATTGACTACGGGTTGTGCCATGGTCCATGACGGAGGCTGAATTGACCATAGGCTCTGCACGATGCGTCATGTCACGACGTGAGATTCCCCTCCAGGTTGTCTGGACATGAGCTCGTAACTCATAGGACATCTAGGATACTTACCGTAGTTACAGTAGTAGATTAAGTCATGGCGAGGGATCAAGCCCTACAAGTTGAAGAACGATTAAGGGCTTGCCATCGGACCTATGTAGTATGGGATGCATAGAATCCGAACAAGTGCGCATTAGTGTCATCTAATAATAATAATAAATTGCATTAAGGACTAGGCGCACAATCACAACACGAAATCAATAGGATAGTCCCCTTAGCTTTGTTTGTGAACAAGTTTGTGATTTGTTAAGTATTGAGAATCGTTATACTGTTTCGGCATAGAGAGGATGACCGTGTATAATATCTCCCAGTTGAATGAACTGACGTGCCCACAGTCTTTATGCAGGATAAAGGAATTGACAAAGATTAAAGTATGCAAGCAGTATGCAGGATAAAGGAATTGACAAAGATTAAAGTATGCAAGTAGCTTAAAGAATGTTTCAAGTATTGTATTTATTTATGTAAATATTGTAATTTGCTTCCGTGGTTTAAGTGTAAATGTAAATATAACTCTGTGTAAAATTTAAATTTCCTTGTAAAATTGTACGAAGTGAAGTGTAAAGATCCCGTGGAACTTCGAATTCGGTCTGATTTGGAATTCGGGGTGTTACATTAGTGGTCGCTATCGATTACTTTACAGAATGCATAGAGGTAAAGCTATTTGCAACAATCACTGAGTATAAAGTCCAATAGTTCTTTTGGAAGAACGTAATTTTTCGGTTCTGGATCTCCCGCACGCTAGTCACTGATGATGGAACTCAATTCGTTGGTAAAAAGTTCACAAATTTTGCACCGATTTGGGGATTGCGCAACGCTTCTCTTCAATTTTGCATCCCTATACTAATGGTTAAGCAGAGAACGCCAATCGAAAAATCATGAATGACCTCAAGAACAGACTTGGTGAAGCCCAGAAGAGACAATGGGTCGAAGAACTCCCGACTGTGCTGTGGTCTTATAGAACCAAAAAGAGAATCCCAAGGAAGAATTCTCATTCAACCTAACTTTCGGCATAGATGCTCTCATCCCTCTAGAAGTGGGAATATGTTCTCCCCTCCTCCTTACATTCAACGAAGTGAAAAAATCGAATGACATCCGAGCCAATCTAGACCTCCTCGAAGAAGTCTGAGAGAAGTCCATCATCCGAAGGAATATCTACCAGCAGAGGGTTGAGGATTCTACAACAAGAAAGTTTGCCCGGACAACATTCAGGAGGGAGACATCGTCCTCCGAAAGCTCGAGATATTGAACCCCCGAAAGAAGGGAAAGCTCGCTCCTAACAGGGAAGGGTCATACAAAGTCTTACAAGTTGTCTGTCCAGGAGCTTACCGACTTGAAGACTTCGGGGGGTGGGGGGTGGGGGGAAGAAGATATCAAGGACTTGGAATACTGAACACCTCATGAAATACAAAGAGAGCGCTTAACCCCTCGCTTAGTAGTTAGTATCAAACACATAATAAAGGCAGATGATTATAATGGTCACATCATGTAATAAAGGTCTACAATCAAGCAGCCACGTAGTTTAAAATTTTCAATTTAAATAAAATTACTCTTTTCTTTTGCAAAATTACTTGTACAATTCAACAATTCCTTGAACAGTTCAACCTAAGAAAAGCAATGAGTTAGACATATGGTAGCCTCCGAGAAACACCATCCATTCACTAAGCACTCCAACAGACAAGTGCATGATCCATTTATGATTCATAGAGTCGCACGGGCACACTTGCCCCTGAGCAAGTATGTGTAGTTTGTCTCATTGTACTAGTGCTCAACCCTGGACAAGTGCAAAGTCCTTTCATAATTCATAGAGCCGCTCTAGCCACATACTCCCGAGCTAGTGTGTGGAGTTCGGCTCGCCATTCGAGTGCTCCCAAAACTCGTCGTCACCTTGTGTAGTGCCCCGATTTTCGTAAACTGGAAATTCTATGCACAACTCAGAATTCTTACTTCAAATGAGTTCGTAACATAGAAAAATACAGGAAATTAAAAATTTTTATTGCCACAAATGTTATTACAATGTACCAAATTATTCAACATAAGAAAAATTTCATCACAAATTACATCGATAATTTATATATTACAAATGATCAATAATCTCTACTTGAATGCTCTACACAGCTCAATTTTTCAGCTCCATGATTAGCAATACTGCAACTAACAAACTGTGGGCACATCAGTTGAATGCAATTGACGCAGTGCTGATGAAACCAGCGACCCCAAAATCTCAACAACCAATATTTGATATTAAAGGAAACTTTGTAGTCAAACCACAAGTGTCGGTGTATGCCATGACCTAGAATTTATTGCACAAACTCAATTGCACTCGATGCTCCTACTCTAATGCAAACTTGATTTGGAAACGTATGCATCCATACTACATACTTCCCAAATCAAGCTCACGTTCTCCACATGATAGGGTTCAATCCCTCGCCACGCATCCTACTCTTGTGCCCTTCATGTTTCTGACATTTCCAGTGACCGAGGAGGTTGCAGTCGTACAGTTCACCCCCATCACTGCAGTCAGTAGTGGTGTCGTGGTACCACTATTTATATTTTTCACTATGCCCGAGGTTGCAGTCGTATGGTTCATTCTCACTGCTGTAGTCAGTAGTGGTGTCACGGTAATCCCATCGCCCCGGATCTCATCAAAAGCTATTATACGAACATAATGGCACTCCATGGTAACCCCGCATGCCAAAGACATAGAATCTTACTCACAACTTGGATTCTTACTCTAAGCCCCTACCTGCATTGAACAACATAGGACTTGGCAGATACTTAGAGATCATTCCCTAACCTCCGCTCCACTCATCCTTGCACTAAACCCAGAAATTAACAGTTGAACAACGTCGCCCGTGTCCCTTGGCTAGGTGAGACGGCACCACACGTGTCCTCTTGACAGGTAAGCACAACACCTAACTAGTGTCTTTCCTTACAAACAATAATGATGCGGCCTAGAGGTAGCATACCCTATCGGCCTTACTTCATAAATAATAAATCATACCAATAAATCAATCATCTCTTCCCTGAATGGCACAACTCATCACACTATCGGCGAATTGCATCCCGCCTAGCCTCTAGAACCACATTATTAGATTAAGATGTAATCTACATACTAAGACATCCCTACCGTAACACAACATACAGAAGCACTAGAACAAGCGAGATTAGTTAATTCTACAATTACTAGATCGGCTCATTCTATCAACTAGTTACCAGATTCTACTGGCTCTTACTATTACAACTCCAGCCTTTTATTGCCTATAGGTTTAATTAATCAAAATGAATTACTAGGTGATTTACTTGCTTGTACACTGTTAGCCAATTAGTGATTCAAGCCCTACATCTTATTAATCCACCTATAAATTCCATCATCAATCAATCTATCATTCTAATTATAAAATCCTAACTTAAAATTTATTCATCTATTCCAAGTAAGGCAACTAGTCAAATTTCTCTATTAGATCAAGTGAACACCTATAACTAGATGACTCTTATCTAGTTCCTACTTGTTAAGTAATCTCAGTCTTTTTAGTTAAGATCTAGCCCAACCCAAAATAGGGTCCAACTTGGCCTCCAACACAGGTCCAAGAGTTGGCCCAACTCAGCCCAATTCGGGTCCACGAGAACAGCGAGTCGAGCTCCCCTCGATCTCCATTCCGCCTTCTTCGCTTGAAGTTTCAAAAACATCTCCGGGCCGTGACCAAGCTTTCATTGAGTCCCTCTGATTTCCAACTCCTCCATGGTCCTCCCGTCAAGTCGTAGTTCCAAAACAGCAAGTGAAAATTCTCCATGGACAACGAGCAAGTTGGTGCACGAACCGTCCCATCCAACGTGCTCAAGGTGTCACGGGCTCCTATTCTACCCGTCTATTCATGTATCAATAACTTAGGCATAGGGTCCAAAAATCTATCTAATGACCCTACATAAGAGAAATATTATAAGTCTATGCTCTACAAGATGTTCATACAAAAGAGGAGCTTAAAAGCCTCAAAGCAGTGATTTTACATTTTCAAAATGCAATCACGCCATGGCTAAGGGTTCTTTCCAGACCCGTTTCAAGGATGAAACATGCCTGGATGAACCCCAAGGTTTCACACATCATAGAAAACAAATTAGTTGACAATTTGGGTATATTTTCAATCCCATACAACTATCATAACCTCATATAACAATCATATTAAACTACATTTCTAAACAATGAGCAAAATAGTAACTAGTTGCACAAATGAGCTAGGAATCATCTTAACCACATACAAATTATTATCTTCTGTGGCACATGCTCATCTACAATTCATGTCAAGATTTAGAATTCATTAAACACGCATTTCTATGTCATTTAAAGGCCCTAAGTTCATGGCAACTTGTATACATCAAAATAGTAAGCTGAAATTTCAACATGTAGTTTCTGTTATTAGCAAAAATCACTGTTAATCACTTACTACTTGGAATTTCAAGTTTCTCAAGTTTTACAGAACGGTCTACGAGTCTACTACAAGTTCCTTGTTGGAAGTTCCTTCAAATTATTTCGTTTGAGATCAAAATGATCAAGATTCAACATGCATGTAATTTCCAGAAACAGAACAGAACAGAACTATCAACTAGTGGCAAGTTAGATTTAATTTAAAAATAGGAAATGATTATTAAAATTCACAAAATTTGGTGAACAAATACTGGACACATAGCAACAGCACATATACAAATTTTAGCTAAATTTACTATGTATTCAGAGAGATATGATTTATTGAATTTAGTGTAGAAATTGGATAGAACTACAGCTTATACTCTGTTTTTTCTTCTTAACCAAACAATGGTTTCAGATTTTATTAAAATACCAAATATTGTCTAAAATTATGAAATTTGGTAGAGGTGATTTAGACACAGAGTTGCTTCACATACTAAAATTTAAGCTAAATATTCCATGTAATCAGAGAGATATTATAAGTGTAAATAACAGGATAAAACATGCATTCACTCTGTTTTCTTTTACAGCCAGTTATAGTTCGTATTTTATTAAAATAAGAAATAAAATCCAAAAGTTATGAAATTTGGTGAAGATGTGCTAGACATGCATAAGTTTGTCATAAAAATTTCATTCCTAAATTCTCTTTATTTACGGAGTTATAGTTTCCAGACTAAAGTGCAATTTCAGGACAACATCTAGAGAAATATTTCTAAGTTATACTAGTACAAACTCATCCACAAATTAAACTTACATCAACATGCACCATGCCAATCTCATGTTGTTCGTACCATGAAAAATAAAAACACTACAAATATTTTAACAAATCATAAGGCATGGGAACACCCACGTTGAAACGAAGACAAGAATGTAGCGCTTTAGCTCCAAGTTGCTCCAAGCCTCCTCCTCCTTGCTAGCTCTTGTTCTTTGGCTCTTCCTCTTCTTCACTCCTCTTGGCCCTTCCTTCTCCAATTCATTATCTTAGAGGGGGTGTGGGGAGTTTAGAGAGTGTAAGAGGGTATTTGTGAAGTGGAGTATGAAAACAAAATGAGCACACTTGAGTCCTAGCCCCCTTAAGTAGAAGCTTGGCCGGCCAAGCCTAGGGAAGAGAGAAGGAGATTGAGTGTAAGAGTGGAGATGATTGCTTTGGGTTCTTAAACACTCATGTTGTTTCTTAGGGATCCTAAAAAACCCTAGATTCTCTTCATTTAAAAATCAAAACCCTGACTTTTTTCCCTCCAATTCCCAACTGGCCAAAATCCTAACCCTAGGTCAAGTTGCAATTTTTTTTGTACATGCCATGCTAACTGATACATGTGTGTGTGTGCGCGCACACACATGACTTGTTAGGTCATGTGAACATGGTTTGAGCCTATGTCTAGCTCATGGTGAGCTTAGTTGCGGACTTAAACCAACAATTAAATTGGTGCACCATCATTACATAAATAAATAAATTGTACACACAATTATAGCACACATACAATTAATTCAAGGCAGAAAATTTTAGGTAACTCATGCAATCATATTCACATATAAAATATTATCATACAAATAACTGTTAATTATTTATACATTTTATCTCAATTATGATTGAGACAAGTATATTCCAACTCCGGTTCTACCAATGCACCTTCTTTGAGTTCTAAAACATATCGAATAATAATAAGTTTCAATACTTAATCAATATTGAGAAAAATTCATTAAAATGTGCGACTCTCAAACGTGTACAGATTAATACACCTTGTTCAGAGTCCACTCACGGTTCATAGGATTGCTTTAGCCACTTGCTCCGAGCAAGTATGCGGAGTTGGGCTCGCCCTTCGAGTGCTCCTAAAATAACTTTGGATAAGTACAGCATCCATTCATGGTTCATAGAGCCGCTCTAGCCACATGCTCCCCGAGCAAGTGTGCGGAGTTCGTCTCGTCATTGGACTGCTCCCAAAACTCGCTGTTACCTTGCTCGGAGTCCACTCACGGTTCATATGGTCTATTTAGCCACTCGGTCCCGAGCAAGTATGCGGAGTTGGGCTCGCCGTTTGAGTGCTCCTAAAATAACCCCGGACAAGTGTAGAGTCAATTTATGGTTCATAGAGTCGCTTTAGCCACATGCTCCCGAGCAAGTGTGCGGGATTCGGCTCACCAATCGACTGCTCCCAAAACTCATCGTCACATATTCGGAGTCCACTCATGGTTCATAGAGTTGCTACAGCCATTTGCCCCCAAGCAAGTGTGCGGAGCATGGCTCGTCGTTCGAGTGCTGCTGAAACAACCGCAAGTTTAAAGAGACGTAATTCAAAGAGACAATGCTCAAACACTTAGGAAATTTTTATTTCATAAGAATAATCCGAATACAAGTTTTATCGAAGAACAAGTCTCTACAAAATTACAAAGTCTCACTCGGTGCTATCTTTACTCTTTTGTGGCAAAGGAATGTTCCACACGCGGTCTACGATTTCCAACAGGCACCCGAGCACTATCTTGTTCCCTCGAACCATCTGAAGGGACATCTGAACCCACGAATCGAGTCATGCCGCTCCTCCAACCTGCTAAACCGGCCACCTCGCTTTGGGCTTCCCTCGGATTCCGTGAAACCCCAGAAAAATGTAAATCTAGTACATGAAACGTTCTCCCCTTAGCGCGGTCTTCATGAGAGCAAGAAGTGTCCCTACTGTCTCCCTCGAGAAGTCGCTTCATTCGATGAATCTCTACCTTTTGTTCAACGAGCCTATTGTAGAAAGAATCATCTTTCACCTTAAATTTTCAACGAGGCACACTAGCATACACCGAACCACTCGAGTCCCCTCCGAAAACTCAAGAATAGTCATTCTCAGATGAGCCACTTCTAAGCTCCTCTCAAGCACCACATTCTTCAACTCGTCTCTTTCAGTGGAAGTTGCAAGTAAAGAGCGACGAAGGACTTTAAGCCCCAAAGACTTTCCAGCGATCGCTTCTCCTGAAGAATGATCTTCCACAGCAACCAGAGGTACCTCTCGGAGGATCTGATCGTTACGCTTTGCTTCGGTATCCCTTCGAGTCAATAATCTCATCAAGTTGTCAAGCTTCGTCTCTGCCTGAAAAAGCCTCTCCCGTGAACAAGCGAGCCCCAGCTCCATCAACTGGAGCTTGGTACGGAGACAGACAATCTCACAGTCACGAGAGTCACGTGCATTATACACAACAAACTGCTGACGAAAAAGAACGATAGATCACTCTAACGGAGGCAACCAAGGTCTCAGAATACACAAAAACTCAAGAGCTCAAATCCAACACAAGATGTGAAATACTAAAAGAGATTTCATTGCAATGTAAAGATACATCAAGTGGTGGCCAATCCGCTATTAGGCATCCATACAAAATCAAAAGTAAAAAACAACATGCTAAGAGAGGAGTTAAGGATCCACCTCAGTCGACGGTCCCTCAGGAAGAGAATACTCACCACCGGTTCCCTCTACCGCCCCGAACTTGCTACAATTGTGGTCAAGGGATCCGCTACGACGTCCTCCTCCTCCTCCTCCTCTTGCTCCTCGGCGGTGGGAACTGCATCGTACAAGGAGTACCCTGAACTATCGAAGTTAGGGACTCACTCACTGACATGCCGGAGAGCACTGGTGTACGCTTTCTCTAGGTTCGAGACCAAGAACCCCTCCTGCCTCGGCCTTCGCCTGCTTCACCGCGACATCTCTCTCCTTCGTGGCACTCTCCCTTTCTTGGGCCACCAACTCCTTCTCCTTCGCCAGGGCCACCTCCAGCAGCGCAATCTGCATCGCCTGGGTCTCTGCCAGATGCATTGTCGCCTCCAACTCCTTAATGGTCTTCGCCTACTCCGCTATGGCCTTATCTATCGATGCCTTCAGCTCATTCTCCTGATTCGCTACTTATTTCAACAAGTAGCTAAAGTGGCAAGTGATCTGTAAGATAAAAACGATTCGAAGTCATGAAGAGGAAAACAATTGCCATCGCTTAATAAAAAGTCTAATGCAGGAAGAAAATAATAAAAGCATACCACCATATTGGCCCTGGCCATCTCCAAGTCGGAGTCGCCAACTGACTCCATAGCCATCGCAACTCAGTCCTTGGGGGTTGCGAGGTGGTGAATTGCTTGCATACAACTCGCTGAATCTCAAAGGAACTCATCGTGCTTCATGACCCGCTAATCCAGAACGAAGATATTCTTATGCTCTTCCGTAAGGGTCGCTTCAGCCTTCACAGAGAGGGGAGGAGGCTCGAGCACGAGAGTCACAGTTAAGGAAAATCCACCGGCAGTTGGGGCAGTCAAAGAAGCTGGTGGAGACTCTTAGTTCACCACTGGGGTGACACTCACCGCTCCCCTCACAACCTTCACCACCGTAGGTCTAGTGACCACTCTCTTCCACTGCTTCTCTTTAGGGATTTGCCACTCAACACTGCACGTTTGGCAATGATTGCGTCAAAATTGATGTTAACTGTTTCTGCTGAACAAAACTTTAAGTGTTTAGAAAAGAAAAGGAAAGAAGAGATAACTACAAAAGCAAAATTAAAGTGCTAAAAAAAAAAAAAAACAAAGATGCGTACTAGGGTTGATTGAACTGAGATCCCCCAGTAGAGAAACTCCTTGGTCACCTCTCTTAAATTCAGAGCTGGCCGGTCTAAAAGAACTCTAACCATTTCATCATCCTTGTGACTCAAAACTGGACTAGCTTTCGCTATCTTCAGCACATCCTCTCTCCACCTCGTGGAATCTGTAGAACCCCGTATTTAAAAAAAAATATTTTTAAAGGGTTATAAATGATCAAAATAATTTTTGGAGAATTTATAAATATTTTCTGAAAATATATCTTTTTACACGTGCAAAACACGTGCAAATATTTTCTTGAGAAGTTCAAAAGTCAAAATTTCTTTATGGAAAATCATTATTTAATATTTGGGATTTATTTATTATTTTTCCAAATTTTTCTGAGATTAATTGGATCTATTTGTAAATTTTGAGAAAAGAAGGACCTTTTTGCAAATTTGTGATTTTTAGGGGTTAAAATGCAAATTTTATTTTCTGGACTTTTTGAACAGTACCGGTTGAGATTAATGAGTACATTTTACTTTTAAATCCTAATTTAAATGATTTTTATTGATTTTCCAAGAATAGAGATCCATTTATGTAAAGTTGCATTTCAAGGGGGTTATTTTGTAAAAGTGTTTGGAAACCCTAAACTTCTTATCCCGGATATTTAAAAGAAATTTGCAGCTGTCATTCGCTGCAAAACATAAAATTCTTGTGATTTTTGGGAGGATCAAGAGGAGGATTTTGGATCTCGCAAAAAGAGAGGCTTTCTTGTTGGATCTCTTCATTCCTAATGTGAGTGATGTAAATTTGATTTGTTGTTTTGAATTATGTGCGTGATTGTTTTGTTGTTTGTTTTGACATCTTCGTTCATTTAGTGTATTTTGTATGTGAGTGATGCAATGGTGGTTGTTGTATTATGCATGTGAAATCTATGAATGCTTAATAGATCTTGATTGATAAATTTTATTGCTAGAAAGCATGTTTAGGATTTGAGTATGATTATGACAATAAGGGATTGGATGAACAATTGAATCTTGTGATTACAAATCAGATTTTGGTTATGAGTCGTGGAAGAAATTCAGTTTTGAGAATTTTGAGTGGAAGATTTATGAATCAAGAGAATTCTTGACATGAAAATTAAGGTTTTGAGAAATTGATTGAATTGAGGAAATATACCCAAACTGGGGATTCTTTGAGATCGACGTTTTTATCTAAATACAAATTATTTTAGTAAACAATGATTTCCTTTAGAAAACTCTAATTTGATTATCATGTACAACCTAAACTGTGCAGTCTGTAGGCCAACAGTCGACTGGCAGACCTTTCAGTCGACTGGTACGACCTGGCTGATGTGATATTTAGTTTCCTTGAAAATCCGTTCTGGACAGTCGACTTAGACCCTTTTTCAGTCGACTGGTACACTTAGTATTATTTTTCAAGTTTATTGTGAAAATCCGCTCTGGACAGTCGACTTAGACCCTCTTTAGTCGACTGGCACACTTAGAATTTATTTTTCAAAGTTATTGTAGATTTCTCTCTGGTAAGTCGACTTATGACTTTTTAAGTCGACTTATACTCTCTTTTAAGTCGACTTATGACTTTTATAAGTCAACTTAGAACACTTAGAATATTTTCTTAAAATCATGGAACTTTCTTTCTATACAGTCGACTTATGCTTTCTATAGTCGACTGGTACTGATGTATTTTTGTATATTTATGAAGGTTCTTTCAAATGGTTTATTCTCTAGATATTTTGATCTATAACTACTTATACCTTATCTTCTATTGAACATATGTTTTCAAGATGTTAAGTTGAGCAGTTTAAGATGTGAGTTTGGTTGAGATATTTGAGTTGAGTCTCTAGAGGATGTGTGTGACCCTAGTACACCGGCAGGTTGAGTTCATTATGTTTAGGCCTGTTGAGGCATTTTGGTTGTTCAGTTTTGAGTTAAGTCCGGTAGGGTACATCAACTCTAGGAGATTCGTTAAGTAATTAAATAACCCAAAAATGATATGGACAGGCACTAATGGTGATATGATGAACGGGAACATGAGTCATGTACCTCAGTATGGCTTTCGGTGTGGGATTTAATCTCCGGAATTATCCAAGTAACTTACTTGTGGTGTGGGATTTATCTATGGAATTATCCAGGTGAATTACCTGTGGTGTGGGATTTATCTCCGGAATTATCCAGGTAATTACTTGTGGTGTGGGATTTAATCTCCGGAATTATTAGGGTCGAGGCGACGCACATGTGGTATTCATGTGATGATGTGTCAATGTTTCGGTGTGGGATGATCTCCAAAATAATCCAGGTAAATTACCTGTGGTGTGGGATCTATCTCCGGAATTATCGGGGCATGGGCTAATACTCATAGTTTATCGTTATCTTTTAGTAGTCATCGTGTTAGGATTAGTTGCATAGCGGGGGATTGAACCCTATGAAGAGAAGACGTTAAGGGCTTGCACCGAACCTATGTAGAGTGGGATGCATAGACTTCGACAAGTATGCATTAGAGAGTCCGCATATAGAATTTGTATTTTCTTGACTTGGTTTTATGCATGTGGTTTCCTATTTTCTACACTTGACTCTTAGTTAGTTTCACTTGTTGTTTACATGTTTCCTTGCTACGTCATATTTTATGTGTTCTTGATATTACATATCGTTTATGAATCCATGCTTAAGGTTTATTTATATTGTTTGCTTGTTTTTATGTCACTCACACCATTTATGGCTGACCCCTTTAGTTTGGGGGTTAGGGATCATCTCTAGCCTTATGTGTTGCAGGTTGTTGCTTAGAGTTTGGAGGTTTGGATGCTTGAGATAGTTTTGAGATAAATTGATTTAATAGAGTTTTGTGTAAAACTGTAAAAGACAGTGTTGTGATTAAAGGAAAGTTATGTTTTGAGATGTTTTGTATTCCGCTGTGCTATGTAAAGGATTATTGTAATAAAAGTTAGGAAAAATTTTATTGGTATTGGTTGTGTTTAATGTTACATTGAAGTTGATGCTGGGATTGTGCCACGTATTTTCTAAGATATTATATTAGAAATTCGGGGCGCTACAGAATCTCCCACGGCTCACAACTACGAATGAGGAAGTACTTATCCCTGCAATACTTGATCGAGTCAAGGTTGTCAATCAGCTTGACCCCCCCCCAGTTAGGAGGGGTCGGGGAACAAGCTCTAATACCAGAGCCTGACAACACAAGATCGAACTCCATCGGAATCATAAAGCACTCCTGTATACTACCCAAGTCCTCCTCCGTAAGCATCGAAGATATGTCGCTCACCTCCGAATGCTCACGAGGCTCATTATCCTCACACAGTGACGTCATCCCATTCCCGATTCTCCCCAATAGATCGTCAGAGTAATATCGAATGCCATAAAGATGCGAAATGGGTTAGGAAGCTTACCAAACTCCCCTATTCCTCTCGATCTCTCTAAAATCGTCTCAACAACAATTGACTCCGCCACTCTCTTCCCCTTGTCTGCTCTAGAAGGCGGAGCTGATGGTTGATTTCCAACTTGGCTAGAAGGGGAGGTCTCGTTTCCTGAGGAAACCATACACATCTTAGTAAATTATATATATATATATATATATATATATATATATATTACCTTCGAAGTTATTGCTACGATAAAAAAGTTTGCCGAAAAAAGAAAACAACCACCGGAGCGCTCTGACAACCTCACCGGAAATAAAAGTTTTGAGGATGAGAAAATGAGAGAATGAGGAAGAAGTGGGGAAGGGGAAAGGGTTTTATAGAAGGGAGAAGCGATGGTTGGGCTCTCGAAGCTAATGAGGCCCCTACCGATGGGGAAGCCCAAACGTCAGGGGAGTGTAACTGCCAAGAAGGCCAAACGAAAAATCCTGTTAACTAGTCAACGGTCAATGGACAAAGAGGGACACGTGGTGCCCAGCTGAACCATCACTAACGTTCAGTGGTGAGTTCCGAACAAACGGGTCCCCGATAAAAAAAATGAAGAAAAACCCATTGACTGGTTAACTGTCAACGATCAACGAGACACGTGGCACCCAACCGAACCATCACTAACGTTCGGTGGCGTGCGCCGAACAAACATATCCCCAATTGAAGTTCGAGAAAAATCCCGTTGACCGGTTAATGGTCAAAGGACACGTGTCGACTGGCCGAATCTTCAAAGTGGTTCAGCGATGCGTGTCGAGCAAACATGCCCCTGATCTAAAATGGATCATCATGCATTGACTGATCAATGTGCCCCAGTCGCTCGATTTTTATTTTTAAAATGTTTGCGCCCGCCATGATCAACGATCCAGATTTTGCCACCCAGTTAGGTATTTATTTAATTCCTTTATTTAATTAATAAATTGAATTAGTTATTTTAAAAAATCCGAAAAATAATTAGAAATCGTAAAAATTAACTAAAGTTTTTAAAAATAATTAATAATTAGGAAAAATATTTTTAAATTCCAAAAAAGCAATTATTAATTTAAAATAACTAATTAAAATTTTTGGAAATTAATTATTAAAATTCAGAATTTGAATAAAAATTTCGAAAAATGATCAAAAATTGGAAAAAGTTTACAAAAATCTAGAAAATTCCCAAAAAATTTAGAAAATTCTAAAATTAATTATGGGTATTTTACAAACTGAGAATAACACCGTTACACATCGAGCAAGATTCAAACATTTCCAAAAACTCTGATAAGTCCTGTAAACCATTAAAAACGGGCGAACTACTGCTCAAAGGTTGTGAAACACAATCTTTAGGAATGGGGAGCTTGTGATATAGGTAAAATAGAATTGAACAAGGTCATCAAGCTGGTTCGAGTTTCTTGGAATCCTCACTCGCCGGGTGAGTCGACTTAGGAATTGGAGGAAGAGATCTAGAAGAAGTTCACTCATTTGTTTGAGTAGTCTCCTTGTCTTTCTTTTCTTTTGGGGTTGCCTATGTACCACTTGTCTAAATTTCGAGGGCAATATTCTGCTTGTTAGGTGGAAAGGATTTGTAACCCCTGTTCCCTGTATTTATATTTCTCCACCGTATTTCATTCCATTGTACTCTATTAATCAATCCAAGAATCTGTATTTTTGTTCCAGTTCTAATAAAAATCATTTCCCTTGTATCGACTCAATTTTATGCTAATTTAATTGATTGTACCATCCCTATCATTGTTGTTCTTCATGAGGAGTTGACTGTTTCATCTCATCAAATCCACATGGCCTAATTATAGTTAATTTTGACTTAATCTCCTCTTGGATCCTACTCAAACCCGCTATCCAACAACCCACAACCCTATACTATATAAACTAGATTAACTCCTAACCCTAGATTAACTCTAACCCCTATACTGTTTTGACCCAAAACACTGTAGCCGCCAGCCCCCTATTCCCCACTGTTCGTCTTCCCCATCTCTTTGCCCTCGCCATCCCTCCTCATCGAGCTTCCGACCTTCTCCTCCACCTCGTCCCCATCCCCTGGTCATCCTTGTCATCGTCTCCCCTCACCACTAGTTGAGCCCCCCACTTCCGAACCCATCTCCATCTTCTCCTCGTCATCTTGCTCATCCCCTACTCGTGAACCCATCCACCTTCGTCGACCTTCGAACCCATTGCTCCCCTTGGCTGGTGCTCGTCCTCGTCATCCCCTCTATCTCTACATCTCCCTCGTCGTCGTCGTCAACATCCAGATCTCTCGCCATAGCCGACACCTTATCCCTCCCTTGTTTTTCTCCCAAGAACAGAGAGCCCACCACAACCCGTCGCTACCTCACTTGAACATCACCGCCGTCATCTTTCTGCATTGAGCTTCCCTCGATGTCGCTGCTGCCTGCCACCTGCCGCAGCCATAGCTGCCGTCGGAGCTCCCGCCCTTGTCGTTGTTGATCATAGAAGGTGGGAAGAAGAAAGAGTGATTGATTTAATCTCAGCTTCACGATCTCATCAAGATTGTGACCTGATCTGATCTGATCATCACCATCATCATCAGATCTTGATCGCCATCAAGATCTGCACCGATCTGATCCATCCGATCTTGATCGTCGATTAACTCCCTCATCCAATCAAGACAAGTATATTCTTGTACAATTTATTATTCTAGTACAAGCATTCAATTAACAATACTGCAAGTAGGTCGTAAATGTGACTCCCCTTTGGCTCATCGTTGTTGATCTTATTTTATTCCTTACCAATTTTGTGATCTTAAGAGTCACAACCCTTCATTGATATATATTTGTTTCAAAACTAGTTGGACCCATTTTATCTCCTAATAATTCGAACACATGAAACTAAGAACCATCTAGACTTGTAGATTTATGTTGTATGATGTATGTGTTAATCTTACCTTCTTGAGTTGAGAAATAATTGTGACTTGCTGATTTGATATCGATTACAACCTAAATGTATCACACTATAATCTAGACTCATACTAGTCATTTATCATGCCACTCTTATATAAAAGAAATTCACATATGCTGCTATCCCTGTCTTTACTTGCTGTTTCAACCCCGATAACATCAGCATCTGAACTTGAGTCCTGAATATGAAATGTAGCCCTAGATGCCTAGTTTACTACTCTTTTGACAGAATTGAATTCCGAGTTATGGTTTGTGAGTTATCACAGTTTTACTACTGCTGTGTCTGTAATCGCAGATTCATAAAAACTGCTACATCACTTTGTTTTACAATGAATTTAACTATGCTACCTGTAAGATAATAACTTAATATTTTGCATGCTGATACTAGACGCACTAGAGAACATTCCCTAATTTTCCTGGAAATAATTAATAAAGTTTCAAACCTGTTTCATATGTATAAACACAGTTTTACAAATTCTGGCTGAACATAAATCCTGTGTAGTTTGCTGTGTTGACACCTGATGCTACAACTTTTATATGTATTGTTTATATGCAATAGATTTGGTAGAGAGTCTAGTTTCTAGACCTTCTGACGGATCTAGATTTGCATTCTTTTAGTGGCAGTAATCTCAGTTTTGGTTCAGCAATGTCATGCTGTCCAGATTTGGAATTCTTGCAACCTCTTCCAATCTCGGAGTGGAAATGGAAGAACATCACCATGGACTTCGTGACAGCACTTCCGAGGAGTCCCAAGGTTCATAATGCCATTTGGGTGATCGTAGATCGTTTGATGAAGAGCGCCCACTTCATACATTTCAGAGTGGGTCAGTCCACACAAAGTCTGGCCGAGAAGTACATACAGGAGATTGTACGGTTGCATGGAGTTCCCGTCAGTATTGTTTCGGATAGAGATACGAGGTTCAGGTCCCAATTCTGGGAGAGCCTTCAGAGAAGTCTGGGAAGCATGTTGAATTATAGTACAGCATTCCACCCTCAGACGGATGGACAGTCTGAAAGGACGATTCAGACTCTGGAAGACATGTTGAGGTCTTGTGTTCTTCAATTTGGAGGTTCTTGGGAAGATCATCTGCACTTGGTTGAATTCTCGTACAATAACAGTTATCAGGCAAGCCTCAAGGCGGCACCATTCGAGGCACTCTATGGTCGTAAGTGTAGATCACCAGTCTGTTGGGATGACATCGGCGAGAGAAAACTTTTGGGACCAGTGTTGATTACGAAGTCAGTGGACGCAGTGTCTCAGATCAGGAAATACCTGAGGGCAGCTCAAGACATGCAGAGGAAATGGGCAGACACTCACCGCAGACCCTTGGAGTTTGAGGCAGGTGATCATGTGTTCCTCAAAGTATCACCATCAAGGGGCATCATCCGTTTCGGAGGCGGAGGCAAGCTTAGTCCCCGATTCATCGGCCCATTCGATATTGTGGAACGAGTAGGCAAGGTCGCTTACAGGCTCACGCTACCACCGGTGTTATCAGGAGTTCATAACGTATTCCATGTTTGCCAACTCAGGAAGTATATCAGAGATGTCAACCATATCGTCGACTACTCAGAGTTATCTGTACATCCAGACTTATCATATAAAGCTCAACCAATTTCTATCTTGGACAGGCGTGAGAAAGTACTGAAGAATAAAGTCATCAAGCTTGTACGAGTCTCTTGGAATCCTCACTCGCCAGGTGAGTCGACATGGGAACTCGAGAAAGAAATCCAGAAGAAATACCCTCATATCTTCGAGTAGGTGTCTTGCTTTTCTATCCTATATCTTGCCTGAATAAATTTCGAGGACGAGATTTATTTTGTAAGGTGGGTAGGATTGTAACTCCTTGTTCCAGTTGTACGTATTTTATTACGTGAATTTTTGGACTTCAATATTTAGATCAATTTTATTTTCCCTTTGGACTCTTTATCTAAAGCCAGAATATTTTTCTGATCAATTCTATAATTTTGTGATTTTTTCGACCGGAGTTTAAATACAAACTTTAACCCTGATTAATACTAATCCTAATCCTAATCCTAATCCTAATCCTAACCCACTCTCGCTAACCACTCACTCACAGCCAACCCACCCTGCCTAATTCTACGCCTAACTCCACGACTTCTCCTCCTTGTTCTCATTTTTCCACACCTAGGCTCTCATTTTTCTACACCTCCACCACCCTACTACTCCAAATCCCCTCTTCCGTCACTATCTCCTCTTACATTTTTCTACACCCCCATCTCTTTCTCTCCTTATTTTATACACACACCATGCATATTTTATCTCTTTCCTTTCTTTATATTCATATACACACATACACATACAACACACTCCTCTCCCTTTCTTTCTATATATAAGCACACATACATGCACCATTCTCACTACCTATTCTTCTTTTCTTCTACACTTCTCCTTTTCGTCCTCTGCCTTCTCCAAACCGAGAGCTCAAGTAACATCCGAGCTTCACTTTACCCTGCACCTTCGAGCCGACGACTCCATTTCTACGGTCCCATGAACCCCGACCCGATGCCGCACCATCACCTTGTTGTTGTTGCTGCTCACCGTTGCTACCATAGCTCGCTCGCTGCCGTCTTGTCGCCATACTTACCGCCGTTGTGCCACCGTCCGTTGCCGACGTCGCTTCTTCTTTCCGTGGTTAACACCACCACCGAAATCGTCACGTTATAAGGCAAGTACCTTGTACACTCTTTTTGTTCTCGTACAAATATTTTTCTTGGACTCATGGCAAGTAGTCTAGTTATCATCATATTTTATTATCAAACTCCGTTCGAGTCACTGGTTCCATGCTATATCAACTCAAGAGTGAACCATTAATACATTTCGAATTGTGTTATCGAATATCGAATATTCAACCTTACTATCTCTAAAATTTCTTGACCTTGCACTAAAAATTCGACAATATTTCCGATACTGGATTGAAGATTTTCTACATGGAAATCGTAGCTCATCGAGTTTTGAATCCAGAACATCTTACGGTTTCTCAATCGGATGTATAGATTGTGAGATATCGCGGTTTTAATACTGTCATATTGTGAATTTCTGAACCTACACGGGATCACTAACCGGTCTCTTGTACTGAGAATTTGACCATGTTCCTGATACTGGACCGAAAAACTTTCTACATAAAAATCGTAGTCCTTCGAGTCTAGATATCCGAAACATCCTACAGTTTCTCAATCCAAAGTATAGATTGTAAGATATCGTAATTTTAGTATTGTGACTCTGAATTTTCAGAATACGCGCGAAATATCGAAACCAGCGAAGAATGAATTTGTACGTATAACTACTGTTTCTAGAATGTATCTTGTGAATATGCGTTAGAACCTGAAGAGAGTCTACTTTCTAAAATCTCTGACGGAATTGGATTTGCTTTTCTTTAACAATGGAAAAGTGAATTTGAATGCAGATATGTCAAGTTGTCTAAAGATTCATCTCTACGTTTTTGCATATAAACCCATTACTTTTCATATTTAGTGAACTGAGTGTATTATTGTTCTTGTAATAATAACTTGCATAGATATAATAGGTTGATAGAATGCATTTTATACCAATCGATAATTGTATAATAACTACTCTCGATATATGTACTCGTTTTACGTCTCATGTCCATGATTACTGCCCTTGATATTTTTCTTGACTAAACTATTTGATTACACCGTTCCACTAGTCGTACCAACTATATGTTCATAATTTATTATAAAAGAATAACAAGCCGGGGTTATAAGGGTACGGCTTAATAGTGGACAATATAGAGGAGTATACTCGGAAGGGGGCCGGTGTTTTCCGAAATAGTGATTCTTGATTCTTGATTCTTGATTACACAATTCTTGAATATATAATTCTCGATTATATAATTCATGATTACATGTCTTGATACTATCACTGGAATACCCGAGTACATAATCCTATAGAATTCACTACTTAAGTCTAAACGTCACATGATTAATATGTACCGAACTTGTGCTATGGGATACAGGATTGCGTGCATTAGATAAGTTAATAAAACAGATAAACTTGAAATCTTCACTAAGCATGATTCTTGATTACATGAATCTTCATTACATGACTCTTGATTCTCTATTACATGACTCTCGATCCTTGATTACATGATTATCGATTAACTGAGCCTAGGTTACCAATTGCTTATACCTTAAAGTCTTGAATACACTAGTTACAGTTATTACTTATATGATCATATTGTCCCAGTTCTTTGCTTCCTTCTATATTGTATTTGCACTGCTTCTTCTTGTTTCTTCCATGTTATATCTTGTTATATTACCCCTTTTACTGCTTGCTGCTACTTGCTGCCCGAAACTTGTTCTAACAGGAACTTTTCTATTTTTCTTTGAGTTAATAATTATACAGGTACTGATGGACCCGGCGAGCAGACTCTCTAGACGATCGTTGTTGCTTCCTTACTACTTCATGTTGTTTTTCTATCAGTCGCTATTTTATCTAGTTGTTATAGCGAACTGCTTATCGTATTATTTTAATTCTGCCACCTTGTACTCCTGGACATCTTGACCCGATGTTGATGTATTATCCAAATGATGGTTATTCTATTTTCAGCTCATGTGATTATTATATTTGCCTGCGTGAATGTGTTATAAAGATCTTGTTGAGCTTATAATTGTACAGCTTATGGATGATGTATCATTCGCTAGGCGTCGGTTGCGTGCCTGTATTTTCATATAGTGGGAAGCGGGGCGTGGCACTTTACCTAAGCTCTTAAGTTCATGTGTGATAATATCAAAGCGGGCTAACACTGATCTACGTTCTTACCTGGAATCATACAAAAAACATTACTTATAAAAGCATAAATTAACTTTGGTTTTTACCGCAGATGCGGTTTCTTCATGACGTTTTAACATATTCCAAAATTTATAGGCTGTTTTGCATTTTCGCCCATATCGCATCAGTTCTTCATTGTTCTGATCTGCATAAAGTGTTGTCATAGCTTTGGAGTTTGCAGTTTTCAATGATACTTTAGCTGTTGTGAATGCCCTCTTTCCATCACTAATAGGGATATCTGTTTGGTTTACACAAACATTCCATACTTTTTCTTCAAGCATTTGAAAAAATGAGACATACGAACTTTCTAAATATCATAGCATTTTTCATCAAAATAATGTGAATGTGTCAGACTTGTTTCATTGGAGTTGGATGACTACGATGTGTACAAGTCTTTGGGTGGTGGGATTTCAGCCATTGGACCTTTTGCTCTTAGCTTTTAAGCTATTAATGAGCACCTTGCTGTTATACCACTATTAATCACCCGAGGGGGGTGAATAGAGTGATTGTGCGGAAATTAAAAACTTAAATAAAATTCTTAAAGTAGAGAGATAAAGTTAGAGAAAGTTAACAGAGTAAGCACGCAAGACGCAGCGATATAATGTGGTTCGACCCCCAGGTCTACGTGCACACCACATACTTGTAGCATTTTTCCGCTACAAGAATTCCACCATACTTTAAATCTTTGTACAGTGATTCTTGGAATTCATGCCGAGGGTCCTATTACACCCATATGACTTCTATGCATAAGCCCCGTAAAACTCACCGAAGTGGAAGAAAGGAAAAACTCTCAAGATATATAACAATCTTGACTGAAGAAAACAATGAATGCTCAAACACTCAGATCGTTGATTGAATGATTAGTTCAGAAAAATAATAATAGCAAAGGATGAAGAATACTCAGTGAATTCACCTCTATTTATGGAGCGCGGAATTGTATATTTCCAAAAACGAAAAGATATTTATGAAATAGTCAACTCTGCAAGAGTACGGTCGACCGCTGTGTTGAGCAGTTGATCGTCCACCTTTAACTTGAAAGTCGTGAGGTGACCGGTCGACTAAATCATCTTTGCACTATGATGAGCAGTCGACTTTGTGACGGTCGACCGACCTATGTGCAGATTGAATATTTATTTGGCAAATCCACTTTATATTCTTTTCAAAACTGATTATTCAATCACGATTCTTTACATACCTCACATAAATAGAAATGAATAAACAATTTTTGCTGGCTTCCTTGAGGATTTAAAACACATGTTTCTTGAGTTGAAATCTTCTTGATATTTGCAATCTTCTTTGATCTCCTTTTTTTGGCTCTTTGTTTTGAATTTGCTTCTCTGTAAATTCTGTAGATCTCAACTGAAAATATTAGTCTTAATAGTACATTTTTTGCACACCAAACTTAGGGTCAACACAGAATCCTGACCTTCCATACAGCTGATTTAGAATTTAGCATGCATGACACCGTAAATAAGCTCAAATGGAAATAATTATGTTATAGCTGTGTTAAATTTTGCTTAAGCTCTGAGCCATTAAATCCTTTTTCTTGAACTGGAGATAGATGAAAGTCTGCTCAGTTCTCTGGTAAATTGACCTTACTGTGTGGTGCACATGCTTTGTAATGTAGGTAGTAGCATTGTTGTAATCTCTCTCAGATTATCAATATAAATACCCTGGTTCAGGGGATAATCCTTGAATTTGTAATCAGGAGTTAGAAAAAAGAGAGTTTCCTTGACCTTATTTCATCTTATCCCCACTGACTAATATTATTTCGGAACAGACAATATTTTTCGCTGGTCGCATAAGATAGGAAGATGCTAATTACTGAAAAGAGAACATTCAAATGTTCGATATAGATATAGATATAGATATAGATACGGATAGATAGATACATAAATGCTGTTAAGAATGATATGACTTCTTTTCTTATTGTTGGAACATGGACGGATGGGCCATGTGTTTGCCTAGTCTCCCTGCTATTTTCGTTGAGTTTGTCTAAACCTAAGCTATTCTTTCCATCAAACTTTCCAAGCTTTGAATTGTATACAATATATCCTCTTTAAGATCAATATTATTTATAAACCAATGTGACGCATGCACTGTTCTAAATTTTGGCCGAATTTTTTTTTTAGCTAGAGCTTTGCTGATACGAAATCAGTGGTTTTATACTCTATATTGTTTTGCACCGAAATGTGTAGATTTTGGCAGAATTTACCGAAATATCGGTTGAAATCGACAAACTAATGTTATTGTGAATATATAACTTTTTTTTTTTTTACTTTGTACATATAAGTTTTTCAATATAGGACCTTAAGCTAAGATAAAGTGAGGATTTTTTCTCTCTATTGTTTGTGTATATACACAGTCAACTAAGTCTATTAACTAATATATTTTTTCTAATCAGTGCAAATTCAATTAGGTTATATATACTTTATTATATATATATTTTTTATTGTTGTTACATTTTGCGAATATTTACCGTATTAATTCATGTCATTAGTTACATTATACAATATTTAATGTGATAAATGATATGTCGACCATATAATATCTTGTTTAGTAACAAAAAAATATGTTTGTTGAGTATCTTAATTGAACATTCGAGATGATCACATTTTTCTGAGATGTCCTCTGATATATTTGATTCGAAATAAAGCACTCATTGTCGAGATGAGTCCGAAATTCGATATTCTAAAACCTTGGACACATGAGATGGATTGATGCTGAGGGTTGTGGAAATGTGGACTCGTGAGAAACAATTAATGACAGAAAATAATCAAATAAATTGAGAAACTAGAGACTTTCCCTTTACAAATTCAGAACAATCTAAAAGAATCAACTCTAAGGAATAAATTTCAAAGCAGTTATCGGAAAAAAAAAATGCTAAACTAAATTTAAACCTAAAATTTCTAGATGAAAAGAAAATAAATCCCATCCACTATCCTAACTAATCCCTATTTATATAAATCTCAACATAAACAAATTCTGGCAAAGGTTGTGGCTATTATACAAAACATTCAAGCTCCACCTTTCACACATCAACAAAGAGAGTAGCTATTGGTTGTAACAATGAAGCTGAACCAAAAAGAAGCTTCTGGTTAACATGAAACTAAGGACATGCCGTCATCGTCACCTGAACCCCCCTTTCCATTCCTTCTCCTTCACCTTAGCTAAACATCCCCTCACCCAGTAACTTCACTTGCATCTGCTCTCCCTTCCTTTCTTACCCTCTGTCTTCTTCTTGCTCTCCTAAATAATTTGCACCTCCTCTACCATGCTCTCCGAGCTCGAGTTAAGTCGGTGCGGGCCCAATGAGCGGACACACCACCACGTCAACCTCCCCACCCCTGAAGCCACCACCAAAATTTCTGCTGTTGTCCCTACTTCACCACCCCCCCAAATGATGTACCCTGATCCTCTTCCTACCTCTCTACCCTGTATTGAGGCTGTACCTTTACCTCCCCCTCAACCCATTCACCCGAACAACCCCCCTGAGAGGGAGGCTCCGAGGCTTAGACAAGCTTATCCCCAAGCGCGTGCACACCGAAGTGCACATCAACGACAGGAGGGGAGTGGCCATAGTCATCATCGCCACGATGAGGGGATCTCCAGGCGACGGGCCCATAGAAGGGGTTCTCCTACTGGCCCCTACGGATGTAAGCGAACCCCCCCCCCCCCCCCCCCTCAGTCCAACGCCACCCTCTTGGAGGGGGGGTACGACTAGAGGTACTACGACCATCACCGCCAAGGCCAAACAGAAAGAAAAATCACGTACCGGTACCAACAAAAGAGGACGGAACACTACACCAAAAAAGCAGAGCCCAGCCACCACCACAACCACCATAGTCCTCACCATCACAAACCTCTACAAACACCCCATCGACAAACTTCACCTACTACTGTCCATCACCTCAACCAACAATCCCCTCCACCACCTCAAAAGAATTCCAATCCCACACTTAAATCCAGGGTCGAGCAGGCCCACGATGGGGATCCGCCAAACAGGATTACAGTGGAGGGAGAGGCTATCGAAGGTGGGGAACAGTGGATTCAGGTTATCAGCAAAACAAAAGACAGAACACCTCCTCACCTCCTCCTCTCGAACATTCAAAGAAGCATAAGAAAGGAAAGCGCAAGTCAGTACCTTACTTTAATTGCGGCGATTTGGGCCACTACAGTAAAGATTGCACCAAAGAAGTCTGATGCCTAAAGTGTATGAAATGGGGTCACTTATCGTATGTGTGCACCAATGTGGTGGAGACTAGCAATGACAATACATGCTCGGTGAGCAGAGAAAGGTCACCCGATAGCCCAACCTTAATTCGACTAGCAAAAAGCCTGAACACAGAGAAGTGGCTCCGCCAATGGTGTGCAATTGCTAGAGTGAGGTCAGGGAGCCCATCGGAAACACATCTTCTCCAAGCGTTAAACTCAAAGTGGCCAATGAGGTCCCACAGAGTCTGGGTGGTGAAGAAAATATGCCATCTACAGTTTCTCGTGTCCTTCCCATCGCCGGAGAAGGTGGTCGAGGTCACTGGCTTGGGAACAGTGGACTTCGGTCACTTCAAGATGGAATTTTTCAAATGGTCACCTAGAATCGGAGCGGAGCTACCCCAAGGCGAGAAATTTTGGATATGGATTCATAACATGCCACTGCACTTTTGAGAGAGGGAGGCCCTCCAAGAGATCATCACCGACTTTGGCTCAATCGAAGAGATCGACGAGAAGACTGTTCACCGATTGGAGATAGTATCGGCGAGGATACTCATCAGGAGTGCCGACATCTCTCTAATGCCCTGTTTTGCTAAAGTATTCTCTTTTGACAAGTCGTATCTGATTCGATTTGTGCTTGACAAGCGAGCAGAGACAGAGATGGAGCTCACAGCCATCACTTCCCCCTCTCCTTCCTTTGCACTCAGAAATGGCCGTTCATACAAGCAGGTGGTCTCACCCCTGTGGGACCTGACCATAGATGGAGCTCACTAAGTGGAACGGGGGCACCAGGAGCTCATCAGAGTGGTAAGAGGGAAGGAGCTTAGCCATGAACACACGGCGGAGGGATCAGAACCAGGGAGAGTGTCTCCGATCAAAGGTGGTCGAGAACGAGGCTTGACCTACAGATTCAACGGTGATCTGCTCTCCATACCAGATTTGGGTAGTCTCGAAGATCAAGAAAAGGCCGTTTGAAAGGAGGGGCGAAAGAAAGCTCAAAGTGGCAGTCAACTCCTTAAGGTGGGAAGCGGCGCGAGGAGCAGAGCATGGAGACAGATCGTACAAGAGGGAAGGAAGCAAAAGTCCCTCAGAAATCACCATGCAAAACGACATGCAAAGTAGATCTCCAAAAGGGCAAAAACTGGTAGCTTTGGGGCGAGAGACGACTAGGGAGGGTACCACTTTGGGGAAGATGACAAGCAAAGAGTGGTGCGGTGACAGAGAGTCTGACCCAAAAGGGAGAAACACAAAGTTGGGGGAAGAGCTACAGGAAAAGGGGAAAGATAGAAATGGAAATTTTGTTAAGAGGAAGAGTGACGGCGAGAGAAACGAAGAACCCCAAACTTCATTTCTATCACCAAACCCTTCGTATACTCGCCCATCACATCGTGTGCCATGCCCACCGCTCAGAAGGTGCCATATGGCACCATCGTCAGAATAGTGGACCAGCGAAGCCGCTGCCACAACTTAGAGTATCCAGTTCCACACTCATCAAAGGAAGAGCTTTCAACTGTAGGGCATCACAACGAAATGGGGCTATCTAATATTGTATCTGGTATTGATAACGTATTTGATGATGAGCCCAGTAGTGATGTAGGGGGAAGTTTAAACATGGAGATTTTAAATGGGCCCAAAGAGGGGTCTAGCTCAAAAGACAGAGAACTACAACTGACTATTTCCAAAGAGGGGTCCTTATACACAAGCCCAATTAAGATTATCCCCATCTCTCCCCCGGAATAGATGAAGAAGATCGAGAGGATAGACTTAATCTCGATGATGACTTTGATTACTCTGAGGTAGAGTTGCTTGACTCTGAGGTACTGGCTGAAGATCTTGCAGGTATCTCACCGGAGTTTGTTCCTTCGACTTTTCCTCCTTCACAGCTATTGGAGCCACCCTACACTCCGAGTGGTCCAGGATTCAGGGTTCAGAAAGTCGCTAAGAGGGTTATTGAGGAGTCCTTAGATGACTACCTAGAGATTGCTGCAGCCGCTAAGTCGGCTAAGACAAGCGTCGGAGGTACAGGCTCTTTCCTAGCTTCTATTTTTAATTTCATGACTGATACTGAGATTTTTTATCTAACTAAAACCTGTGGTCTTGAGGTTACCGATATTGATAGGAACACCCACCTCCTTAATCAAATTAGAGAATGGGAGACCAATAGGGTTATTCTTAATTTGAACTTGACGCCCAAAATGAGTCACGATCCCTCTCCTAGCTGTAGTTAATGGAGGCCCTATTCTGGAACGTTAGAGACCTCGTAGGCGGGACAAGCGAGAAATGGTTAAGAAAGTCATAGCCAGGTCAAAGGCTAACATTGTGGGTCTCCAAGAGACCAAACTTTCACACATGTCTAGACTTAATAGAGTAGGGAGAAATCGAGTCTTCGAATGGAGAATGTCCCCATCAGTTGGGGCGTCTGGGGGCATCGCTCTAGGTTTTAACCCCGACCTCTTTTGTTGTCTAGACGAGCTCCACGGGCAATTTTCTTTGTCGGTATTTTTACAGCAAAAATCCGACCGGTGACTCAATCGATTACGATGGTTTATGGACCACATACTTCTGCCTCTAGAACGGCCTTCTGGATGGAACTAAGAGCGATCCAAGCACACTGGCCACACCCCTAGGTGGTGGGGGGGCGATTTTAACATCACTAGATTCGCCTCAGAATACAGAGGCAGAGGATCCAGTGACCACGATAGGAAAGTATTTAATGAGGTCATCACGGACCTGTAATTGGTTGACATCCCCATCTCTGATAGGCTTTTCACCTGGTCGAACATGCAAGCGGCTCCCATTCTAGTTAAGTTGGATAGGATCTTGGTCTCCATGGACTGGGAGACCAAATTTCCGTTATCATCGGCTAGATTACTCCCTAAACTAACCTCAGATCATGTGCCTATTTTCTTATCTTCCGGGAAAGATCAACCCAGAAAATCGTCAAAGTTTCGGTTCGAGAAAGCATGGTTAGAAATCCAAGGCTTCCACCACATGGTCAAAGAGAGTTGGTCTCGCCCAACGAAGGGTGGTGAGGTGTCCGCTATATGGTGTGAAAAAATTAGAAGACTCAGGGACAAGCTCAGGAAATGGAACCGGACCAGATTTGCGCTGATTTGGAGAGCAAAGGAATCCCTTCTTGAAGGAATTGAGGAACTTGAGAAGACTAGAGAAACTAGGGATCTACTATAGGAAGAGCAGAATCGATTGCTCCAATTCAGACAGAAAATTGACAGCCTCTACAGAATTGAGGAAATCAAATGGCAAGAATGATCCAAAAATTTTGTGGCTCAAAGAGGGAGACGCGAACATAGCATTCTTCCACCGAGTTGCCAATGCCTGGCATAGATCTAACCTCATTCACTTGATCCAATCGGATTTCAGAATGGTACAAGGCGTTGTTGCTATTAAGCTGGCTTTCCAGTCCCACTTCAAGCGCCTCTTTGGGCACAAAGCGGACTTGAGAGTCCCTCTCCAACACAAATTTTGGCAAGACCAAGCAAGCAATTCCGATCCTAGGCTGCAATCCCTCGAAGTACCTTTCACTGAGAAGGAGGTCTGGAAGGCAGTCCAACAACTTGGAGAAGATAAAGCTCCAAGTCCATATGGTTTCCCGATACCATTCTATTAGATATTCTAGGAGGAAATCAAAGGTGTCTTGCTGAAGGTGTTCGCAGACTTCTACGAGCATAAACTCAAATTGGGGAGATTCAACTCTGTGGATGTTGTGCTGATACCTAAGAAAGAAGACTCCCGACGAGTTGGAGACTTCCGCCCCATAAGCCTCTTTAACTGTTCTGTAAAGTTCATTATCTAGACTCTCGCTAAAAGACTGAGAAAGATAATGGATAGCCACATTAGTCAAGACCAGACGGTATTCATCAAAGGACGATGTATTCAGGGCAGTATTGCAACGGCTGAGGAGACTATCCATCAATGCCACACTTCGAATTCTAAGAGCTACCTCCTGAAGCTGGATTTTGAGAAAGCCTATGAATCTGTTGAATGGAAATGTTTGTTGGAAGTGCTTGCTGGAAGAGGTTTCCGGGACAGATGGATCAGATGGATCCACACTTGTCTTACCACCAGCAGAACGACTATTTTGGTAAATGGGGTATCAGGCCAACCATTCTCTTGCAAACGGGGGCTCAGACAAGGAGATCCGCTCTCACCCCTTATCTTTACCATTATGGCAGACGTTTTAAGACCCATGATGGCTAAATGCAGTGGAGCAGGTTAGATCGTACCAATGGCTAAGGGAGTCAATCGCCAAGGGTGCTCTATACTCCAATATGCAGACGATACTCTTCTATTTGGCAATGGCAACCTTGGGGAAACTACCGTCTTCAAAGGAATTCTGTATTGCTTGAAGCTTGGTCTGGCCTTAAGGTTAATTTCCACAAAAGTGCACTCATTCCCATTGCCCTGACTCTAGAAGAGGCATTTGAACATGCCACAATCCTCAATTGCTCCACTAAGAGTTTTCCCATTAAGTACCTTGGATTGCCGTTAAGACCCGGAAAACTCAAAAAGGCAGATTGGCTACCCATTATTGACCGGGTTGAGAAACAATTAGTAGGCTGGAAAGGCAAAGCCCTTTCTTTAGGAGGGAGATTCACGCTTATTAATGCAGTCCTCTCAAACCTTCCTACCTATTATCTCCACTTCTTTGAAATGTCGCGATGGGTAATCCAGAGAATTGATCGGATTCAGAAACGTTTCTTATGGAAAGGGGCAGACCCGGACCGAGGAGGATATCACCTCATTAAATGGGAGAAGACGTGCATGAAAAAGATACATGAAGGCCTAGGTATAATTGATCTTCGTTATATAAATCTGGCGCTACTAGGTAAATGGTGGTGAAAAGTGTTCCACCCTAATTGAGAATGGTGGCAACAATTTGTTCAAGGATATATGCATGGGAATGGAACGAGAAATCTGTGCTTCAGGATAGCCCTCGGGTTTCCTAGTTCTGGAAAGGCATCAATAAGGCCTATGAACCCTTCAATAGCTGTGTGAAGTTAGCTATCGGTAACGGTAGACTCACCATATTTTGGTGGGATAAGTGGTGTGTTGATCATACACTTAGAACCCTGTTCTCCAATTTATATGAGCAGGCGACACAACCACACTACACGGCAGTCGTAGCCTGGAAAAGAGGCGCCTGGAAGCCAGATTTCAAACAACTGCTTGACCTAGGTTCTCAGCTTAGACTAACGGAACTTCAGGCCTACATCACCAACTCTGGAATTGGTTGCTCTCAGGGTCCCAATAAGAAATTCTGGGGATTAGAGAAGAACGGCAAGTTCACGGTTCACTCCATGAACAACCACATCCATTTTAGGGGATGTATCCCAAAGAGGTCAGCCGTCATCTGGTGAACGAAAGCCCCGCTCTTTCGTATGGTTGGTACTAAATGATGCGATCCTAACTAGGGAAAACCTCGCTAAGCGCCAAACTAGTGTGGAGTCCCAATGCGGGTTCTGCCACGCTGCCTTGGAGACTAGAGACCATCTTTTTCTACAGTATCCTAGGAGCAAAGCAGTACTCATAGAGGTACTCAGCACCCTAGGGACAACTCAATATCCTAGTACATACGAGGACCTGTGGGTAGGTCCAAAGTTTGCGTCGGAGAGGGGTTCTATGAGAGAAGCGTGGTATATCGCTATCGCCGCAATGAACTGCGTTCTTTGGCTATACAGAAACAATCTTTACTTTCATAGAACTTGCAATCGTATTTCTGGTAATTTGACTCACATTATGCATTTTATTTTATTTTGGGCTACTTTGACCACAGCAGGTCCCAGGAAAATGATTGCGAGCGTATTCCAGGTTGAGGAGTTTGATGATGAGGAGATCGAGATCGGGCCGACGATCGATTGATAGTAAGCACGGCCTACTATGATCATAGATACCCACCACTCCAGGATTTATTGGGGAGATATGATGTATTTCTTTGCGGCTACTCTATGTTTCTTTTGTCCCACCCACCATGTTCCGGGTGGAGTTTATGTACTTTTGTTTTGATTGTAGGACTTTGTAATGGGCTCAGTACTCTGAGTTTGTTTTATTAATCTCTTAATAATGAAACAGGGTGGCCAGACTCCACCTTTTCTTTAAAAAAAAATGAAAAAAAAAGGAAAAAGAAAAAGAAAAAAAAAGAAAAAAAAAAAACTAATTCAAACTATTCTGGATTTATTAAACATGCTTACATTTATTCCAATTCAAAAGTGACCAATGTTAAGATAATGGGCATGGAATAATTCCTTGAGTATGGCTGGGAACAAAGTTGTTTACAGCTTGAAACAAAATTTGAAATGCATCCTTGTTTTGTAAATCTGCCTAGATACATACTTGCGAAAATATACATATTTCCACTTAACATGTACTTGAAGTTGAATCCGACCGTATACGTATTTGACATGTGTAGTGAAAATCCAGGATTTCTGAAACTTCGGGACAACTACATCAATAGGCCTTTTTGGCTGCACCACTTTTTTGTACTTAATCTTTGGCTGCACCACTGTGTCAAATTTTATTTAAAAATTGGATATTAGATGTTTGAATAGACTTCCAAACTAATGTTTTATCTTGCTTCAAGGGAAGTTTCGTCCTACTTATGTTTGTAATTTATAATGCAATATCGTTTACGTTTTGCCATCTTTTAAGTAAAAATAATAAAATAAATAAACTAACTTTTTCCTTCTTTTGAAGACGAGTCTGAGGGACATATAAGATATGTAAACTTAATTCTAGGTAGAGATTTTTTTTAAAATATTAAAATATTAAGTTTACCAACTAGGGCCGATTAAGTTAAAAAGTAAAACTAATGTTTGATATGATGAATTTTCAAGAAATTGAATAAGTTTAACAGTCCCAATTAAAAATTCAAGTCTAATAATCAACAAATATAATTAAGCATTTTTAGCAAGTAAGATATTAAATAATGATTCATACGCTAATTGACAAGTAGAAACACGCACTCAATATTTGTGGATGAAAATAATTTAGATAATATTTTAGAGATGATAGACAGTACCACAAGTAATGGAGTAATGGAACGAAATTACTGGGATTTGATGCCGCCACGGATGGAGAGGAACAAGATGCTGGACTTGGATATGATCCAACAACCCAAACATCAAACAACAATATTGGATCCAATAGAAAGCACTACAAGTTGTTGTTAGACTCACACAGAGATCCGATCTTTTTGCCCGAACACAAAACAACGAAACCTACCAACCAAAAAAAAAATCAGATCAGATATGATCTAATCTCACATGCGCTCTTTGTTTGCGCTTGGAAAGAAAGAAAAGGAGGTAGGGTTCGGGGCAACGACTTGAGGAGGGATGCGCTAGTGGTCTGCGGGGCACTGGTGATAGCAGCAGAGCTGGCCGGGGTCAACGACGATGAGGAGAAAGAAAGGGGGGAGGGGGTCGGGGGGGTTGGATGAGAAGAGAGGGAGCGGGGTGGCTATGGTGTGGCTGCGAGGGTGGCGATCAGGAGCACGGTGAAGGAGGAAGACTTGGGAGTGGGTTGGATGAGGAGAGAGAGAGAGTGGGTGGAGGCATAAGGTTGGAGATGGAAGTGAGATCCAGGGTTTCTCACAAACCATAATGTTCTCTCAATGTCTCAAAAAAAAAAATTTAATGAAGAGTAAAAGTCATTCACACAAAAAAAAATTTAATCAATCAAAGCATATGTTCTCATTAATCTAAATGCCTATATATAGGATCAAAATAGATCTCCAAAATATATCCAATGTGCAGAAAATAAGGTGCAAATAACAAAACTACGACATATGCCAAAACAACTAAAAGTGCTGAAATAAAAATAACTAGACTAATAAAATAGTCATCCTAGACGATGTCTACGCTGATAGAAGGGCTCAAAATGTCTCGAACCGATATCCTCATCATTATCTCCGAGTGAGAGAGAGCTCGACCTAGTCGAGTCAAAACTAGTTCTCCTGTCATAGTACTCCAAAATGTCTGGATCCAAGCACTGGAGCCCTTCACGATCAATCTAAGTGTCCTCTAACTTCGGCTTATTCTTCCGTCACACTAAATATCTGTAAATACCACCATCTCTAGTAGAGATTATCTGATCATATAAAATATTATCCAATTTTTCTGTCAGTGGGTAAGTAGTGTAGGGTAAAGGGGGAAATATGAGAATCTAACCCGTAGGCTACAAGGTAGGCTCATCTATAAGAGGATTTCTCGGGTTAAATTCTAGGCCTTTATATGGTACTAGATTCTTAATATTAAAAGTCTTACTTATGCCAAAATCTTCAGGAAGGTCAAAGACATCATCATTATCATTGATTTTATGCAAAATTTTAAACGGACCTGCAACGCTTACACTCAATTTCTTAACGGATCCAGCTGGAAACCGTTTCGGATAAATCTGAACCATCACCTCTTCACCAATATCAAAATTTTTAAGTTTTCTTCTAGTATCTGCCCTTAACATGTAGTTTAAATTATTCTCATTAATTTTCTTGAAAATTTTTCTATGCAAATTATGATGCGGGATGCAAATATGGATGCAGACTCAAAGACTCTATGATGTTCTAACATGGGGACAAGATCTATGGGCTGCCTAGGATGATAATCATTCACAACTTCATGAGGACTCATGCCGGTGGTTCTATTCTTTGAATTATTGTAGGCAAATTCAGCAACAGTTAATTTTAAGCCCCAAGTTCCTAAGTTTTCTCCCACAAAAGTACGTAAGAGATTGCTAAGACTCTGGTTGATAACCTCAGTCTGTCCATTAGTCTATGGTTGGAAGGCTGAAGAAATTTTAATCTCGTTCCCATCATATGACATAGGGTCTTCCAAAAGTAACTCGTGAATTTCACCTATCGGACACAATTATTTTTGGCATCTTATGTAGCTTCACAATTTTATTGAAGAAGATTTGACCAACACGAGATGCATAGAACGTTTTCGAACATGGGAGGAAGTGCGCAATTTTAGAAAAATGATCCACTACGACAAGAATGAAGTCGTGTTTCTTTTGTGTTTTCGGTAAGCCTAACACGAAATTCATGCTTAACATCTTTCCAAGGGCAACTGAGGACAGGTAAGGAAGTATACATGTCTATGTTTTATTTTTGTTGTTTGGCGAGTTGACAAGTATGACACTTGTTAATAACTCTCGCAACGTTCCTTTTAAGCTTAGTCCAGTAAAACCTATGTTCCACATCATCAATGGTCTTGTTATGCCCAAAGTGTCCAGTAAGGCCACCAACGTGTAATTCCTAACAAGATACTCTCGTAAGGACGTACTAGGAATACGCTGTTTTGAGCGATAGAAGAGCCAATTATCTTTCAGGAAATAATCATCTATCGACTGATGCTATCCTTCAAAGAGGTGTAGATCTCGTGAAAATCTTGGCAGGAGGCAAACTCATCTTTTAATCTCTCAAAAACAATAACTTCGGTGTGTAGTGTGGATAAGATCATGAGACAACACGCATCCGCAGCCTTATTAATAACCCCTTTCTTATGCCTAATGGTATACGCATGTTCTTGTTGGAACTCTACCCATCGACCATATCTCGGATTCAGCTTTTGTTGAGAATTATGGAATCTTAAGGCCTCATTCTCTGAGAAGATGACGAATTCTTGCGGCAGGAGGTAATGTCGCCAATAGCGAAGTGACTGAATCACCGCATAGAATTTATTGTCATCAGTGGAGTATTTTTATTTTTCTTCATCCAGCTTTTCTCTGAGGTAGGAAATAGGGTGATTCTCTTGACTGAGGACTCCACCTATACCAATACCAGAAGCATCGCACATTACTTTGAAAACTTTAGTGAATCAGGCAACATCATTGTCATGCCCCGCTTCCCAAAAGGAATACGGAATATGAGTACGTGATAAAGTCTAGCGAATGATTTTTATCATCTATAAGCTGTAGGATCGACTCAACAGCATAACAGAAAATATAATAGAATATACTCAACCACGCAAGCATGAACAAATTATTAATCAACAAAAATTATTTGAAACAAATATAAATTTTCCAAATAAATACAAGATCTGGATCAAAGGTAAAACTCTGGGACAATAAGCCCGTTACAAGTTTTAAGTAGCAACAAGAATTAAATAAGTTAAGCAAAAAATAACTAAAGCAAGTTTTTCCAAGCGAAGCCTAAAATATTTGCTCACCAACTCCTGTAGGCAATTGATCTCCAAAACCTATATATATATATCATGTAGAAGAAAAATAAAGAAATAAAGACAGACACCCGTTAGTGCAAGTTACGGGCCGCAAGTAGTACAAGCAAGGGGTATGAAAATAAGTGCAAGAAAATATGAAACAAGATTTGGAATCAACAGTATACAACGTGATATGACAGGGATGCAACAAGTAGTAAGTTCAAAGAGACTAGCTAGCAAGTAAAACAAATCAAGGAACAGGATCAGGTAACAAGTACATGTAACAAAAATAGGTAACAAGTGAGCATGTAGTTGTATCAAGTATCATGTAATAAGTATCAAGTAGCTTGCGAGGCAGGTGTCAAGTGTGTACAAGTAACATGTTATTCTTAAGTTTATTGTTTAATTCTATCTAGGTAGTAGTTTATGCGTCCCAATTATTTACCACATGGTTGCTACTTAAAAACAAGTTATGTTTAGGCCTAGTGGTGGATTTTATAGGGCCGTGTACTCATGTCTTGTAGAAACTACAAGCATGTGGTCAAGCCATGGGCACTAGAGGTGACCCTCGCAGGCACTAGAGGTAGCCCCCGTCAATCCCTGACGTGGCACTTAGTTCCATCTGATTGCTAACACATAGCATGTAATCATATAATGGGTACTAGAGGTAACTTCCGCATGCACTAGAGGTGGCCCCCGTCAACCCCTAACGTGCCACTTAGTTCCATTTAACTTAAAATCATGGGAAATACGGGCTCCCTTTCGAGTACACTTACCTATATTGTCCACTACTATGGCTTTCCCTTAATCTCAGTGTCACGCCCCGCTTTCCCAAGAGAGAATACGAAATACGAATACGTGACTAAGTCTAGCAAATGATTTTCACCATCCATAAGCTGTCAGGATCTTTACTACATTTTACAGGAATAAACAAGAGATAACAAGAAGAAATCAACCACGCATGCATGAATGAACTAGTATACCAACAGAATTTACTTGAAACAAAACTTAATAAATCTCAAATACACAAGATTTGTGAACAAGTCAATAATCTCGGGTCATATTGCCCAATACAAAATTCATGTAGCAATACATTCATTCAAAATAAGCAACAGGAAATAATAATAACAAGGAATCCAGTAACTAGAATCTTAGATCACCTACTCCATCAGGCAACTGGTCACCATAATCTGTAATTTAACAAATTGCAGGAAGAAGAAAGAGAAACAAAACTTTCATCAATGCAAGTTACGGGCCGCTTGTAGTGCAGGCAAAAGTACAGGAAAAGATAAACAAGAATAGAGTAACAGCGGAATCAAACATAGCATGGAGTAGATATAAAAGAGCAAAACAGAATGTCTAACATAATCAAAAAATAGAATCAAGTAACATGGTGTGCTAACAGGTACAGGTAATATGTAACAGATGTCAAGCATCATGCAAGCAGATAAACAGGTAACAGATGAACAGGTAAACAGGTAACAGATGAACAGGTAAATGGGTAGCATGTATAGGTAAGCATGTAACAGGTGTCAAGTTTTGTCAAGTCTTATATTTAATTCTAACTAGGTAGCACTTCATGCGTCCAAACTTTTACCACATGGTTGCTACATTCAAACAAGTTACGTTTAGATTTTGCAGTGGACTCTATAGGGTTGTGTACTCAGGTATCAGGTAAACAGGCATAGGAACAGGTACATATAGAACCTACTAGTTCTCTTCCGAGTACACCTTCCTATAGGAAAGTGTGCAATCAGGTAAGGAGAGAAATAGGTACAGGTAGAACCTACTGGTCCTCTTCCGAGTACACCTTCCTATAGGGAAGTGTGCAGTCAGGTAATCAGGTAAACAGGATCGTGTATCATGTAGTCATGAAACACGTAACAGGTAGGGACAAGGCCCCCCTCTAAGTACACATTAATATATTTTCCACTATTAGATCTTTCCCTTAACCCCGGCTTAATTATTTATTATTATTTTCAAACATGCATGTACGTGTCGCAAGACAGGGCAAAATAATATGGTATAACCAAGTAACAGGTTCAGATTGAAAGATAAACATGTACAGGTGATAGACAACACAGAAAAGGATAGAACAATGAAAATTCTAGTTCAGGACAGCAAGACAGTACTGCACTAAATCTGGAATTTCCGTTGCCGCAAATGTGCAAATCTGGATCTGTCAGAAAATCTGAAAAATAGACTATCGGCCGAATCCAGCAAATATATATAAGTCATATGGCATTTCACAAAAACAAGAATCAAAACAGAATTTTATTCAGAAAACATGTTCAGCCAGAAATCAGAAGTTTATATTCCGAAACATGAAAACGGCATAAAAACGTACTGATTAAATCTACGAAAAATCCGGGGTATTTCCTAGTATTTTTAGTATCAGAAAATAAATTTTTATAATTTTACAACATAGATAGTATAGTCAAATAAAATAAGAATTAGCAAGATACAATAAGTTTGTAATTCTGAAATCATAAACACCGCAGTACTAAAACAAAAGTAGATTATAGAATATAAATCGTAATCCAGATCCGTCAAAATGGTGATGAAATAGATATAGTAGGATACAATTCATATTCACAAAGTTTTTATCGAAAGCAAATAGAATTAGTTTGAAATCATGTCTCTTTACAGAATAGCACGGAAATTCTACATGTATGGTAGTTGTTTGCAAGTATATAATAGTTTATAAAAGTTATCAATTAAATCCACAAAAGTTCGGGGTTAATCCCAATCAAGTCTAGTTGTACTCAGCAAAATATTAGATTTAAATATTATCTTTAATATCAGTATAAAAATAAATTACCATACAGAATTCATATAAAATAGAATCTGTAATTTTTCTACACATCTGTAGTAAAACAACAATAACTTGCAACTCACAAATCAAAACTGAAATCTATCACAAATTCTGGAAATTACACATAATTCTCTATGATTCATTTTCACAAATAATTTTCATATACTGGACTTAATAGGGTCTAAAATACTGAACAAAAACGGGGTAACAATAAGGGCAGAATTATTCATTATGCATAAAATCAACTAGATCATTTGAAACACATCCAAATCATAACAAAACAAGAAATAGGGTATACTAGATGTCCAAGCAACATGGTATAGGGTATTTAATAGATCTACAACAGGGTATACTACCAGTACAAGTCAAGCATGGAAGATTCACATAACAACTAATGTATCACAACCAACATACACATATACATCAAGAATTCAGATTATTTCTAAGTTATTTCATGTCGTGTGTGTAATGGAACAACTACGGGCGGATCAACACATAGTGATAAGATATAACAGGGGTTTTGCAAAAGAATTGTCTCTAGAACACAACTACACTACAGGCGGTATTTAGTACTCATATGCAAAAGAAAAGTGTACAAGTTACTTGCCTTCTAGTCAACGACAGAAACGATGCAAAGAGCAAGAATAACGAGAACAGATTTCCGGGCACGAACTCAGCGAACGACGAATGGAACACGAACCACGAACAAAATCTCGAGATCAACACGCTCACACAAACCGACACCCGCACATAAGAGAGGGCAGCAGAGGGGTGTGCACGGGAGAACGGCGAGAAGAGAGTGGCAGATAGCGGCAGTGGGCATTACTGCGGTCGGTGAAAACAGCACAGCGTAGTGCTGTTGATGCTGATGTGGTCTACGGTGGCTCGCTGGCATCACTACATTCGGGAGGGAACAGTGCACAGGGCGTGCGTTGCTGTCGCCCAGGCTGTTGCTGCGCATCAACGGAGGAGCACGACGCTGAGGTGGAGGTCGGGCTGTGCTGGTATCGCGACAGGAGGAGGGAAGGGCCTCGAGGTGCTGTAGTGTAGAGGTCACGAGGCATGGAGCACAGGGAACGGGAGGTGCAGGGAGAGGGCTAGGGGAGATCTGCAGGTGACAGGAGGTAGGGTGAACAGGCAGCTAGGGTATTAGGGTTGAACAGGGTAATTGAAAAGGGGTGTGTGTGTGTGTATATATATATATATATATATATATACACACACACACACACACACATAGGAATTAGGGTTTAAGTGTATATGGGTAGGTGTATGGCTAACGGGTATTGGGCTTAAGGATCCAATAGGGATTAAAATGGGTTGATATTATTGGGTTAAATCAAAAGAATTTAAAAGGGTTTTGAATAGGATAAAGATCCAAAATAATGAGACGGGAGCAAAATAAATAAATAAAATAGGACATGAACAATTATAATGAGAATAAAAACAAATTGCTCGATCAAATAGAGATGAAGTAATAGATTGACGATTGAATCAAGAAGATCAAATAAAAGATGACGAATCAAATTGATGAATATATTCAAAAAGAAGATCCAATATATGGTTCAAAAGAGTCGAAGAAATACTAGATGAATAAATACTCAAAAAGAAAAAAAAAACATCCAAAAATATCGAAAATGGAAAACAGGGGTTACAAATCCTACCCACCTAACAAGAAGAATTTCGTCCTCGAAATTCAAACATACATAGGGTAACCCCAAAAAGAAAAGAAAGAACAAAACAAAAAGCTACTCAAACAGATGAGGAAATTTCTGCTGAATCTCCTCCTCCAACTCCCAAGTCGACTCACCCGGCGAGTGAGGATTCCAAGAAACACGAACCAGCTTGATGACTTTGTTCTTAAGCACTTTCTCTCACTGATCCAAAATAGGAACTGGTAGAATCTCACAAGTCAAATCTAGCCGCACGGTTAACTCAGAATAGGCGATCACGTGGATCTCATCGTGGATATATTTTCTGATTTGCGAGACATGGAAAACATCGTGCCCTCCTGATAAAGCTGGTGGCAATGCAAGATGATAGGCCACCTTGCCTACTCGGTCCAGAATATCAAACAGGTCCAATAAACCTAGGGCTGAGCTTGCCCCCACCACCAAACCGAATGACACCTCGCCGTGGTGATACCTTGAGGAAAACATGGTTACCAACCTCAAACTCCAAAGCTCTCCGATGGACATCTGCCCATAGCCTATGCCTATCCTGAGCTGCCTGAAGATGCAACCTGATTTGAGTCACCGCATCAACTGTCCTGGTGTTCAACTCCGGACCTAACAACTTCCTCTCACCAATGTCATCCCAGCACACTGGTGATCTGCACTTCCGCCCATAAAGTGTCTCGAACGGTGCAGCTTTAAGACTGTCCTGAAAGCTATTATTGTATGAGAACTCTACGAGATGCAAATGGTCCGCCCAAGAACAACCGAACTGCAACATACAGGACCTCAATATGTCCTCAAGGGTCTGGATGGTCCTCTCTGACTGTTCATCAGTCTAGAGATGAAAAGCTGTACTGTGCTTCACTTTACTCTCCAAACTACTCTGAAGATTCTCCTAGAACTGAGACCTGAATCTTGTATCCCTGTCAGATACAATACTAACTGGAACCCCATGAAGTCTGACGATCTCTTGCATGTACTTCTCATCTAGGCAATCAGTAGATTGTCCGACTCGAAAAGGAATGAAGTGAGCATTCTCCGTCAGTCGGTCGACAATCACCCAAATGGCATTGTAACCCTTAGGACTCCTCGACAAAGCAGTCAAAAAATCCATAGTGATATGCTCCCACTTCCACTCTGGAATGGGAAGCAGTTGAAGAAGTCCGGCGGTTCTCTGATGCTCTGCCTTTACCTGCTGGCAGATCAATCACTGAGACACAAACCGAGCCACAACCCTCTTCATACCGTGTCACGCCCTGCTTCCTTAAGAGAGAATGCAGAATACAGATACGTGACTAAGTCCAGCGAATGGTTTTCATCATCCATAAGCTGTCAGGATCTTTACAATATTTCACAGGAATAAACCCGAAATAACAAGAATAAATCAACCAAGCATGCATGAATGAATTAATATACCAATAGAATTTATTTGAAACAAAACTTAATGAATCTCAAATAAACCAGATCTGGGAACAAGTCAATAATCTTGGGTCATACTGCCCAAAACAAAATTCATGTAGCAATACATTTATTCAAAATAAGCAACAAGAAATAATAATAGCAAGAACTCCAGCAACTAGAATCTCAGATCACCTACTCCATCAGGCAACTGGTCACCATAATCTACAATTTAACAAATTGCAGGAAGGGAAAAGAGAAACAAAACTCCCTTCAATGCAAGTTACGGGCCGCTTGTATGGCAGATACAAGTACAGGAAAAAGATAAATAAGAATAGAGTAACAGCGGAAGCAAACATAACATGGAGTAGATATGAAAGAGCAAAATAGAATGTCTGACATAATAAAAAAAAGAATCAAGTAACATGGTGTGCTAACAGGTACAGGTAATATGTAACAGATGTCAAGTATCATGCAAGCAAGTAAACATGTAACATTTGAACAGGTAAACAAGTAAACGGGTAGCATGTACAGGTAAGCATGTAACAGGTATCATGTTATGTCAAGTTTTGTATTTAATTCTAACTAGGTAGCACTTCATGCATCCCAAACTTTTACCACATGGTTGCCACATTCAAATAAGTTACGTTTAGCTTTCATAGTGGAGTTTATACACGTACTCAAGTATCAGGTAAACAGGTACAGGAACAGGTACAGGTATAACCTACTGGTCCTCTTCCGAGTACGCCTTCCTATTGGGAAGTGTGCAATCAGGTAATCAGGTATACAGGTACATGTAGAACCTACTGGTCCACTTCCGATTACACCATCCTATAGGAAAGTGTGCAGTCCGGTAATCAGGTAAATTGGGTCGTGTATCATGTAGTCATGAAACACGTAACAGGTAGGGACAAGGCCCCCTTCCAAGTACACATTTCAATATTTTTCACTACTAGATCTTTCCTTTAACCCTGGCTTGATTATTTATTATTATTTTCAAACATGCATGTACGTGTCGCAAGACAGGGTAAGAATAACATGGTATAACCAAGTAACAGGTTCAGGTTAAAAGATAAATATGTACAGGTGATAGACAACATAGAAAATGATTGAATAACAAAAATTCTAGTTCAGGAGAGCAAAACTGTACTGCACTAAATTTGGAATTTCCGTTGCTACAAATATGAAAACCTGGATCCATCAGAAAATTTGGAAAATAGACTCTCCGCCAAATCCAGCAAATATATATAAGTCATATGGTATTTCACAAAAATAAGACTCAAAACAGAATTTTATCTAGAAAAACATGTTCAGCCAGAAATCAGAAGTTTGTATTCTTAAACAGGAAAACAGCATAAAAATTTACTGATTAAATCCACGAAGAATCTGGGGTATTCCCTAGTATGTTTAGTATCAGAAAATTAAGTTTCATAATTTTCCAATATAGATAGTATAGTCAAATAAAATTAGAAGACAGCAAGATACAACAAGTTTGTAATTTTGAAATCATAAACACCATAGTACTAAAACAGAAATAGATTATAGAATATAAATCAAAATCTAGATCCGTCAAATGGGTGATGAAATAGATAAATTAGTCTACAATTCATATGCACAATGTTTTTATAAACAGCAAATAGAATCAGGTCGAAATCACGTCTCTTTACAGAACAACACGAAAATTCTATATGTATGGTAGTTGTTTACAAGTATTGAATAGTTTATAAAAGTTATCACCTAAATCCACAAAAATTAGGGGTTAATCTCAATCAAGTCTAGTTGTACTCAGCAAAAGATTGGAACCAAATATTATCTTTAATATCAGTATAAAAATAAATTACCATATAGAATTCATATAAAATAGAATCTGTAATTTTTTTATACATCTATAGTAAAATAGCAATAACTTGCAACTCACAAATCAAAACTGAGATCTGCCAGAATTCTGGAAAGTAGACAGAATTCTCTATGATTCATATTCACAAATAATTTTCATATACCGACCTTAATAGGGTCTAAAATACTGAACAAAAACGGGGTAACAACAAGGGCAGAATTAATCTTTATGCATAAAATCGACTAGATCATACGAAACACATCCAAATCATAACAAAACGTGAAATAGGGTACACTAGATGTCCAAACAATATGGTATAGGGTATTTAACAGATCTATAACAGGGTATACTACCAGTACACTTCAAGCATGCAAGATTCATACAACAACTAATGGATCACAACCAACATACACATATACATCAAGAATTCAGATTACTTCTAAGTTATTTCATGTTGTGTGTGTAATAGAACAACTACGGGCGGATCAACACATACAGACAAGATATAACAGGTATAATGATACCACTCTGTAACACCCCGAATTCCAAATAAGACCGAATTCGAAGTTTCACAGGATCTTTACACTTCTCTTCGTACAATTTTACAAGGAATTTTAAATTTTATTATATCAGAGTTACATTTTTAAACAGCGGAAGCAAAATTTACAATAATTACATGTATGAAATAAAATAACACTTGAATAGTTCTTTAAGCATCCATTCCTCCTTAGTTTTTTTCAATCACTTTATCCTGTATAGAAACTGTGGGCACGTCAGTTCATTCAACTGATGCAAGGATATAATATATCAATTTCTCTTACTTAGAAAGCACACACTTGTCACAAACAAAGCTATGGGGACTATCCTATTAATGTCGTGAGTGAATGTGCACTTAGTCCTTGATACAATTATTTATGTTACATGACACTAATGCGTACTTGTTCGGATTCTATGTATCCCATACTACATAGGTCCGAGGACAAGCCCTTAATCGTTCTTCATCTTGTAGGGTTCAATCCCTCGCCATGACTTAAACTACTACGGTAACTACTATAAGTATCCTAGATGTTCTATAAGTTACGAGCTCATGTCCAGACAGCCTGGAGAGGAATCCTATGTCATGACACGACGCATCGTGTAGAACCTATGGACAATTCAGCCTCCATCATGGGACATGATACAACCCGCAGTCACCATACACCCCATAAGCGTCGCCTGCGGTACGGACTCCTGGAGACATATCCACGTCATGACACGACCCATCGTATAGACAGCCTGTGAATACTCTCACGCCGTAGCTCCAAGGCCCTCATACTCGTGTTTTTCTCTTACTTTCATCACATTTTCACTATGTATCTAATCCTTAGTTATTGAATCATGAATAAAATCAATACCCTAGAGTTAGCATTCTCTCTATACCGGTCTTAATCATCAATTCAACAATACGACCCAAACTTGGTCCTTTTTTTTTCAATATCTCATCTCAAAAGTATTAATTCAATGTCGGTATAAGGGTTAGCTACCCTTTAGCTTTTAATTCCATTTCATGTTCATAGCATTTGAGTATTCATATTCATAAGATCTTTCATAATTCATCATGATATTTTATTTCACTTTCATATCCAATTTCATGCATACGATAAATTCATTTTCCAACTTGTCACATTCATAATTCATTTTTTTTCCACATAATTCTCTTATTCTCATTTTATCAATCTTAAGTCAAAAATTCACACTTTCAATTTTCCATTACCCAATCTCATTTCAAAAATTCTTTTAAACAAAATATTTATTTTTTCTTTTTCTAATTTAATAATTTATAACAAGTTCTTTCTTGCAAAATAGTCTCAAATTCTCATTTATACTAAGCCAAAAGTTATAGAAAATTCTTTATGATGTCTATACATTATTAGAGATTTTCCTAATATTTTTCTCAATTTTTATTTGACTTTAAATCTCTTAAAGTATAAAAAAACAAAAATATATATTTTCTCAACCAAACCCGAAGGCCAGGTTTCGAACCCACACACAACAGCCACATCGGTGCTACAGTAACCGCACTGTGGCGCCACCGAAGACCACAGAGTCCAAGGCGCCAAGACGAAAATGGAATGGGGTATTAGCCATATAGTTCACGTCCAGTGCTATTCGGATTTTTTTAAAAGAAAATGAAAAGGGCTCTGCCCAATTTCAAGCTGCAACCCAAGACCAGACCAGAGCCAGTAGCGCTCAGTGGTGCCACCGAAGACCAATAAGTCCAAGTGACCAACCCGTCTTAAGAATGAAGAATGAATTGGGTTGTTTTGATCTAGTTCTCTGTTTATTACTAATTTTTCATATTTCAAAAATGTTTTTAGTTCATTTTCTTCTCTTTTTGTATCAAAACTTTCCAGATTATAAACTATATAAATTTACAGTAAAACAGTATTTTTAAAATCATTATTTGACTTATAAACAATGCATTCTTGGTCCTATTTTATGTTCTATGTCCATAATTTCGACATTGAGAATGAATCACATTTTCACATAATTTATAATCAAGATTTCCACCAGAACAACTTCATCTCTTTATTTTTACTTGTTGTTATCCTACAATATTTTAGAACACAAATTTTCATCTTTCTACATTAGTGTTGCCTTAATTTAGACAATTAAAACTCCATGATGCATTTAATCAAACATTCGTCTCGTAAGCAAAAATTTCTCAACAAAGCATAATTCAAAAACATATTTCATGGCAACATGATAGAATCTAGCACATTAATCACAAATCAAATAGCAATCAATTTACCAAGCATTCTCTTTAGCTACACTTTTTCTCTAAATAAACAAACATGAGGCTAAATTACTTAGTTTTTCTTAGCAATTCTATCAATCCAAACCCCAGCATGATGTCTAAAGTAGAAGCATGAGAAATCACTCACCTATTTGGAGAAAAACGAATAGAAAGCTCCTAGAAATATCCTAGAATACACGAATGGATCCTTCTCCTCCTAGATTGTGCCACCAACGCATCTCCTCCTCCTTGCTTGTATGGAACCCGAGCTCCTCCCTCTTGCTCTTGGATGTGGGCCGGCCTCCCCTTGGATGAGCACACAAACACAAAAACTCCTGAATCTTTTACTCACAAAAAACTCTCAATCTTTTCTCACTCTAATCTTTTCTTTCTTAATCAATTTTCTAGTGTACTAGATGAGAAGAACTAGGGGGTATTTATACATTTTTTGAGTAAGAATAGATGGCTAGGATTAAATCAAATGGTTAGAGATCAAACGCTCAGATGAGTTAGGAAGTTGTAGCAACTACCCATGATGAGATAACTACCTCTCCACTAGCTCCATCTCTCCCTCTCTCTTGTCCACCATCCGGCCACACCCCCTAGGTCACTAGACACGTGCTAGTGCAATGCACGTGTCTCATCTAGTAGCCCTATTAATAAGTTGTACATGATTAGTTAATTTATTGTCTACCAATTTACATGTTATGACAATTAAAAGGTAATATAATTGGTGGGCTTCAAAATAGTGGGCCTTAAACCCATGGGTTATTAATAAAACACTTAATTAATTAGGATGGGCTAAATTAGAAAAATAGGCCTTAGGCTTTTTAAAATAGGCTTTTAGAAATTAAAAGAAGGATTTAAAATGATCATTTGTTCATGTTATAAAAGATAATTTTTAAGGAAAATGTACAAGAATTTGTACGTGCAAAATACGTAAAAATCAATAACTTCTCAATTAATTGTAAATAAAAATTTAGGATGTTACAACACTCCCTCCTTAGAATAATTCTGTCTCAGAACTACGCTTAGAGAGTGAGAAAACAGAACACAACAAGAAGAAAAGAAAATAAAAGAAGATACAAATCAAGCAAAGAGCTCAGGATGATCCTTCATCATCCTCTCCTCAGATTCCCAAGTAGCCTCTTCAACCAACTGATTTCTCCAGACTAATTTGACCATCGGTATTGTCTTGTTCCTCAAGATATTCTCCCGACGATCCACAATCTCAACCAGGAGCTCAATGTAACTCAGATCCAACTGCAAACCCTCCGACACTTCGGGCAAATGGTGACTCGGATCTGGAATGTAACCTCTCAGCATAGACACATGGAAGACATTGTGCACCTGAGATAACTCTTCCGACAACTCTAACCGATAAGCAGTTTTCCCAATCCGCTTCAATACCTTATACGGGCCTATGAACCTTGGGGCCAACTTCCCGTCTCTGCCAAAAAGAATCACACCTTTGCTAGGTGATACCTTCAGAAAGGCAAAGTCACCAACCTCAAACTTAAGGTCCCTCCTCCGGTTGTCTGCATAACTCTTCTGCCTACTTTGAGCATCCACCAACCTCTTCCTGATCAGAACGATCTTTTCAGAGGTCTACTGCACAATCTCAGGCCAAAACATCTACCACTCCTCCACTTCAAACCAACAAATAGGGGTTCTACACTTCCTGCCCTATAGAGCTTCGTACGGTGCCATCCGATACTAGTCTGAAAACTGTTGTTGTAGGCAAACTTTACTAGAGATAGATGCCTTTCCCAACTGCCTCCAAAATCTAGCACACAACACCGAAGCATATATTCAAGAATACGATTGACTCTCTCAGTTTTCCCATCAGTCTGAGGATGGAAAGCAGTGCGGAAATCCGTCTTGGTACCCAAAGCTACCTGAAGACTCCTCTAGAAATGTAAAGTAAACCGGTCATCTTGATCATACACAATGGTCAACAGAACACCATGAAGCCTGACAATCTGTCCAACATACAGCTTGGCCAACTTGTCCATAGACGAAGTGAGTTTCATCGCCAAGAAGTGAGCAGACTTAGTTAGTCGATCGACTATAACCCAAATCGCATCATTGCCCTTTGAACTCTTGGGCAAATCCGTGATTAAATCCATGCTGATGTTATCCCACTTCCACTCTGGAATAGGTAACAGTTGCAGTAAACCTCCAGGTTTCTGATTCTCGGCTTTCACCTGCTGACAAATCTCACACTTCGCCACAAATTCAGCCACATCCCGCTTCAAACCTGACCACCAGAAATGTAGCTTAATGTCCTTGTATATCTTTGTGCTCCCAGGATGCACCGACAAAAGAGTAGCATGCATCTCCTGAAGAATACTCTCCTTCAAGTCCGACAGATCTGGAACACACAGCCTCTCTCCAAACCACAACACTCCATCCCTGATCTGAAACTCGGATAACCTGCCTGCACCAACCTGCTCCTTCATCTTCTGAATCTCTGCATCTTCCCTTTGACTTACTATGATCCTTTCGTTCAGCATGGGCCGAAGCTTCAACTGAGCTAAGGATGCTCTCAAGCCTTGCAGAACAACTTCAACCCGATCCAACTCCTCTACAAGTTGCTTCTGAGTTGTAATCAAACTAGCCAGACTGATCTTACGGCTAAGTGCATCAGCAACAACAATAGCCTTCCCAGGATGATACTTAATCTCAGGACGAATGTCCTCAAGTACTTCCAGCCATCTCCGTTTCCTCAGATTCAGGTCCTTCTGCTGATAGATGTACTTCAAGCTCTTATTGTCCGTTTACATGTTCAGCTTCTCACCATACACATAATGTCTCCATTGCTTCAAAGCAAGATAATCGCAGCCAACTCCAGATCATGAGTCAAATAATTCTTCTCATGCGGTCTTAGTTGCCTAGAACCATATGCGATCACTTTCCCTTCTTGCATTGCGACACAACCAAGCCGACGATGTGAAGCATCGCTGTAGACATCATACTCAACACCTGCTTTAGGCAAAGCCAAAATTGGAGCAGTAGTCAGCAGACCAGTGAGCAGCACGTCTATCTGAGCATAGCCTTGAATGAACCTCTTGTAGTATACAGTTAGCCCAAGAAAACTCCTGATCTCCTTCACTGTAGTAGGCCTTACCCAATCTCTCACTGCCTCTATCTTCTGAGGATTAGTTGCCACTCCCTCTTAGAAAGGATGTGACCCAGGAATGCCACTTCAGATTTTCCAAAATCACACTTGGAAAACTTGGCATACAACTCCTGCTCTTGCAGCTTCTTCAAAACTACAGCCAGATGCTCTGTGTGCTCCTCCTCCGACTTGGAGTACACAAGGATATCTTCGATAAACACCACGACAAAAGAATTAATAAATGTCCACGGAACTCTGTTCATCATATCCATAAAGATTGCAGGTGCATTCGTTACTCCAAATGGCATAACTAAGAATTCGTAATGCCTATGTCGAGTTATGAACGCGGTCTTATGCACATCTTCAGCTTTCACTCAAACCTGATGGTATCCTGATCGAAGATCAATTTTGGAGAAAATAGCTGCTCCTTGTAGACAATCGAACAAGTCATCAATTCGTGGAATAGGATACTTATTCTGAACAGTGACTCTATTCAGCTCTCGGTAATCGATGCACATTCTCATCGATCCATCCTTCTTCTTTACTAATAGCACCGGTGCTCCCCAAGGCGACGGACTCGGTTGAATAAAGCCTTTCTCCAACAGTTCCTAAATCTGCCGTTTGATCTCATCCTGCTCCACAGGTGCCATCCTATACGGTGCCTTGGAAATGGGTGCCCTCCCTGGCTGGATAGTGATGCTGAACTCTACATCACAATGCGGGGGTAACCCAAGCAAATCTTCAAGAACACAGTCGGATAATCCCGAACCACAAGGATCTGCTGCACCTCCGTAGGAACCTCCCTCTTGCTGATATCTGCCACCAAATCTGAACATCTCTTCTTCCCCTGGAATGTGACTTCAGGACCACCTAGAGCCTTCACCGTTACTTCCTTGGTCTTGCACTCGATGTTCGCACTGTACACCGACATCCAATCAATGCCAATGATAACATCGGCCCCCAGGATATTCATCTCAAATAGATCAATCCTGAAAATTCTAGCTCCAATCTCGATCTCGCCGTCCGCATAGTACCGATCAGTGGTTAGAGTCTCTCCTGATGGAGTAGCTACTGCTAAGACCTTGCATGGAAAAATCTTCGATTCGACTCCCAAGACTTTAGCAAACTTAGGTGATATAAAAGTATGACAGGATCCAGTATCGAACAAAACAACAGCTTTCTTTCCATTCAAATAAAGTTCTCCTATTACATAACACACACTCGTTACATAACAGTTTACTAAATAAACAGGGAAAAGAGAACAACATAAAGAAAACACTTCTAAACATCTCCCCTCGTATGAGTGATGACGTGATACACTTCATCAGCGTCAGCCTCAGTCAAGGCAAATACTCGCCCCTGCTGGTACGACTTCTTCCCAACTTGCTATGTTGGTCCACTACGGGTGACATTCTGCGGCTTGGGGCATTGAGATTTGTAATGTCCCGTTTCCCCACAGTTGAAGCAAGTCACCACAGGAGGTCTCATCCAATTATTTTCGGGTCTTCCTGCTATGTTGACAGCATTTGCTCCTGTCGGTTTGAACCTTTGAGCTGATGGCTGTATCCTGAAATTGCCAGAAACCGCGGGCCTCTTCCCAACATGCCAATTTCTTCACCAGTTCTGAGCAGCATGAAACTGCTTCATATCTTCCTCCGTAGCTGCAGCTCGCTTGACCAACTGGTCAAACCTCCTAATACCAATGGGTATCATCTTAAATCTCAGACTTGGCCTTAATCCGTGCTCGAACTTCCGAGCTTTCTTCGCCTCGTCCATCACCAGTTCGGGCGCATACCTCGAGAGTTGAGTAAACCTTGCCACATACTCTCTAACCGACATACCGCCCTGCTGCAGTGCCAGAAATTCGATAGCCTCCTTCTCATGGACGTTAGATGGAAAGTAGTGACTGTGGAACTCTTCCAAGAATTCCTCCCAGCCAAAAGCAACATCTCCCATCGTCCGCTTCATGGACTACCACAAACAGTTGCATCCTTCTCGAACTGCAGTGCAGCCAACCTCACCTTGCTGGCTTCCAGAGTTTTCAAGACTATGAAGATAGTCTCGACTTGCCTGATCCAATTGTCAGCAGCATTTGGGTCTGACTTTACCTCAAACATGGGTGGTTTCATCCTCTTGAATGGTTCCACGAGTTTGATTGCCTCAGGTATTGGATTTGCAGGCATCCTCCCCTGGTTCCGATTCATGGCAACGGCTTTGAGAGTCTGATAGACTCTCGCTAACTCCGTTTCCAAGTCCAGCCTTTCTCCGCTTCTAGCTCTTCTTCCAGCCATATTCTGATGCAAAAGATCCATTAAATTCGAAGTAGAAAACATGAATTTAAATCAACTCTTCATTTCATTGAATTAAAACTTTATACATTCAAATTTAAAACATTTCTGACATTAAATGAAAGCAGTAAGAAGATACAACATTCTAGTTCCTACGGTTCATCTTGGCTTCTCGAAGCTCTTCCCGTAGTTCCACCATTTCTTCCTTCAGTACATCGTACATGTTCTTTCTCTTCTCGAGATCCCAAATACGATGACTAAGAGTTGCAATATTCTCCTTGCACTTCACACACTGGGCCTGTAGTAGCTCTGCTCTCTCCCTCTGAGTCTCTACTTGCCACTGAAGAGACACAATAAGACTGCTCGGAACTGGCTCTTCCTCATCGGAGGAATCATCAGATGAATCCGGAGGTGGAGTGATCTCTCGGGACTCAGGCCATTCCTCCTTAAATTCTTCGGGATCTTCTTTGTCGGAGTCTGCTTGTCCGGGGTAGTAGTCCTCTTCGACTATGTGCCAGTCATCACCACCAGCTGGGTCGAAGTGGTTAGCCATCTTGGAGAAAGAAGAAGAAGAAGTATAAATCACAGAGCAACACAAATGTAAGTGACTTACATTTAAATCTATATACTCAACACACGCTCTAATGTCCACTCTAGAGTGTCGTTCCTTATAAATTTGTACTACTTGGAAGCGTGGCTCTGATACCACTCTGTAACACCCCGAATTCCAAATAAGACCGAATTCAAAGTTCCACAGGATCTTTACACTTCTCTTCGTACAATTTTATAAGGAATTTAAAACTTTATTACATCAGAGTTACATTTTTAAACAGCGGAAGCAAAATTTACAACAATTATATGTATGAAATAAAATAACACTTGAATAGTTCTTTAAGCATCAATTCTTCCTTAGTCTTTTTCATTCACTTTATCCTGCATGGAAACTGTGAGCACGTCAGTTCAATCAACTGATGGATGGATATAATATATCAATTTTTCTTACTTAGAAAGCACACACTTTTCACAAACAAAGCTACGGGGACTATCCTATTGATGTCGTGTGTGAATGTGCACTTAATTCTCCAAGATCCTATTGAGTTAATGGAGTACAAGCAAGGTCCTATTTTTGCGAAATCCAAGATCCCCTCCTTAATTCTCCAAGAATACAATAAACCTTTGTGTTGTGCAGCGAAAGACGGCTGCACTCCACTTTTTTTAAATAAGCCGGAAATGAAGATTTAGGGTTTTTAAACACATTTGCAAAATAACCCCTTGAAAATATAACTTTACATAAATAGATCCCTATACTTGAAAACTTGATAAAACAAATTAAATTGAGATTTAAAAGAAAAATAAACACCTTATTTCCAGCCAGCACTGTTTGAAAAGTCCAGAAAATAGTTTTGCACTTTCATCCCTCAAAATGACAATTTTGCAAAAAGATCCATCTTTTTTTGTAATATTTGCAAATAGATCCAATTAATATCAGAAAAAACCTAGAAAAATAATAAATGATCTCAAATAATAAATAATGATTTTCCAAAAAATAAATTTTGGTTTTTGGACTTCCCAAGAAAATATTTGCACGTGTTTCGCACGTGTAAAAAGATAAATCTTCAGAAAAATATTTATTAATCTCCGAAAAATCATTTTAATTCATTTATAAAGCTTTAAAAATAATATTTAAAAATAAGGGGTACTACATCACTCCCTCCTTAGAAGAGTTCTGTCCTCAGAACTATTGCTAATAGGGTCCAAAACAAGAATAAACAAGGAAATCGAAATCTCATAAATGAACCATAAATTTCAAAACATTCACATAGAAGGACATTATCAAATAAAATAAATACAACTCAATCCAATAGTACAGTCATCCAAAGAAATACCATTACACAAATAAGATACAATCTTACAAAAAGCTCAGGAAAATCCTTCTGCATGCGATCATCTTGCTCCCAAGTAGCCTCCTCGAACGGCTGATTCCTCCACAGCACCTTGACCATAGGTATCACTTTGCTCCTAAGAACATTCTTCCTACTATCGACGATCTCCACAGGTTGTTCCTTATAACTCAAGTTCACCTGTAGACCTTCAGGAACCTCTACCAACTGATGATTCTGATCTGGCACATACTTTCTCAACAATGACATGTGGAACACATCATGCACCTGTGCCAACTCCTCTGGAAGTTCCAACCTATATGTTGTCTTGCCAAACCGCTCCATGATACTGTATGGCCCAATATACCTTGGCGCCAACTTACCTCCCTTACCGAATCTGATCACTCCTTTAGTCGGAGACACCTTGAGGAAAACTGCATCCCTAACCTCAAACTCCAAGTCTTTTCGTCGAGTATCAGCATAACTCTTCTGCCGACTCTGAGCCTCAACCAACCTCTTGCGAATCAGCTCAATCTGCTCTTATGTCTGCTGCACGATCTCAGGACCAAACATCTGCCTCTCACCAACCTCGTACCAACAAACATGTGTCCTACACCTCCGTCCGTAGAAAGCCTCATACGACGCCATCCCGATACTCGCATGGTAACTGTTGTTATAAGAAAACTCAACTAATGCCAAGTATCTCTCCCAGCTACCACCGAAATCCATAACACAAGCCCTCAGCATATCTTCCAGCACTCGATTCACCCTCTCGGTCTGACCATCGATCTGTGGATGAAAAGCGGTACTGAAATTAGTTCTGGTGCCCAAAGCTGCTTGTAGGCTCTTCCAAAACCTTGAGGTGAACCTTGCATCTCTGTCGGAAACAATCGACACAAGAACTCCATGAAGCCTCACAATCTGACCAATGTACAACTCAGCCAATTTCTCCAACAACCAAGTAATCTTCATGGCCAGAAAGTGAGACAACTTAGTCAAACGGTCCACAATAACCCAAATCGAGTCATTGCCCTTCGAACTCCTTGGCAAACCCGTGATGAAATCCATACTAATATTCTCTCATTTCCGCTCCGGAATGGGCAACGGCTGTAACAAACCTCCAGGTCTCTGATTTTCTGCTTTGATCTGCTGACAAGTCAGACACCTTGCCACAAAATCTGCCACATTCCTCTTCATACCGGACCACCAAAAGTGCTGTTTGATGTCCTTGTACATCTTCCTACCCCCAGGATGTATTGACAACAAGGTATTGTGTGCTTCCTACAAGATACTCTCTCTCAAATCTGTATTATCCGGAACACACAACCTCTCAACCATCCAAAGAACTCCATCTTGGACACGAAACTCTGATAGCTTGCCCTCTGAAACCTGTTGCAGCATCTTCTAAATCTCTGAATCTGATCTTTGACCTTCCACAATCTTCTCTTTCAAGGAAGGCTGCAGTCTCAATGAGCCAAAGACGCCCCCAAACCGTGCAGCACCACCTCGATACCTGCCTGATCAATCTCTGCTGCCAACTTGCTTCGAGTAGTGATCAAACTTGATAAACTACTCTTCTTACTAAGTCCATCAGCTACCACATTCGCCTTACCCGGATGATATTTGATCTCAGGACGAATGTCTTCCAATACTTCCAACCATCTTCGCTGCCGAAGATTTAGATCCTTCTGTTGATAAATGTAACGCCCCGAATTCCAAAAATACACTGAATTCGAGATTCCACAGGATCTTTACACTTCTTTCGTACAATTTTACAAGGAATTTAAAAACTTTTCACTTTACATCAGAGTTACAAGGAGTCTTTACACTTTACATTGTACAGTGGAAGCAAATTTACAACATTTAAATAAATGTACAACAATATTTGAATAATCTCTAAGCATCTGTGCCTCTTTAATCTTTATCATGTCATTTATCCTGCATACAAAACTGTGGGTACGTCAGTTTATTCAACCGACGAACATTATACACGGCCATCCTCTCTATGCCGGAAATAGTATAACTGATTTTCCATATTTAACAAACACAAACTTGTCACATATCAAACTAAAGGGAATACCCTAATGATGTCGTGTTGTGATTGTGCACTTAGTCCTTAATGCAATTATTTATATTATATGACACTAATGCATACTTGTTCGGATTCTATGCATCCCATACTACATAGGTACGAGGGCAAGCCTCTTAATCGTTCTTCATCTTGTAGGGTTCAATCCCTCGTCATGACTTAATCTACTACTGTAACTACGGTAAGTATCCTAGATGATCTATGAGTACAAGCTCGTGTACGGAAAATCTGGAGGGGAATCCCACGCCATGTCTTGACGTATCAAGCATGCATTCTGTGGCAATTCAGCCTCCTTCATGGCACACGATCCTCTTGTAGTCACCAAACATCCCACAAGCGTCGCCAAGATCTCGATCTTCTGGAGTAGTGCCCACGCCATGTCTTGACGCATCAAGCATGCATTCTGTGGATCACACCCACATCGTAGACTCGATGCCCTCATACTTGTGTTTTTCTCTCACTTTCATCACCTCTTCACTATGTACTAAATCCTTAAATTTAATGAAATTATGAACAAAATCAATCTCTTAGAGTTAGCCCTCTCACTACTACCGGTCTTATTTCTTTCATTTCACAATGACCCAAACTGGTCTTTTCAATATCAATAATCATAATTCATCACTTTCACTTGCCGGTGTGAGTTTTGGCTACACTCTAATTTTTAATTTCAATTCACAATTCATATGTTTGAGTTTTCATGCTCAATAACATTCTCTTTTCCAATCACAAGATTTCTAAATTATTCATGAGTCCATAACCATACATGGAATTCAATTATCATGCATGCATTTCATCAAATATTTATTTCCACATTAAAAATCATATCACCAATTATATGGTCAAAATGAATATTCACAACTCATAATTGTCACACTATTCTTCAATAAGAATAATTCATACCACTTCACTTCATATATTTTCTTTCTAGCACTTTATTTCATTCCAATAACTCCCATTTAATTTTCATAAGTCTCACATACTTTTAGGATAATAATAATATTTTTTTCATAATTTTTAATTATCAAAATCCACCCCCAAAAAGATATATTTTCCACAAATTAAACCCAGGCCGAGACCGGGTTTCGAACCAACAAACACAGGGAACCATGCCGCAAGCGCTGACCACTAGGCCGATCGCGCCAAGCGATATAAAAGGGGGTTAAGATCTTTAAATGCTCTTGGCTGAAGTTAATAAATTTTTAAATGCGCACAAAAATACATGGTGCTAACAGGAATCGAACCTTCGACCTGTGAGAAGCCCCACACACTGTAGCGATTAGAAGCCTTCCGACCACTTGAGCTATAGGCTCAGGTTGTCTCAGTACGATTCAAAATCTAATTAAATCAATTCTCTCTGTTTAATAGAACATTTCGATGTTCAAAAGCTCTCATTTGATTTTTGCTTTTACTAAACATACTGTAAATTTCCAGATTAATTATTCCCATAATAATTTATACTCCAGTAAATTAAAAATATTTTTTCAATAATTAAACATATATTTTTCATACCATTAGTTCGAATTATAAGCTACTACTATCACATTTCTTTTTCGACATTTCTTATCCAATTTTAACATCAATGATCTCTATATCAATTCTCTGTTTTTATTCATTTCACAAACCCACAAATTATAATTAAGTCATTCATTACAACATTGTCACAAAAAGATACATTCAAGTGCATGAAACAACATTTCGTCTACTAGTATTTGTATATAGTTTTTGATGCTAACAATGAGTTTTTCTTTAAGCAATCCATAACTATAATTATTTTACACACAACTTAAGTTTGATGATGGAAACACATACAAGCTATTTATTAATAATTCCAATCAACTAATAAGCCATTTTTCTAATTAAAATGTACTCTTACTAATCTTTTTCATGCATCATCATTTCAATTCAATTCTAGCATATTTTCTAATTAGAAACATGGAAAATAACCCACCATAATTGGAGAGAAATATAATTTGCAACACCTCCTAAACAAAAGTCCTTGCCAAGAGAGCGATCCTTCTCCTCCTCGATATGCACACGAGCCTCCAAGATGCCAACCCGAGCTCCAAAGATGCCGGCCTTCCCTTCTTGGTGCAACACAACTCTTCACACACAACTCTCAATCTTTTAACTCACTTGCTATACTACTAATAATGTATTTTATACTATAGGTCTTGGAGAATTAAATAGTACAAAAAATAACAAGGCTGGGGGGGGGGTGGTATTTATACTAAAAATTTGGGTAAATGGAAGGCTAAGATCAAACTAGGAGTTAGAAACAAAAGGCTAGGATTCAAGGAGGAGTTACAATAACCAACCATGATCAAGCAACCACCACCCATGACTCCACTTGAATTTCCTTTTCCCTCTAATCCCAAAACCGGCCTACTCACGGTGCATTTGCACGTGTACGTGCAATGCACGTGCATGCACTTGTCTTTATTTAACAAAAATTGTACATTATATTTTCTACAAAAATAATTTTTTTACAAGATGTTCTACATTACAAGTTGTAATTAAAATAGAAATAATTCATGGGCTTTAATGAATGGGCCAAAATAATAGTTTTATAAAAAAAAAAATTAGATTTGGGCTAACAATAAAGCTTATGTTTATTTGATGAAAAATGGGCCTTTGTAAAAATAATTAAAGAACACACATCATCCATAATGAAAAAAATAATTATAAAATTTCACACTACAAAAATTGCACGTACACACTACGTGCAAACTAAATAATTAATGATTTTCATAAATGAAAATTGGGGTATTACAATAAATGTACTTCAGGCTCTTGTGGTCAGTGTACATGTTGACCTTCTCACCATAAACATAATGCCTCCACTGCTTCAAGGCAATGATAATACCTGCTAGCTCCAAATCATGCGTCCGATAATTCTTCTCATGCGGACGCAATTGCCCCGAACCATAAACAATAACCTTGCCTTCTTGCATCAAGACACAACCCAAACCTCTGAGAGATGCATCACTAAAAATATCATAATCCTTTCCAGCTTGTGGCAAAGCTAAAATGGGTGCAGTAGTCAACCTCTCCTTTAACTCAAGAAAACTCGCCTCACACTTATCAGTCCATGAAAATGCCAGATTCTTCCGGGTTAAACCTGTCAAAGGAACTGCAATCTGAGAATAGCCTTGGATGAATCTCCTATAGTAGCCAGCCAAACCCAAGAAACTCCTAACTTCCTTTACAGACGTTGGACTGGGCCAATCCTTTACTACTTCAACCTTCTGAGGATCAGTGGCCACTCCCTCCTTAGATAGGATATGACCAAGGAAAGCCACCTCAAACTTCCAAAACTCACACTTCGAAAACTTGGCGTACAAGCTATACTCTTGCAATTTCTGTAATACCGCTGTCAAGTGCATAGAATGCTCCTCCTCCGACTTCGAATACACCAAAATATCGTCGATGAAAACCACTACGAAGGAGTCAATAAATGGCCTCAAAACCCGGTTCATCATATTCATGAACACTGCTGGCGCATTCGTCAACCCGAATGGCATCACCAAAAACTCATAGAGCCCATGACGAGTCCTGGAAGCTGTCTTACTCACATCTTCCTCCTTGACTCGAACCTGATGATACCCTGATCTCAAATCAATCTTCTAAAACACAGCTGCTCCCCAAAGCCTGTCGAACAAATCATCAATCCGTGGAAGTGGATACTTGTTCTGAATTGTCACCCTATTCAACTCCCGGTAGTCAATGCACATCCTCATTGACCCATCCTTCTTCTTGACTAACAACACTGATGCACCCCATGGTGAGGCACTCAGCCTAACAAGCCCCTTGCTAAAAAACTCCTCAATCTGCTTCTTCACTTCATCTTGCTCTACAGGTGCCATCCTGTATGGAGCCTTAGAAATCGGAGCACTCCCCGGCTGAACATTAATGCAAAACTCCACATCTCTCTACGGCAGTAAACCTGGCAAATCTTCCAAGAATACCCTAGGAAAATCTCTGACATCCGGAATGCCTTTGACTTCATCTGGAATCGCCATCCTGGATACCATTGCAGCCACCTTTGGAACTTTCTTCTTCCCTTGGAAAGTCACTGCGGGACCACCTGGTGCTTTCACTAACACCTCTTTCTGCTTGCATTCAATTGTGGCATCATATATTGCCATCCAATCAATTCCCACGATCACATCCACTCCTAAGACTTGCAGCTCAATCAGATCAATGCTGAATAATCTCCCTCCAATCTCGATATCACAGCCCTCGTAATATCGATCAGCAATCAATTCTTCACCTGACGGCGTTGCCACCGATAAAACCTTGCCTAGAAATAACTTAGGCTCCACACCTAAGACCTTTGCAAAATTTGGCGACACAAAAGTATGCGAAGAACCAGTATCAAATAAAACCTTTGCCTTAATTCTATTAACCAAAACAATCCCTGTTACATGAAGAATGGTACTCAATCTCCAATTATTCTCAGATAAAAGTTTTACTTATTACATTGAAATAAAAATCAAATCAAAACTCTTGCATACCCTGGATCACATCTTCTGAGTTACCCGCATCCTCCTCGGTTAACGCGAACACTCACCCTTGCCTCTGGAATTTACTTCCACCTGGACCATCCTTCCTCAACTGTGGAAAATGAGGCTTAGAATGTCCCGCCTGCCCACACTGGAAACAAGTCTGCTTTGCCAACTTAGGACACACTGACCTGTAATGATCTGCCTCCTTAAAGTAGTAACAAGTCACTTCCTAAGTTGCAGGTGCTTTCTGCATTGGACTACTGAACTTGACTTGCTTCGCTGGGAATCCTTTCCCACTCTGACCTGATGCTAGCCTCTTATTCCTGTTCCAGGTCTCTTGCTTCTTCTGGAACTGGTCCATATCTTCCTCTGTCATAGCTACTCTCCTGACCAGCTTATCGAACCTCCTTATGCCCAATGGAATCATTCTCGACCTCAAGTTTGGCCTCAAGCCCTGCTCAAACTTCTTGGCCTTCTTTGCCTCATCAACTATCAGCTCCGGTGTATACATCGACAGCTGAGCGAACTTAGTCTCATACTCTCGCACGGTCATGCTGCCCTGCTGTAGATTCAAGAATTCCGTCGCCTTCTTCTCCTGAATATCCAGGGGAAAGAAACGATCCCTGAATTATTCCAGAAAAGCCTCCCAAGTCATTTGCTGGTCCCCCAAAGTCCTCTTTACCGTTTGCCACCAAACACCAGCATCCTTTTCCAATTGCATAGTGGCCAACTTCACCTTATTGGCTGCCAGAGTTTCCAAGACCTCGAAGATTGTCTCCATCCGTCTAAACCAATCAACAGCCTCATTTGGATCGGACTGTCCCTCAAACACTGGCAGCCTCATCCTCTTGAAGGACTCAATCTGCTTGATGGGGTTAGCGTTAACCAATCTTGGTCCAGCCCCATGATTCTGATTCTGGTTCTGATTTTGTGCCAAATTAGCTGCCATTAGTACATTCAAAGTCTGATACACCCTGGCAAATTCGGCCTCGAGATCAACTCCAGTTCCTTGGGAACTTCCAGCTCCATCACCATTGTTACCAATGCTGGATCTGGGTCCAACCATTCTGAATACTGCAAAATGAGAGAAAAGTTAGAGCACCACAACACGATCCATATCCACATTAATACTCTCTGGCAAGGTCACAACCATACCCCAAAAGTAAAAACATCATGTTTCAGTTCTATGTGATACTCGCTCTCTAATGTCCACACCTAGGTACTCACGCTCTAGTGTCCACACCTAGGTTATTTTTTTATACTATGTTTATTATTACTATTGAAGCATGCTCTGATACCAATCTCTGTAGCGCCCCGAATTTCCAATATGATATCTTAGAAATACGTGGCACAATTCCCAGCATCACCTTCAAATGTAATATTAAACACAGCCAAATACCAATAAAATTTTTCAACTTTCATTACATTAATATTTACATAGCACAGCGGAATACAATACACCTTGAATTACAATTTTCTTTCCTATAACAATTTCTTTTACATCAATACATAACCCACTACACCACTTTAACTCATGCATCCAAATCCCAAGTTACAAGTAATTACCTGTAAAACACGAGGCTAGAGATAACCCTAACCCCCAAAACTAAAGGGGTCAGCCATAAAGGTGTGAGTGACATAAAACAAGCAACATAAGTAAAGCATAGATCTACCAACAACAGAACATAAACAGACGTAAATGAATATAGGAAATTCATGAAACGCGAAAACACAACAAGTGAAGCTAGACTAGGTATCAAGTGTAGAAAACAGGAAAAACACATGCATGAAACCAAATCAAGAAAACATAAATGCTATATGCTGACTCTCTAATGCGTACTTGTCGGAGTCTATGCATCCCACTCTACATATGTCCAGTGCAAGCCCTTAACATCTCCACATTGTAGGGTTTAATCCCCCGCTATGCAACTAATCCTACTATGATGACTACTACGAGATAAAGATAAACTGTGAGTATTAGCCCATACCCCGATAATTCTGGAGGTCAATCTCTATCCACAGATAATTCCGGAGACTATTTCACTCACACCTGGGAATTTTCGAGAATACCCCACACCGCAAGCGATGGCACCTCATCACACGAATACCACATGTGCGTTGCCTCGACCCAGATAATTCCGGAGATCAATCTCACACCACAGGTAATTTTGGAGACTATTTCACTCACACCTGGATAATTCTGGGAATTATCGCACACCGCAAGCCATACTGTGGTCCATAACCTATGTTCTCGTTCATCATATCACCACTAGTGCCTATCCTTATCATTTAGTTTGTTTTATTACTTTACGAAACTCCTAGAGTTGGTGTACCCTACCGGACTAAACTCAACAACTGAACAACTAAATTGCCTCAACAGGCCCAAACAAAAATATCTCAACTGCCGGTATACTAGGGTCACACACCCTCTAGAGACTCACAACCAAATATCCAAACCAAATCTTCCAATATAAATTGCTCAGTTAAACCACTTGAAAACATATGTTCAGTAGTAGATAAAGTATAGAGTAGTAACTTATAGATTAAAACATTTGGAGAATAAATCATTTAAAAGAACATTCAAATATGTATAAGTATATCAGTATCAGTCGACTACAAAAGCCATCGGTCGACTTTCCAGACAAAAAATCTAGTAGCTTTGAAAAAATAATTCTAAGTATTATAAGTCGACTATCAAAGGATCATAGGTTGACTGTCCAGAGCAAAAAAATACAATAACTTCAAAAAAATAATTCTAAGTGGTATCAGTCGACTGTAAGAGTCATCAGTCGACTGTCCAGAAACTAAATTTCAAGAAAAACTAGAGAACACAGCAGCCAGGTCGCGTCAGTTGACTGTATAGTCACACCGATCGACTGTGGACCTGCAGACTGCAGATTTTTGGTTGTGCACATTTCAACTGATACGAAATTCTACTTTATGAAAACGATTTCTACAAAAAGCATATTTCTTGTATGATCAAATACAACTTGTAGGACATATAATAGTCCATAAAACTAAATCAAACTACTTGAATTTATAAAAATAGCGATTTGTTAATTTCTTTCAAATAAAACATAAATTGTGCATATAATCAAAATAGAGTTTCTTAAAAATTAATTGTTCGTTGAAATAGCTTCGTATTTAGATCCAAACCATATCAATACCAAAATCTCAAAAGAAAATTCCCAATTTGGATATATTTCTTCAAACTCAACTAAATTCCCAATTTCGATTCTCAAGACATGATCTCTTGATTCATAACTTTTCTTCAAATTTCTCAAAACTGAATTACCATTACAAATCGCAACCATAATCAATTGATAGCATCACCATATCAAATTTGTATTCAACCAATACTCAAAAGTAATAAAAGTCTCATTTTTATTAGGTTTACGCATAAAATCCACCATATTCAATCAATCTAACATTAATCTAAAAGGAATAACCTACCCATGATCTCCCATAGGTCATTCATCAATCTCGAATTACCCACAAACAATTTTATTCATAAACAACTAGGGTTTCACAAGATCCAATTTTTCATCCATCCATCCAATTCATCAAGTACGTAATCATACTCAAACTCTAACATGCTTTCTAGTAGATGAAATACCACATAGAATATTTAAAGAACAAACAAAACAATTATATCTCTCGCATACAACATACACAAAACAAAAAGAAAACAAAACAAGTTACTCACCTCAAATGAAGAAGTCCAACCAAGTTAATGGAGAACAAGTAAGGTCCTACTTTTACGAAATCTAAGATACCCTTCTTAATTCTCCAAAAAACAATAAACCTTTGTGTTGTGCAGCGAAAGACGGCTACACTCCACTTCTTTTAAATAAGCCAGAATAGAAGATTTAGGGTTTCAAAACACGTTTGCAAAATAACCCCTGGAAAATGTAACTTTACATAAATAGATCTCTATACTTGGAAACTTGATAAAACCAATTAAATTGAGATTTAAAAGAAAAATAAACACCTTATTTCTAGCCGGAACTGTTTGAAAAGTCCAGAAAATAGTTTTGTACTTTCATCCCTCAAAATGACAATTTTACAAAAAGATCTTTCTTTTTTTTATAATATTTGCTAATAGATCCAATTAATATGAGAAAAAATCTAGAAAAATTATAAATGATCTCAAATAATAAATAATGATTTTCCACAAAATAAATTTTGGCTTTTGGACTTCCCAAGAAAATATTTGCACGTGTTTCGCACGTGTAAAAAGATAAATCTTCAGAAAAATATTTATTAATCTCCAAAAAATTATTTTAATTCATTTATAAACCTTTAAAAATAATATTTAAAAATATGGTGTACTACAATGAGAGCGGTGAGAGGGAGGCTGACAATATGTGCTGGAGGACGGCGGCAGCATTGACGGGAGCGACTTGGGAACAGTCGAGGACAGGGGGCGGCGAGGCTGGCGACGTGAAGAGGGAGTGGTGTTAGGTGCGGTGGACTAGAGGCAAAGGGATGGGGTAGTCGAGGGGCAGAGACAGCAATGGCGATGGCGGGATGAGTTTGACGGAGCAACACAGGGAGAAAGATGAACATGCTCGGGGAAGATGAGGGGTTAGGAGTAGGCGGTTTGTTATGAGGGGTAGATTAGGTTTTTTTTAATTAGAGTTTAGAGAAGTATATATATATAGTTAAGTGTGGGTTTGGGTTAAAGGGTAAGCGGGTAGGATCCAATAAGAGTTTGGGCTATAGGGTTTTTAATATACAATCAAATGTAATAATAATAATAACAATAATAATATTGATAATAACAATAATAGTAATAATTGTAATAATAATAATATACACATATCAAAATGGAATTCGAGTTTAATAGATGTATTAAAATAATCCAAACAGTAATAATATATAACATAAATAGTCGATCAATTAAAAATTGAAAATAAAGTTAGAATATACTACTATTAGATGTAAATATAATTTTTGATTCGAAAAGATTTTAATAGAAGGTCCAAATCGAATTAAAACAGTATGAATTTATAAATAATCAAAATGAATTTATAAATAATCAAAATATGGAAAATGTTCAGAAAACGGTACTTCACTGTGATTTTATTTATGGCACGAATGTTCACACACATACGTCAGGTTCCATCTTTCTTTGGTGTCAACAGAGTAGAGATTGCATAAGAACTTAAGCTTTCTCTAATGAAGCCCTTTACCAATAACTCGTTAACTTGTATTTTCAACTTAGTATGTTCTATCGAATTCATCTGATAGTGTGGCAAGTTAGGAAGACTCGCTTCCGGAACCAGATCAATAGTGTGTTGGATGTCATGTAGTGGGGGTAACTAGTTGGGGAGGTCAGCAAGAAACACATATGCAAATTTCTGAAAGAGATGATTGACTTGGGGAGGGATGGGTGACTCAAGTTTTTTAGGGGCTTCCCTCTCCGTGAGTAGAACGGTTGTCCTTTTGTCAATTTCTTCCATGAGTTCCTTTTCACCCATATAAGCTACTTCCATACCCTTGCTCGAGGGAGTTGGTGTTGTCACAGACGGATTAGTTTGTGGTTTCACAGGTATGAGTTTGATCTTTATTCCTTCGTGGTGGAACACACATTGGTTGGATCGACCATACATTGTCACATCGAGGCCATATAATCAAGGTCTCCCAAAAATTACTTGCCCACAACCATTTTGAGGACATCACACTAAATTTGTTCCTTGTAGGCTTTGAAATCTACAGTGATCAAACAATGCTGTGTTCCTTGAATGAATGTCGCATCAATCTAAGATACTTTGTATGGGTGTGAGTGATGTTCAGCTTTAAGCCCGATCTTGGTTAGGACTGTTGAAGAGACAGCATTGATGCTGCTTCCACTATTAACAATTACCTTACAGTTTTGCCACCTATTGTCGTGAAGGTGTGAAATAAAGCAGTGCGCTTCCAATCATCTTCTTATTTTGGTTGGGACAATGCACATCTGACTACATTCAAATGAGGTGATTGGATCGACCGAATACAGTTGAGATACTGGTCATCCTCTTCTTCGCCGAAGTTATTACTTTTATTAGGTTCATAGGAAAACTTATTGTCGGAATCGTCAACAATGAAGGTGGTACCTTCTACAATGTTGATTCTACTGGGGTGAGACTGTTGTTAGGAACATGGTCGTATCCCTTGCATTTATAGCACTTAGTGAGAAGATCAATCTTAGAGTAGTCTTTTTCAGTGTTGTTACCCTTGTCATTTTTAGGAGGATAGAGATTCGAGGTAGGTTTACTTGGGTAAGATTTTTTGGGGTGCTGAGAAGAGGACATAGATATAGAAGAGTCAGTGGAAGTTATTCTAGAGGAATAATTTCTCGAATCACTAGACATGTAGGGGGAACTTGCTTTAAGGGAATCCATTTTGAGGATAAGGGCATAAGCCATTGCCAAGCATTTCTATGAATTAACTCGTTTCTAATATCGGCTCGTAGTCCAGCTCTGAACCTAGAGATGACTTGTTCTTCGCTCTCTTTATCTAAAGTATTGCACCGAATGAGAAAGTCGCTAAACTTATCCATACACTTTTGGGTGGATTTTCTCCCTTGATAGAGTTGGTTCCATGAATCTAGCAATCGGGAGTGGAATGACAAGGGCTCATATCTCTCGGTGAGCTTCTCTTTCATGGTCTCCCAAGTGGTTATTAGTGTCAGGCCTCTGCCTCTGCCTCTGCGGGCATGTTCAAGATTGGTCCAATGTTGTTGAGCTTTACTAGTCAATTTTATCGTGACAAATTTGACCTTCAGGACTTTGCTCATGTCAAACCACACGAAGTAGTGGTCCATGGCACAAATTCAATCGAGATAATCTTGGGGTTCCATATGGCCTTCAAAGTGGGGAACATAAGCATTTATGTTCTTTTTTTATTGTTCGTCAGGATCGCGATCTTGATGTCGGTGGTCACGATCATTTTCTTGAGGGATCTCACGATGAAACTCAGGGGGAACATTTTGATTCAATTCCACTTGCTTAATCCTTTGATTGATATTAGGAAGAGTTGCTTGAATGGCAGCGAGAGTAGTGAAAAATGTCAGTGTTTTCGATTTCAGTTTGAAGATGGGCTCGCTGATTCTAAGATTCTTGATTGGGTAGTTTTAGAGGGACAAGAAGGGCTCTTCGGGATTTGTGATGATACTTTGAAGATACATTCACTAATGACGGAAAATTAGGGGCCGTGGGTACGTGTGCTTATCGAAATTTGGGGAAACGATACCTAAATGCACCTAAAATGATCCTAAATGAATGCAGAAATTATGACTAAATGATTCAAGAACTAGGGTTTTAAAACCTGGCTCTGATACCAAAATGATGTAAACTTAACCATAGGTAAAGAATTTTTCAAGAATATTAAAAGATTAAGTTTACCAACAAGTAGTGACAATTAAGTTAGAAAGTAAAACTAGTGATTGATATAATGGATTTTCAAGAAATTGAATAAGTTTAACAGTCCAAATTAAAATTCAAGCCTAACAATCAACAAATATACTTAAGTGTTCTTAGTAAGTAAGATATTCAATAATGATTCGTACACTAATTGGCAAGTAGAAGAACACACTCAATATTTGTGGATGACAGATGTGGTAGGGTAAAAATGGCCTGGAGGCCCTACCAGGGCCCAATATAGCATTCTAGTTCGGCCTCGAACCACCGCAGGGTCGGCGCCGAACCTCACGCTCACCACTGCAGAACTGGCCTCCTCGTCTCCGACGGGCTTCAGCGGTCCTCGGCCTCCGATCCATGACAGCTCCACGGGCTGTCCCCCCCTCTCTGGCGAAGCGGGGGGATGACCTGGCACCGCCTAGGCCCTCCGATTCTCCCAGAAGCACAGAAGACCCACGATCAGCCATGTCAGCTCCAAATACCACCCAGGGTTTTGCCACGTCAGCCCTATACCGCCCCTGGTATGGCCACGTCTGCCCTAAACCCCCTGGGCCTGCTGCCACGTCAGGCCCATGGGCTTCCGGGTTCAGACCTGGCCCCCAAGCGGATCCAAACCCGGTTGGGATTCCTTATAAATACTAGACCCTCACCCACCTTTTCAGGTAATCAATATTTTTCCACTTAAATTCACCTAGTTATTGCTACTCTCTCACAGAGACTGACTAGATCGTCGGAGGGTCCGCCACCGGGACAAACCCCGGTGTTTCAGGACCGTCTGCAGGTACACAAGACCTCGAATCCGAATCCTCTGATCCGAGCCCAGATCTCCGAATCACCCCGAGGTTGCCACAGGTTCTGCCCGGTCAGCCAAGGGTCGTCAGACGAGCAGCATTCTCCTTCAAATACAAATTGAGTCCGAACTCACACCTGGTGCATCCACACGTCTCCCAGAAATAAACCGCATCAGGTTGGCGCCGTCTGTGGGAACACTGCTTCAGAAGCCGACCCGAGCCCGACCATCGAGCGACCTCGACAGCCGAACTCCTATGGCTTCCAGAGGCCAGGGGGCTACGTCCTCCGTCAACCGACGGGACACACCCCTGCCAAACACCAATGCCGGGCCACGCGCATCAAGGCACGGAGATTCCCATCAGGGATCCTGGCGGAGCGCCACCCGTACAGTCCAGCCCGACCTACGGGGAGTAATCGTCAACCGACAGATTATCCGCAATAGGCGAAGGGCCGTTTCCAACCCGGCCCCGAACCATCCGAGACCGCCGCCCGAGGGACGGAGATCGGCACTCAGCCGCATCGGAAGGCAGCCTCCAGACCAACCACGCCGGATCGAGGGAGCCCCCGCCACTCACGAGGAGTTCCAAGACTTCCGGAGAGAAATTCTCGGGGCCCTCCGATGGACCCCCGGGAAGGAAACCCTCCACTCCCAAACGGGGTCGGATGTCGAGACCAGCGCATCGCGCCCTTCAACAAACCAGCCAGAAGGCGATGGCATACTCCTAAGACGCCTCCAAGAAATGGAGGATCGTCTCGATCATATGGGAGACGGCGACCGACGGGCGGCCCAGGAGTACAGACCTGTCCGACCTCCCTTCTCCGCCCCCATCCTCCAAGCAGAAATACTCCGGAACTTCCGACCTTCTCAATTCGAGACCTACGACGGCGAGGGAGATCCTGCTGATCACATAGAGGGCTTCAAAACCCTCATGATGATTCACAGCGCCTCGGATCCCCTGCTGTGCCGAGCCTTCCCGGCCACCCTTCGAGGTCCGGCTCGTGAATGGTTCTCGAAGCTCACCCCCGGCTCCATTTACTCCTTCGACCAACTAGAAGGCAATTTTCTTGCTCACTTCATCACCAGCCGGAAGGCGGAAAGGACCAGCGCCTCTTTACTTGGGCTCAGACAGATAGACGGAGAGTCCCTCAGAGTGTTCGTCCGGAGGTTTACCACGGAAGCAAGGGCGGTCTCCTCCCTTGATCCAGGCGTCGCCTCTGCGGCCTTTCGGCACAACGTCCGTCATGGACAGCTGAAAGCTTCTCTGGCGAAGAGACCCCCCATCGACTTTCCCGACCTCCTCAACAGGGTCGAGAAATACATTAGAGCAGAAGAGGCCCTTAACCCCAAAGATACCCGGGAGGCCATCGGGAAGGGAAAGAGGAAGGTCGAAGAGGTCGAACCATCAAAGAAAGCTCCGAGGGACGCGGGGGCCATGAAGAAGGTCCCGCCGGTCCCCCGCTTCGAGAGATACACTCCCTTGACCCATAATATATCCGCTATCCTCTTAGAAATCGAAGACAAAGGCATCGTCCGACTACCTCCCCGACCTAATAGCAATAGGAATCAAGACCAGCGCTTCTACTGTCGCTTCCACAGAAATCGTGGGCACGATACCGATCAATGCCGAGCCCTGAAAGACGAAATTGAGGAACTCGTCTCACAAGGGTTCCTCCGACAGTTCACCCGAGAAGGCCAACGGGATCTGTAGAACCCCGTATTTTCAAATATTATTTTAATTATTTGAAAATGAACTTTAAATGATTTTGAGTATTTGAAAAATATTTTCTAAAAGATTTATCTTGTGTACACGTGCAAAACACGTGCAAATGACTTTTGAGAAGTTTGAAAATTTTAGTTTTCCTTATGAAAAATCATTATTTATTATTTGAAAATTATTTAATATTTTTCCAGATTTTTCTGAAATTAATTATGCCTATTTGCAATTTTTGAGAAAAGAAGGACTTATTTGCAAAATTGACATTTTGAGGGTTTAAAGCGCAAAAATGCATTTGCTGGACATTCCGATCAGTATTTGTTGAAGTTTAAAAAAAAATATATTTTTCTATTAGATCCTAACTTAAATGATATTTGATTTAAATTTCAAGAATAGAATTATATATGCAAGATGTATTTTGGAAAGGAGTATTTTGCAAAAGAGGGAATATAACCCTAATATTCTATCCGGCATATATAAGGGAAATCCTTTTCCCAGCCGTCATTGAGAACTCACAGAATTTTGAGATTATTTTGAGGAGCAAAAAGGAGGATTCTTGGATCTAGCAAGGAGAAAGCTTTTGGCGGATTTTCATCAAATCAAAGGTGAGTGGTTTGTTTTGTTGTTTTGTTTTGCTTTGCTTGTTTTGTTTGTCTTGATTGATGAATGACGTAAGATCTTGTTATGCTTGTTTGTGATCATTATGCCATTATTTTGTTAGTCCCATTGAATGTATGGTATGGATCTTTTATTTGTTATGGAGGATGAGAACACTTGTTGATATTTGAACCATGTATGAGAAAATATTAAGATTTGTTGAGGAAATGTTGATCTATGAGATCGTATTGTTGGGAGACATATTAAGAATTGATTTTGTTGTGATTAGATAGTAAACACCTGGACCTTATGGTTGTAAATCAGATTTGGATTAAGTTATGGAAGACATTTTGTTGAGAAAAACCCTAATGGGAGAATTAAGAATTGAGATCATGAGAATATGAGATTGGAGAAATTGATTGATTGAGTAATGTAACCATGATGGAGATTATTGATAATTGTTTATTTGCCTGGATATAAATTAATTTTATGATCGATGAATCTTTAGAATACTCCCGTTTGATTTGTGTTCAGACCTATACTTTTTGTAAATCTGTAGCCGACAGTCGACTGGACTGCGAAGCAGTCGACTGGTACGAGCCTACTGTGTATTTTCAGTCTTTGAGTTTTGTTCGGGACAGTCGACCTAGACTGAGGTCAGTCGACTGATCCTCTGTTTGTGATTTTGTTCAGTCCTTTCGGGACAGTCGACCTATGACCTTTCAGTCGACTCAAATACTTAGATTATTTTGATGAGGACTATTTGAATTTGTCTCGGGGCAGTCGACTGATGACTTGTCAAGTCGACTGGTCATTCCTTAGATTATTTTTTGTAAAATGTTGGGATATGTCCTCTGGACAGTCGACTGGTCCTTTATGCAGTCGACTGGTCCTGAAGGATCTTTGTATTTGACTGTGAGATATTTGTTTAGTGTTTGATTTTAAGATGTTCAGTTAAGTATTTGTTTTTGAGATGTTCAGTTAAGAACATGATTTTGAGATATTTTGTTGAGCCACTTGTTAAGTGGAATTTGTTCAGATATTTGTTTTTGAGTCTCTAGAGGTAGGTGACCCTAGTATACCGGTGTTTGTTCAGTTATTTGTTGAGGCCCATCGAGGCAAATTTTCAGTTATTCAGATTTTTAGTCCGGTAGGGTACACTACTCTAGGAGATTTGTTCAGTAACCCAAACTAATAAGGACAGGCATTAGTAGTGTCATGACGAATGGGAACTTGAGTTATGCACCTCAGTATGGCTTTTGATGTAGGATTTAATCTCCTGAATTATCCAAGTAGTTAACTTGTGATGTGTGATTTATCTCCGGAATTATCCAGGTAGTTAACCTGTGATGGGAGGTATTTCTCCTGAATTATCCAAGTAATTATCTTGAGATGTGGGATTGAACTACGGAATGATCGGAGTCGAGGCGACGCTTTTGGGGTATTATTGTGATAAGGAATCTATGTTTAGATGTGGGATGATCTCCTGAATTATCCAGGGTAAAAACCTGTGATGTGGGATCAATCTCCGGAATGATCAAGCATGGGCAAATTATCATAGTCTATCTTCATCTCTTAGTAGTCATCGTTGTCAGCATGTAGTCATGATGTTTTCTTGAATCACTTTTATGCATTCAGATTTCCTGTTTTTACACACTTGGCTTTTGGTTTTGGTATCACCCATTATTCTTTTGTCGTACTTCATACTTTAGTGTTTAATTATTATTTGTTGAATATTATGTTTTAAGTTCATTTATGCTATTGGTTTGATTTGTTACCACTCACTTCATTTATGGCTGACCCCGTAGTTTTGGGGTTAGAGTTCAACTCTAGCCTCACATGTTGCAAGTTATTGCTTAGATTGGAGGTTGGATGCTTGAGTGGGCAGTTTGAGATAATTGGATTATTTAGTGATTGGTGTAAAACTGTAAAGGATATTTGAGATCATTATTGAGTTGTAAATAAAATATTAATGTGTGTTGAGATGTTTAGACTTCCGCTGTAATTGTAATAATTGTTGTAATAAAGAAGAAAAATTCTAGTGGTGTTGTTGGTGTTTATTGTTGTATTGAAGTGGATTGCTGGGATTTCGCCACTTATTTTCTAAGCTCTCATATTAGAAATTTGGGGCGCTACAGGATCGGCGAGATGATAGGAGCCGGAGACTTTCGCCTCCGAACCATACGTCGACCCACCTCCGTGAACAGGATCTCGGGTCCAAAGGAACCACGGATACGCCATTCATCTTGCACTATGTCCACGGGGGGCCGATGGGAGGAGGGTCAAATACACCCCGAAAAGCCCTCCTCCAAGAGGCGAACGCTGTCCAAAACAATCCCTCGTCCGAGCCACAGCCGGGGCCAGTCAGCTTCTCAGAAGAAGACCTCGAAGGCGTTCACCTACCCCACTGCGATGCCCTCGTCATCAGCCTCCACATGGCTAACTGCGAGGTGCGCCGAATCCTCGTTGACAACGGTAGCTCAGTTAATATTCTTTTCCTCAAAACCTTCGAGAGCCTCAAATTACCCGGTGGGAAGCTCAAACCCGCCGGATACCCGTTACATGGATTCTCCGGTGCCCCTGTCGCAATAGAAGGGATTGTTACCCTCGAGGTCACTGCAGGGTCGGCTCCTGTCGAGAGGACCGAATCCATGGACTTCATGATTGTCAACATCAAGGCAGCTTACAACGCCGTTCTCGGCCGACCCGGACTGAGCTCCCTCCAAGCGGTACCTTCGGCCTACCATCTAAAACTCAAATTCCCCACCCCCCAAGGGGTGGGCATCGTCCGAGGTGGCCACGAAGTCGTGCTATATGACTGCCGTCGGAGAGGGTATGTTCCCTCTCGACGCCGCTGAACTCGTACCCGAGAAAGATGGCCCAGCTCCCGAGCCTGTCGACGAACTAGAAGAGGTCCCGTTCGACGCCAAGGATGAATCAAAGTGGTTCCGGATAAGCCGCTCGCTCACCCAGGACTTGGAAACCTGTATCATCGCCTGCGTCCGTCGCAACGATGATCTCTTCGCTTGGAAGCCTTCCTGACATACCAGGGATCTCTTCAGTGATTCTCAGCCCGTGGTCAACCAGATCACCGGAGAATATGAGGCCCGCGATGATCGCATGACTAGGTACCTCGCGGCAGTCAGGCGACCCCTGGCGTCCTTCAGCTGCGCCACAGTTATCAGAGTCCCCCGGGAACAGAACGCTCAAGCAGACGCGCTATCCAAACTCGCCCCTTCCTCCTTCGAGGGTCTCGATCAGACAGTGCTCATAGAAGTCCTCTTGAAGCCAAGTATCGAAGACCAGGAGCCGGAGGCGATATGTGTACAAGACGATACCAGCCCTGGACCACTCCCATCCGAAGATTCTTAATCGACGCCGAGCACCTAATGAGGTTCCTAGAAAAGCGAACATAGGGTCTAACTTGGCTCATGTATGAAAAACCCTTTGTAATCTCTCATGCGTAAAGGGCGGCTTCGACGACCCCCCTATCTGGTATGAAAGGAATCTCCTTTTTGTCAAACTCCAAATGATTCGGCAGATCCGACTTAAATGCCGAACATCGGGATAGGCCCCCAAACCCTCACTCCGGTATCATCCCCAGTGCCTCGGTAGGCCCAACCCAGCTTCGTGCCAGGGGCTCATCCTAAGGCTCCGCGTTAATCCCTCACGGATCGACGGAGCCGAACCACGCCTCCGCCGACATTCACCGCATTCCTAAACAAAGCAAAGGGGAAAAAGAATTCTTTATTCATACCTTTAGTTGATTATGAGAAAACAAACAATGACCGTTACAGGACCGCTCCACTCATCTCAAGCCGAAGGAAGCTACCATCTTAGGGCCCCTCGGGTCCAACAAAGGGCGGGACCACTCCGACCGAACGGCTAGAAACCCTCTCCCCATCATGACGGTCCATCGGCTCAGCCACGGTCGACGCACCAGCCACGGAGCTCTGGGCATCCACTGGTCGCATGCGCTCCAGCAGGAGCAGCGCAGAAGGAACTCCCTCCGCTCGCCGACCCACGGAGGAAGAGGACGAAACGCCCAACATCGTCTTGTAGCGGTGTATCTCCATCTCCTTCTCCACTATGACATCGCGAAGTAACCTCTCGGATGGAGGCCTCTGCACCGAGGCGTTCGACATGGTATGTCCAAAACCGACGCCTCCGAGGTTCCGGTCCACCATCGCCCTCCTCAGCCGGCTCGCCTCCTCACTCAAGGCCTCAGACTTATTCCGATAATAGTTAAAAGCCGCGTCAGTGTCACGAGCCCCCTTTCGGTAGCGAACCAACGTGGCCTCCAGGGACTCAACTTTGCTCCGGAGCCACGCCACGTTGGAGCGATGGGGGTCCACCTCGAGAAGAAGAGCCACAACCTACAAGAAAACCAGCCAACTCAAAACGCATAAGCAAGGAGGACTGGAAACATCCGGAGTCAGAACACTTGGCCGGTCAAAAAATCCATTTCTATAAATCGAGTCGCTTCTTACAAAAAATGCGGTGGCCAGTCCGCGGGAGGCAAATACAATCGGAAGAGGGAAATAGAAAAGCAAAAAGTTATACAACGTGTTTTCCCACCTCGGCATCAACAGGCGGTTCCACGAGGGGGTCGACGGGCAGATCAGGAGCAGGCCCTTCTTCGACAGGGGTCTTCGGTGTCCCCTCGACCTCCATGTCATACTCGAAATTGGACAGATCAAGGGTCGGGTAGAAGTGCCTCACGTGGCTGATTGCCCTCGCATAACATGAATCTTGAGCATTGATCACCAGGAGCTGACTCGTCTCTGTCAGCTCTTTCCGCTCCTTGGCAAACTCCTTCTCCTGAGCCGCCATCTTCTCAGCCCATTCCCCCTTCTCCTTGTCGAAGGCCGTCTTCATCTCTTGCTCCCTCTTCTGAGAGCCTTCGAGCTCTGTCTTCACCTCCTTCGTTGCCTGCTCGGCCTTGTCCGCCCGATCACGCTCCCGCTTCAAAGCAGCCTCGTAAAGGTCCCTCACGTGGGCCCCCTGCACGGTCGCCTGCAGCCACCAAACACAACTAAGGGAACCTCCTCTACACAGTAATCACGGGACAAAAGAGGTTGACAGACTTACCAGCACATTGGCCTGTGCGAGGCGAGTATACGCCTCATCCAGGGTCTCAGTCTTCATCTCCGAACGATCCCGGGGGGTCGCCAACTTACTCGCCACCTCGACAGCTTGCCGCCCTCGGGTCAAACAGTCTCCCTCACGGATCGACCAACTCGGCACCCACGGTCGCCGAAGCCTCTCCTCTATCTCCGGATCCGCCAGAGATCCCTTTCCCTTATCAAGATCGGTGACCTTGCCCTGGTCTGGACCACTCTGAACCACCGCGTCCTTGACCGTCTCCGAACGAGCCCTTTTGATCCGCGGCTGAACAGGGGCCTCGGAAACCCCCGGGGACGACCCCCTCGTCTTCATCTTCTTCCTGGCCTCCTCCTTCTTCATTTCGAGCCTTTTCGCCTTAATCGACTCAGGATCCATACCTGCAAAAAGATCCAGTAAGGGCAATGAGCACAGAGGAACAATGAGGACAAAAAGAAAGAAACAACTACATATGTAGATCGGCCGGGCTCAGTCCGGCATTCACCAAGTGGCCCTCGGTCACCTTCGCCCAGTCGATGCTATATGACAAACGGAGGCGCTCAACGAACCCCCATTCCTCGGCGGTCAGGTCCCTCGGCTTCGGCGTTTTATAGCTCGGCTTAAGGTGGTTCCACCGAGTGGGGATGTCCCAGGATTCCTCCCTCCAGATCACCAGATACTTCTTCTTCCACTCCTTAATGGAGTCCGGATGACCGTGGACAACTTTCCCCTTGCCCCGGGGCGAAATGTAGTAGATACCCTCAGCCGACGAGCCGATCATCATCATCGCTCGGAAGACATTCAACCGTAGAGGTACCCTCTGCTCCTCGCACAGCAACACGAGGCAGATGATCTGCTTCCAAGAATTGGGTCCGTACTGCATCGGCGCCAAGGTCGCCTAGTTCAACACCTCGCGGACGAAGGGATGAACAGGCAGCCTCAGACCGGAGATAAAGGCATCCACGAGGAAGACGCAATACCGATCCGACAGAGGGTCGGTCGGTCGAAGAGCGGAGCTCGGCAGCATGAGCTTGTAGCTGGACCCTATATGGTACGCCGACCGCAAAGCCTCCAAATTACCTGCCTCCAGAACGGTCGGAAGTGCGTCCACGATCACCCTCTTCCGGCTCGGCGACGACGGTTGGACCCCACACGCCTCCTTATCAGAAAGATCGTCGGGGTACCGACGGAACGGCTTAGGCTGTACAGATGACCCTGTCCTTAAGTTAGCAGGCACCTGACTCGAGCCCCCTATCCTCGACCCCTTCTTCTTCGAAGCCCTCTTTTTCTTCTTGGCCCGTTCCGGGGAGCGGGTAGATAATCGACCCAGACCCGTCGGCAGGGAGCTCGAACCCACGCCCTGACCTCCTACCTGAGCCCCTTCGACTCCCCCCTCCTCTCCAGGAACCAGCCCTAGAATCTGAACTTCGGCGGAACTGCCGTCCCCTCCTCAGAATCACTACTCTCCACAACAAGAAACCTTCGAGACCGCAGCGGCTTCACCTCATACACGGGCTGATCGTCGCCTACAGACTCCCCCTCGAGATCAGACTCCTCCCACGAAGTCGGTCTAGAGGCGGGTTTTGCGTTCCCCCCAGACGTCGACGCCGACAAGCCAGACTGAGCCCTATCCATCTGTGCCTAAACTAAAACAAACTTACCAACAAACCGGGGGTCGCTTCGGAAGAACGAGCCTGGTACAGCGAACGGTAGGGACGAAGACTGAGGTATTGGGAGATTTTTTAGAAAAAGGAAGAGGCGAATAAGAAGGGAACGATAGGGGGAGAGGAGGGAACATTTATAGAGGGGAGAAACGACTCCTCGATTTCTGCAATCACTGTTCACCTATTGACGTGTAGCGGGTGCCTGGAAAACCACGCCACGTCCTCGAAATGTGGGCCGCTGACGTCATCCGGTGCCAGGCTAGCAACCAGACACAGGGGTCGGACCGGATAAAGTACTCGGCGGAAAATTTTCTCTTTAAAAGATTTAAGGCTACATGGCTCGGTCAGCTCCCCTCTCACCTGCGAACAACTTGGGGCTTACAGCCTCGGCAGCCGAAAACCCCAAATTGTTCCCGGGTGGCAGGAAAGCCACCACCACCTGCGCCCTGGGTTCCAGAGATCGGTCGACTCCTCTCTCACCCTCGAACAACTCGGGGCTTAAGGCCTAGTCAGCCGAAACCCCGAATTGTTCGCGGGTGGGAGGAAAGCCTGCCATCACCTAGAACCCTAACAAAAAGAAGATCGACCCGCATATCCGAGGTTCTTCACCCCCAGATCCAGGACACAGGTGGATACCCCTCCCGTCCTGATCTTTCTCGGGCCAGGCAACCGTATAGGGGTCGTCTGACCCGAAAAAGGATCCGGACTGCAGAGTCGCCACCGATTCAAGGTCCATCGGCGCTACAAAGCTTATCAGAAGAGAGACGCCTGCCGAAGCAGACACCTCAGATGGCCATTGAACCACCCTTTGCTGTGATCAAGCCCGCTAGGGGGGGAGAGGTATTTATAGCCTCCCCCAAAGACCAGCCTTTATGACATTGGGAAGGCCAATCGACAGAAGCCCATGCGCCACCTGCGTTCAGGCTGGCGGCGTCATTTAATGCCCCTAGAAAATTGGAACATCACACGGATCCCGGAAGCGCCATCAAGAATCCGCTAAGACAACAGGCCACGCGGCTCAAACCTTCTTCTCAGGAAGAATCACCGGCTCGCCATCACCCTTGCCGACTCATAATCCCTCGTCTTCTCGAGGTTCGGTCGAGCTCCAGGGTACTCTTCTCAGGAAGAAACAACGGCTCGCCATCACCCTTGCCGACACATAATCCCTCGTCTTCTCGAGGTTCGGTCGAGCACCAGGGCCTTCTTCTCAGGAAGAATCACCGGCTCGCCATCACCTTTGCCGACTCATAATCCCTCGTCTTCTCGAGGTTCGGTCGAGCACCAGGGTACTCTTCTCAGGAAGAAACAACGGCTCGCCATCACCCTTGCCGACATGTAATCCCTCATCTTCTCGAGGTTCGGTCGAGCACCAGGGCCTTCTTCTCAGGAAGAATCACCGGCTCGCCATCACCCTTGCCGACTCACAATCCCTCGTCTTCTCGAGGTTCGGTCGAGCACCAGGGTACTCTTCTCAGGAAGAAACAACGGCTCGCCATCACCCTTGCCGACACATAATCCCTCGTCATCTCGAGGTTCGGTCGAGCACCAGGGCCTTCTTCTCAGGAAGAATCACCGGCTCGCCATCACCCTTGCCGACCCGTAATCCCTCGCCAAGCTCGAGGTCAGGTCTGACACCAGGGTGGTCTTCTCAGGAAGGCCAACGGCTCGCCATCACCCTTACCGACACATAATCCCTCCTCATCTCGAGGTTCGGTCCGGCACCAGGGTACTCTTCTCAGGAAGAAACAAACAGCTCGCATCACCCTTGTCGACACGTAATCCCTCGTCATCTCGAGGTTGGGTCGAGCACCAGGGTACTCTCCTCCGGAAGATTCAACGATTTGCCATCCCATTTTCACGACCAGGAACACTCCTCCCAGGCTAGCTCCCGCACCCCCGCAGGAGTGGGGGGCTTGTGTGGTAGGGTAAAAATGGCCTGGAGGCCCTACCAAGGCCCAATACAGCTCTCACTCAAGAAAGGTAAAAATAGCATTCTAGTTCGGCCTCGAACCACCGCAGGGTCGGTGCCGAACCTCACGCTCACCACTGCAGAACTAGCCTCCTCATCTCCGACGGGCTTCAGCGGTCCTCGGCCTCCGATCCATGACAGCTCCACGGGCCGCCCCCCCTCTCTGGCGAAGCGGGGGGATGACCTGGCACCGCCTAGGCCCTCCGATTCTCCCAGAAGCACAGAAGACCCACGATCAGCCATGTCAGCTCCAAATACCACCCAGGGTTTTGCCACGTCAGCCCTATACCGCCCCTGGTATGGCCACGTCTGCCCTAAACCCCCTGGGCCTTCTGCCACGTCAGGCCCATGGGCTTCCGGGTTCAGACCCGGCCCCCAAGCGGATCCAAACCCGGTTGGGATTCTCTATAAATACTAGACCCTCACCCACCTTTTCAGGTAATCAATCTTTTTCCACTTAAATTCACCTAGTTATTGCTACTCTCTCACAGAGACTGACTAGATCGTCGGAGGGTCCGCCACCGGGACAAACTCCAGTGTTTCAGGACCGTCTGCAGGTACACAAGACCTCGGATCCGAATCCTCTGATCCGAGCCCAGATCTCCGAATCACCCCGAGGTCGCCACAGGTTCCGCCCGGTCAGCCAAGGGTCGTCAGACGAGCAGCATTCTCCTTCAAATACACATTGAGTCCGAACTCACACCTGGTGCATCCACACGTCTCCCAGAAATAAACCGCATCAACAGATAATTTAGATAATATTCTAGAGATGATAGGCACTACCACAAATAATGGAGGAATTGAACGAAATTACTGGAGTTTGATGCCACCACGGATTGAGAGGAAGAAGATGTTGGACTTGGATCAGATCCAACACCAAAACAGCAAACAACAATATTGGATCTAATAGAAAGTACTGCAAGTTATTGTTAGCCTCACACAAAGATCCGATTTCTTTGCACGAACATACCATCGAAGCCTACCAACCAAAAAAAATTAGTTCAGAGATGATCTAATCTCACTTGCGCTCTATGTTTGCACTCAGGAAGAAGGAGAAGGAGGCAGGGGTCAGGACAATAGCTTGCGGAGGGGTGCGCCAGTGGTCTGCGGGGTGCTGGCGGGAGACGACGATAGTGAAGAGAGGGGGGGTCGGGGTAGTTGGATGAGAAGAGAGGGAGCGGGGTGGCTATGGTGTGGTTGGTGGTCGGTGCGAGGCGGTCGGTGCGAGGCGGTCGGGTGGTGTTTGCGGTGAGGGAGGCCGCGAGGGTGGCGATCAGGAGTATGGTGATGGAGGAAGACTCAGGAGTGGGTTTCTGGATGAGGAAAGAGAGAGAGAGAGAGTGGGTGGGGGTATAGGGATGGAGATGGAAGTGCGATCTACGGTTTCTCACAAACCCTAATGTTCTCTCAATGTTTCACACAAAAGAGAGGAATAAAGAGTAAAACTCAATTACACAATTTTTTTTAATCGATCAAAGCATATGTTCTCATAAATCTATGGCCTATATATAGGCTCAAACAAATCTCAAAATAAATCTCCAAAATATTTTCAGCGTGTAGAAAATAAGGTGCAAATAGCCAAACTACTGCATAGTGCTCTGGCTTTAACCACAAGCTTGTACTATATTACTACACATAGAGAGAGGCACAACCTTAATTCTTTTCCTACATAAGGTGTACAGACTAAAGAGCAAGATAGCTAAAGAAGATTACTATTTAATCATAAATAAAGGCTATGAAAAATTATAGGATATGCCCAAAAGAAAGTTAAGCTATCATTAAATAGTAAACAAGAACTTATAGGTAGTTATAGTAGACTTCAAAGCAAAAAATATACATCGTATATTTACAAATACCAGGCTCTGATGAAAATTTTTCGATCACAAACACTCACAAAGAAAAAGAAACAAATGCTTACAAAGAAAACTAAAAAGCACACAAACTTAAACAGAAAAAAGGAAGATTACAAACTTCGATGCCTTACGGCAATAGACTTCGGGCCTTATTTACAAGTCAAAAGGAAGATGCGTCCAGAGTCTTCTTTTGGTAGTGGAGATGTGTGTTGGAAGGATGAGAAGAAATTGTAGTGGAGTTGTGTGCTGGAAGGATGAGGAGGAATCTTTGGTAGGTGAGAGGTCTCTTTCTTCTTTTCTTTAGTGTGTTTCTTCTTTTTTACTGTGTTCCCCTATCTTTTCTTATCTTTTTGGTGGGGTCCAATATTCTTCAATCATCATTTTCTTCACAAGTAACCATATCAGAGTCTACGGATACGTTTCCATCGTTTAATGCTTGGTTGATATTTTTTTGCTGTTCCAAATATTTAAAAATGCCTCCCAAATTTTCCAGAATTGGATGAACTGTATATTTGGCCATTTGCAATTTGTAGTAATCCATATTGACGATATTTTGATAGTCGAGTTGTGTGCTGGAAGAGGCAATTCCTCATTCAGACAAAAAAGAAATATTTGGTCCTAGGACTACAGGTCCATAAAATAATAATTTTATGGGACGCCAATGTCCAATAACGCATAAGGTCCTAGGACTACAGGTCCAAATTCCTAACATACATAAAAACATAACACTTTATTCTTTTGACTTTGGTTTACTACCCAATGTCTTAGAAGCAGATTATTTTTTGGGAATGGATAATCTCCGCTTTTTAGAACCATTTAATAAGCATTACCTCCAACTTGATAATCGTCTCATTCCTCGTGTTCCTTTAACAGCCTCTTTAGCCTACCACTATACACCCGCAGCCGAGCATGGTGAAAATCTCATCACTTTAATTTAACAAACAACACAAAAGGTTAACAAATATCAACTATATCCATCTAATGAATTTGAAACCTTGGTACATAATATGCTAGAACCCTTATACTCTAATAATCCATTAAAATGGTTTGATAAAAGTCCTACATACTGCAAAATCGAGCTATTAGAAGAATACCAAGATACTAAGGTTCGAGTAAATAGTATTATGGTTTCTCCAATAGACAAAATAGAATTTGCCAAGAAAATACAAGAATAACTAAACTTACAAATAATACAAAAAAGTTCGAGTCCTCATTCATCACCTACATCCTTAGTAAGAAATCATGCAAAAATAAAATGAGGAAAATCTAGAATGGTAGTTAACTATAGAAAACTAAATAGCTGTACAAAATTTGACGACTACTTTATTCCCTCTGCTGAACATCTCATTAAACAGATTCAAGGAGCAAAATACTATAGTAAATTTCATGTTAAATCTGGTTTTTGGCGGATAAAACTTGAAGATAACAACTCGATAGAATTAACCGGATTCAGCTATCCACAAGGACACGTCGAATGGTTAGTAATGCCCTTTGGTTTAAAAAATGCCCCCTAAATAATTTAGAGATGATCTCTATATTTCGCCACTTGCCATTTGTAGTTGTCTATGTTGATGATATTTTGATCTTCTCTTCTTCAGCTGAAGATCATAAACAACATATTTTAACAGTTGCTCAACGACTACTAAAACATGGAATAATTCTTAGCCCTAAAAAAATAGAATTATTTAAAACAGAGATTGATTTTTTTAGGAAAGTACATCAAACAAGGAACAATTGGATTACAACAACATATATACTAAAAAATAAAGGAATTTTCTTAAACATTTTCTACTTTAAAAGAACATCAAATTTTTTAGGATTACTAAATTATGGAAGAAAGTTTATTCCTAATTTATCTTCGAAAGTTCAAAATCTTCAACAAAGGCTCAATGACGAACTAGCTATATATAAAGCTTCAACTGGTGAACAATCTAGAAGACGGAATACTGATAATATTTCCGTCCTATTATCTGAAAATGAAAAAGGGAAATTTCAGAAATAAAAAACCTAATATAAGATAAGAAAATCCTTTATTTTCCCTCAGACACTGATACTATAACACTTTAAACAAAGGTTTCTGATCAATTTTGGGTAGGAGTATTAGTTGCCAAACATAAAGAAATTATTGTCTACACCTCAGGAAAATTTGACAAAACACAAGTTAAATACTCCACGTATGATAAAGAATTACTTGCTATAAAATTATCTTTAAAAAGTTTAAAGATTTTGTTATATGGAAATTTCTGCATAGAAACAGATAATAAATTGGTCGCACAGTTTCTTAAGAAAAAGACGTTTAACAATCCTAAAGATAATCATAGAAGAATTAGATCAGCAATATATTTAGAAATATTCTCTTATGATGTCAAATATATTCCTGGTTATCCTAACTGTGTTGCTGACTTTCTTACCAGTCCATGAGCTACTCGAACAGATGAAGGGACAAGAAATCTGGCAACAAACCAGGTCAAAAAAAGCGCCAAAGTCTCTACAGAGACTGGAACATCTTCTACTCTCACAGGAGAAGATTATTCAGCAGCCCAACAGGAAAAAATGGTCCAACAGACCGAAGACAATTGCCTTGCTCCACATAGCAAAGACAAGGCACTTGTCTCTACGTAGAAAACAAAGGTAATAGCTTCAACAGGAGACCGTAAAACTTTTGTTCCACTGAACAAAGGAAAAATATCAACCTCAGCAGAACCGAAGAAAATATTTGCCCGAAGAAAATATTTGCTGCATCAATCGTAAGAGATTGGTACAACATGGAAATGAAAGCCCATGACCCAAATCTTTACAAAAAATTCAATGACTACTTTAGATCTATTCAGTTAGCAGATTATAGATCCGTCGATTTCTGGCTCACACAGCTAGAAAAAAACTTCCTTGATAAATAAAGAGAACTATTTCAATATAGAAAATGCTAGAATGAAACACAAGAACTGATTTTAAAACTAACATAGTTCTCTTCAACTACAAAATCCGAGGCCCTCTTGATAAAAATGAAGCATCACTATTTACTGGAATCACTCCTGAACAGCGAAATTTACAACTAATTTTCTCACAAATGGATACAACGGATTTAGTAAATCTGAGGACTCAAGACTTTTGGATTTATTAAAACCCTTAACATAAATAATGACAGAAACAAGGAGTTAGAAGCAGAGATCACTATACAGTCAATGTCTCGATGTATCAGCAAAATCTATTAGATTATATGAAACTTCTAAAGTTCTTTAAGCAACTAGAAGACATAGAGATAACATCTTTCTTTACAGTTGAAGATGTTATTTAAAGTATAAATGACAAGTGTCGACTTATTGCCTTTTTTCATGATATCCCAAAATATCAAAAACATATTCGAATGGGGATAGTTCATGAAATTTATGTCAATAAAAATAGTTCAGAAGAATATGCTAACTGCATACTAGAAGTCTATAAAATCAAACGGTGAACACATATCAACTATATCCATCTAAAGAATTTGAAACCTTGTTACATAAAATGCTAGAACCCTTATACTCTAATAATCCATTAAAATGGTTGATAAGAGTCCTACATACTGCAAAATCGAGCTATTAGAAGAATTAGACTAGCAATATATTTAGAAATATTCTCTTATGTTGTCAAATATATTTCTGGTTATACTATGTTGCTTATTTTTTTACCAGGCCAAGAATGAAGATTTCCACCAAAGGTTAAACGAGCTGCTCGAACAGATGAAAAGACAAGAAGCTTGACAGCAAACCGGGTCAAAAAAGGGATCAAAAGTGTTCATAGAGACTGGCACATATTTTACTCCCACAGGAGTAGACTATTCAACAGTCCAACAGGGAAAAAGGGTCCAACAGACCAAAGAAAAAACTCTTGCTCCACATATATTTTATCATAATTAAAAATGTCTGTGGAGTAATATTTTGGTGTTGTTTATGATCTTCAGCTGAAGAAGGGAAGATCAAAATATCATCAATATAGACAACTACTAATGGCAAATGACCAAATATAGTGTTCATCCATTTCTGGAATATTTGGGGGGCATTTTTTAATCCAAAGTGCATTACTAACCATTCGAAGAACAGCTGAATGCGGTTAATTCTATAGAGTTTTTATCTTCAAGTTTTATCTGTCAAAAACTAGATTTAGCATCAAATTTACTATAGTATTTTGCTCATTTTGCTAATGATTGCCCTACTAATATAAAATCTATAATAATAGATGATATAGAAGAATACGGTATCAATCTTGGCACTACTAATGACATACCAAGTGATGCTAACTCTTCTAAATATGAAATAGAAAGTATATATTCAACAAATTCTGAAGTGTAACATCCTGAAATTTTTAATTATAATTAAATAAGAGTTTGCTGGTTTTTACGTGTTTTGCATGTACAAATTCATGTGCATTTTTTCCTAGAAAATTATTTATTTTCATACCATGAACAAATATTTTTAATCCTTCTCTTTTATTTTTAAAAACCTATTTAAATTCTAGGCCTTATTGTTCATTCTTAGCCCACACTAATTATTTAATTTTTTTAATTAATAGCCCATGAGTTCTAAAGCCCACTAATTTGAGCCAACTAGTTTAATTCCTTTTTAATTGTCATAACTTGTAGTGTAGACTAGTTTTGTAGACAATTAATTAAATGAACCTGTACAAACTAGTAACAAGGTGTGCTTAGGGTGGCACGTGCATTGCACATGCACGTGCATTATGCACAAGAGCTAGGCTGGATGGAGTCAAAGAGAGTGGAGAGATGGACTTAGTGGAAGAGGTGGTTTGTGTTCATGGGTAGTTACTTTAACTCCCTAGTTCATCCTAGTCCCTAATCTACAACCATCTAGTTCAATCTTGGCCCTCCATTTCACTCAAAAATATGTATAAATATCCCCTCCATTTCTTCATGCAATACACTTGAAAAAAAAATAGTAAAAGAGAAAAAGAAAGAAAGAAACAAAAAATGAGAAAAAGATTGAGAGTTTGTAAGCACAAAGTTTGAGTTGTGTGCTAGTGTGTGTGTCCCTTTCATTGGAGGCCGGCCATTTCACCAAGGAGCAAGAAGGAAGGCTCGGGTTCCATCAAGCACAAGGAGGAGAAGGCAACTTGTGGCACAATCTAGGAGGAGAAGAATCGCTCTCTGTTCAAGGAGATTTCTAGGAGTTCTTTTCATTTGTGATTCTTCAAAATAGGTGGGTGATTTTTGAAGCTTATAGTTAGATATCATGCTAGGAATTGACATTGTGATCAAGCTAAAATGAATAGAAAATATTGTCATACTTTTGTGTAAGGAGATTAAGAGGAAAAAGATCACTAAAGTAATCTACATGAGAAAGTAGTAGAACAAATAGAATGTGTATGTGAATATGTGTATGATGAATTGGTAGTTTATTTGCATGCTAAAATGGGTGAATTATGATTTGTTGTGAAACTTATCTATGCATGAAATGAAAGATACAATATGTGGAGATTGTGATTATGGATGGATTATGGAATTTAATTTAATTGGCATGAAATGTTAAATAGATGAAATTGTGATAAAAATGTGTTCATGTGCCTTATACAAGTAGAATTGTGATAATTGAATTTATTTAGCTCTATTTGCCTATCAAAGTATGTAGTTGGGAAAATAGGATTAAATTGATCAAATAAATCCTTAGTAAGTAATGAAAGGAAGAAAATTGTATTTTGAACTCAACGAGAATGAGGAAAATTGTTAATAAGAAGATTTGTAGAAATAAATGTTTTTATGTCAACATGAGTTTATTTTGATCTAAGTATTAAACTAACTAAGGGAGAAAAAGTTTTCGTGTTAAAAATGAATTCCATGAAAATTATGAAAATGAAAGCTACTGTTTTCTTTAGAAATTACACTCAGGAAAAATTTACTTTTGATAAGAACTATTCGAATGAGAAAAATCGAGTTTTGTAAAGTAATCTAGAAACAGTACAGTCGACTGGCCATTTTCCACAGTCGACTGAACTGACTGTCTGTTCTTGAGTTTTGAAGTTTCGCAGGACAGTCGACTGACCACTGTTCAATAGTCGACTGAACTGTTCTGATTGTTAATTTTGAGTTTTAAATTATTCATGAAAACTATTTTTATAACGTTTGACTTATTATGATTTGAATTTTGAGAAAAAGAAGTAATAAGATTTTTTTTTATATGATTCTTTTTGCAATTAAAGATACAAATAATTGTTGAACTTATAGAAAATTGTGAAGAGCTCAAAGTGAGATTTTGACTTATAAATTTTTTAGTATAATTTAATGTAAGATTGTCTAAGAATATGCATGTTGTGCATAGAGAATTTGTTGAAAAGAAACATGATAAATTGTGAAATTTGTGAACAAGTATAATGAACATGAAAAGAGAATTTAGACTAGAATTTTAGCTAAGTCCTCACATCGGCAAGAATGAAAGTTTTGAAAAGATAAATGTGATAAATTGTGACCAAGTGTGGGTCGTGGATAATGATTGATATTTTAAGACCGATGTAGGGGTAACGCTAAATTCTAGAGGGTTGATTTTTATTCATGATTCAATTACCAAAGGATTTAGATACATAGTGGAGATGTGATGAAAGTAATTAAAAAACAATGAGTATGAGGGCCATTAGATTGGCGGTATGAGAGTGTTCACAAGATGTCCTCATGATGCGTCATGATTAGGGCGTGGACACTACTCCAGGTTACCGTTCTGGTGGCGACGCTTGTGGGGTATTTGGTGACTATGGGTGGTGCCATGGTCCATGACGGAGGTGAATTGACCACAGGAGCCTACATGATGAGTCATGTGTCAGTGCGTGGGGTTCTCTCCAGGATGTCTGGACGTGGGCTCGTAACTCATAGAATACCTAGGATACTTACCGCAGTTACTGTAGTAGTTTAAGTCATGGCGAGGATCGAACCCTACAAGATGAAGAACGATTAAGGGCTTACCCTCAGACTTATGTAGTATGGGATGCATAGAATCCGAATAAGTGTGCATTAGTGTCATGTAAATATTAATAACTGCATTAAGGACTAAGTGCACATTCACACACGATATCAATAGGGTAGTCCCCCTTAGCTTTGTTTTGTGACAAGTGTGTGCTTTCTAAGTAAGAAAAATTGAGATATTATATCTTAGCGTCAGTTGCTACTGACGTGCCCACAGTTTTTGTGCAGGATAAAGTGAATAACAAGACTAAAGATTGATTGTTGCTTAAAGAAATGTTCAAGTTATTATTTCAATTCATGTATAAATGTTGTAATTTATAATTCTGCTGTATTGATGTAAACTCTGTTGTAATAAATTTTTTTAATTCTTTGTAAAATTGTATGAAGATAAGTGTAAAGATCCTGTGGAACTTCGAATTTAGTCTTATTTAGAATTCGGGGTGTTACATGAAGATTCTTGCTCTAATCAAGATGAGCAAGAACTTATAGATACTTTTAATTTTGTTAACATAAATATGTTAACTATCAATAAAACATCAAATTCAATAACAATAACTCCATTAACAGAGCTTGCTATTCTTCCAAAAAAAGAAAAAAGAGAAACACCAAGTTATATGGTTTATGCTAGCATAAATTATAATTTAAAAAGATATATAACTTTACCCGTATATTTAGATATAATTATTCAAATACCCTTAGGCTATTATGGAATAGTCCATAATATACCACGACATGATATTTTTATAACAAATAGTATAAAGCTTGCACACTATCTATTAATCTTCAAGGAATAGAATTATTACCTGGATAAAAAATACTAGAAATACAATGGGAACATTGTATGACATTAAATGATACATCAACATTCAAATCCATTATCCCATTACATGTTATTAAAATATTTGAAGTTGGAATAGAGAAAACTATTCAACCACGACTAGTAGATTTTCGTCATCTAAAATTTGATCAAGAAATGCAAGTATTCATCAAATCCTTAAAACATACCTAAGGAACCTGTTTCGATTGAATATTTTGTTTATTGGAGAAAGCCTAATACTATTGACTATTTGGTATTATGGTTTCTCCAGTAGACAAAATAGAATTTGCCAAGCAAATACAAGAATTACTAGACCTACAAATAATACGAAAAAAAGTTCGAGTCCTCATTCATCGCCTGCATTCTTAGTATGAAATCATGCAGAAATAAAACGAGGAAAACCTAGAATGATAATTAACTATGGAAAACTAAATAGCTGTACAAAATTTGACAGCTACATTATTCCTTCTGCTGAACAACTCATTAAATAGATTCAAGGAGCAAAATACTATAGAAAATTTGATGCTAAATCTGGTTTTTGGTAGATAAAACTTGCAGATTAAAACTCTATAGAATTAACTGCATTCAGCTGTCTGCAAGGACATTTCGAAAGGTTAGTAATGCCCTTTGGATTAAAAAATGTCCCCCAAATAATCCAGATATAGATGAACTGTATATTTGGCCTCAGACAGCATAGTTGTTTTTACCTAAGATATATATACAACTCCACTACAATTCCTCCTCATCCTTTCAGCACACAACTCCACTACCAAAAGAAAACTCTGAACCTCTCTTCCTTTTGACTTGTAGTGTCTATAAATAAAGCCTGAAGGCTATTCTTATAAGGCATCAAAGTTTGTAATCTTCCTTTTTTCTGTTTATGTTTGTGAGCTTTTGGGTTTTCTTTGTCAGCGTTTGTTTCTTTTTCTTTGTGATTCTTTGTGAGCGTTTGTGATCGAATTATTTATAGACACTACTGGTCAAAAGGAAGATCCATCCAGAGTCTTCTTTTGGTAGTGGAGTTGTTGCTGGAAGGATGAGGAGGAATTGTAGTGGAGTTGTGTGCTGAATGGATGAGCAGGAATCTTTGGTTGGTGAGAGGTCTCTTTCTTATTTTTTTCAGTGCGTTCCCCTTTCTTTTCTTATCTTTTTGGTGGGGTCCACTATGATTCAACCATCATTTGCTTCACTAGTAACCATATCAGAGTCTACGAATATGTTTCCATCGTTTAATGCTTGGTTAATATTTTCCTCTTGTTCCAAACATTTCTCTTGGGCAACACTTCCAAGTATGCCTAATCAAGTGAGGAGAGAAAGTTATGCACCTTCTGAATTCTTTGGGATGAATCTTCAAATACAGAAAAGTTAACCGCTAATAGGATTGTTTTTCTTTCATGTATGGAATGTGATCCAATAGCTGAAACATAATTTGTATGTTCAAAGAATTCTTGAGCGGCGAGACGTCCTTCTTTTTCTTCAACAAAATCCTTTTTATTGAATTTAAAAAATTGATGTCTAGGTTCTTCCGTGACTCTTTCGAGTTTCCATAGCTAAACGTATGGAAATAATTTTACATACTGTCTTTATTCCTAGATAGACCAAACACGGAACATGAATATGATCCAAAATCTGTTTGCATATTCTGAAAGTTTTATTTTAAAGAATTCTGGTATACAGTTAGCATATTCTTCTGGATTATTTGTATTGACATAAGTTTCATGAACTATCCCCTTTCGAATATGTTTCTGATATTTAGGGATATCATGAAAAAGGCAATAAGTCGATATCTGTCATTTGTACTATTAATAACATCTTCATCTGTAAAGAAAGATGTTATCTCAGTGTCTTCTAGTTGTTTAAAGAACTTTAGATGTATCGTATCATCTAATAGATTGTTGATATATCGAGATCATATTCTGTACAGTGATCTCTGCTTCTAACACCGTTGTTTTATCATTATTTAAGTTAAGGGATTTTAATAAATCTAAAAAGTTTTCAGTCCTTAGATTTACTAAATCCGTTGTATCCATTTGTGAGAAAATTATTTGTAAACTCTGTTGTTCATGAGTGATTCCAGTAAATAGTGTTGCTTCCTTTTTATCAAGAGCCTCAGATCTTGAAGTTGAAGAGAACTGTGTTAGTTTTAAAATTAGTTCTTGTGTTTCATTCTGGCATTTTTTATATTGAAATAGTTCTCTTGATTTGTCAAGGAATTCATTTTCTAGCTGTGTGAGCCAAAAATTAATAGATCTATAATCTGCTGACTGAATAGATCTAAAGCAGCCATTGAGTTTGTTGTAAAGATTTAGGTTTGGCCTTTCATTTCCATGTTGTACCAATCCTTTACGATTGATGCAGCAAATGTTTTCTTTAATTTTGCTGATGTTGATATTTTTTCTTTGTTCAGTGGAACAATGGTTTTACGGGATTCTGTGGAAGCTGTTACCTTTGTTGTCTCTATAAAGACAAGTGCATTGTCTTTGCTCTGTGGAGCAAGACTTCTGTTTTCGCTCTGTTGGACCCTTTTTTCCTGTTGTGCTGCTGAATAATCTACTATTATGGGAGTAGAAGATGTGTCAGTCTCTATAGAGACTTTTGGCACCTTTTTTGAATTTACTGCCAGGCTTCTTGTCTCTTCATCTTCTCGAGCAGCACGTTTATCCTTTGGTTGAAATCTTCATTCATGGGCTGATAAGAAAATCAGCAACATAGTTAGTAAAACCAGGAATATATTTGACATCATAAGAGAATATTTCTAAATATATTGTTAGTCTAATTCTTCTAAGATTTTCTTCAGGATTGTTAAACGTCTTTTTCCTAAGAAACTGTGCGACTGATTTATTATCTGTTTCCATGCATAAATTTCTATATAACAAATAAATCTTTAAATTTTCTAAAGCTAATTTCATAGCAAGTAATTCTTTATCATACGTGGAGTATTTAACTTGTGTTTTGTCAAATTTTCCTGAGGTGTAGGCAATAATTTTTTAATGCTTGGCAACTAATACTCCTGCCCAAAATTGATCTGAACCATCTATTTGAAGTGTTGTAGTATCAGTGTCTGAGGGAAAATAAAGGATTTTATGATCTTGTATTGGGTTTTCTATTTGTAAAATTTCTGCTTTTTTTCATTTTTCAGATAATAGGATAGAAATTTTATCATTATTCCATCTCCTAGGTTGTACACAAGTTGAAGATTTATATTTAGCTTGTTTGTCGTTGTGCTTTTGTTGAAGATTTTGAACTTTTGAAGATAAATTGGGAATAAATTTTCTTCCATAGTTTAGTAAACCTAAAAAACTTTGAAGTTCTTTTAAAGTAGAAAATGTTTCAGAAAATTCCTTTATTTTTTAGTATGTATGTTGTAATTCAATTGTTCCTTGTTTGATGTACTTTCCTAAAATATCAATCTTTGTTTTAAATAATTCTATTTTTTTAGGGCTAAGAATTATTCCAATTTTAGTAGTAGTTGAGCGAATGTTAAAAGGTGTTGTTTATGATCTTCAGCTGAAGAAGAGAAGTTCAAAATATCATTAATATAGACAACTACAAATGGAAAATGGCCAAATATAGAGTTCATCCATTTCTGAAATATTTGGGGGGCATTTTTAAATCCAAAGGGCATTTCTACCCATTCGAAGTGTCCTTGTGGACAGCTGAATGTGGTTAATTCTATAGAGTTTTTATCTTCAAGTTTTATTTGCCAAAAAACAGATTTCGCATCAACTTTGCTGTAGTATTTTGCTCTTTCAATCTATTTAATGAGTTGTTCAGTAGGGGGAATTAAGTAGTCGTGAAATTTTGTACAGCTGTTTAGTTTTCGATAGTTGATTACCATTCTAGCTTTTCCTCATTTTATTTCTTCATGATTTCGTACTAAGAATGCATGTGATGAATTAGGACTCTAACTTTTTTGTATTATTTGTAAGTCTAGTAATTCTTGTGTTTACTTGGCAAATTCTATTTTGTCTATTGGAGAAACCGTAATACTATTTACTCGAACCATAGTATCTTGGTATTCTTCTAGTAGCTCGTTTTTGCAGTATCTAGGACTTTTATCAAACAATTTTATTGAATTATTAGAGTTTAAGGGGTCTAGCATATTATGTACCAAGGTTTCAAATTCATTAGATGGATATAGTTGATATGTGTTAACCCTTTATGTTGTTTGTTGAATTAATGTAATGAGATTTTCACCACACTGGGCTGCGGGAGTATAGTGGGAGGCTAATGAGGTTGTTAAAGGAACACGGGAAATGAGACCATTATCAAGTTGGGCTAATGTAATGAGATTTTCACCACACTGGGCTGCGGGTGTATAGTGGGAGGCTAATGAGGTTGTTAAAGGAACACGGGAAATGAGATGGTTATCAAGTTGGAGGTAATGCTCATTAAATGGTTCTAAAAAGAGAAGATGATCCATTCCCAAAATACATCCTGCTTCTAAGACATTGGGTAGTAAACCAAAGTCAAAAGAATAAAATGTTATGTTATTATGTATGTCAGGAATTTGGACCTATTGTCCTAGGACCTTATGTGTTATTGGACATTGGTGTCCCATAAAATCATTAAGTAATCCTTTTTCATCTAAAGGAGTGCGAAAGAATGAAGACTTCTTGTAAGAGGCTAGATTTTGCTCCTGTATCTATCAAAACATATATAGTAAATTCTTATATGTTTGGAATACAGATTGTAAGAAGAATATAGATATGTAATTGCGCTTGTTTTTTAAGATCAATAGTTCGAATCATTGTTTTTAATTTTTGCTAATGGTACTTTATGAATCATGTGTTCAGATTCTTTATCCTTTTGCTGTTGAAGTAATTTTTGGGTTCGGCCTTCAAGTGGTTCTAGTCTATCTTGTTGAAAGCTTTGTCTTGGTTGTTGAGGCTCAAAGTCAGAGAAGGAGTTATTAGATTTAGATGAGAATGATCTTTGTAATGAGGAAGATGAGGATCCTTCTGATTGGTTTATTATAATAGTTGATATTGTATTTTCAGAGGTTGTCAAATATTCAATCGGAACATGAACTTTTGGTTTTAAGGATTTGATAAATACTTGCATTTCATGATCAAATTTTAGATGACTTGCATCTACTAGTTGTTGTTGAATAGTTTTCCCTATTCCAACTTTAAATAGTTTAATAAAATGTGATGGGGTAATGGATTTGAATGTTGATGTATCATTTAATGCCATACAATGTTCCCATTGTATTCCTAGTACTTTTGATCCAGATAATAATTCTATTCCTTGAAGATTTATAGATAACGTGCAAGCTTTGTTTATATTTTTGTCATCAAGACTTATACAAAACTCCGAGTGTATATTGACACCGAATAATCTGTTTGCGAGAATAGATTTTGCACCACCAATAATACTATTTAGAGGATTATTGATAATTCGTTCATCCCTGCAAACAATCTTTATTGGAGTATCTATTCCTGAGTGGAATAATCCTGTTATTTTAATTGTATTAATCATATATGAAGATATTTCATTTTAGGATATTTTTTATTTAATTTTTCTATTTTGTTTAAGTCTAGTAATTTGAATGAAGAAAACTCTTCGTTTCCTTGCATACGTTCAAATATATAGGTATGCTGATTTAAAAATCTGGACTTAAAGTATGGATTTTTATATATTTCTTTTTTGTCTGAATGGGGAATTGACTCTTTTAGCTTTTCTAAATCTTCATCGGTTACGACAAATTGTTCTCCATGCTATCTTGTATACTGGAATTCGTTATTTCTTCAGAAGGGACTTCATTGCTTCTAGCAATAGTAGTCATGTATATTCTATATTCAAAATAAGCATCTTGTTCATTGCCACATGAACTAGAGCTGTGTGTTTGATATTTTTTTTTTGCTTGGCTAATTGTTATCTTCTTTTATTATAGGCAGGTCTTCATATTTTGTATAATGAGTATTCTTATAGGATCTCCTTGTTCGATAGTATAGTCTCTATCTTCGACACTTGTGCTTTTAAATAACAAGGCTTTATTTTCGGTAAATAAAGGTTCAATTATACTATTTGTTATAAAAATATTTTTTTTAGCATGTCATAATATATTATGGACTAAAGCCATAATATACCAAACATGGCAGAACATCCCTTGGTTGAACCTAGGGATGTTATTCCATGTTTGGTATATTATTGATTTACCTAGTCTATTGTTGTAGATTTAGCTGAAACATAATTATGTAACTGCATAATTTGTGTGATTAAAGAATTCTTGGGCGGCGAGAAGTGTTACTGTTTCTTCAACAAAATTCTTATTATTGAATTTAAATTTTTTTTGGCTAGATTCTTCCGTGATACTTGCGAGTGACTAAAGCTGAACAGATGTAAATAATTTTACATACTGTCTTTCTTCCTAGATAGACTAAACACGGTGTCTGCTCCCACCAATAAGTAATTTCGGTGTATCTTCTATATCTTGATTATATATAAATTTTTTGGTGTTAAATTCGGTTTGGATTTTATACTAAAGTATTTACTAATCAATAATTACATTTATTTCGAATAATAGTTTATTCTAACTTCATTTCTGTTTCATAAATTATCGACTATTTATATTTGAGGTCAAATCAAATGTATTATTACTATCCGAATTATTTTAATAAATTTGTTAAACTCAAATCCTATGTTGATATTTATATTATTATCATTATTATTATTATCATTATTACCTTTGGTTGTTTATTTATTAAAGATTTATTATTTTGCTTTCAACTTAACTTTCGTCTCCCAATCTATTTAATATAATTCTTCTACTGCAGATTTTGTTGTTCTCCCTATTCAATTTTTTTTTTGCTTATTGATGTTCCCAAAATTTATCTAAGTTTTAATCATATTTTTATTGGTTATTTTAATTTCCATACTGGATTTTAACCCAAAAAACCCAAACCCTTTTGCTTATTGGATCCAATCCTATTCAACCCGTTAACCCACCAACCCACTTAACCTAATTACCCTATATATAACCTAGCTACTGTGATAACCTTAACCCTAATTAACCCTACTTAAAACCCAGCCGCCATCTTCTCTTCCCCTCTGCCTTTTCGAAAACCATTTCCCCCATCATCACATCCTGCACCTTCTCCTCCCGAAGCCCCGTCGTCAACCTTCATTGCTCCGTCGATCTCCTGCCCGGCCCCTGAGCGCGCCCTGAGCCCCGCGCCTCCTCGACATCAGCCCTCCGCCTTCGCGACGCCCCCTAACACCGACTACAGACCACCATCGATGACACCCCGAAGCCCCTCCACCCTGTCTCCATCTTCCACCATCCACAGTCGAGATCCATTGCCGCCTTCATCGCCAGACTGCTCCTCCCTCCTTTGGTCTGTCGACTGTCGCTCCTCTCCTCCACTATTTCCTCCCAAAAAGATCCATTGTTCCCCTGCCATTTCCGCCATTGCAGTCATCGTTCGACAGCCACCGTGCCTACCTCCGCCGACCCACAACGACCACTGCCTCCTGCTCGCGCCGCCCTCGCAGTCGCTGCCCTGCCGATCACCGAGTTTCATGGGTTGATCACCATCAAACCCATCACTAGCCGTCCAATCTCCATCGTGATCATGACCACCATCCTGCCATCGACGTTCCGCCAGTACACTGCCCTAGCTGCTGTCCTCCTTGGACGTTGCCTTGCCGCCGCTATTGATCGGAGGGGAAATTGATCATTTGAATCTCAGCAGCCTGATTCCCTCCCGATCGTGATCATCACCTTGATCTCCTCTTGATTGAGATCAAATCGATCAGATTAGATCATATTAGAGCCGTCTGATCCTGATCATCACCATCATCATTAGCCAGATCTGAACCATCCGATCTATCCATCAGATCACCATCATCATCTTCATCAACATCAGTGCGATCTCAGCAGTTGATCTTTTGATCTTGATCGTCATCAAGATTCGTGCCAAATCCGATCCATCTGATCTCGATCGTCGATCAACGTCCTCATCCAATAAAGGCAAGTATCTTCCTGTACAATTCGTTGTTCTAGTACAAGCTTTTATTTGAAAATACCATAAGTAGATTGTAGTTGTGACTTCCCTTTGGCTTATCATTTGATGATCTCATTTCTTGTTGCCGTCCTTATCAATTCTATGATCATAAGAGTCACAATCTTTTGTTGATATACTCGTTTCATAACTAGTTAGATCTATTTATCATCTTGTTATTTGAACACATAAAATTAAGAATCACATTAACTTGTAGATGTATGTTTGTATGATGCATGTGTTGATTTTTCTCTCTTTGAGTTGAGAATAGCCGTGGGCACTGATTTGATGCTTGCGAACCTCTAATTTATATCACACACTAATATAAGCTCATAATAATTATCAATCAAGCCACTATTTATATAAAAGAAATTACTTATGTTGTTGTTCCTATTTTTGCTTGCTGTTTCAACCATGAAAACATCAGAATTTGGACTTGAGTTCTAAAAATAAAATGTATCCCTAGATATCCACTTTACTATCCTTTTGATGTATCTCAAATCCAATTTACGATGTTTGAGTTATCGCATTTTTTCCTGATGTTGTGTCGTAAAATTTCAGATTCATAAATTTGCTCTGTCACCATATTTTTCCAATTTAAATTGACTATCCTACTTGTAAGATAATGACTTAAAATTTTTCATGCTGATACTAGACACACTAGAGGACCTTCCCTAATTTTGCTGGAATTAATTAAAGAAGTTTCAGACCTGTTTCATACTTATAAACACAATTTTACGAATTCTGGCTGAACACGATTTATGTGTAGTTTGCGGTTTTGACACCAGTTGCTACAACTTTCATTTATCTTGTTTATATGCGCTGGACCGGCAGGGAGTCTATTTTTTAGATTTTCTGATGGATTCAAATTTTCATTCCTGTAGTAACAAAAATCTCAGTTACGGTGCAGCAACGTCATGCTGTCCAGAATTGGAATTCTCGTCGTTTTAATAATTATAATTTGTTTGAAACTTGAATATGCTTTCTACCTAGACTAAACGTGTTCTCTGTTCTTGAGCATGTTTACTTTCCATGTTTCTCACAGCTCGTGCTTGTTTAATAATAATAATAAATAATAAGTCGGGGCTTAAGGGAAAAATCTAGTAGTGGACAATATAGGAGCCTGTACTCGGAAGGGGACCCGTGTTTCCCATGTGACTTGTTTACCGACCAAGTTACTGACTAAGTTACTGATCAAGTTTACCGACCAAGCTAATTACATGTTACCGATCAAGTTTACTGACCAAGTTGATTATATGTTACCGATCAAGTTTACCGACCACATTTTGTAGTCCTGTGAAGACCCGAGTACATGACCTGTAGAATCCACTACGAAATCTAAATGTAACTTGTTTGTACGTAGAAACCATGTGGTAAATAAATAAGACGCATGAAGTGCTACCTAGATAGAATTAAACAATAGACTTAAGAATAACTTGTTACTTGTACACACTTGACACCTACCTCTCATGCAACTTGTTACTTGATGCTTGTTACTTGATACTTGATACAAATTACATGCTCACTTGTTACTTATTCCTGCCACTTGTATTTGTTACCCAATCTTGTTACTTGATTTGTTTCTCTTACTAACTAGTCTCTTGAACTTCACTACTTGTTGCATCCTTATCAAATCATGTTGTATAGTCATGATTCCAAATCTTGTTTCATATATTTCTTACACTTGTTTTCATACCCCTTGCTTGTACTATTTGCGGCCCGTAACTTGCACTAACGGGCATCTGTCTTTGTTTCTCTATTTTTCTTCTACATGAGATAGATACAGGTTTTGGAGATCAATTGCCTGTTGGAGTTGGTGAGCAAACGTTTTAGACTTCGCTTGGAATAAGTTGCTTTAGTTATTTTGTATTTGAGATTATTTAATTCTTGTTGCTACTTAAAACTTGTAACGGGCTTGTAGTCCCGAAGTTTCACTTTGATCCAGATCTTGAATTTATTTGGGAAATTTATATTATTTCAAATGACTTCTGTTGGTTAATAATTTATTCATGCATGCGTGGTTGAGTATATTCTATTATATTTTCTGTTACGATGCTGAATCGGTCCTACAACTTATGAATGATGAAAATTATTCGCTGGGTTTGTCACGTGCTCGTATTCTTTATTCCTTTTTGGGAAGTGGGGCGCGACACACGGAATATGAATATGGTCTGAAATTTGTTTGCATATTCTGAAAGTTTGATTTTACAGACTTCTGGTATGCAGTTAGCATATTCTTCTGGATTATTTATATTAACATAAATTTCATGAACTACCCACTTTTGAATATGTTTCTGGTATTTAGGGATATCATGAAAAAAATGCAATAAGTCGAGGCCTTTCATTTATATTTTTAATAACATCTTCATCTGTAAAGAAAGATGTTAACTCTTTGTCTTTTAATTGTTTAAAGAACTTTAGAAGTCTCGTATCATCTAATAGATTTTTCTGATAAATTGAGATCATATTTTTTATAGTGATCTCTGCTTCTAACTCCTTTGTGTTAACATTATTTATGTTAAGGTATTTTAATAAATCTAAAAAGTCTTGAGTCCTTAGATTTATAAATCCATTATATTTATTTGTGAGAAAATTAGTTTTAAACTCCGCTGTCCAGGAGTGATTCCAGTAAATAGTGTTGCTTCCTTTCTATCAAGAGCCTCGGATCTTGAAGTTGAAGAGAACTGTGTTAGTTCTAAAATTAGTTCTTATGTTTCATTCTGGCATTTTTTATATTTAAATAGTGGGGTACTATACTACCGCATGGAATAGGGTCAAAGACGACAAGAGAGTAAGAAAGATTACGAAGATCACAATTTAATCTAAAATTAGGACTATAAACAAAGATAATATATGTTCAAGTTTTTTTTTACAATCATGGATCAGCCTATGAATAACCTGATTATCATTGATGAACAACGTAAATGTTCTCACGGTCTTAATAAAGACAATTATCAACACTATGTTCACTTGCCCACTCATGGATCTTTAAATATTGGCATCTTTAATTGTATGGTAGATTTATTATTAATAATAAAAGGAGAAATAAATACTTTAAAATCCACATGGATACCTAAACCACAAAATAATGATTTTAAGTTATCCAGCTTATCTAGAACAAAAATAAATATGGTTAATATTCTTTACAAGAAAAAAATAAAATAGATATTGATGAAGCAGATAAAATCTATTATAAGGCTTTTTCCATCTACAAGAAAATGAACATACTGGAGAAATAGATAGCATAACTGTTTATACCTATTTTATGTTTATGTTTGTGAGCTTTTGAGTTTTCTTTGTAAGCATTTGTTTCTTTTTCTTTGTGAGCGTTTTTTATCGAAAAATTGGTATCGGAGCCTGGTATTTGTAAATATCCGTGATCAGTTGATGGATTTTATTTTTAATAAAATCCATGTTTGGTATACCAAACATGGATTTACATATGCTATTGTTGAGAAATAGACAGCATAGCTGTTTATACCTATTATGAAAAACATGCATCTGCAATAAATTATTGGATATACAAAAAAATAGAGTAAGAAAATGACTCAGAAAATTCCTCTCAACAAGAGGAAAATGTAGATTGTACAGAATCTATATCTGACACATCAGACAAACAGAAGTCCGCAATACTTACAAATAATATTCCACAATTAACCCGACCATCTGGTTATATCCCACAGTTAAATTAGCAAGCTCAAGTTCCACCACTGGAATCATCTACAACCCATGAAGAAGTAATGGCTGAAAACAATCCAGTCAATCCTCCTGAAATAACAAGATTTGGAACTCGGGCAGATTGGCTTCAATATCATTCTTCTAGAAACACATCCAAAACTATAAATTCTCATACCACCAAAGGGGCAGTTAAACTGGTCAACAACCTAGCTTTTCTAAATCTTCATCGATTACGAAAAATATTATTTGTATTAATCCTAAATGAAGGTATTTCATTTTAGGATATTTTTTCTTTATTTTTTTATTTTGTTTAAGTCTAGTAATTTGACTGAAGAAAAATCTTCGTCTCTTTTTAACTCTTATGTTTCCTTGCATGCGTTCAAATGTATAAAAATGCAGATTTAAAATTTTGGATTCAAAGGATGGATTTTTATATATTTATTTTTTTTGTCTGACTGAGAAATTGCCTCTTTTAGCATTTCAAAATCTTCATCAGTTGCGAAAAATTGTTCTCCTGTGCTATCTTGTATACTGGAATTCGTTATTTCTTCATAAGGGACTTCATTGCTTGTAGCAATAGTATTCATGTATATTGTATATTGAAAATAAGTTTCTTGTTCCTTGTCATGTGAACTAGAGCTTTGTGTCATTCCACAACAATTTCGTACTCCTTTAGATAAAAATGGAATGCTTAATAATTTTATGGGATGCCAATATCCAATAACACATAAGGTCTTAGGACTACAGGTCAAAATTCCCGACATACATAATAACATATCACTTTATTCTTTTGACTTTGGTTTACTACCCAATGTATTGTCTTTTGGGAATGTTTAATCTCCGCTTTTTAGAACCATTTAATAAACATTACCTCCAACTTGATAATCGTCTCATTTTAAAAAACAAGCCCAATTACATATCTATATTCCTCTTACAATTTGTATTCCAAACATACAAGAATTTACTATACATGTTTTGATAGATATAGGCGCAGAAGCTAGCATTTTATAATAAATTTGTATCAGAGCCTGGTATTTGTAAATGTATCCTTTATATTTCTCACTTTGAAGTCTACTATAACTACCTGTAAGTTATTGTTTACTATTTAATGATAGCTTAACTTTCTTTTGGGCATGTCCTATAATTGTTTATAGCCTTTCTTTATGATTAAGTAGTAATCTTCTTTAGCTATCTTACTCTTTAGTCTGTACACCTTATGTAGGAAACGAATTAAGGTTGTGCTCTCTCTCTGTGTAGCAATATAGTATAAGCTTGTGGTTAAAACCAGAGCACCATTGGTGCTAGGTTTGCCAAGCCATGAGGCTGATCTTCGAGGTTTAACCGTACTGTAAATCCACAGTCAGGGGTCCTATAGTGCCGCAGAGAATAAGGTCAAAGAGGACAAGAGAGTAAGAACGATTAGGAAGATCACAATTTAATAAAATAGGAATATAAACAAAGGTAGGATATGTTCAAGTTTTTTTACAATTATGGATGAGCCTATGAATAACCCGATTATCATTGATGAACAACGTCAATGTTCTCATAGTATTAATAAAGACCATTATGAACACTATGTTCACTTACCCACTCATGGATCTTTAAATACTCGCATATTTAAATATATGGTAGATTTATTACAAGAAATAAAAGGAGAAATAAATACTTTAAAATCCACATGGATACCTAAACCACAGAATAATGATTTTAAGTTATTTTACTTATCCAGAACAAAAATAAATATGGTTAAATATTCTTCACAAGAAAAAACTAAAATAGATATTGATGAAGTAGATAAAATCTATTATGCGGCTTTTCTCCATCTACAAGAAAAGGAAATTACTGGAAAAATAGACAGCATAGCTGTTTATACCTATTTTGAAAAACATGCATCTGCAATAAATTATTGGATATACAGAAAACAAGAAGAAGAGTAAGAAAATGACTCAAATAATTCCTCTCAGCAGGAAGAAAATGTTTTATTCTTGCAATCAAAGCAGACATTTAGTTTTATTCTTCAAATAAAATTTAGCCTTTTCTTTTGAAAAATTCTTATACTATTCACCGGACACAAACAATGAGTTAGACAGATGGTTGCCCCCGAGCAACAACATCTACTTACTCAGCACCCTAATGGACAAGTACGGATTCCATACTCATGATTCTTGAATCGCTCTAGCCAATTTCCACTGAATAAGTGTGCAGGACACGCTTTCGATTGCTCCCAGAACTCATCATCAACCTGTTCGGAGTCCATACTAATGGTTTTTAGAGTTGCTCTTGCCCGGGGCATGCCTCGCCATTTGATCTGCTCCCAAAATATCTCTTGGACAAGTGCGGAGTTCATACTTATACTTCTTAGAGGCGCTCTAGGTACTTACCACCAAGCAAGGGCGGGGCACGCCTCGTCATTCGATCTGCTCCCAGAACAGTCATTGGACAAGTCCCAAGTCCATACTCATGGTTCCGAGAGTCTCTCTAGCCACTTGTCACCGAGTAGGTGTGCACGGAACGCTTTTGATTGCTCCTAATGTAACGTCCCGAATTCCAAACACAAGCAATTTGTAGCAAATACATGATCATTTACTTCAATCCATACAAATTTACAAGAAATTTAAACTTTTTCATTACACATTGTATGTTACAAAATACACAGCAGAAGTTACAACAAAATATACAACTTTAACATTCAACAACTTTAATCTGGAAGTAATTACCATTATCAACTCAACTTTATACCTTTTGTTAATCCAAGTCCTGCACTGGAAAACTGTGGGCACATCAGTTGCATACAAATGACGCAATGCTATAATACAGTGATTCTCTTACTTTAGCAAACACAAACTTGAATGCACAATAAAGTGAAAAATGTGACTATCCTAAACATGTCAGTGTATGATATGAACTTAATGCCTAATACAGATATTACACTACGATGACACTAATGCATACTTGTTCGGATTCTATGCATCCCATACTACATAGGTCTGAGGGCAAGCCCCCAACGTACGCCTCATTATATTATTTAATCCATCGCTATGCACAACCTACTACGGTAGCAAAAGCAAGGTTTAGACATTCCATGAGTACGGATTCTAGTCCCGGTGTAATCCCCATTCCCGACAATAAGTATTTTCCGTGTATTTTATATAATTTGATTTTATAAATTTATTTTGTGCTAAATTCTGTTCGGATCTTTTATTAAAGTATTTTCTAAACAAAAAACTATATTTATTTCGAATAATGGCATATTTTAATTGATCGGCTATATGTATTTGAGCTCAATTTAAATGTATTATTGCTATTAGGGTTATTTTAATAAATTTATATTTTGTTATATAATCTTATAATTATTATTATTATTATTATTATTACTACTACTACTACTACTTTTGATTGTTTATTAAAAATCTATTTCTATTTATTGATTGTATTTGTAGTTATTTCAAATTATTTATATATTGTAATACAAATCATATTTTTGTTATATGATCCTATTTTTATTTGGCTATTTCCTTATTGGATCCCTACACCCAAAACACTATATCCTATCTCCTTATTGGATCCTACCCAAAAACCCAATATCTCTTAATACCCTATATATACATTCTAATCCCCCAAACCCTAACCTAACCTAAAACTAACCCTAGCCGCCCTATAACTGTTCACACATACCCCCTCTACTATTCCCTCTCCTTCCCTATGCCTCTGTCTCTCTTGACCCTATCTCGCCCACTACTGTCTTGCCTCATCCTCCGTCATCCTCGTCGTCCTCCTTCCTTCACCTCTGCCCTGTCGTCGCCCTAGCCCTTCACCATCATCCCCTTGCTCCGCTCTCGCCACCATTGCCCATCGCCACCCTGTGCCGCCATCGTCTTCCACCTTCAGAAATCCTCCCTCGCCTCCTCAACCACCCGTCAGCACTCACCCTGATCGAGGACCCCAGTCGCACCACCCAGACCCATCGTCGCCCCACCATTGCCGATCGCCTCTGTCCTAACCCGAGAACCCATCAGTCGACCACTGCTTGTGCTACCCCCCACCCCTGACCCTGTTCCTCCTTCTCCCCCTCTGCCCTTTCGAAAACCCATCCCGCTCCCAAACTCCCGCCTGCATACCCCATCGCCTTCGTTCAACCTCTCCTACTCATCGCCTTGCTCTCGCTCATCTCCTTCACCCGATGTCCCCGTCTCCATCCTGCAATGCAACCCCACCATGACTCTACCCATTGCCTTGCTCCCCTGTCCTCTTCGCCAGTACCCCACTCGAGCTCTTGCCATGGCCTTCCGTCATTGAACCCCACCGCTCTCGTCACCACCCTATCCTCTTCCGCCTTCATCTCTACTCCTGATCGACTTCACCTTCATCTTCTTCCTCCCAATCCCAACTTGTCTTCCTCCTTCGACTTCATCCTCGCCATCACCATTGCTGCCATCATCAAACTCCTCACCATCCCCGCTCGACTGCACTCCGTCGAGCTTCTCCTACCCTCACCTGCCTCATCTTCGACCTCTACCCCGTCACTGTTCATCATCTTCCTCATCGCGCCCAAACACCTTCGTGCTATTTTTCTCGCTCAAAATAGAGCATCCAAGCCCCCCTGTTCTCCATCGACTTCTCATCCCCTAAGCTCCGACCACCCTCATCTCCCTTGTGCGTCGCCGGAGCCCCCTTGCCGCCAGCGTCGCTGCCCATAGTAGCCACCAGTCACTAACATGTCGATTGTCGCTGTCCCTACCAATGTCTCTCAAACTCTCTGCTGTTTGGTGTTCGGGAGAAGGTGTGGGGATGTTGATGTTTGGTGTTGTGGAGTAGGGGATCAGCAATTGTGTTTGCTATTTTGGTGTGGAGGAGTGGTGTTTGGTGTTTTGGATCCGGCGTTTGGTGTTTGGATTGGAGATCCGGTGTTTGCCATTTTGGATGTGTGTTCGTTCGTGTTCCGTGCACCGTGTTCGTGGTTCATTGCTCAGGATTCTCATCCCGTTATTCTTTATATTCAAATTTACCGTCTAACAGGCAAGTCACTGTCCTTTTGAATTGTTAATTGTATCAAATTCAAATTTTGTTGAAATTCTTGCAAGTAGATCATATTCGTTATCGAATCACTGTATTGACTATCTACGTTGGGTCTATTGAGGGTTTACACGAGCTAACCCCAATATTCTTGACATCGTGCCACTTTGACTTCAAAAAATATTGAATCTTGCATACATCATATAGTATTGATGATAGGAAATTTTCATGCATCTCATAACATGATTTATTATTATAGAAACAACTACTAGGTTGTAAGTTTGATTGTTTGTTTGTTGTTTGATCGATGATGATATAGTGCATGCATATGATTTTATTTTTATTTATCATGTTATTGCACCCATCATCTTGATTACGCAATTTATTGACTAAAGAATCTATACCCATCATGTTTAAATTAATTTATTTTCAAGAACTACACAAAACCTGTATATTGCTTGCTGACCTATATGTTGACTGCTATTTTTTAACAAGTAAATAATCTTAAAACAAATATTTCCTGAATATGAATTGTAGCCTTATCTTTCTAGTTTCCAGAATATCTTGAATTTTTTAATTCCGAGTTATGTAGCAAAAGTTATGCCTATTTTACTACAGCTGTGTTTTTACTTTTAGATTTTGAGATTCTTGTATTTTTCATGTTTAAACAGTAAAAAGGCTGATCAAATGATAAAATTTTACTTTGAAAATTTTCAGATTATTTCTTAACATGTTTAGGAGTCAATAAATTATTTTTAATGAATTTATTATTGAGTTTTTGCTGATTCTAAAATTATAATAATATAATGCCAAAATTTTGCCTGAACATGAAATATGTAAAGAACATTGTGATTGACCTAGCTACTATTGTCGGATTTTGAACTTTAAATATGCGTTGGAACTATGTGGAAGTCTAGTTTCAATGACTTCTGACTGATTCACTTTCCAATTTCTGAAACAGCAGGGAAACCGTATTTTTGTACAAACTGCTCTTGCTATCCAAAATTTTATATTTTAGATTTTAATAGACTAATTACTCCTATATCGTAATATTGCATGAATTAATTTATGTATGTTCCATTGCATGATCCCAATGAGTTATTATCATCATTCTAATTGTCCTATCCCATCTTTTCAACTTATGTTTCCCTATTGATACCATCATTCAGCGAATGTCCATCGATTGCATCTTGTATTATTGCATTGATAAATAATTAACAAACCGGGATTTAAAAGGGTGATTTGAGTTGTTAACAAAGTAGAGACTGTACTTGAAGAAGGTGCTTGTGTTTCCCTAATTACCGTTCCGGCTACCGTTTTATCCCGTGATTGTGGTTACGACGGTAACCCAATCTATCATGTACCGTATCGTTGCCGATGACTGTATCGTATACTGAAAGGTGAATAGTGTTACTGTTGCCAAGTACATGATCTACCGAGTGCACCACTTAAGTCTAAATGAAATTGATTGTATGCACCGAACCTGTAGTATGGGATGCAGTAGTATGTGCATTAGTTAGAATTAAAATGTTTAATAGACCTAAGGATTGACACATCATCGACACTGCATGTTGTTTCTCATTGTTCCTATTGATACCGTATATTGGCTAAGTGTTACTGCTATTGATAATTGATTACTGTTACCGAATATTGCATCAGTGTTTATAGTCATTGTATCGATTACCGTGATCTTAATTATTGATTATCGTGCCATGTTATTGATTCCTATTGATACATTGAAATCATTGTTATACCGTTATTCCCTTGTTCACTGCTTTCTCTACTTGCTGTCCACGATTTACTCTGAGGATAATTTTTCTCCTCTTTTTAGATGAATTTTTTACAGGTATTGATGGAGAATTGCCTGATGGATTGGGAGAACAACATTGGTGAAGAAATAGATAGCATCGCCGCTTAATAAATAATTGTTTTTGTCATGAAGATTTAATTATTGAACTATTGTTATTTCATTGTATTATGGACTTTTGACCCGAATATTGTTAAACGATATACACATGCATGTAACCTCATAGCAATAGTCAACAGAAAACTTTACTTAACATTTGGTTGGAATTATACTATTAATAAGACAGCAAAGCGTGAACTTCATAACCAATCCAAAAAAACATTCAACCATCATTCTCTATATACATGTTTCTAACCTATGTATTCGTGTAGTGTATGAATATGGTGATGTATAACAAGGGTTGGGTTTGAATAAAGGGAATGGCATGAAACCAAAACAACTACTTGGTTTTGCCGATGAATCCGTCGTAGTCTCTTTGAAGGGTATCAAACAAATAAAATACGACGAATGAAACGGGAACTACTTGCGGGGATCAAAGGAAATTATTGAACAAGAATAATAAACTAGTTCAAGGAAAACTGCGTTATAGATGACGATTCCGAATAAAAACAATTAACGGGAACGAGAGTGCCGACGAAAATGGACGACAGTGATGATGGAAAGAGAAGCAGCAGCAACAATACGCTGCAAAAACAACCGCAGCAATAGCAAGAGGTAGACAGTGAGCGGCGATGGAAGGAGGGGGTTCGGAGGTGTGCAACTACGACGCAGTGGAGGCTCGGGGAGCAGGCGTTGGGCGGTGAGGTCGTTCGGTGCGGGTGCTTGGGGCTGATGAGAAATGGCGGTGTGGTGGAAGGAATAGCAGTGAATGGCTGGCAGATGCAGGGGATGCGGGGTTCTACGGTGCTTGAGTTGCAAGTGGTGGAGATAAGGACTAGCGGTCGAGAGCAGCAATGGTGGTGCGACGAAGGATGGTCGGAGACAACAAGGATGATGGGGTGAGGGTGCAGGAGCGATGGTGGAAGAAAGGAGACGGGATGCTGGCAACGATGGAGATGGAAAAGGTGGTGGATGGCCGAGGACGGCGATGGTGGAGACTCATGGCGATAGTGGTTGGCAGAGGCGCTGGCGATGGTTGATGATGGGGGTGACAAGGAGGAGAAGCGGGGATGGGTTCGAAATCGAACATGGGAAGAAGAAGGATTAGGCGGCGGGAGAAGATTAAATTAGATGATAATTAGGTTAGTTAATTAGGGTTAATGTTAATTATTATATATAGGAAAATAAGATATGGGTAAGGTTTAGGGTTAACGGGTTAGCAGGATTGGGTTTTAATATAAATAATTAAATAAGAATGGGATATTGGGTTGGCAGGTTTGGGTTTAGGATTATAGGGTTTATTGGGTTAAAACCAATACAAGATATATGATAATAGAATGAAGTTTTGGATGTTACAAAAATAATCAGTAATAAATATTAGTTAAATAATCTATTACTACAAAAATATAATTTTTGGGTTCCAAAAATAATTGAGTGAGCAAATCAATGCAATTGAGTTTAAGAGAACAAAGTTTATTTGAGTTTCAAAATAATGATCAGATAAGATAATATATATATAATGGATTTTAAAAATGGAGTTTATGGTCTCGCACTTTATAAGTAAATTAATAAAATTGGACTTGGTTTGGGCTGGAATATAAGTAATTAACCCAATAAGAAAAATAAAATTTTAGAATGCAATACATTTTTTGTTAAAATACATAATCAAGAAGAAATAATTAAGATTATAGAATGGAATATAATTTGGGTTAAAATCTATTATCATATGAAAATAGTTACAAATACAGATGATAATTAGCGAGAATTTAAATAAGAATTGAATATTAGGTTGTATACAATTGTGTTCAAAGAGTAGGAGAATTTATAGAAAATTCAAACACAAGAATACAGGAAAATTTTTGTATAGACAAAAACGGGGTTACAATTCTACCCATCTTACAGAAAGAATTTCGTCATCAAAATTCATTCAGGCGGAATGTAAGACAAAGCAAAGACAGATTTGTGAAATCACGAAACAGAGAATTAGAAGGAAAGAAACGAAATGGTGGCAACACCGGAATAAGAAAGGACATAGATACGAATTGAGTGATCTAGAATAATGTTGAATAAAGATTCGTTGAATGATGACGAATGCAAATGTATGAATAAGTAAACGATGCAATGAAGGAGAAACAACATGAGAATCCTGGGACTTGTGTGTTATGGGCCCACCACGCTTCCGCTGCGTCACTCTGATCGGATAGACTCCGTCATCAGCATCCATTAACTCTAGCAATCTGCCTTGTGGCTCACCATACCCTTTGGCACGTCCAAATGAAATCTCTCTGGCATGACGTTCAGACTCCTGGCAACTTGGGATTCTGAACACTTCCTGCTATCCTGGGACTCTGCCTGTTCATCTCCTGGTGAAGCTGCTGACATGTCGTTGGAGATCCAGCGATGCCGACCGACGGACCAAGTATAAATAAGAGAATGGGTAGGAAAGAATGAATTTATACCCAATAAGGAATCAATGAATAAGGATGATTGCATGGGATGGAAGAAAATAAGAAATGAAAGAACTGAATATGAAGGGATCAAAAAGTTGATCGAATAAGATTAGTACCTAGATTATATGTTGGTAATTACATGTTCATGTGATCAATGTGGTTCACACATTATTGAGTTAACCTGGCTAGAGCTTAATCTGGGCTCTGATAGCACTAAAAACCATTCACGCCCCGCTTCCCAAAATACGGGAATAAGAGCACATAATAATGGCCCAGCGAATGATATGAACATCATCCATAGATGTAACAGATTAACTCAACAATATGCAAAGGATCTCAATCACTCAAGAAATAAATAATCACATAAATAATGAATAAACTCCAAAATACACTTAAAATAAATTCACAAAATAATATCCAACATCTGGGAGAAAAGTAAACTTCCGGTCATATAAGTCTAGAATACAAAGTACGATAAAAATAATAATGTGGAAATATAAACAAATAACATGAAATAACTATAACAGTCTAATGATTCAGCTCCATTCTTCAGAAAGTTTGCTCACCAAGTCCTTGGGTCAAATTTCCTCTTGTACCTGCAAATTTATCAACTAGAGATAGGGAACAATTGTCTGTTAGAGCAAGTTATGGACAGCAAGTAATAGAAGAAAAGAAGCAAGAAAACTTGGTATATCAAGAAATAATGAACTAATTCAAAGTCAAATGACAATAACAAGGAATGATAATAAAATCCAAGATCTAGAATTAACGATGCAATAAACAATGACTGCGATCAATGATTCAAGACCGATGACAATAATCATGATCAAGAATGCAAGTGTCAATCTAAGTCTATTGGTCTTTGTTATTCTATCTAATGGACGTAATATTATGTCCCATACCACAGATTCGGTGCATACAAACAATGATCATTTAGACTATAGTGGTGAACTCTACAGATCGTGTACGTTGCACAATAATCAATAATTAACAATCGATAATCCACAATCAATAACCCAAAATCACTAACAATAATCAATCGAATGATAAAGGACCCTTCCCCGAGTACAATTTCTGATTGTTCACTACGAAGTCACCCTTATTATCTCGGCTAGTTATTATTTTATTATACTTAAATGTGGACATGCAATGAGTACAAAAGTAATAAGGCGATGTTAAGAAGGTATCAAGGCAATGCAATGCATGGTATGACTAATTCTATTTAATAGATGCAAAATCAAACATGGATATACTTAAAACACAAAAAACACACATTCTGGACAGCAAGGCGTTGCTATACAAAAACCAACTTTTCCGTTGCTACATGAAAGAAAATCAGGTTCTGTCAGAGGTTCTGAAAACTAGACTATCTGCCGGTTCCAACGCATATTCACAAGACATATTAAAACTACTGTAGTTAGTCATATAAGTTCATTCTTTACTGATTTCATGTTCAGACAATTTAGGGTCAAATTCTTATGTAGAAAAGTAGATTGTAAGTTCATTTAAAAATCTCATAAAAATCATAATTTGGTTCCTAACAGTGTTCAGTTTCAACACAATTATTCCCATATTTTAATTCCTAAATTTAATGTACTATTTCAGTCAATTAAACATGGCAATGTATATTCAAACTGCACTCTGAAATTCAGACGTTACAACACGAGAGTCTGTGTATTTTGCAATCTGTAAGTTAGATTGCAAAACCATTAGAAGAACATGATTTCAGACACATAAAGCTACAACTCTTATTTAATGATTTCTGATTAATGTTATCTACAGTTTGGTCAAAAAACCGGTTCTTTACTGAACTATTGTTCTGGCAGCAACCTAGGATCATGTTCTCATATATATAATGGGTGTGAAAGTTCATCAAATAATCTTATAAAAATATAAAAGTGAATCCTAATCATGTCTAGTAACAACCTATTATTTTTCAAGTTCAAATTCCACTGTTAACACTTTATTTTAATTAGAAAATCTTGTCGGTGTGCTAGTAAACGATAATCTGGAAATTGAAAACCTAGCAGTGCTAAAAATATGATAATTTTCAGTTTAAAAATTGTAATTTAGATCCGTAAAAAAATCTGAAAAATAGATTCAAAAGGATACAAATGTTGTGTACAAAGTTCTATTAAATTATAATAGCAACTGGGTCAAAAACTCAAAACAACATGGGATAAACAGCAGGCCAGCAAGTTGGTTATTATTATCTAGCAACAAACGAAATACACATGCATATTACTTCATAGAAATAATTAACAGGAAATCATAACCAATCATAAGGGTGGAATTCTACTGTTAGTAAGACAACACAACATGAACATCATAACCAATCGAAAAAAAAACATTCAATCATCATTCTATATGTACATGTCTCTAATCTATGTATTCGTGTAGTGTATGCATATGATGATGTATAACAGGGCTTGGGTTTGAATCAAGTGAGTGGCATGAAAAGAGAACTATTACTTGGTTTTTCCGATGAATCCGTAATAGTTTCTTTGATGAGTATTAAACAAATAAAATATGATAACGAAATAGGGACTACTTGCGGAGATCAAAGAAATTCTTGAACAAGAAAAAATAGTTGGTTCAAGAGAAACTTGCCTTATAGAAGAGGATTCCGAATATGAAAGAATAACGAGAACGAGAGTCCCGACGGCAATGGACATCGGTGACGATGGTAAAAGAGATAGCAGCAACAATAGGCTACAAGAACAACAACAGTAACAGCAAGAGGTAGACAACGAATGGCGATGGAAGGAGGGGTTTCGGAGGTGTGAGGCTGCAAAGCCGTGGAGGATCGAGGTTCAGGCGTCGAGCGGTGAGGTCGTTTGGTGTGGGTGCTCGGCGCTGACGAGGAATGGCAGTTCGGTGGAAGGAAGAGCAGCAGATGGCTGGCGGATGTAGGGGATGCGGGGGTCTGCAGTGTTTGAGTTGGGCTTTACAAAACCAAAAAAGATAAATACTAATAGAATGGAGATTTGGGCTTTACAAAAATAATCAATAATAAATATTAGTTAAATAATCGATTACTACTAAAATATAATTCCTGGGTCACTACAACATTTTTGGGCTACCTCGGCAAAATTACCCCGGCGTTTCGAAAGTAGCGCTAGTGTAGACTTGAACCAGAACGAGCTTCGAAAGTTTTAGTAACCTAAACCGGAATTTTATAAAAACGCCAGGGTAGGTATATCTACACCAGCGTTTTTAACAAACGCCGGGGTAGGTACACCCTACACCGGCATTTTCTATTAGAAACGCCGGGGTGGTGTCTGCGATAAATCCCAAAAAATCCGAAGCCCTAACATATCATTCATTCCCCAATTCTTTCTGCCTTTTTTTATTTTCCCGCTCTCTCCCGCACTCTCCATTGACGACTGTCATCCCCGCCGCCGCCCTGGCAAGCCGTCGCTGTCCCCGTGCTCTCATACCCGCTCACTCACTCTCTCTCTCTCCCCCCGTTCCTTGGCTACCGTCGCCTTCCCCTCCGTCATCGTCACCGCCATAGTCGTCGACATCCACATCGTGAAAGGTATAAAAATCAAATCCGTGAGACTATGATTATGTGAGAATATTGATTTTGGATTTTGGATCTTGATTTGTGAAAATATGTGATTATGTGAGAATATGTGATTTTGGATTTTGGATACTCCGCCCCTTCTCAGAATCCCTTATAAATAAAAATCCCTTCTCAAAATCACCAAAAATCTGAGGTGTAATGCACCATCAATTTTTTCTGCCCTAATTTTTGTTTGAATTTTACGGAAGTTTTTAGAAATTTATTAGAATTTGGTTAGGTTTGATTATATGCATGTGAGATTTTTGCTCTGATTCTTGAGCTGGGATTGTGATCCGAAGTGTTGCATTAAGAAATTTTTGATTTTGATTGTTGAATTAAGGGTGATTGGTAGTATTAGATGTGGTGGTTGTTTGAATGGTAAAAAGTTAGGTACTTTTTTGGTGCTAAATTGGGTAAAGTTTGTTTGATTTTCTTCACATTTCATAAAGATGTGAAATTGCTGACATTTAAAATTGCGACCGTATACACTGGCTGGTCAGAAGCACAACCCCCTTGAAGAATTACTGCAGCTAGATTTTGTGTCCACCAGTTCTTGTTTCAGATAAACATTGGTATGCTTCCTTGTCTACTATATCTTGTGATATGGTTTCTTTTTGGCAGAGTGTAAGCCCTATTTTCAGATTTTATTGTATTCTATATTCTTTTGATTATTGTATTTGAATTCATTTGTTATAGTGTATTTTTTCTTTTCTTGCGTTCTTTTGTTCTCTCTTGATCGATCTGTGTTCTTTTGATTGGATCCTGTTCTCTTCGCAAATTTTGGTCTTTCTATTTTGAGTTTGATTTGTTCTCCTTTGTGTTCGTCTCATCACATTGCATTTGTTTGTCTCTTTTTGGAGCCAAAACCGTTACCCAGAACCCACATAATCTCAACCCAAAATACTAATTCTTGATCCCCTATAAATAATCTTATTAAACCCTAATAATTTATTCTCTCTTTCTCTCTCACCCGCCGTTACTCTCTCTCCCCAATCCCTACCCTTTCTCTGTTTTCGCTAAACCCAAACCCAATTGAAAACCACCCTACCCCGTCGCCAACTCCGATTGCCCTTCACCACCGTCACCACCTTCATCATCGTCTCCACCATCTCACCATCGTTGTCCCCAATCGTCCTTGCCATCTCCGACCGAAACCCATCACCGAAACCTTTACCATTGCCGTAACCTCTCACCGTCGCCCTAACCCATCTCCGTGCACCCTCATTGCCCTCGTCATCCCTCGCCACACCATTGCATCCCCTAGCTCCGCCGGTTGAGTCCCGGAGTTTCCATTGTCGTCGTTCTCTGTTTCCAACCGAAAACAGGGTTCACCGTCGTCGAGGTTGCCGTTGCCGCCGTCGCTTCCCGATCGTGGTGCCGACGCCGCTTCACCCTGTCGCAGTGCCGCGCAGACACCGTTCGCCGTCTCTCTCTTTCTCTCTTTCCGAGGAAGACGACCACTGATTGGTCGGCACTGCTGTCCCGTGTTCGGCCGCACCAGATCCAGACTCGCTGTCCCGTGTTTGGATCGGATCCGGTGTGAGGAAGGCTTCCCATTGGCAAGATTTGCTATTTTGTGTTCTGGGCGCATTAGATCCCCTTTTGGCTGTTCTGTGTTCTGTCCCGATCCATTGTGAAGATTGCTCTTGGCTTTTGCTGTTGCTGTTGGTTCTTCGCACACGTTTTTGGGAGATTTCGCCCAGGATTCTTATCCTGTTATTCCTATTTAATTATATCTGTAATATAACAGGCAAGTCTCTTCTTGAATCCTTTTATTGTTTATGTTCAAGATTATTTGATCTCCTACAAGTAGATCCCGTCCATTTTGCTATCGAAACTTCATTTGACAATTCCGTTAAGATTATTGAGAGTTTACAAGAGCTAACCCGACGTAGTCTTAACATCGTGCTATCTCATTAATCTTAAACGTAGTCCCTATTGTTTCATGCATATGCACATTTAAATAACTAGATTCATGCATAGGACTGCTTGATAAATTGGACATTAAAATTGTATGTGCTAAATTGAAGTTGCTCTATGAATTGACACCACGACTGTGACAATTGTATCTTAAACTTTAGAAATTTACATGTTGACACCTAGGATTGCTTTGATTACCAATCTGCATGCTATATGTGATCGTATGATTTATTTGTTGCCTTTTCATGTTAAGTTGAATTCTGGTCTGCTGTAAGTTTCACTTTGAATCAGATTTTTAACCATGTTAATGACATAATTTGAGAGCTTGCTTAACATAAAATGTAGCCCTTGATATCTAGATCATTTTTCTGTGGTCTGGATTTAAATTCCAATCTGTCATCTGTTAGATATCATCACTTTACTGCAATTGTGTTAGTAATTCCAGACTCATAATTTCATGCGTATCCTGCTGTTTCTTATTTTATTTGACCTTGTTATTAGTAAAAGAAAAAACTGAAATAAATTAGGCTGGACCTAGACATGTATAGCTACTTTTCTGAATTTTTGTAGATTTTATTAATGAGCTTTTTGACCTGAAACAATTAGTTGAACATAACCTACTGCACGTTGACTGAACATAAAACCTGATTAGAATAGAGTTTTCACCCTAGTTTCGATATCTTTTATATGCCTTAATTATACTCACTGGAACCGTGTGGAAGTCTACTTTCTAGATCTTCCGACGGTAGTTTCGATATCTTTTATATGCCTTAATTATACTCATTGGAACCGTGTGGAAGTCTACTTTTCAGATCTTCCGGTGGATTCAGGTTTTCTATTTTGTAGTGACCATAATACTTGTTTTAGTACAACAAGGTCATGCTGTCCTGATTTTGTGAAATGCGTTATGTGATGTGTTTGCTTCATGCTTTGTCTGTAACGCTTAAAATTAGTCACACATAGTAATATACAATATTGACACCCTCTTGCACGCTCACATAGGATGAAAATAAACTATTAACAAGCTGGGGTATTATGGGTAGACTTGGTAGTGAACAATCGGGAAATGTACTCGGTAAGGCCTTCTCACCCGCACGAACACCTGACATGAAAGGAGGTCTTCTTATCTCGTTATCTTGTTATCACATTATCTAGTTATGCCGAGTACACGAATCGTGAATTCACCATCAGTCTAAAACGATCACTGTGCTTGCGCAGAACCTGTGGAATGGGACGCAGCAGTACGTGCACTAGATAGATTAATAAAATACTTAACAACCTGCATCTCATGCTTGATCTCATCTTGACATCACTCATTTCATGCGTGAATATTGTACACCTTCGATAATATTGCCTGCTCTTTGTTTTGTTCTTTGTCTTTGACCATGTTCCTTTCCTTTGATATTCATGCTTTTCTATTATCCTTTGTTTTCTCTACTTGCCGCCCACGACTTCCTCTAAGGGCACTCTTTTCTTTCTTTTTTAGATATGATTTTACAGGTACTGAAGGATCTGTTCCTGAAGGAATTGGTGAGCAACGTTTCTAGTGTTGGAACCAGTCTCCGCTGCATAGTTTTTTTATTTGCTGCTAGATTTATTTTCTGAACATTGTTATAACTTGTACTTTGTTTTGGGCTTTATGACCCGTAGTTTGTTTTGATCCCGGTTGTTGGATATTTATACTGTTAGATTATTTCATTTATTATTGAAATTTATCTTTGTTCCATTTGGTTATATTTCTTGCGTGGTTGTATTTTGTTGTTCTTATTACTGAGTTAGTCTGGTACAGCTTATGGATGGTGTTTACATCATTCGTTGGGCCTATATTACGTACTCGTGTTTCTTATTTTGGGAAGCGCGGCATGTCAGGATTTTTAGTGGTATCAGAGTACAAGGTTGGGTAATATATCAGTCAAACATGACTATCTTTATGGGGTTCAGCTTTGTTTGGTATATTAGTCGAGTTTGGCTCTAGCCTGGTTAACCCAGTGATTTGCACACCACGATAATCACATGAATACTTGTATAATAACCAATATATAATTTGGGTACTGACCATCTTTGATCTTATTTCAGACTATGGCTCGTGGGAATTCTTCTTCTCGCTCGGGGGATCAGCAGCCGGACAACGCTGCTATTCTCCAGATGATTCAGCAGATGATGGCTCTTCTGTAGGAGCACAATGAGATGATGAGACCACTTTGGCAGCCAATGGGAATGTCGCTGGACCTCCACCTGGTGCTCTACCACCTACGCCTGGTACGGTAGCAGATTTCATGAGGCTGCACCCGGATAAGTTTTTGGGTACTGAGTTGCTGTTGGAGGCCGAGAAATGGCTTATCCGGACGGAACAACTGCTGGTTGTCGCTCGTGTTGCTGAGGCGGATCGTGTGGATGTGGTTCGCATCCAGTTGGTGGATCTCGCTCATATCTGGTGGCAAGTTGAATCCGAGAGGATGCCGTGACCCATTGAGTGGGCCACTTTCTTTAAGACTTTCATGGCGAAGTTCTTTCCCAGTGTCACCAAGGAAGAGATGGGGCGACAGTTTGTTTCCCTAACTCAGAGAAACCGTTCTGTGGACAAGTATGTTGCAGAGTTTACTCGGCTCAGTCACTTTGCCCCTACCCTCGTTGTCACTGATGAGGCTCGGGCTAGTCATTTTCTGTCGGGCTTGAGCTTTCCCCTCCAAGACCATTTGGCTGCTCTTCGGCTTCGTGATTGTTCCAATGTTCTGGATGCAGATCGGATCTAGGAGCAGACTCTCAGCAGGTCTAGTGTTCCTCAGAGGATTGTTTCGCACCTTGTTGCACCTAGGCCTTCCGGAAGACCTATTCGGAGGCCAGTTCTGCCCCCTTCCATGAGAGCACAGCCGTACGCACATGTTGTCCTGAGGAATGTTGAGACTTGTGGCTACTGCCATAAGACTGGGCATTCACAGCGAGACTGCAGGATGATCAACCGACAGTGTTTACTGTGTGGGAGCAGTGAGCATATGGTTCGTGACTGTCCGAGGAACAGAGCTCCTGTGCCAGTTACTGGTGCTGCTCAGCTAGGATCGTCGACGCATGGTCAGGGCAGGCCGCCTCTCCCTCCGCAGAGGCAAGTTTTTTATCAGAGGCGTGTGGTTCCTAGAGGAGGTCAGGTTGGTGGTCGTGGTCAGGCTTATAACTTGACAGCCGAGGAAGTGGAAGTTGCTGTTATAGTGGTTGTAGGTATATCACAGTAGTTGTACTTTCTTTTATTTCTTTCAGTTTTCTGTATGTTATTTTTATTTTTATTTTTCCCACCTTTGTACAATTATTCGTTTATATATCCTGTTGGCACCTTATTCTTTGTTTGATCTTCTTCTAGGTATGATTTTAGTCTTCTTTTTCCCTGCTCATGTGTTGTTTGATTCAGGTGCTACCCACTCTTTTATTTCTTCTCACTCTGTCGATCAGAATGATTTGGCTTGCGATGCTATGCCCACAACTTGGGACATCACCACAGGCGGAGGTGTCGTTGTCTGTTCTAGGCTTTGCAAGCAGAGTCCGTTGCTGATTGGTGGTGTGGTTTTCTCGGCAGATTTGATTGTGATTCCCAATTTCGGTTTCGATGTCATTTTGGGCATGGACTGGTTAGGTGTTTCCTGTGCCGTGATTGATTGCTGGGAGAAGAAGGTGACTTTCAGGCTTTTTGGTCAACCAGAATTTGTTTTCCATGCAGGTGAGACACAGTCAGGGCGTGTCAAGAACTTGTTGGTCCCCAAGGTTGTTTCTTTTGCGTCGCTAGGTTCTGATAGGGTTGTTGCACCCTTGGTTGTATGGGACTTCCTTGATGTGTTTCCCGAGGAATTACCCAGTTTGCCGTCAGTCCGAGATGTGGAGTTCAGCATTGATGTTCAGCCCGGTACGGCCCCTATTTCCAAGAGTCCGTATCGTATGGCGTCGTTTGAATTGGCAGAACTGAAGGTGCAAGTTCAGGAGATACTTGATAAGGGTTTTGTCAGACCTAGTATTTTGCCATGGGGAGCCCAAGTTCTGTTTGTCAGTAAGAAGGATGGAAGCTGCACGCTTTGCATTGACTACAGGGGGTTGAACAATGTTACTGTCAAGAATCAGTATCCATTGCTGAGGATTGATGATTTGTTCGACCAACTAGGAGGTGCTTCGGTGTTCTCGAAGTTGGATCTGCGTTCCGGGTATCATCAAGTCAGAGTGAAGTCAGAGAATGTTCCGAAAACAGCTTTCCGAACGAGGTATGGGCTTTCCGAACGAGGTATGGGCATTACGAGTTCTTGGTGATGCCTTTCGGAGTGACTAATACACCGACTGTATTCATGAGTTTGATGAACCGTGTGTTTTCGCCGTTCTTGGATCAGTTTGTCGTGGTCTTCATCGACGATATATTGGTGTACTCGCAGAACAAGGAGGATCATGTTGAGCATCTGAAGGTGGTTCTGCAGACTTTGAGGGAGAACCAGCTGTGTGGGAAGCTCGATAAGTGCGGGTTTTGGCTGGATCGGGTTGCTTTTGTTGGCCACATTATCTCCGGTGCTGGTGTTTCTATGGATCCGTCGAAGATTTCTGCTGTCAGGGATTGGCCTATTCGGAAGTCTGTTCCTGAGGTGCGAAGTTTCCTTGGTTTGGCTGGTTACTATTGAAAGTTCGTTCATGATTTCTCCAAGATTGCTGGACCCTTGACCAGTTTGACCAAGAAGGAGCAGAAGTTCGTCTAGGATGAAGCTTGTGATGGAGCTTTCGCCGTGTTGAAGCATCTGTTGACGTCAGCGCATGTGCTGACTATCCCCGACAGTTCGGGTGGTTTTGTGATCTTTTTTGATGCTTCGGGTAGAGGTCTGGGAACAGTGCCAATGCAGCGAGGCAGAGTTATCGCTTATGCATCGAGGCAGTTGAGACCTCATGAGAAAAACTATCCTACGCATGATATGGAGCTTGCAGCTGTGAAATTTTCCTTGTAGTTGTGGAGGCACTATTTGCTTGGGATAGAGTTACGATTTTCACAGATCACAAGAGCCTTAAGTATGTGTTCACGCAGAAGAAGTTGAACATGAGGCAGAGAAGATAGCTGGAATTAATAGCAGATTTTGACATTAATTTGCAGTATCACCCAGGCAGAATAAATTCGGTGCCAAATACTTTGAGTCGGAGGCTTGCCGCTATGTTCCTCACTCAAATGAAGGAGCTAGTGGAGGACATGAGGAGGCTAGAGTTGGTTGTGTTGCTTCCCGGATCAGATCGGCAGCTTATGTTGTGTAACCCCTGTTTCCGTTAATATGTATTTTTTTCAAGTGTTTTTCTGTATTTTAAATCCTTAGTATCTTGAAACTATTATTTCTTAATTGATTATATTATTCAAACTACTTTTATGAAGCTAATATTACTATTATTATTTTATTTTATCTGAGCCCAATTGTTTATTATAAGCCCAATCCCATAATTAATTTATTTAAAATGATTTGAAGCCCAAGCCCAATTGTTTTAAGCCCAAATCCACCCATTACTCATATATATTTCTATAGGCTCAATCCTATGTGATTTGTATTCAACCCCTCACATTCTCTCAACTCTTCTTATTCCATAACCCCCATAACCCCCTACACCTCAATAATTACCCCTCATTACTCTACCCATTATTACATTTATTATATTATAATATTTTATTTATCAAACCCTCCACCTTTCCATATTCTTTCTCCCCGTTCCCCTTCTCACTCTCCCCCCTCCTCTGTCTCCGAAACCGGAACAGAACACCCAAAGCCTGTCTTCCTCCTTCCTACTCCCGATAGTCTATTCCTCCACCCTTCGGCCTCCATTGCAAACTTTGTCCCCCCTGCTCTCCCCCAACGTCGCGACCCCGACGCCAACGACTGCAGCGCCTCGCCCTGAGCATGCCACCCTGCCTGTGCCTCACCCCCCGTCCTCCGCTTGTCTCCGACAGACCTCAGCAATAGCCAATCGACTATGGAGCTCCCCTGCACCGTCGTGATGCCATGCCGACGACAGCCAGTAGTCCCACCCGTCATCCTGCTCCTCCCGAGCACCGGCATCTCCTTCTCTCTCAGCCCCCTCTCCCGTTCGCTCTGTCGTCAGCCGTGGCATCTCTCCGTGATGCAGCAGCAACTGCGGCAGCCACTGTAGCTGCCTGCGCTTCCTTCCCCGACGACAGCACCCCGCAGTGATGCACCAGCCATCCTGAGCGCCTCCTGCCTCGCCGGTGCTGCCCCTATGGCGCCAGCTTGCTGCCATCTACCCCGACTGCTCCCCAGTCGCCGACCGTCATCTTGCTGTCCAGTGGGTTGTTTTGATCATGGGTTTGATCATGATGGATGTGAGCCATCCATTTCATCGCGATCATGATCATCTTGATTGATTGATTCCTAGCCGTCCGATGATTTGATCTTGATCATCACCATCGGGATGATCTTGGCCGTCCGTTGGATCTTGATCATCATGCTTGAGTGGATGTGGGTCGTCGATCTCCTCTTGATCATCGGTTAGATCCTAGCCGTCTGATACCCTCCTGACCATCACGATCATGATGATCATAAATTTCCTATGATCACAGCCGTTTGATCGATCATTCTTGATCTTCATCATTATCTTCATCATCAGAGAAATCTGACCGTCCGATCTGATCTAATCATCTTGATCTTGATCTTTGATCTCAACCATCCGATTTTGTGTTCGTGATCTCTATCGTATCATCTTGTTCGTGATCGTGTGTTCGTGATTGGTTTGTGATCCGTTCGTTGTGTTTGTGTTCGTGCCCCGAGATCCATTCCCGTTATTCTTGTTCTTGCTCCGTCTTCATCATCGTTGGTTATCAGGCAAGTATCCTCTTGTACAATCTGTTTGTTCTCGTACAAGCTTCCTTTGAAAAATACTGCAAGTATATGTATTCTCTGACTCTAATTCGTATTCTTCAGTCAAATTGAAATCTATTTCTATACATAATCCGTCGATCCCGTATTCGCATATGATCATGAATACTTTGTTGCCACATGCATTACATGAATACGATTGATACACATATATGTACTTTTAGGATTATACATGATTATGTGCATGATTGTTTTACTCGTGATAGTAGTCTAAATATAATATATTGTTATTGTTGATTAAAAATTAATAAAAGTAACAAGCCGGGGTATAAGGGTAAGGACCATAGTAGTGGACAATATAGGTAAGTGTAGTCGGAAGTGGGCCCGGTTTCTCAGTACATGCTTTATGACTTGTTGTATCTTGATGTATTCATGAAGCCATTACTTGGCTCATGAACTTGTTGTATTGATGAACCCACTGTGTGGTTCTTGAACTTGTTAGTGGATTCACGAACTTGTTCCGTAAATTTGTTACTTTATTTTCGTATTCATGAACCATGCTTGCTTGATACTTGATACTTGAATACACCACCCTATAAAATCCACCACTAGGCCTAAACGTAACTGAATCTATGTAGCAACTATGTAGTAAAAGTATGAATGCATGAAGTGCTACCTAGATAGTAATAATGCAAGACTTGAACATGATCACATGATACTTGATCCTTGACACTTGTTACCTGTACTTGATACTTATTTACTTGATTACTTGTTTACATGCATGCCTAGTTCATGATCATGTTTAGATGTTATATTTCTCCTATTACATAATTCTTGATTCCTTGCTCTTTTTCCTTCTTCTTGTTTCGTTTTTGTACTTGTCCCCGTAGCTTGTACCACTTGCGGCCCGTGACTTGCATTAACGGGCGCCTTCTTGTTTCTTTTTTTGTATTAATGTACTTGTAGTCCCGGATGGAGAATTACCCGAAGGTATTGCTGACCAAATATTTTAGTCTTATTAATTATCATGTTATCTTTAATTCATGTATTATTCTGGCTACTCTTTATTGTATTCCGAGCGTGTTTGACCCGTAACTACTTAGTATTCCCCAGATGTTGGTTATGTTTTGGACTATGTCATGTACTTTTGTTATCCTATTGTAATTTTTCATGCCTGCGTGGTTTGTTTTGCTATCTTGTTGTTGAGTTACCTGTACAGCTTATGAATAGTTTATTCGCATCATTCGCTAGGCCTAGGTCACGTGCTCGTATTCCCGTATTTTGGAAAGCAGGGTGTGACAGGGTTTTTAGTGGTATCAAAGCTCAGGTTTGGATAACGTGTTAGTTTGACTAATACATTAGACAGGCTTGACTCACTCAGGTTAACTCAACAACACGTGCACCACGTTGATTACATGGATAATGAATAACCAACATAATCTGGATACTCCTCTTATTTGACTCATTAGTTCCTTTATTTCTTGGTTGTTTCGTCCCTTCCATTCATCCACATTCATTGATTCCTTATTGGGTATAATTTTGTTTGGTTGAACCCATATTCTTTTGATTCGGTGTCTTATTCTCTTTCTTCCCGCTCGGTTCGTTGATTGGTGCCATGTGGTCTACAAAGACATGTCTGCGGCATGGAACATCACCATTAGTGTAGCACAGCAGAAGCGTGGCGGGCCCATAGCCCACAGGTCCCAGGATTCTCTTGTTGCTTCTCCCTCCTTACACTGTTTAATCCTTTTTTCATGCATTTGCATTCATCATTATTTATTGAATCTTTATTCACATCATTTTAGATCACTTCATTCTTACCCATGTTATTTCCCATTTTTGTGTTACCACCATTTTGTCTCTTTCCCTTTAATTCCCAGTTTGTTATTTCCCAAGTTTGTTTTTGCTTTGTCCTATGTACCGCCTACGCAAATTTCGAGGATGAAATTTTGTTATAAGGTGGGTAGGATTTGTAACCCCTATTTCCATTAATATGTATTTTTTTCAAGTATTTTTTCGTATTTTAAATCCTTAGTATCTTGTAACTATTATTTCTTAATTGATTATATTATTCAAACTACTTTTACGAAGCCAATATTACTATTATTATTTTATTTTATCTGAGCCCAATTGTTTATTATAAGCCCAATCCCATAATTGATTTATTTAAAATGATTTGAAGCCCAAGCCCAATTGTTTTAAGCCCAAATCCAAACCTAGTACTCATATATATTTCTATAGACTCAATCCTATGTGATTTGCATTCTACCCCCCCCCCCCCCTACTCACATTCTCTCAACTCTTCTTATTCCATAAACCCCATAACCCCCTACACCTCAATAACTACCCCCCATTACTCAACCCATTATTACATTTATTATATTACAATATTTTATTTATAAAACCATCCATCTTTCCCTGTTCTTTCTCCCCATTCCCCTTCTCTCTTTCCCCCCTCCTCAGCCTCCAAAACCAGAATAAAGAACCCAAAGCCCGTCTCCCTCCTTGTTTCTCCCGCTCGTCTCTGTCCTCCACCCTTCGGTGTCCGTTGCATACTCCATCCCCCCTGCTCTCCCCCGACATCGCGTCCCCGATTCCAACAATTGCAGTGCCTCTCCCTGAGCGCGCCGCTCTGCCCTGTGCCTCACACCCCATCCTCCGCTCGTCTCCGACAGACCTCAGCAACAGCCAGTCAATTGTGCAGCTCCCCTGCTCCGACGTGATGCCATACCGACGACAGCCAGTAGTCCTGCCAATCGTCTTGCTCCTCCCGAGCACTGGTGTCTCCTGCTCTCCCGGTGCCCTCTCCCCTTCGCTCCGTCATTAGCAGCGGCCTCTCCGCAACGCAGCAGCAACTGTAGCAGCCACTGTAGTTGCCTGCGCTTCATTCCCCAACGACAATGCTCCGCAGCAATGCACCAGCCACCCTGAGTGCCACCTGCCTCGCCAGTGCTGCCCCTATGGTGCCGGCTTGCTGCCATCTGCCCTGACTGCTACCCAGTCGCCGGTCGTCGTCTTGCCGTCCAGTGGGTTGTTTTGATCATGGGTTTGATCATGATGGATGGGAGCCGTCTGTTTCATCGCGATTATTATCATCTTGATTGATTGATTCCTAGTCGTCCATTGATTTGATCTTGATCATCACCATTGGGGTGATCTTGGCCGTCCGTTGGATTTTGATCATCATGCTTGACTGGATGTAGGCCGTCGATCTCTTCTTGATCATTCGATTAGATTCTAGCCATCCGATCCCCTCTTGATCATCACGATCATGATGATCATCAATTTCCTTTGATCATTGTCGTTCGATCGATCGATCTTAATCTTCATCATTATCTTCATCATCAGGAAAATCTGACCGTCCGATCTGATCCGATCATCTTGATCATGATCTTCGATCTCAGCCATCCGATTTTGTGTTCGTGATCTTGATCATCTCATCTTGTTCGTGATCGTGTATTCGTGATTGGTTCGTGATCCATTCATTGTTTTTGTGTTCGTGCCCCGGGATTCGTTCTCGTTATTCTTGTTCTTGGTCCGTCTTCATCGTCGTTGGTTATCAGGCAAGTATCCTCTTGAACAATCCGTTTGTTCTCGTACAAGCTTCCTTTGAAAAATATCACAAGTATATATATATTCTTTGACTCTAATTCAAATTCTTCGGTCGAATTGAAATCTGTTGCTATACATAATCTGTCGATCCCGTATTCGCATATGATCGTGAATACTTTGTTGCCATATGCATTGTATGAACACGATTGATACACACATATGATCTCTTAGGATTATACATGATTATGTGCGTGATTGTTTTACCTGTGATAGTAGTCTAAATATGATATCTTGTTATTGTTGATTAAAAATTAATAAAAGTAACAAGCCGGGGTATAAGGGTAAGGACCATAGTAGTGGACAATATAGGTAAGTGTATTCGGAAGGGGGCCCGTGTTTCCTAGTACATGGTTCATGAACTTGTTGTATCTTGATGTATTCATGAAGCCATTACTTGGCTCATGAACTTGTTGTAATCATGAACCCACTGTGTGGTTCTTGAACTTGTTAGTGGATTCACGAATTTGTTTTGTGAACTTGTTACTTTATTTTCATATTCATGAGCCATGCTTGCTTGATACTTGATACCTGAATATACTGCCCTATAAAATCCACCACTAGGTCTAAGCATAACTGATTGTATGTAGCAACCATGTAGTAAAAGTATGGATGCATGAAGTGCTACCTAGATAGTAATAATGCAAGACTTGAACATGATCACATGAAACTTGATCCTTGACACTTGTCACATGTACTTGATACTTGTTTACTTGATTACATATTTACATGCCACTTGTTTACATGCATGCCTTGTTCATGATCCTGCTTACATGTTATATTTCTCCTATTACATGATTCTTGATTCCTTGCTCTTTTTCCTTCTTCTTGTTTTGTTTTTGTACTTGTCCCCGTAGCTTGTACCACTTGCGGCCCGTGACTTGCATTAACGGGCGCCTTCTTGTTTTTTTTTATTAATGTACTTACAGGCCCAGATGGAGAATTATCCGTAGGTGTTGTTGACCAAGTATTTTAGTCTTGTTAATTATCATATTATTTTTGATTCATGTTTTATTCTGGCTACTCTTTATTGTATTCCGAGCGTGTTTGACCAGTAACTACTTTGTATTTTCCAGCGGTTGGTTATGTTATGGACTATGTCATGTACTTTTGTTATCCTATTGTAATTTTTCATGTCTGCGTGGTTTGTTTTGCTATCTTGTTGTTGAGTTACCTGTACAGCTTATGAATGGTTTATTCGCATCATTTGCTAGGCCTCGGTCACGTGCTCGTATTCCCGTATTTTGGAAAGCAGGGTGTGACAGGGTTTTTAGTGGTATCAGAGCTCAGGTTTGGATAACGTGTTAGTTTGACTAATACAATAGACAGGCTTGACTCACTCAGATTAACTCAACAACACGTGCACCACGTTGATCACATGGATAATGAATAACCAACATAATCTGGATACTCCTCTTATTTGACTCATTAGTTCCTTTATTTCTTGGTTGTTTCGTCCCTTCCATTCATCCACATTCATTGATTCCTTATTGGGTATAATTTTGTTTGGTTGAACCCATATTCTTTTGATTCTGGTGTCTTATTCTTTTTCTTCCTGCTCGGTTCGTTGATTGGTGCCATGTGGTCTACAAAGACATGTCTGCGGCATGGAACATCACCATCAGTGTAGCACAGCAGAAGCGTGGCGGGCCCATAGCCCACAGGTCCCAGGATTCTCTTGCTTGCTTCTCCCTCCTTACACTGTTTAATCCTTTCTTCATGCATTTGCATTCATCATCATTTATTGAATCTTTATTCACATCATTTTAGATCACTTCATTCTTACCCATGTTATTTTCCATTTTTGTGTTACCACCATTTTGTCTCTTTCCCTTTAATTCCCAGTTTGTTATTTCCCAAGTTTGTTTTTGCTTTGTCCTATGTACCGCCTACCCAAATTTCGAGGATGAAATTTTGTTATAAGGTGGGTAGGATTTGTAACCCCTATTTCCATTAATATGTATTTTTTTCAAGTATTTTTTCGTATTTTAAATCCTTAGTATCTTGTAACTATTATTTCTTAATTGATTATATTATTCAAACTACTTTTACGAAGCCAATATTACTATTATTATTTTATTTTATCTGAGCCCAATTGTTTATTATAAGCCCAATCCCATAATTGATTTATTTAAAATGATTTGAAGCCCAAGCCCAATTGTTTTAAGCCCAAATCCAAACCTAGTACTCATATATATTTCTATAGACTCAATCCTATGTGATTTGCATTCTACCCCCCCCCCCCCCCCACTCACATTCTCTCAACTCTTCTTCTTCCATAAACCCCATAACCCCCACACCTCAATAACTACCCCCCATTACTCAACCCATTATTACATTTATTATATTACAATATTTTATTTATAAAACCATCCATTTTTCCCTGTTCTTTCTCCCCATTCCCCTTCTCTCTTTCCCCCCTCCTCAGCCTCCAAAACCAGAATAGAGAACCCAAAGCCCGTCTTCCTCCTTCTTTCTCCCGCTCGTCTCTTTCCTCCACCCTTCGGCGTCCGTTGCACACTCCATCCCCCCTGCTCTCCCCCGACATCGCGTCCCCGATTCCAACAATTGCAGTGCCTCTCCCTGAGCGCGCTGCTCTGCCCTGTGCCTCACACCCCATCCTCCGCTCGTCTCCGACAGACTTCAGCAATAGCCAGTCAATTGTGCAGCTCCCCTGCGCCGTCGTGATGCCATGCCGACGACAGCCAGTAGTCCCGCCAATCGTCTTGCTCCTCCCGAGCACTGGTGTCTCCTGCTCTCCCGGCGCCCTCTCCCCTTCGCTCCGTCGTTAGCAGCGGCCTCTCCGCGATGCAGTAGCGACTGTAGCAGCCACTGTAGCTGCCTGCGCTTCATTCCCCGACGACAATGCCCCGCAGCAATGCACCAGCCACCCTGAGTGCCACCTGCCTCGCCAGTGCTGCCCCTATGGTGCCGGCTTGCTGCCATCTGCCCCGACTGCTACCCAGTCGCCGGTCGTCGTCTTGCCGTCCAGTGGGTTGTTTTGATCATGGGTTTGATCATGATGGATGGGAGCCGTCTGTTTCATCGCGATTATTATCATCTTGATTGATTGATTCCTAGTCGTCCATTGATTTGATCTTGATCATCACCATTGGGGTGATCTTGGCCGTCTGTTGGATTTTGATCATCATGCTTGACTGGATGTAGGCCGTCGATCTCTTCTTGATCATTCGATTAGATTCTAGCCATCCGATCCCCTCTTGATCATCACGATCATGATGATCATCAATTTCCTTTGATCATTGTCGTTCGATCGATCGATCTTAATCTTCATCATTATCTTCATCATCAGGAAAATCTGACCGTCCGATCTGATCCGATCATCTTGATCATGATCTTCGATCTCAGCCATCCGATTTTGTGTTCGTGATCTTGATCATCTCATCTTGTTCGTGATCGTGTATTCGTGATTGGTTCGTGATCCATTCATTGTTTTTGTGTTCGTGCCCCGGGATTCGTTCTTGTTATTCTTGTTCTTGGTCCGTCTTCATCGTCGTTGGTTATCAGGCAAGTATCCTCTTGAACAATCCGTTTGTTCTCGTACAAGCTTCCTTTGAAAAATATCACAAGTATATATATATTCTTTGACTCTAATTCAAATTCTTCGGTCGAATTGAAATCTGTTGCTATACATAATCTGTCGATCCCATATTCGCATATGATCGTGAATACTTTGTTGCCATATGCATTGTATGAACACGATTGATACACACATATGATCTCTTAGGATTATACATGATTATGTGCGTGATTGTTTTACCTGTGATAGTAGTCTAAATATGATATCTTGTTATTGTTGATTAAAAATTAATAAAAGTAACAAGCCGGGGTATAAGGGTAAGGACCATAGTAGTGGACAATATAGGTAAGTGTATTCGGAAGGGGGCCCGTGTTTCCTAGTACATGGTTCATGAACTTGTTGTATCTTGATGTATTCATGAAGCCATTACTTGGCTCATGAACTTGTTGTATTCATGAACCCACTGTGTGGTTCTTGAACTTGTTAGTGGATTCACGAATTTGTTTTGTGAACTTGTTACTTTATTTTCATATTCATGAGTCATGCTTGCTTGATACTTGATACCTGAATATACTGCCCTATAAAATCCACCACTAGGTCTAAACATAACTGATTGTATGTAGCAACCATGTAGTAAAAGTATGGATGCATGAAGTGCTACCTAGATAGTAATAATGCAAGACTTGAACATGATCACATGAAACTTGATCCTTGACACTTGTCACATGTACTTGATACTTGTTTACTTGATTACATGTTTACATGCCACTTGTTTACATGCATGCCTTGTTCATGATCCTGCTTACATGTTATATTTTTCCTATTACATGATTCTTGATTCCTTGCTCTTTTTCCTTCTTCTTGTTTTGTTTTTGTACTTGTCCCCGTAGCTTGTACCACTTGCGGCCCGTGACTTGCATTAACGGGTGCCTTCTTGTTTTTTTTTTATTAATGTACTTACAGGCCCAGATGGAGAATTATCCGTAGGTGTTGTTGACCAAGTATTTTAGTCTTGTTAATTATCATATTATCTTTGATTCATGTTTTATTCTGGCTACTCTTTATTGTATTCCGAGCGTGTTTGACCAGTAACTACTTTGTATTTTCCAGCGGTTGGTTATGTTATGGACTATGTCATGTACTTTTGTTATCCTATTGTGATTTTTCATGCCTGCATGGTTTGTTTTGCTATCTTGTTGTTAAGTTACCTGTACAGCTTAGGAATGGTGTATTCGCATCATTCGCTGGGCCTCAGTCATGTGCTTGTATTCCTATATATTGGGAAGCGGGGCATGACTTGTTGTTGCAGTTGCAGTTGTCCTTGGTAGAGCAGATCAAGGCAACTCAAGGGAGTGATCAGCAATTGCAGGTGTTTCGGAGTGAGGTTGAAGCTGGTTTGAGATCTGATTTTGTTGTCCATGCTGATGGATTGCTTCGGTTTGGCTCTAGGTTGTGTGTACCTAGAGGAGAAGTCAGGCAGATGTTACTCGAGTAAGCTCATCGGTCCCCGTATTCAATTCATCCTGGTGGTACCATGTACAGGGGCCTGAAACAGCATTTCTGGTGGCTTGGTATGAAGCGGGATGTGGCTCGATTCGTCGCCCAGTGCCTAATCTGTCAGCAGGTGAAGGCGGAGCATCAGAGGACCGCAGGACTTTTGTAACCCCTTCCTATCCCTGAATGAAAGTGGGATAATATCACGATGGACTTTGTGACAGCTTTGCCGAGGAGTCCTAAAGGTCATAATGCTATCTGGGTGATAGCGGATCGGCTGACGAAGTGTGCTCACTTCATTCCTTACCGTGTGGGTCAGCCCACGGAGAGTTTAGCCGAGCAGTACGTTCAGGAGGTTATTTGTCTGCATGGAGTTCCTGTCAGCATTGTATCGGATAGAGATACGAGATTCAAGTCTCTGTTCTGGGAGAGTTTGCAGAAGAGCTTAGGTACCAAGTTGAGCTACAGCACAGCGTTCCATCCTCAGACGGATGGGCAGTCAGAAAGGACAATTCAGAACCTAGAAGATATGTTGAGATCCTGCGTTCTTCAGTTTGGAGATTCGTGGGAGGATCATCTTCACTTGGCCGAGTTCTCTTATAATAACAGTTACCAGGCGAGTCTCAAGGCTGCTCCATTTGAAGCTTTGTATGGGTACAAGTGTAGATCGCCAGTCTGTTTGGATGATATCGACGAGAGAAAACTTTTAGGCCCAGAGTTGATCACGAAGACAGTTGATGATGTGGCTCAGATCTGCAAGCATTTGCAGGCCGCTCAAGATCGACAGAAGAGGTGGGCTGACTGTCGTCAGAGACCTCTAGAGTTTGAGGCAGGTGAGCATGTGTTCCTCAAGGTATCGCCTTGGAAATGTGTTATCCATTTCGGCGGTGGAGGCAAGTTGAGTCCTCGATTCATCGGTCCATTCGATATTGTGAAACATGTCGGCATGGTAGCTTACAGGCTCGCGCTACCACCAGCTTTAGCGGGTGTCCATGATGTATTCCATGTTTCTCAGCTTAGGAAATATGTCAGAGATGACAGTCATGTGCTTGACTACTCAGACTTGTCTGTGAGGCCGGATTTGTCCTGTAAAATTCGACCCGTCTCTATCTTAGACCGTCGAGAGAAGGTGCTTAAGAATAGAGTCATCAAGTTGGTCCGAGTTTCTTGGGATCCTCGCTCACCAAGGGAGTCTACTTGGGAGTTAGAGGAAGTGATTTGGGAGAGGTTCCCTCATTTGTTTGAGTAGTGTTGTTTGCTTGTTTTGTTTGGTTGTTTCGGGGTTTGTCCTATATACCTCTTGTATGAATTTCGAGGACGAAATTCTTCTTGTAAAGTGGGTAGGATTTGTAAGCCCTATTTTCATATTTAATTGTATTTTGTATTCTTTTGATTATTGTATTTGAATTCATTTGCTATAGTGTATTTTGTCTTTTCTGGGGTTCTTTTGTTCTCTTTTGATCGATTTGTGTTCTTTTGGTTGGATCCTGTTCTCTTTGCAAATTTTGCACTTTCCATTTTGAGTTTGATTTGTTCTTCTTTGTGTTCGTCTCATCTCATTGCATTTGTTTGTCTCTTTCTGGAGCTAAAACCGTTACACAGAACCCATATAATCTCAACCCAAAACCCTAATTCTTGAACCCCTATAAATAATCTTATTAAACCCTAATAATTTATTTTCTCTCTCTCACCCACCGTTACTCTCTCTCCCTGATCCCTACCCTTTCTCTGTTTTCACTAAACCCAAAGCCAATCAAAAACCACCATACCCCGTCGCCAACTCCGATCGCCCTTCACCACCGTCACCACTTTCATCATCGTCTCCATCACCTCGTCTCCACCATCTCACCGTCGTTGTCCCCCATCGTCCTCGCCATCCCTGACAGAAACCCATTACCGAAACCTTCACCATTGCTGTAACCTCTCACCGCCGCCCGAACCCATCTCCGTGCACCCATATTGCCCTTGTCGTCCCTTGCCGCTCCATTGCATCCCTTAGCGCTGCCCTTCGAGTCCCGGAGTCGCCGTTGTTGTCGTTCTCTATTTCCAATCGAAAACAGGGTTTGCCGTCGTCGAGGTTGCCGTCGCCTGTCGTCGCTTCCCGACCGTGGTGCTGACGCTGCTTCACCCCGCCGCAGTGCCGCGCAGACGCCGTTCGCCGTCTCTCTCTCTCTCCTTGCTGAGGAAGAAGACCACTGATTGGTTGGCGCCGCTATCCCATGTTCGGCCGCACCAGATCTAGACTCGCTGTCCCGTGTTTGGATCAGATCCGGTGTGAGGAAGGCTTCCCATTGCACAGATTTGCTGTTCCGTGCTCTGGGCGCATCAGATCCCCTTTTGCCGTCGTGTTCTGTCCTGATCCGTTGTGAAGATTGCTCTTGGCTTTTGCTGTTGCTGTTGGTTCTTCGCACGTGTTTTTGGGAGATTATGCTGGGTTTCTGATTCATCTATTCCTATTTAATTATATCTGCAATATAACAGGCAAGTCTCTTCTTGAACCCTTTTATTGTTTGTGTTCAAGATTATTTGATCTCCAGCAAGTAGATCCGTCCATTTTGCTATCAAAACTGCTTTTGACAATTTCGTTAAGATTATCGAGGGTTTACACAAGCTAACCTGACGTACTCTTAACATCGTGCTATCTCTTTGATCTTAAACCTAGTCCCCATTGTTTCATGCATATGCACATTTAAATAACTAGATTCATACATAGGACTGCTTGATAAATTGGATATTGAAATTGTATGTGCTAAATTGAAGTTGCTCGATGAATTGACACCATGACTGCGAAAATTATATCTTAAACCTTAGAAATTTACATGTTGACACCTAGGATTGCTTTGATTACCAATTTGCATGCTATATGTGATCGTATGATTTATTTGTTGCCTTTTCATATTAAGTTGAATTCTGGTCTGCTATAAGTTTCACTTTGAATCAGATTTTTAACAATGTTAATGACATAATTTGAAATTACTTGCTGAACATAAAATGTAGCTCTTGATGTCTAAATTATTTTTCCCTGGTCTGGATTTAAATTCCAATTTGTCATCTGTTAAATATCATCACTTTACTATAACTGTGTTAGTAATTCCAAACTTATAATTTCATGCATTTTCTGATGTTTCTTATTTTATTTGACCCTGTTAACAGTAAAAGAAAATTTTGAAATAAATTAGGCTGGACCTAGACATGTATAGCTACTTCTCTGAATTTTAGTAGATTTTATTAATGAGTTCTCGGACCTGAAAAAATTAGTTGAACATAACCTATTGCATGCTGACTGAACATAAAAACTGATTAGAATAGAGTTTTCACCCTAGTTTCGATATCTTTTATATGCATTAATTGTACTCGCTGGAACCGTGTGGAAGTCTACTTTTCAAATCTTCCGGCGGATTCAGGTTTGCTATTTTGTAGTGACCATAATCCATGTTTTAGTACAGTAAGGTCATGCTATCCAGATTTTGTGAAATGCGATATGTGATGTGTTTGCTTCATGCTTTGTCTGTAACGCTTAGAATTAGTTACACAAAGTAATATAAAACATTGACACCCTCTTGCATGCTCTCATAGGATGAAAATAAACTATTAGCAAGCCGGGATATTATGGGTAGACTTGGTAGTGAACAATCGGGAAATGTACTCAGTAAGGCATTCTCGCCTGCACGAACACTTGACATGGGAGGAGGAGATTTTCATGGAAGAAGATTATCACATTATCTTGTTATCTCGTTATCTCGTTATCTTGTTATCACGCTATCTGGTTATGCCGAGTATATGAACCGTGAATTCACCATCGGTCTAAAACGATCATTGTGCTTGCGCAGAACCTGTGGAATGGGACGCAGCAGAACGTGCACAAGATAGATTAATAAAATACTTAACAACCTGCATCTCATGCTTGATCTCTTCTTGACATTACTCATTACATGCGTGATTTTTGGACACCTTTGGTAATATTGCCTGCTCTTTGTTTTGTTCTTTGTCTTTGAACATGTTCCGTTCCTTTGATATTCATGCTTTCCTATTATCCTTTGTTTTCTCTACTTGCCGCCCACGACTTGCTCTAAGGGCACTCTTTTCTTTCTTTTTTAGATTAAGATTTTACAGGTACTGAAGGATCTGTTCCCGAAGGAATTGGTGAGCAACGTTTCTAGTGTTAGAACTAGTCTTTGCTGCGTAGTTTTTTTATTTTCTACATGATTTATTTTCTGAACATTGTTATAACTTGTACTTTATTTTGGGCTCTATGACCCGTAGTTTGTTTTGATCCCAGATGTTGGTTATTTATACTGTTGGATTATTTCATTTATTATATAAATTTATCTTTGTTTCATGTGGTTATATTTCTTGCGTGGTTGTATTTTGTTGTTCTTATTGCTAAGTTAGTCTGGTACAACTTATGGATGGTGTTTACATCATTCGCTGGGCCTACGTTACGTACTCATGTTCCGTATTTTGGAAAATGGGGCGTGACACAGAGAGAACCCTTGGGAATATTTTATGAATCCTTGTCGAAGCAGATTCCAACTAGTGAATTGACAGAAATATGGTAAGCAAATTTGTTTCTTCATGAAATACTTTCATCTTTTCCTCTTCAATGCAACAAATTATTAAGCAATCATCTTTTTGCTGTACTTATGTTACATTCTTTATGGCTGGATGATACAAAATTTCCCCAATTAGTCTAGATGTAGGTGAGATTAAATTTAGGGAAATTTCATTAGTTTCAATAGAAATGGAATATAGGGAACCACTTGGCATAAATGGCTTTTATGATTTTATTGGCTTATTGAATCTGTTATCCTGTAGTTATTTGATGCTTGTAAGCATTGTTTTTTCTCATTTCCAGATTTTCATGTTCTGCACTTTATAATTGCACATACTATTGAATAACACATTCTTTTTCCTTCTTCTCCCTGCAATAAAAAATTGGAAATCGCTGCTATTAGAGCCACAACTAATTCTAACCCTTGCACTTTTCTGTGATGCTCACAATTTTTTTTCAAATAATTGCATGGAAGCTTGTGTCTAGCTAATACTCCATAGTAATCTTGGATGCTCTGTTTGGGACTCTATTATGAACTGGAACCAGTTCGTACAGATCTGTTTGTTCAATTTTATGTGATGCACTGCTTATTTGTAACTGATAAGAAAGAACTAGACTCACCATGCTGCAACTTTTACTCACATAATGTTGACCTACAGCCTGAAGTCCTGTACCCATCTCATATGGACTCACTGGATTTTTTACTCGATCACGTCACATAGGTGTAGTCATGTGTAAGAAGTTTCACTTTTGATGAATGCATAATATCCAGATGGGAACAAGAACAACCATCATATGTCATATCAATATGAACGACATATATTTTAACCAGTTCTTCCACTACACTCTGAGACTATTTTCTGTCAAGCTGGAGTTTCTATCTTTTCAGATATAGACGATCTCAAGTTCTTTTACTCCAGTGGTATATGAAACTTTCTGGAGAGTGTAAACCATGACATAGCCCTTTCTGAACTTTTAAGTTTTTCTTCTTTTTCTACAGGACTTGCATCATCCATTTGTGGCAATTGCCATTCAAGGTATTTGATTCTATTTCCCAATTAGTTTGTGTGTCGTACTTTAGCTGCACTATCTTTTATATGGTATAATTCAATCATCAAGATCTATCATCTTCTATCAATGTTTGTCGTAAGAGATGGCAAAATTTCATGTCTCTTTTGTTCAGACTCGAATTCGGATATCAATTTTGCAAATGCTATACAAATCATAGTTCATTTTAAATTGATTCTCCCAGTTATGATGGCCTTTGACATGATCAGCTAATATCTTATTCTGAACAGAGCTTTTATGGAAGGAATTTATTTGGTTTTGTCTGATTGTAATTGTGTCCTAGCATTATTTTCTTCACTGCAGCACTTGAAGCACTTGATTTTCGCAAAGTTCAAATCATGTTTGCGCTCCTGTTGCTCGACACTTGTCTTTATGGTGAATTGTTAATTGTTGGTGATCTTTATGACTGATTTTGAGATTGGGTCTGATGTTTGCACTTGATGGTTGTGTTTAGTTTAACAATTATTTGAAAATAGAAAGATTAACAATTCTTTGACAGTGACAACTGAGTTGGGTTAGTTGCTTTTTTGTCTGAATTTGGAGATGAGATGGATCATGTATATGAAGTTGCACACTATGATTTTTTGAGGAGTAACTAGTGATGGAAATTTTTTTTTATCTAAACTATATATACAATGATATCATGATGTCTAGATGAGTATCAGTTTCTAAGATAATGTTCATACTTGTTGCTTGGGTTTGAAAATGAGATTGTTCTTTCTCATTGGTTTTAAGTGATGATGAGATGGATTATGTAACTGAAGTTGCATACTATGATTTACAGATGAGTGACTAGTGATGAAATAATCCTGTTTGAACTTATGATGTGGTTTCAATTGACAGTTATCTCATGAGTATTTTAAAAGTACAAGTTTCATCTCAGTTAGTCGCATTTTTGCCTGAATTTGACAGTGAAAATATTCTTTTTCACTCTTTGTATCTCAATAATTTGAACTCCATATTTTGGTTTTGGTTGCAAGAGTGTTGCAGATTTTTTTTTTTTCAATTTAATTTTTTTAAAAAATTATATACCTACACCGGCATTTTTACAAACGCCGGGGTAGATTTTAACCAAAATTGAAAAGCCTACCCAAGCGTTTTACAAATGCCGGGGTAGGTGTTGGCCAAAAAAAAACCCAAAACGAAAACACCCATACGACGGCGTTTTTAAAATGCTGGGGTATGTTTTGACCTATACCGGCGTTTACTATAAACGCCAGTGTAGACCCTAAATTTACTGCGACGCCTGCTTCCCGGCATTTATACCGGCATTTTCAAAAATGCTGGTGTGGGATACACCGGCATTTATAAACACCGGGGAATGAAAAAAGACCGCCGGAAAAGACGTTTAGTGTTGTAGTGGGTTCTAAAATTAATGGAGTGAGTAGATGGATGCAATTGAGTTTAAGAGAAGAAAATTTATTTGATTTTCAAAATAATGATCAGATAAGATAATAAATATATATAATGGATTAAAAAATGGAGTTTACGGCCTCACACTTTATGAATAGTCAATTAACAAAATTGGACTTGGTTTGGGCTAGAATATAAATAATTAACCAAACAAGAAAAATAAAATTTTAGAATGCAATAAAATTTGTGTTAAAATACATAATCAAGAAGTAATTATTAAGATTATGGAATGAAATATAATTCGGGTTAAAATCTATAATCATATGAAAATAGCTACAAATACAAATGATGATTAGGGAGGATTTAAATAAGAATTGAATATCAGATTGTACACAATTGGGTTGAAAGAATAGGATAATTTATAGAAAATTCAAATACAAGAATATAGGAAATTTTTTGTATAGACGAAGACGGGGGTTACAATAACACCCAGCAAAATTGAGTTATTACAATTTTGCAGCACATATGCTATGCACATGTATTTTGTACCATCACGTGTAATATCCGTAACATTATAAAATTTTCTATATATTTTCTATATGTTTCAATTATTTAGTTTATAACTTGAACAAATTTGTTTTTGTAAATTGAATTCATTTTACCCTATTTTGTGCCAACTCTAATATATTTTGTTTTATACGGGCAATACATATGTTTGTAGTGCACGTGTTAATTGTAAAAAAACTTTTGGAGTTATATATATATTTTTATTCCATTTTTTTTTTTGACTGGCAAAAGGTAGGAGTTAACCTACCTCACAAAAATATATTATAAAGAAAACAGAGTCTTAACATTACAAGCTGATGTTGATCGCAAGGCCAAGGCGATAAGGTTATGAAGCAAAAGAAGATCGGGATTGCATAGGGCTGGGACGTAGAGAGGGCAGCGGACATCTGTCTTGAACCTCAACTAGCCCAACCCTATGATCCTATCACTTATTTGCCTCATTACCCATCGCAGACACAAAAAGGCCAGATCAATCACAAAATCATACACCAAGCAAAACTGAGGCATAAGGGCAAGCCTCCAAAACATACAATAGTTATAACAGATAAGGAGATACAATCACACTTGAGAGTCCTCAGCACTGGGATAGGAGGATGTTGCTGCAGCTGGTATCATAAGGTCTGTGTCCCCGGTGGCTTGCAGTTCTTTGATAATCTTGCGCTTCATCTTTGAATCCCGGCTTGCATCTAACCAATGAGAAATCCAAAATTTAGTGTTAGCAACGAGTGTTTCTCCTGTAATAGATTTGTCATGAAAAACAGATTCATTTCTAGCCTTCCAAATACTCCAATACGATGCAATAGTAATCAAGTGCCATGAGGATGTGAATTTGTGTTTGTGGTGATCGAAACACCACTGTGAGAAGTATTCCGTGACAGAGGAGGGGAGGTATGTGATGTCAAATCGCTGCATGAAATAGTGCCATAGTTGGCAAGCAATGGGGCATTCAAAGAATATATGGTATGTGGTTTCCATCGGACATGCGCAAGATGTGCATGTCGGATCACCGTTCCAGCCTTGGAGATGAGGCGTGCTTTAGAGTTGAGTGCTTCCGAACTCAACATCCAGATGAAGATTTTACACTTGAGCGGCGCCAATGAGACCCAACACGCCTTATAGAAGGGAGTAATCAAACCTGAGATGCTGAAGAATTGATAGGCAGACTTGACCGAGAAGACGCCAGTAGTGGAGAAACGCCAAGAAATGCAATCTGGGGTGGAGGTGGGATGTATGTTTTGAAGGAGATTGAGTAGACAACCTTTTTCATAGATGATACTGGTAGAGGTAGAAGAGTGTAGGCCTGGCTTCCAAATCCATCTGCCCTGTTGTCTAAAGCCCTGGATATACACGCGGCATCCGTGTTCCAAGCAGCATTGAATAAGGCAGGGAATAACGTGGCTATACTGTGCCCCTCCAACCATCTTGAGGTCCAGAATTTGATAGACTGGCCATTGCCGAGTGTCCAGGAAGTACATAAATCAAACTATGCTTTAAGTCTGTATATGCTCTTCCAAAAATTAGAGGATTTGGTGGGGCAAATGAATGAGTTTTGTGATGACCGGAAATAAAGAGACTTGAGGACCTTCGTGCAAAGGGATTGCTCTGTGTGAATCTTCCACCACCACTTCAAGAGAAGAGCATTATTGAATTGGCTCAGATTAAGAATCCCTAGGCCACCCTGTATCTTGGGTTGACACATACGCTTCCAAGAAAAACAGGCTCTAGATGCCTTCGAGTCCCCTCCAGTCCAAAAGAATCTGCTTCTAATTTGGTCAATCCTGGCGATAACCCATTGGGGGAGTTTAAAAAATGATGCGAAGTATGTTGGGAGTGCACTGAGGACCGAATTGATAAGAATGAGTCTCCCACCTCTGGATAGAAGTCGCCCCTTCCAAGTTGCCAGGCATCTTTTTATCTTGAGGATTAGTGGCTGCCAATCTCGCCTCTTGAGTTTACCTTTGGACAGCGGCATACCAAGATACTTTGTGGGAAGAGAGTCTTGCTTGCAACCAAGTATATGAGCAAATGCTTGGAGTTTTGCATTGTAGTTACCAAAGTAAACTAGGGAAGATTTAGAGAGATTGATGTGAAGACCAGAGACATTGGCAAAAATGTGAAGAAGAAGCTTGAAGTGCAGAATCTCCTGCTCATTCCCCTTGAAAAATATGAGAGTGTCATCTGCAAATTGTAGGATGGATAGTTCTGATAGAGCTCCCCGTAGATTGAGGTTTGAAAAAGTGTCATGATCTCGTCCTAGTTTCAACATTTGAGCTAAGACATCCACTCCCAAAATGAAGAGCATGGGGGATAAGGGGTCTCCTTGCTTCAGGCCCCTCTTGGAGCAAATGGTCCTACCAGCCACACCATTGACAAGAACAGAGGATTTGGTAGAGTGGAAAATGCTATTAATCCAACTACACCATCTGGGTCCAAACCCTCGAGCGGTAAGCATCTCTTCAATAAATCCCCAACTTAGGGTATCAAAAGCTTTCTGGAAATCAATCTTGAGCATGACAGTATCTGATTTCCTAGAGCAACACAGGTTAATAGCTTCATGAGCGGTGAGAAAACAATCTACTGTCGACTTACCCTTAAGAAAGGCACTCTGGGAGGAAGAAACCAGGGTGTGGAGAATTGGACTGAGACGGTTTGCCAGAATTTTGGTGAAGATTTTAACAGAGCAATTGAGCAGGCTAATGGGGCGAAAGTCTGATACCGCACTGGCACCTTCGCATTTAAGGATAAGAACTATGTTAGAATAGTTAAGTCTGTTGATAAGAGCCCGTCCCTCCTGAATATCTAAGAGCATACTGCAAACATCATCTTGGATAACATCCCAATCTTGCTGATAGAAGTACATAGAGAACCCATCAGGGCCAGGGGCCTTATCGCCATTCATGCCAAATACGGCTTGGTGAATCTCTTCCTTAGTGAAGGGTACGTCAAGTTCTAAGAGATTGATGGCGGGTAGAGGGTAAAGAGCCCCCCAATCAATTTTGAAGTCAGTAATGGAAGAAGAACCACAAATATCTGAGAAATGTTTCTCAAAGCAGGAGTGGACAGAGTGTTGATCGGTAATAAGATCTCCATTGTGGACAATAGAATAAATGTAATTTCTCCGCCTTCTACCGTTGGCAATAGCATGAAAAAACTTTGTGTTAGCATCTCCTTCTTTGATCTAGGTCACTCTAGCTCTTTGTCTACACTATAAGGCTTCAGCCTTAATCAGGGATTGATATTCCTTATGAGCAGTATCTAATTCAGCTAGTTGAGAATCATCAAGTGTTTGATTATCAGCCAGAATGTCCAAGCTATGGATATGCTCCAGGAGACTCTTCTTGCGGATAGGGATGTGGCCAAAAACTTCATTGCGCCACCTCTTGATCCTCCGCTTGAGCAGAGTTAGCTTAGAAGCAAAGATGTCAACAGAAGAGCCTGAGTAGGTAAAAGAGCCCCACCAATCTCTGATGCTTGAGAGGAAACTTGGGGGTGTGGTCCAAGCCTTTTCAAATTTAAAAAAGTGGGTTCGAGGTCCAATGGCTTGACAATCGAGCTGGAGTGGACAGTGGTCCGATGCAATACGGGGGAGAGATAGTTGAAGGCAGTTAGGGAATAGCTGCTCAAAATTACTGGAGATGAGGAAGCGATCCAGTCGAGCAAGGGAGGGGTTGGCTCTTAGATTGGACCATGTGTATTTTCTGCCGGCCAAGGGGAGGTCAATAAGATGGAGTTGCTGGATCTAATGCCTGAAGTCTTTCATATCCCTTGCTGAACTAGCGTCGCCATTACGCTCGGAGTTTGAGATGGTGGTATTGAAGTCTCCGCAGACAACCCAGGCGTTGCATAAGAACTGTCTGCGCTGGGAAATTTCATGAAAGCAGAGCATTCTGTCGTCAAGTTCAAAGGGAGCATATACGGTGGTAAGAGACCACTCAGAGCCAGTAACTCGACTGCGAAAAGAAAGGGAGATGGAAAAGATGTCAATAGCACAATAGAAGCAGTCGAGGATGTTGTCATTCCAGCCCACCAAGATGCCGCCATAACTCTCGATTGCATCAAGAGATTTCCATTTCGTCAGCACAGAACCTCCAATAGTAGCAAGTTTACGTTCGGAAGGCAAAGTCAGTTTGGATTCTTGGAGGCACATGATCGAAATCTTTGCGTTAATAATACCATCTTTGATAAGAGCACATTTATTGGGATTACCTAACCCCCTAACATTCCAACAGCCGATCTTCATTTGAGACATTGAACTCACAACGAAGAGGATATACAGATCAAGAGTGAAGGAGGGGGGAAGTAGTCAATTGAGCTGCTGTTGCTGATCCGGGGATCAGCATTAGCTGCTTCAGCCTGCTTGATGTTGTCAGCAGAGTGTGGCCCTAAGGCCTCAACTCCAATAGTCTCTGCCACCTCAATAATATCGTCGCAGGATAAAAGTGCAAACGGATTAATGCATGCATTATTGACCGAATAAAATGAAGAGGAAGTACCTTCACTGGAGCGTTGGGAGGCAGACTTGGTGGATGCACGGAGGTGTTGCATGAACGGCCGAGTGGATGGAATCTTAGTAGCGGAACGGCTCCTCTTCCGCCGTTTGTTACAAGAGTCATCAAATCCAGGTGGGGCAGAGCCAGAGACAGAGGATGCTAGAAGGCATCGATATCTGGGGATGAGGTACTTGGTGCGGAAGCTGGATGCTGTCTTGCCTTTGGTGCCTACACTGAACAACATAGAGGAGGTAGCCACAGTTTTCCCTACTCGCTTGGATACGCAATTTTCAAGTGCATTCTCAACTGCCGGTTTGATCTCATTGTAGAGGGATAGGGGGAAGGTTACCAACTTTCCTTTCTAGGTCATCTGTCGTGTTTCTTCTTCGTGAGGTACGTCATGAGAATTGGAGGAACTATCAGGAACTGTATGAGAAGCTTCAGAGGTAGGTGAATGCATAATCTAGTTTTAATTAAACTAGATTTATTTAATCCATATTAATTTGGGTGATATATGTTGTTATATTAATTAACAATTAATAATTTTTAGTGTGTAACTTATGTGCACATAAACCCATCATGAACCCGTGCTTCTTCTACACATTCTATGGCCGACCACTTCTTCAATAAAAAGGGAATTAGGATGAAGTTTCGAATTAGGGTAGGGGTATTGGAGTAAGTGGGTAATGATTAGAAGTTTTTGGGTGGTTATGTAAAATTTCACCACTACCGTATTTATTAGCTAGCCACACACTCTCTCTCTGTGTCTTGACTTTCTCTCCTCTACTGCTCATTTATGGAGCTCTCTCTCCATATATATTTCTTTATGTACGTGTATATATATATATACACATACACCATTCATCTCACCCTCTCCCTCTACTCCCTGCTGTTATGGAAGTAAAGCGCGAAGCGTGGCTTAAAGCGGAGCACACGAAGAATTCCGTAGTTTCTACGTGCATAAGGAATCGGCATCGTAAGGGCTACACCACCTCGAGCCTGTCGGAAACAGTTGGGTGAGCATTTCGTGAATTTCTAATTTGTTCTTTTTAGAATTTGCATGCTAGATAAATATATATGTGTGGGCGTTCCTTAACTTTCTAATTTATTCTTTTAAGAATTATATGTTAGATAATTTATATAAATTGAGTTTTCATGCTTAGATTATGTGTTGTTTGTTTTTAGTTTACGTGTTGTTAGTTAATTGTGTGAAAGTATTATATGATTAACTTATAAACATTTTTTGAGTTGATGTCTTGAGTTATAGTCTCACTTCAGAAAATCGTATTTATTTAACTATATAAAATATGAAGCTAAAATTTTTATAAGTGTATTCTGTATATGTCTAGAACATCTTTTTAAAATTTCAATATTTTTTGATATCGTTATGGTATTTTAATAAAATCCGAACTTCGGACTGGTTGACAGTATTCGCTAGTTTCTGGAAATTTGCACACTTTCTGGTTTTTGATTATTTCAGCATCCTATAAGAACTATTTTGAGGAAAATCAAAACTAAGTATTTGAAGTAGACTCTTTAACCTTTCTCTAGAATCTAAGAAATCAAATTTCCACGAAGTATGAGATTTTAGGTGATTTTTATCATTAGCAAGAGCTGCAGTTTTCGGATTCTAAACCTACTGATTTGCAGATGGATTTTGACGAATTAATTTTGGTTATATTTAGATAATATTAACTGCAATGCTGCAGTAGACTCATTTAGATTTCATAACAACTGTAATGTAGGATCGACTCAGCATCATAACAAGAATATAACAAAATGTACACAAACCACGCATGCATTGAATAATTTATTAATCAATAGAAAACAATTGAAATAAAATAGTAGTAACCCAAATAGTTTTCAAATCTGGATCAAAAGATAAAAACTCGGGACTATAAGCCCGTTACAAGTTTTAAGTAGCAAAAGGAATAAATAACTCAAAAACAAAAATATTTAAAGCAAGTCTTTTCTCGAAGCGAAGCCTAGAACGTCTGCTCACCAATTCCAGCAGGCAATTCGTCTCCAAAGTCTGTATATATAAATATAAAAAGGAAAAAAATAGAGAAAACAAGATAAACACCCTTAGTAAAAGTTAGGGCTGCAAATAGTACAAGCAATAGTATGAAAACAAGCCCAAGAAATATGGAACAAGATTTGGAATCAAGAATGTATAACATAATTTAATAAGGATGCAACAAGTAGGGAATTCAAGAAACCAGCTAGCAAGAAAGACAACTCAAATGACAAGATTGGGTAACAAGTACTAGTAGTAGAACGAGTGGTAAGTGAACATGTAATGGTATCAAGCATCAAGTAACAAGTATCACGTACAAGTGTCAAGTAACAAGTAACAAGTCTCAAGTAACAAGTCTCAAGTAGGATATCAAGTGTGTACAAGTGACAAGTTAATCTTAAGTCTAATGTTTAATTCTATCTAGGTAGCACTTCATGCATCCATACCTTCACAACATGGTTGCTACATACAATCAGTTACGTTTAGGCCTAGTGGTGGATTTTATAGGGCGGTGTACTCAGACATCAAGTATCAAGCAAGCATGGTTCATGAATCCGAAAATAACGTAATAAGTTCATGAAACAAGTTCGTGAATCCACTAACAAGTCCAAGAAGAACCACACAGTGGGTTCATGAATCCAACAAGTTCATGAGCCAAGTAATAGCTTCATGAATCCATCAAGAGACAAAAAGTTCATGAACCAAGTACTGGGAAACATGGGCCCCCTTCCGAGTACACTTACCTATATCGTTCACTACTATGATCTTTCTCTTAAACCCCGGCTTGTTATTTATTATTATTATTAACCAAGCATGAAAATATACAAAACAGGTCAAGTAAACATGGTCAAGAACATGGAACAAGTTTAAAATAGTTATAAAGCATATTCGAGGGTCAACACAAATTAAGATTATCAAGAACTACGAGAATTGCAGTTTTGGACAGCACGACGTTGCTGCACCAAAACAGCGATTCCCGTTGCTACAAGATAGAAAATTTGGATCTGTCAGAATTCCTAGAAACTAGACTCCTGCCCGGTTCCAACGCATATAATTAAGACACATACAAGTTGTAGCAATTGATGTCAAAACAGCAAACTATACAACATTTGTGTTCAGCCAAAATTGGTAAAACTGAGTTTGTACATATGAAACAGGGTTGAAACATCATTAATTAATTCTCAGAAATTTTGGGAATGTTCTCTAGGGTTTCTAGTATCAGCATGCAAAATTTCAGATCATTTACTTACTGGTAGCATAGTTAAAATAATTGTAAACCAAAGTGGTGCAGCGGTTTTTATGAATCTGCGATTACCGACACAGCAGCAGTAAAACTACGATATCTCCTAATCCGTAACTCGGAATTTAAAAATTCTGGATGTTATTGGTAACTATACACTTGGGGCTACATTTTATATTCAGAACTCAAGTTCAGATTTTGGTTTTATCGGGGTTGAAACAGCAAGCCAAGACAGAACCAAAATCAAATAAAACACTTTTTGTATGAAATGAATCAAAATTTTACTAGTTGTGAACAAGTGTATCGATGAAGGGTTGTGACTTTTAGATCATGTAATAGATAAGGCGAAACATGAGATCACCAACGATAAATAAAGAGGAGGCACACTTACAATCTACTTGCAGTATTTTCAAGGAAAAGCTTGTACTAGAAAACGAAATGTACAAGAAGATACTTGCCTTGGGGTGAGATGAATCCGACGAAGAATAACAGGAATGGATCTCGGGCGACGAGCACGATCGGCATGGATCTTGATGAGATGATCAAGATCAAGACGATCAACGATTGAGATTTGATCTGATGAAGATGATCACGATCGGATCGGACGGTTGAGATCTGCTTGGCGATGGTGATGATTAGATCTTGATGCTGATGATGATGACGGAGATCGGACGGCCAAGATCGAGATCAACAAGATCGGATGGTCCAGATCATATCCATTGGATCATGAGGAACAAGAAGATCAAGTTGATCGGACGGCTCACATCAAGGATGATCAAAACCCATGATCGCAGCAATTATAGGCTTAGCTCTGTCATGATGGCGTTGCTGCAGGAGGGGGTAGCACAGTGGTGGGGGTGACAGGTGGCCGGAGGGAGCAACGGTGGCCGGTGGACGGCGCACAGGGGCTGTTGTCGCTGACTGTGAGTGCAGGCACTGCTGATGCTGCGTTCTGTGGAAGGGAGGCAGGTCGACAATGTCGCAGCTGTTGGCTACAGTCCCACTGAGGTCGGAGAGTGATGTGTGGAGGAAGCAGCGGGAGGAGAAGGGAGTCGCTGGGTCGTGGCTGTCGTCAAGGGTGCAGGGCGAGGGCACTGTAGGAGGGTGGCACAGGGGACGAGGTCACACTGGGGCTGATCGAGAGATGGTTTGAAGGAGGATCGGGAGTTGAAGACGATGGGCTGAACGGGGTGAGGGAGTGGAGATGCACAGGGTAGAGGGTAATAGGGCGGCTGAATAGTTTAAGGTTTAGGGAAAAATATACACAGCATATATATAGGAATAGAGGTGAATGTGGGCTAACAGGTAGGGAAGTAGAATATCTGGTATTGGGGTTTTAATGGATTGCATATGGTTTCGGGTATTGGGTAGTTTTAGGTTAAACAGGGTAGGTAGATAATATATGGGTTTCGGGTTACTAACGTGTTTGGGTAATAAGGCAAAAAAAAAAACCAATAAGAAAACATAAAATAACCAATTAAACATAATTTATAAAATAATGTAATTTACCTTACAATATAGACTTTATTTTAATTAACTATAATTATACTCAGTACATAGAAATTTATTTTTAAATAAACATTGAAAATTAATAGTGATACTAATAGTTAAAAATACAAATACTAATAATAAAATCAATAACAATAACAATAACAACAGTAATAGTACTAGTAATAACAGTAGTAGTAATAATAATAGAGATTAAAGTAACAATATCAAATATAAGATTTGTAATATAAAATTCATAGCAAATAGTTATAATAAAATTATTGATCAAAAAAATTAGATTTTAATAGAAGAGTCAAGAATACATCTTGACAAGAGAATTTTGAAAGTGGAGAAATAATTTACAAAAATTTTAAATATAGAAAATACACAGAAATACATATATATATATACGGAAAACAGGTGTTACAAATCCTACCCACCATACAACAAAATTTCGTCCTCGAAATTTGCTTAGGCGATACATAGGACAAGGCAAAAGCAAGCTCTTATGGGGGTAACAAAACACTGAACTAAAGGAGAAGGAACAAGGCAGTAGCTATACCAGAAAAGAAGGAAGTGGATAACTACGATGTCAGGTGAAATGCATGAAAGCAAATAAACAATATCAGAAGGAAAGAATCAGCACAAGATAACCAAGGAAGAAGGAGCAGGTAGAACTTGAATCAAAGAGAGAATGGATATGGAAGAATTGATTTAAATAACAAGTAAATAGAAGATGATGATTGCAAGGAATAGAGAATAGCAACCAATACACGGAAGAAGAAGCAACAAGAAAATCCTGGGACCTGTAGTTTGTGGGCCCACCATGCTTTCGTTGCGCTACTCCGATAGTGATGTCCTAAGCAACATACATGTCGCTTAGGCCACATGACGCCAATCCATGAACCTAGCAGGAAGACAAGATTGAGACACCAGGATCAAGGAGAGTATGGGCTCAAGATAGATATAAATAAATAATGCATAATGAATATAAAGTTTGGCTTCAATTTAAATAATTAAAGGATATGCTATAGATCAAAACTAATGGGCTTTAACAAAAATAATAATAACAACAAATATTAATAATAAAAACAATAATATCAATAATAGTAGAATAGTAATAACAATAATAGAATAGTAATACCAATAATAAATTAATAATAACAATAATATTAAAAATAATAATAGCAACAATAATAACAGTAATAAAAATCATCATAATCATACTGGTAATAATAATAATAATAAAATTAAAAATGTTAACAATACCGATAATAATGATAATACATACATGACAGAATAGGATTCAACACATTCATGAAAATAATGCAATAATAATAATAATAATAATAACAATAATATTAATAATAATAATAATAATAATAACAATAACAAAAATATATTAACAATACTGGTAAGAATAATAATGAAGACATAATATAATTTGGGTTCAACATTTTTTTTTGTATGAAGGTAATTCAATATTAACAACAATAATAAAATAATGAAAACAACAACAATAATAGCAATGGTAATATCAATAATAATAATGATACCAATAATAATAACGAAAATCATAGCAATAATAATAACATTATAAACAAAATAAGAATTTGGCTTCTATAAATAAATCAAACAGGAATATAAATAGTCGATCAATTATAAATGGAAAGAGAAGTCAAATACATCATTAATCCCTAATCGTAAGAAAATAGGATGATTATTCACATAGAATAAGAAGTCAAAAGTGAAGAGATAAAACCCAAATATAAAAGGTTTACAAACAACAAAGGAACACAACCTTTAAAGGTTATATATAAAAGTAGTTTTGGAAAAATAACCAGTCAAGATATATAGAAATATGAATAAATTTAGCTAAGTAAAGAAATATTAATAACAATGAATATAAAAGACATAATAATTAGTGACTGTTGACATTATAAGCAATACTCGAAAAACACATTAAAGGGTAACGAGCAAAATAAACCAAAATATATATATGCAAGAAGACTTAAAAGGAGTTCATTAAATATTACAAAAGTAAGTGTCAAATCATTAATTAGGACGGGAAAACAAAAATAAGTGAGAAATCTAAAATGTTAAAGAATTGGAAAACGGTGGCAATAAATAGTAATTCACAAGAGAATGAAAACGTAGATCATAGTTGGTGTACTCAATCTTAACATAAATGAAAAAAATTTGTACACAAAATACAGTAAAATCAACTATGCTAGGTCAAATTGTATAGAAACATAAAGTGTATTTGTATAAACCCAATATCATAAAGAAAATATCTATTTACCATTAGTTTCATTATATAAGTAAAAAGTCTTGAAATATCAATTAGCAAATAGGTAGAATATCTTGCCTCCTTAACATCAAGTTGCATGTTTGCCTTCATGACATCAGATTGCAGGTTGTCGTCTAGATATTTGGTTGCACATTTTGCCTCCCCGACATCCAGTTGCAATTTACCTCCATTGACATCGAGTTGCATATTTGCCATCTCGACATTAGGTTGCACCGAAATGGTGAAATGGAAGATGTAACATTCCATATGCACAGGGATATGGGACATTTAATTTTAGTATGATGTTATGTTTTAAAATTCGTGATATGAAAATAGTAGAAAAGTAAGAAATGGAGTTCAAAGTTACACAATGGAATATCAAAATAGATGTATAAATTATAAATATCAAACACAATAGTACAAAATAGTAGTAGTGAAAATGATTTATAAAAGTAGAGAGAAAAATAGAATGAAATACATACATAAGCACAATGTAAATGTGAATGAAAAAATAAATATGCAGTGTAGCAAATTTACACAATAAATATATTATAAAAATCAGTAACGTAGGAATTAAATAAGGCTCTAACATGTCGTTGAAGATCCACTGATGCCGATCGACGATCCAAGCGAGAAGAAAAGAATGGATAGCACCGAAATTTAAGGAGAATAAGATAGGAGAGAAACAACTAGTATGATACATAATATGAATCAACAAATGAAGATGAATACAAGACACGGAAAGCAACGAATGACACACGAGCTGAAATAAGAAAGGATAAACGAAGCAAGCAGAAATACGAGATTACTTGCACCGGAATCAAAAGAACATGGGTGCAGAAAGAATAAATTTATACCCGATATGGAATCAACAAATCAGAACGACTGTAAGAGATGGAAGGAAACAAGGTATCAAAGAATTGAAAATGAAGAGATCAAAATGAATGGGATAAGACTAGTGTCCAGATCGAGTTGATTATCAAATTATTTATGTGGTTGCATGGCATGTTTAATGTTGAGTTAATTCTGACTAAGTCAAGTCTGTCTAACGTATTAGTCAAACTAACACATTAGCCAAACCTGAGCTCTGATACAACAAAAAACTTTGTCACGCACCGCTTCCCAAAAACACGGAATACGAGTGCGTGACAAAGCCCAGTGAATGATTTTCATCATTTACGAGCTGTAGGATCGACTCAGCATCATAACAAGAATATAACAAAATTTACACAACCATGCATGCATAAATAATTTATTAATCAACAGAAAATAATTGAAATAAAACAGTAATATCCCAAATAGTTTTCAAATTTGACTTAAAAGATAAGAATTCAGGTCTATAAGCCCGTTATAAGTTTTGAGTAGCAAAAGGAATAAATAACTCAAAAACAAAAATATTTAAAGCAAGTTTTTTCTCCAAGCGAAGCCTATGCTCACCAATTATAGCAGGAAATTCGTTTCCAAAGTTTGTATATATAAATATAAAAAGAAAAAAATAGAGAAAACAAGATAAACGCTCTTAGTGGTAGTTAGGGCCGCAAATAGTACAAGCAAGGGTATGAAAACAAGTGTAAGAAATATGGAACAAGATTTGGAATCAATAATTTATAACATAATATAATAGGGATGCAACGAGTAGGGGGATTCAAGAAACCAGCTAGCAAGAAAGACAACTCAAGTGACAAGATTGGGTAACAAGTACTAGCAGTAGAACAAGTGGTAAGTGAACATGTAATGGTATCAAGCATCAAGTAACAAATATCACACACAGGTGTCAAGTAATAAGTAACAAGTGTCAAGCAACAAGTAACAAGTGTCAAGTAATAAGTCTCAAGTAACAAGTCTCAAGTAACGAGCATCAAGTAGGGTATCAAGTGTGTACAAGTGACAAGTTAATCTTAAGTCTAATGTTTAATTCTATCTAGGTAGCACTTCATGCATCCATAATTTTACTACATAGTTGCAACATACAATCAGTTACGTTAGGCCTAGTGGTGGATTTTATAGGGCAGTGTACTCAGGCATCAAGTATCAAGCAAGCATGGTTCATGAATCCGAAAATAAAGTAACAAGTTCAAGAAACCAGTTCGTGAATCCTCTAACAAGTTCAAGAACCACACAGTGAGTTCATGAATCCAACAAGCTCATGAGCCATGTAATGGCTTCATGAATCCATCAAGAGACAACAAGTTCATGAACCAAGTACTGGGAAACACGGGCCCCCTTTTGAGTATACTTACCTATATCGTCCACTACTACGGTCTTGCCCTTAAACCGCGGCTTGTTATTTGTTATTATTATTAACCAAGCATGAAAGTGTGCGAAACAGATCAAGTAAACATGGTCAAGAACATAGAACAAGTTTAAGATAATTATAAAGTATATTCGAGGGTCAACACAAATTAAGATTGTCAAGAACTACGAGTATTGCAGATCTGGACAGCATGACGTTGCTGCACCGAAACTGCAATTTCGGTTGCTACAAGATACCAAATGTGGATCCTTCCGAATGCCTAGAAACTAGATTCTTTTCCTGTTCCAACGCATATAATTAAGACACATACAAGTTGTAGCAATTGATATCAAAACAGCAAACTATACAGCATTTGTGTTCAGCCAGAATTGGTTAAACTGAGTTTGTACATATGAAACAAGGTTGAAACCTCATTAATTAATTCTGAGAAAATTCAGAAATTTTCTCTAGGGTGTCCAGTATCAGCATGAAAAATTTCAGGTCATTTACTTACTGGTAGCATAGTTAAAATAATTGTAAACCAAAGTGGTGCAGCAGTTTTTATAAATCTGCGATTATCGACACAGCAGCAGTAAAACTGTAATATCTCCTAATCCGTAACTGGAAATTCGAAAATTTTGGATGTTATTGGTAACTAGACACTTGGGGCTACGTTTTATATTCATGACTCAAGTTTAGATTTTTGTTTGATCGGGGTCGAAACAGCAAGCCAAGAAAGATTTGAAACCAAATAAAACACTTTTTGTATGAAATGAATCAAAACTTTACTAGTTGTAAACAAGTGTATCTACGAAGGGTTGTGACTCTTAGATCATGTAATAGATAAGGAGAAACATGAGATCAGCAATGATAAACAAATAGGAGTCACATTTACAATATACTTGCAGTATTTTCAAGGAAAAGCCTGTACTAGAAAATAAAATGCACAAGAAGATACTTGCCTTGAGGTGACGATGAATCCGACGAAGAATAAAGGGAATGGATCCCGGGCGACGAGCACGATCGGCATGGATCTTGATGAGATGATCAAGATCGAGACGATCAACGGTTGAGATTCGATCTGATGAAGATGATCACGATCAGATCGGACGGCTGAGATCTGCTTGGCAATGGTGATGATCAGATCTTGATGTTGATGATGATGATGGAGATCGGACGGCCAAGATCGAGATCAACAAGATCAAACGGTCCAGATCATATCCATTAGATCATGATGAATAAGAAGATCAAGTCGATCGGACGACTCACATCAAGGATGATCAAAACCCATGATCACAGCAACTATAGGCTTAGCTCTGTCATGATGGTGCTGCTGTAGGAGGGGGCAGCACAGTGGTGGGGATGACGGTGGCCACGGGGAGCGATGGCGGCCGATGGACGATGCACAGGGGCTGTTGTCGTTGACTGTGAGTGCAAGTACTGCTGCTGCTGCGATCTGTGGAAGGGAGGCAGGGCGACTGTGTCGCAGCTGCTGGCTGAGGTCGGGTAGCGCTAGTGTGGAGGAAGCAGCGGGAGGAGAAGGGAGTCGCTGGGTCATGGCTGTCGTCAAGGGTGCAGGGCGAGGGTGCTGTGGGAGGGCAGCACAGGGGACCAGGTCACACAGCGGCTGATCGGGAGATGGTTTGAAGTAGGATCAGGAGTTGAAGATGATGGGGTGAACGGGGTGAGGGTAGAGGAGATGCACAACGTAGAGGGTAATAGGGTGGCTGAATAGTTTAGGGTTTAGGGAAAATATACACAGCATATATATAGGAATAGAGGTAAATGTGGGCTAACGGGTAGGGAAGTAGGATATCGGGTATTGGGGTTTTAATGGGTTGCATATGTTTTCGGGTATTGGGTAGGTTTAGGTTAAACAGGGTAGGTAGATAATATATGGGTTTCGGCTTACTAACGGGTTTAGGTAATTAGGTAAAAAAAAACCAATAACAAAACATAAAATAACCAATAAAACAATAATTTATAAAATAATGTAATTTACATTACAATATATATTTTATTTAAACTAACTACAATTATACTTAGTACATAGAAATTGATTTTTAAATAAATAGTCAAAATTAATAATGATACTAATAGTTAAAAATACAAATACTAATAATAAAATCAATAACAATAACAATAGTAATAGTACTCGTAATAACAGTAGTAGTAATAATAATAGAGATCAAAGTAACAATATTAAAAATAACATTTGTAATATAAAATTCATAGAAAATAGTTATAATAAAATTATTGATCAAAAAATTAGATTTTAATAGAAGAGTCAAGAATACATCTTGACAAGAGAATTTTGAAAGCGGAGAAATAATTTACAAAAATTTTAAATGTAGAAAATACACAGAAATACATATGTACGGAAAACAGGGGTTACAGAAGTTGACAGAGAAATAGGCTTGGGTTATTGATTAGAGCATGTGGCTTGACCTTTGAGGTTGCCGGTTCATGCCTTGGTGAGCTCGAACTAGGTTTTATTTACTGTTTTGAGTGTTTGGAAATATAAATTAATTTATGGAGGAATATTATGATGGTAATTTGTACAAACATTTTTGGATTAATTTTCCCACCCAGATTAAACACATATTTGGTGATTGGATTTGAAGAATTTGATCAGAGATGATTTTAAAGGATATTAGTATTTTGGAGAATTAAGATTTGATGGAAATTGGTAGAAAAGTTTTAGATAAAATTCCAGATTTGAATGAACAATTTTAGTACAGATTTGGTAATTATATTTGAAATATTAGAATATAGATGATGTTGGTTGATTAAGCCTTTTTGAAATCCTATTATCCTAGGATTGGAAATATTGATTAAAGAGAAGAGATCGGGTCGATTGAGAATGACTAGTTTATGAAATGAGTAAAAGAAAAATTGGGAATATGAATGAATTGAATTCCAATGATTTTGGAAAGGATTATGGATAAACAAGAAAGTTTTGTGAATGTGTGAAATCTAGAGTCTGGGCGAAACCCAAATTACCGGCAGGTTGTGATTATGAAAGTTTGAGAAGTGGCCAGTATGAGTGTTCTCATATGTTCATTTAAGTCCGGTAGAAGGGAAAGTTAGCTCTAGGTGATATTATTTATGTTTGGACTTAAGGATAGGCACTAGAAGAGGATATGATAGAAACAATGACGAACATGTTCAGTAAAGAATTTGCAGCTCCTAGGGGTTCGGGACCGAGGAATATGCCCGGTAAATCCAAATATATGGGCTAGGGGTATGTATGTCTGTCCACAGAAAGGTAGGTAAAGAGCTTGTGGTTCCTAGGAATGTTCGAGACTAATGATACACCTGGTATATCTTCGATGTGTGGGCTAGGGGTATGCTGGTAAGGTTTGTAGGTACGGGAGATTGACTTGCTGGGGTTCGTGGCTGAGGATAAGCCCAATAAATTCATGATGTGTGGGCTAGGGGTATGCATGTAAGGTCCAATATTCTGGGGGTGCGACTCACACGTGATTACGCGTTGGATTACATTAATTGGGTTTAGGTAATGCGTAGCGGGGGATTAAACCTTGTATTGAGAAGTGAAAGTTAAGGGCTTTCCCTCGGACCTATGTAGTATGAGATGCATAGAATCTGAATAAGTGTGCATTAGTGTGCATTGTGTGCATTTGTTATTTTCTTGGATACTTGTTTTATACCATTGCTTTATGCATTTTGATTTATGTTTCATGATATACATTTATACACTTAGATTAGATTCACTTTCTGTTTTCATTTACTTGTCATTTTGGCTTTTATTTTGTGCATCAAGTTGTGATTGTTAAAGTTGTGGATCACTTTGTTATAGCATTGCGTTAGTTGCATTCAACTGACGTGCCCGCAGTTCTCAAGTTTTGCAGGATTTGGATTAACAAGCGACGTGGGCATGAGTTAATTTGATGTCGATGTATGTAGCAAGATTGAAGATTTTTGATGGTATAAGTTGTATTCTATATGTAAATTTTCGTTGCGTATTGTAAAAAATAACATTGTAATGAAAAAGTTTTAAATTTCTTGTATTTTTGTACGAAATTGAAGTAAAAATCCTGGTTGTGCTACGAATTACCTTTGTATGGAATTCAGGTGCTATCAGAGCGAACTTCAATAAGTAGTACAAAAATAATAAAGAAAATTAAATTAGGGTGGACATTAGATGTGTGAGTGTCAGTTTTGAGTCATGAATGTTATAGTTAATGAACTTGCATACATGATACTTTCCATGTATACATTGATGTGATATTGTATGCGAGCATTTTTTTTATTTTTATCACTAATGCTATGGTTGGTTTAAACCTAGCATTTATGGTACCTTGTATGTAGACTTACTTTTCTCTTTTATTTTTCTTCATTTATTTACTTTATACTACTTTTCATCTTTAACGCTTAATATTTTTCTTTCAAAAATTATTTTCTTTTACTATTAATTCATGTTGATATTATTATTTTATATACCTTCTTCAGTCATAGCTTTTTTAAAAAAAATCTTATATTATTTTTCTGTCTTAAATTTTTGTCCTTCATATGTGCTTTTATGATTACTAATATATTTTGCTATTATTGTTACGTATTTTATTAGTTTTAATTACTAATTATTAAATTATTATTAAGACTATTATTTTCTTTTATTGTTATTTCTATTGTATTTTAATTTTTTTATTTTTATATATTTACATTCATTTTACATACGGTTCGATTTTACGATGGTATAATTTTTATTTTATTTTTTTCATTATTTTATATTGTCGTATTTATTTCAATATATTTTAACATGATTTTAATATTTTTACTTATATAAATGTAATATACCTCAACACATTATAAATTTTCCCTTTTATTACTATTTTGTTTTTTTTTTATAACATAAATTCTATTCTATTGTTATTGCTTATTATTTACTACTTTTTGTTATATTTACTTTTCACCATTAATAGCTACTTATTAATTTTATTACTTTATAATTCTCTAATGTACTATATTCACTTACTACTTATATTTCTACTTTATTTCGTTTTTTATTCTTACATTCTTTTCTATTTTTTTACTATATATATATATATATACTAGATTTGCCCGTGGGCACGTGCCTACGGTACGTCTTTGGAATCATACAACATATGAAAGCCTTGTAAACAGTAAAACAATAATTATGTAGCTCAAGTTTGAATAGTAAAACAATAATTAGTTGTAAATAAAAGTTCATGTTTCCATTAGTATATGTTGAAAAATAATTATAAATGGGGATGTAAAATCCAACTTTTTAGAACTTTGAGTCTGGAAAATGATGAAATTTAACTATTGATGAGATATTTGTTATTTTCAATGTAACATGAGAAATAAAAAAATACATAAAAAATCTGAAAATTTACAAACCTGAAATCTAAAATATAAATTTCTGAGTAAAATAGAGAGAAAATGAGAGAGAGAGACAGAGAGAGAGAGAGAGAAATAAATAAATAAACAAACAAATAAAGGAGTTGTTTTGGGGTATTTGTATTTGATTTTTGGGGGGAAACTTTTGGACGGGAAAATATGTTTTGTGAGGTTAGATCTGGACCATTGATTTCAATCCTATTGAATGAGAGCCGCTTGATAGATTTCTTTATATATATATATATATATATATATATATATATATATATATATATATATATATTTCAGTATACTTATTATACATATTATTTTACACTTATCTAATTGCTATATTACTGTATATTTCATAATGTATAATTGTTTAGGTTTGTTAAGCTAACTTACTAAACCATATATTCATTTTCTCATTCTCATTTGCATTTCAGCTTATATATCATTTATTTTATTTTATTTTTCATATTTTATAGATTATTTTCATTAGTACTAATTTTAACTATTTATATTCGATATTTATAATCTATGCTTAATATTCCATCGTTGTCATTTTGTACTTCATTTCCTACTTTTACTATCCCACACTTTTATTTCTATTTTTGTATCACCATTCAATTCTTTTTTACCAGTTCATACTATTTTATAATGTTTTACAACTTATTCTATATTACTTCAACTTTATTATTTATAATATAGTTATACTTATTTACTTAACTACATTATTATTTATAATTACTTCTATATCTATCCAATATGTAATACTATTATTTTAATTTATTTTCAACCTATGTTATTATTGTTGACCATTAGCTATTTTTGCTATCTTAATATTAATATTTTGTATATATATTTTATCTTTACATACTTTAGTATTTTTTTATTTTCATACTATTATATTTTGTTTTGTATTCTATTACTAACTTATCTTCTATTTGATTGGTACTCATATATTATAATTTTATTTACTATTTTCATTCTATTCTATATAATTTATATAATATATTATTACAATAATATATTATTACTATTACTATTATTATACTTTGTTTTACTAACACAATTAATTATAATTTTCATATTGTAGTGGTGTTTGTTTTAACTTATGTTATTACGCACATCCACGTATAAAATATTATATGTTGATTTTCTTTCTACACTTGACAATTTATAAATATTTTGATATGTACTAATTACTATTCTACAATTTAATTTTAAATCGTGTATATAGTTATTATATAAGTTTAACAAATGATTTCTATATAATATTATTTTTATCTATGTTGCTGCTGATTTTGGCGTGGGTGCAAAAATATGAATTTGTGGATTCTTGAAGAAACGAATAAAGCAAACATATTGACATTCACCGGTATTTTGAATGGTTTCTTACCGTTGCTGTGAACCTGCAAAAAGTTCGATACACCGAAATGGATCTCGGCGGCGAACCCTCCGACGCTCTTGTTAGTAATCAAGAAGACTATGAAAGAGCTTTATGTGGAAAAAGATTGATTACCTTGTTATGGTGGGGGGAGAGGGGTATTTATAGTCGCCTGAAGAGACAGTTTAAAGATAATGATTTATCCATATGTCCCGGTGTTTTTGGATAACAATAAAGTGTTTAAACTCGTTTCGTGATAAGAGAGGAGGTTTAAACTGTCTCTTAGAGATAATCACGAATTTTGAATTACTCTTTAAATGACTTGGGTTGGTTTGTAACGGGTTGTCACCTTGGCCCAGTAAGACAGATCCGTTTATGGGTTATTGGACTTTGAAGAAAGATCCAGTCCCCATTTCAGACCCGTTTGTAGGTAAAATTAACGTTTTACCCCTGAAATCTTTAAGATTCGTGCCCGATTTGAACGGTCCCAATTTGGTTCTATTTTTAGCCATATCACAAGTCTCCCACTCCTAAAGACTGAGTTTTACAGCCTTTGAGGAGTAGTTCACCCATGTTTCATGGCTTATAGAATTTATCGGAGTTCTTGGGGGAGTTTGGATCTTACTCGAGGTGTAACGGTGATTTTCTGAGCTTGTAACATACCCAAAATTATTCTCAGAGTTTTCTGGATTTTTGGTGATTTTTCCAGATTTTTCTGAATTTTTCCCAATTTTAAACCAATTTTTGAATTTTTTATTCAATTTCAGAATTTAAATAATTAATTATCAAAAACTTAAATTAAATAATCTAATTTAATAATTATATTTTCATATTTTTAAAATTATTTTCTGAATTAATAATTATTTTTAGAATTTTTAATTAATTTTTTCCGATTTTTAATTAATTATTCAGATTTTTGAATATTTAATTCAATTAAATAAATAAATAAATAAATACCTGATGACGTGGTGCAATCTATGCATAGATCACGATCAAGAGAGTGCGCATCGCGAGGAAACAAACTTTTCCCCATTTCGATGTCGGGGACACAAGTCGTCGGCTCGCATTGATCGCGTTGACCAAGTCAACACCGACCTCCTTATTTTATTATTATTAGTAAAAAAAATTCTTCTTCTTCTCTCTTGGACGTCGGCTTCGACCCTCGTCCTTCTTCTTCGACTTCGCTCTTCGCCCTTCTTCTTCGTCGTCGACTTCACCCCCGGTCTTCGTATTGAGGAGGGCCACCGAAACTCGAAGAGGAGAGCCCTGCAGCTTGACGGAGGGGGCTCGATGATAGTGGAGAAGAGATCTCGGCGAAGCTTTCTCTAACCCCGAGCTCGAGCTCCCTTCCATGCCATGCTCAGAACTCCTTTCCTCGCCGCCACTCGCCAAGCTTGACGATGGCCTTGGAGCTCGACGCTAGGGAGGAGCTCGAGTTCGGCAATGGGGGTAGCTCGACGAGGAGCTCATGAAGGGGAGCTCGACGATAGAGGGGTTCGGCGACGTGGAGCTCGATAATGGCGGTTTGGAAGAAGCGTCGACATCGGAGGGTCGAGGTCGAGCTTCGGAGTCGAGGAGGAGCTTGGTAGAGCTCGTGAGGGTGGACGACGAAGGAGTTGGGGGATGTAGCCTTCGGAGTTGGAGAAGGAGCTTTCGTAGGGTTTTTTGGCACAAAAAACTGAAGGAGAAGAAGAGGAGTAGGGGTCGCGGGTTTGGGTCTCTAACGGGTCCGAACCCGACCCGTTAACCCTTTAGTAAAACCCCTTTTTTTGTTGTTGTTGTGCGAATCTGAGCCATTGATCGTGATTGAGAACGAATTTTGATATGGCATTTTTCTCCGTTTTTGAGTTCGGTGGCAAGAATGCTCGGAGCGTGTTTCCGAACTCAGGAGAGGCTTCGGTTGCTTGACACGTGATGGTCAATGGTTGACCGTTGACTTGTTCAACGTTGACCGTTGACTCTTTTTTTGTATTAATCACAACTGTTGATCTTGATTTGAGCACGGATCGTGAGGGGGAGTTTTTCTCTTATTTTAGAGTCGGTTGCCGAAGTCCAGGAGGGCAACACGTGGCACGTTGACCGTTGACCGTTAACCGGTCAATGCACTTTCTCGCATTTAGACGTCGGAGACAAGAGCGCTCGGTACTTGTTGTCGAAGTCCAGGAGTGCAACAGGTAGCATGTTGACCGTTGATTGTTGACCAGTCAATGCCATTTCTCGCATTTGGATGTTGGTGGCAAGAACGCTCGACAAGAGCTGCCAAGGGCAAGGGTGGCTTCGGCGCAACTATATTGTAACCGACGTTACCGGTGCTAAGGAGGTCGGGTTGAGACGTGTGACCGTTCGTTTCGAAGCTGACTCGAAGATCTACAATTTCTCTTTAGAAGTTAGTTGAAGAATCATCCTTCTTCGTGGTCAAAACAGTCCGGTAACATCTTTGTCTTCATGAAGTTGATAAGTGCTTTGTATGACTCTTGGGAAGATCCATTCTTGGAGGCGAGTCGTGGGAGCGTCTCTAGATGAGTTAGGCTCCAAACTCTTTTGGAAGAAGGCCTCTCAGGAGTTGAATGAGAGGAGGAGCATCACTAGGCTCTAGCAGAGAGTCGTTTGGGAGGCGAGTATGAGGAGCAACTCTAGGGGAGAGTTGAGCTCTGAACTGGTTGAGAAAAAGGCTGCTCGGGAGGCAAGTTTGTGGAGCAACTCTAGGGAAGAGTTGAGCTCCGAACTTGCTTGTTGCAAAATTTCACCGGTAGTGGGAGTAGTATGAATGTTCGTTTTGAGCCCCGAAACCGCATACTTGCAAGCTGTGAGGGCAATTTCGAACCATGATTATGAACTTCGAACTAGCCGTTACGGAGTTATTACATTTGTGGGAGCAATTTCGAATGGTGACCTACTTTGTACATGCTTGTTCGCAAGTAGCTAAAGCGGCATCGAACCAAGTGTTGCACTCAGAACTTGTTGTTAAGAGAGTTTCAACAGTTGTAGGAGCAATTTAGAATGGTGTGCTACTTTGTACTCGCTCGTTCGCAAGTAGCTAAAGCAGCATCGAACCATGTGTTGGACTCCGAACTTGTTGTTAAGAGAGTTTCAACAGTTGTGGGAGCAATTTTGAATGGTGAGCTACTTTGTACTTGCTCGTTTGCAAGTAGCTAAAATGACATCGAACAAAGTGTTGAACTCCGAACTTGTTGTTAAGAGAGTTTCAACAGTTGTGGGAGCAATTTCGGATGATGGGCTACTCTGTACATGCTTGTTTGCAAGTAGCTAAAGTAGCATCGAACCAAGTGTTGGACTCCGAACTTATCGTTAAGAGAGTTTCAACAGTTGTGGGAGCAATTTCGAATTGTGAGCTACTTTGTACATGCTTGTTTGCAAGTATCTAAAGTAGCATCAAACCAAGTGTTGGACTCTGAACATATTGTTTGATGAGGTTAACGAGTTGTAGGAGCAATTCCGAATGGTGTGTTGCTCCGCACTTGTTTGTTTACAAGCGACTAAAGCAGCGTCAAACCAAGTGTTGGACTCTAAACTCATCTTTTGATCTTAGTAAGTTGTTGGAGCAGCCCTGTAGGACAAGCTGGACTCCGAACTTGCCGTTTAACGAGTTGTAGATGTGACTCAGAGGGATAGAAATGAGGCAAATGCAATAATTTTCAATAGAAAAAAGCTATGTTTTATTGAAACAAACTAAGTGTCCGCTTCAATGGGGCGAGCCATTACTACATGCTTCCGGCCGTGTTACAAGCATCGGCCTTATTGAAAACTGCGATCCTACTTCTCCGATAGGGTGAAGGCCTCTTGGGAGGAGTTTTGTTCTCCTCCCATTGGACCTCCATGGATAAGGTGGAGGATAGCACCAGGTTCGGAATCTTGGAACTCGTTGGGCCTCTCGGTTCGATTGTTGGCTCCTCGGGGTGGAAGATCGACCCCATTTTTTCGGACGAACTTGGCCAGGTGTCCCCGTTGTATAAGCTCTTCGGTATCCTCTTTGAGAGCTCGACAATCATCTGTGTCGTGGCCGTGGTCCCTATGGAAGCGGCATCACTTATCCCTATTCCTTTTCTTGTCAGGGGTATTCATTCTAGGGGGACCGCAGAGTAGCCCTTCCTTGTCCACCTCCTTAAGAACTACTGAAATACTTGCATTGTGGGGGGTGAACTTCTCAAAACGAAGGCATTGGCCATTGTCGTTCCTCTGGAATTTCTTGGACCCTTTTTCTCTTGTACCCTTCGGTTTGTTCCCGGAAGATGACTCCTCTTGACTCGGGGGTTGAGAGCTTCTTTTGCTCGGATGTACTTCTCGCTCGTAAGAAGGAGTTCCGAGAAGTCCCGAGGAGGCTTCTTGGCAAGGTACGCCTTGTGGTCGGCGTTAGTGACGTTGTGCCTGAATGCCGCAGAGCCTACTGATTGATTAAGGAAGGCAATAGACCGGGCTTCTGCGGTGAAGCGCCAAACGTAATCTCTTAGGTGCTCACCCTTTCTTTGGCTAAGTGCTAGCAAAGATGCACTTTTTTTCTCGGCTCTGCGACTTCCCACGAAGTGGGTGTGGAATAGCTCCTCAAACTATTCGATTGAGAAGATGGAGGCAGGGGCAAGTCGTGAGTACCATTCTCTCATGGGGCCTTTCAGCGTGGCTGGGAAGGTTTTGCAAAGAAGTGCATCCGAAGCCTGGTGGATCATAATGAGAGTTTTAAAATTCTCGATGTTGTCAGTGGGATCCGACTCCCTGTTGAATGACTCAAAGTGAGGGGGCTTAAAGTTTTCTGGAACAGGGGCTTCCATGATGGTCCGGGAGAACGGAGGCCTGCTCGGGTGGAAATTCCTCACCCATTGTTTCTCTTCTCTGTCCAGTCTGCCAAGGTGCCTCTCCATCTCGTGGAGATGGCGGTAGACCGAGTCTTCCTTTTGGTCATATCTTACTGATCCCAAGGACTGGGAGTTATAGCTTAGGGCAGGTTAAGGATGGGAGCCCGTTGATCATGGTTGGGAGCAACGTTACGGGCCTGCAGAACGGCTTCTTCAAAGTCCTGGAATTCCGCCCTTGTGACAGGCGCCTCCCGATGTCGGCGGTCCCCTAGGGTGGGCCGACCGGTCGGAGTGAGGCTCCTCCTTTAACTGTGCTATGGTGACTCCTTTCGTCTTCTGGGAGAGTTCGATCTTCTGCGATCGGGCCTACCAAGGGATTGGGCTCTAGGGGACCGAATCGTAGGGCCCTTTTGGTGTTCATGATGTGGGATTCCGTCATGGTTCTGTCTCTCATCCAGGCAGGTCCGAAAGTCTATCCCATGCTGCCGGTTCATAATAACGTGGCAGAGATCCTTCGGCGTTGGAAGACTGTGAGAGGCCATGGAGGCAGATGAGGGGTTATGTATTGAGACATGGTCTTGAAGAGGATGTTGCCTTTGGCAACTTCGGCAGGAAGGTCCCGCGGCAGCCACTTGAGGCCCTTGAGGAGCCTGCTGGGGCTGAGGTTGCTGAGGAAGGGGATGTCCGAGATGCGGTTGCTGGACGGGCTGAGGTAGAGGTTGTCCAGGCTGCAGTTGCTGGACATATTGGACGGTTTAAGGGAGGACCTCCTGAAATGGAGGAGGAGAAGGAGCGGGAGTGGCTATGCGGTTGGAGACCGTCGCCTTCCCCTTCTTTGGAGGCATAGCTTGAAACTACTCTCGCTGATGAAATTGGGTTGGATTGCTTTTCGTTCCCACAGACGGTGCCAATATGTTGCTACTGATTTTGGTGTGTGAGCAAACAAGTGAATTTGTGGATTCTTGAATAAACGAATAAAGCAAACCCGTTGACTTTCACCGGTATTTTGACTGGTTTCTTACCGTTGCCGTGAACCTGCAAAAAGTTCCATACACCGGGATGGATCCCGACGACGAACCCTCTAACGCTCTTGTTAGTAATCAAGAAGATTATGAAAGAGTTTTATGTGGAAAAAGATTGATTACCTTTTTATGGTGGGAAGAGAGGGGTATTTATAGTCGCCTTAAGAGACAGTTTAGAGATATTGATTTATCCCTATGTCTCGGTGTTTTTGGATAACGATGAAGAGTTTAAACTCGTTTTCGTGATAAGAGATGAGGTTTAAACAGCTTCTTAGAGATAATCACGAATTTGAATTGTTCTTTAAATGACCTGGGCTGGTTTGTAACAGGTTGTCACCCTGACCTAGTAAGACAGATCCGTTTATGGGTTATTAGGCTTTGAAGAAAGACCCAGTCCCCATTTCAGACCCGTTTGTAGGTGAAATTACCGTTTTACCCCTGAGAGCTTTAAGATTCGTGCCCAATTTGAACGGTCCCGATTTGGTTATATTTTTATTCATATCAATATACATCATTGTTTTTCCATTATACCTATCTTATATTGTTTATACTTTTTAATTAAATTTAAAGCTCATATATTTTTCAGATGTTATCCAACAATCTTCTATTAAATTGCTACCTTCTTTTTATCTCTTAATATATAATCCTTGTTTAGTTTACGATTCAAATCATTCTATTCTTCATGTTTTCTTTGAGTTAACTTCTGTTTCCGTTAAATTTATTTCTTTCCAAATTTTCATTCGCTGTTACTACTTTTCAATTATTATACTTTTCTCAATTATTTATCAGTGTATTTTATGTTTCGGTATTTTTTTTATTTTATACTATACATTTCTTTATCATAATACTGTTCTTCTTATCATAGTTAAATTTTCAGCTACCTAATATTTATTTCGGTCTATTTATTTTCAGTTCTTCCTAATGCATTATAATTTATCTATACTATTTTTATTCTTCTACTCTTTGCACTTATACTTCTTTTCTTTCTCATTATTACTATACTTCAATTTTTCCTTTTATTTTCGTTTTATTCATATTCATTCTGCTTTGGCTTACTAAGCTTATTTTTAATTCATTAAAGCATCTATTTTACTATGCTTTTCCTTATTCTTTCTAATTTATTTGGTTTTTTCAATTTCTTTTACAATCAATTACTTAATTTATATATTTTTATATTATCTAACACATAACCTATTATCATTTTTGTATGAAAATTACTTTCAATCTATATTATCTTTCACCATCACATTTATTTTCTACAAATTCTTCTAGTTTGTTTAATTCTTCCGTTTTCGTTCTTATTATCCTTTTTTGCTTTGTACTATTATTCACTTTGTACATCTCACTAAATGACCATGTTTTCTTATATATCTATTTTATTTGAAGTTTATTTTATTTTCGACATTATTTATTTTGATACTATATTTATTTTTCAAATTCTTTATACTGTGTGTTCAAGATACAAACTTGTACTGTAGTAAGTTCTTAGGACGGAACTTTTCTAATGGGGGAAGAGTGTAACACCCCGCAAAATTGAGTTATTACAATTTTGTACCATATGTGTTATGCACATGTATTTTTTACCGTAACGTGTAATATCCGTAACATTATAAATTTTCTACGTATTTTCTACATGTTTCCATTATTTATTTTATAACTTTGTCGAATTTGTTTTTGTAAATTCAATTCATTTTTTCCTACTTTGAGCCAACTCAAATATATTTTATTTTATACGGGTAATACACGTGTTTGTTGTGCACGTGTTAATTGTAATTTTTTTTGGAGTTATATATATATTTTTATTCCATTTACTAAGTTTGAATGCATAATATTGTTTTAATTAAACTTTCTCTATTTAATCCATATTAATTTGGGTGATATATGTGGTAATATTAATAAACAATTAATAATTTTTAGTGTGTAACTTATGTGCTCATAAACCCATCATAAACCCGTGCTTCTTCCACACATTTTGTGGCCGGCCACTGTTTCAAAAAAGGGGAATTAGGATTAAGTTTTGAATTAGGGTAGGAGTATTGGAGTAAGTGGGTAGTTATTAGAAGTCTTTGGGTGGTTATGTAAATTTCCACCACTACCTTGTTTATTAGCCAACCACACACTGTCTCTCTTTGTGTCTTGAATTTCTCTTCTCTACTGCTCATTTCCGGTGCTCTCTCTCCATATATATATTTATTTATGTATGCGTATATATATATACACATACACCATTCATCTCACCCTCTCCCCTACTCCCTGCTGTCATGGAAGTGAAGCGCGAAGTCTGGCACGAAGCGGAGCACACGACGAGTTGCGTAGTTTCTACGTGCATGAGGAATCGGCATTGTAATGGCTACACCACCTTGATCCTAACGATTAGGTGGGAGTTTCTTGACTTTATAATTTGTTCTTTTTAGAATTTGCATGCTAAATAAATATATATGTGTGGGCGTTTCTTGACTTTCTAATTTTTTTCTTTTTAGAATTTGCATGCTAGATAAATATATATGTGTGGGCATTCCATAACTTTCTAATTTGTTCATGTTAGAATTGTATGTTAGATAATTTATATAAATTGAGTATTCTCACTTATATTATGTGTTAATTGTGTGAAAGTATGATATGATTAACTTAGAAATGTTTTAAAGTTGCGGTCCTGAGTTTTAGTCTCATTTCAGAAAATCGCATCTATTTAACTAGATAGAAAATAAAGCTGAAATTTTTATATGTGTATTCCGTTTATGTGTAGAACATCTCCTAAATTTTTTATAATTTATGGATATCATTTAGTATTTTAATAGAATCTGAACTTTGGACTGGTTTACAGTTTTAGCTAGTTACTGGAAATTTGCATACTTCCCAGTTTATCATTCCAGCATCCTATATGAAGTATTTTGAGAAAAAATCAAAACTATGAATGTGAAGTAGACTCGTTAACCTTTATTTAGAGTTTAAGAAATCAAATTTTCATAAAGTATGGGATTTTAGGTGATTTTTATAAGTAGCACGAGCTGCAGTTTTCAGATTCTGAACCTACTGATTTACAGATAGAATTTGACGAATTAATTTGGATTATATTTAGATGATCTTAACTACAATGTTGTAGCAGACTCATTTTGGTTTAATAAGAAACTAAAAAATATATTGTCTGATAAGTATCTTAATTTATATGATTTTTGCAAGACCATTGAGTTACCTTTCAAAGATAATTGAACATTCAAATAGTGGAGTCTATATATGTTGTTACCTTGAAAAGAAGTTGATAGAGAAATAGGTTTGGGGTATTGATTAGAGCATGTGGCTTAGAACCTTTGAGGTTGTAGGTTTGGGCTTTGGTGAGCTCGGATTGGGTTTTATTTACAGTTTTTTAGTATTTGGAAATATAAATGGATTTTTGGGGAAATATTTTGATGGTAATTTGTACAAAAATTTTTGGATTAATTTCCCCGTCTAGATAAAGGCTTAAACGCATATTTGGTGATTGGATTTGAAGAATTTTAATAGAGATGATTTTAAAGGATATTAGTATTTTGGAAAATTAAGATTTGATAGAAATTGGTACAAATGTTTTAGATTAAAATCCATATTTGAATGAAAAATTTTAGTACAGATTTGTAATTAAATTTGAAATATTAGAACAGTGATGATGTTGGTTGATTAAGGCTTTTTAAAATCCTATTATACTAGGATTAGAAATTTTGATTTAAGAGAAGAGATCTGGTCGATTGAGAACAACTAGTTTATGAAATGAATAAAAGAATAATTGGGAATATGAATCAGTTGAATTTCAATGATTTTGGAAAGGTTTATGGATAACCATGAAAGTTTTGTGAATGTGTGAAATCTAGAGGCTGAGCGAGACCATTCCTAAAGAATTTGCTGCTCCTAGGAATTCGGGACAAAGGAATACGCCCGGTAAATCCATATATATGGACTAAGGGTATGTCTGTCTGTCCACGCAAAGGATGGTAAAGAGATTGCGGTTCATAGGAATGTTCGTGACTGAGGATACGCCACGTAAATCTACGCTGTATGGGCTAGGGGTATGCTGGTAACATCTGTAGTTACGACAGATCAATTTGTTGAGGTTTGTGGCTGAGGATACGCCTGGTAAATCCACGATGTATGCCGATAAGGTCTAATATCCGGGGGTGTGACACACACGTGATTACGTGTTGGAGTACATTCATTGGGTTTAGGTATTGCATAACGAGGTATTAAACCCTGTATTGAGAAGAGAACGTTAAGGGCTTGTCCTCAGACCTATGTAATATGTGATACATAGAATTCGAATAAGTGTGCATTAACGTGCATTGTGTGTATTTGTTGTTTTATTGGATACTGGTTTTATGCCATTGTTTTATACATTTTGATTTCTATTTCATGACATACATTATACACTTAGATTAGATTCTCTTTCTATTTTTATTTACCTTTGTCTTTATGGCCTTTATTTTGTGCATCAAGTTTGTGATTGTGAAAGTTGAGGATCGCTTCGTTAAAGTATTGCATTAGTTGCATTCAACTGACGTGCCCGTAGTTCTCAAGTTTTGCAGGATTTGGATTAGCAAGCGGTGTGAGCATGAGTTAATTTGATGTCGATGGATGTTGCAAGATTGAATATTTTTGATGATATAAGTTGTTTTTTATATGTAAATTTCTGGTGCGTATTGTGAAGAATAACATTGTAATAAAAAAGGTTTAAATTCCAGGTATGTTTGTACGAAATTGAGGTAAAGATCATGGTTTGTGCTACAAATTACCTTTGTATGGAATTCGGGGCGTTACAATGGTGAACCACGCCAAACCTTTTTCGGAATACTACCTTACTCTCTCTCTAATCTCTCTTTTGGTTTGCATAGGAATTAGTCTACTTGAGGAAGAACTAGTCTTCCCTATTTAAAGAAGAATGGAGTCTTATATCTTTGTAACCACCATATCTGTATCTGATTCAAATAATCCTTTTAAAATTGAAAAATAATTATAAGATGTTTATTAATTTGATAATTAGTTAGGATATATCAGTATATGTGTTATTTAAGATATCAACCTATCCTAAATTTTGAAATAAATAAAACAATTAAATATTTCAACTCATGAAATATTTAGTTAGAGAAAGATGCACCATTTAATTCACAATTAGGTGATAAACATTAATTTATTTAACTCATAAATAAATTGACGATGATATGATATTCCGTGCTAGCAGGACTAATTGTCAAATTTATTATATCAATATATATCAAATTAGTTGATTCTAAATTTTGTCAAAAGTTCCGAATCGAACTTTCCGAGAAAAAACTTGTATTGCATGTGACCATTGGGTCTCACATTAAGTTGGCAATAAAGATATTATTTCTCCACAAGTCAAGATTGACGTCTAGCAACATATCTTGACTATCCAGATAATGTGGGCCTAAAATCAATTGTACCCTTTAGCGATTGGTTCCTGTATAATTAAATCCTTTGATCATCAATGTCTTGAAAAAGCTTAAGGTACAAATTAATGTAAAATCTTAACCACTTAATCATATGTGTCTGATACATGAGTGATTGACTCAGATGAATACTTACAAAATCCTTTCTAAAGTTCATTATATTATGGCCAAAGACTTTCTGAGTAAACACTTTATAGAGCCACATAGGATATTCTTCTCCTAATAGAAGTGATCAGTTCATTGTGGATTGTTCACCCACTTTCCTTAAAGCCTCACTATGTCTAGAATACCCTACACATGTCTTAGAAATTCTTACAAAGAAATAAACTAAAGCAGAGATTAACAGACATAAAGTGCTATTACAACATCAGGTCTAAGAATTACTTGTACCTACTATCTCCCAAGGAATTGCCTATGGACATTTATTTCGATTTCCATTAGGTATTTCTTTTTGTGAGCTAGTTCAGTGAACTAAACTGTTTACCACATACACTCTTATATTAATGTCTCATCTTAAATAATTGTGAGATCAATTATCTTCTGATTTAGAGCACATAACAAGTGTACTGGTCTTATCGAAATTACTGATGTCAAATCTTAGCAATCCTATAACTATGAACATTTTAGATTAATTTTATTAAGTTTAGGTCTCACTTTCATGATCTCATCATGACCGTAAACTCAATTAATTCATGGACTTTATTATAATAGTGAATAACTTACCCGAGTAAAAAATAGCAGCATATGATGAATCAAATGCCTCAAATGATTTTACTAATCACGAATAATGTTTACAAGAGAATTGTCGTCACATTTCATGCGATTGGCTGTATGGAGCATTCCTAAAAGTCTCCTATTTGCACTGAAGCCAATCACCCCTATATTTAACACCAATGCCATAAAGGTGACGATCAAACTGCTGCAGTGTCAATGCTTTAGTCAAAAGATTTGCTTTGTTGTTTGTCGTATACTTGTTTAATACTGAAATCACCCCTCCTAATGATTAACCTGATGAGGTGATCTCGTTGAAGGATGTGCTTGGATCTTTAATACATCTGGATTCCTTGGTTGGGGCAACAACTCCAGTGTTTTCGCAATAAATGGAATCAGCTGATTTACCTCAGGAATCACTCCCAATTTAGTGATGAACTTCTTCATCCACACTACTTCTTTGGTAGCTTCTTCGACAGCAATATTGTCATGCCCCGCTTCCCATTATACGGAAGCACGAGTACATAGCTGAGGCCCAACGAATGATATAAGTATACCAACTCATATCATCCATAATCTGTACAATACCGGTAAGCTCAACAATACAATAATAATAATCACGTGAACAATAATAGCATGAGTAACCAATATCTAAAATATAAGAACTTACAGAATAGCTCGAGAATATGCAATACAATAACAGTACGTCAAGATCCTTCAGTATCCCTTCATCTGTACTTGTATAAACATTAACTCGAAGAAAAATGGAGGGAGTACCCGTAAGAGCAAGCTATAGGCCGCAAGTAGTGGCAAGCGGTTAAACAATAAAAGGATGATATATCAGGAGCAAAAAATTTGAACAATATCAGAGTCAATAAATAACATGTGATAATATGATCAAAAAGCAAGGGTCGGTAAACAATAGTCAATAATGCAATGATCGATAAACAGTAAATAATAATGCAATAATCGGTAATCAATATTCAATGTTCGTTGATCGATAAATGATAAACAATGATCAAAATGCAAGTGTCTATCTCAATGCCAATTTTATGTCTATCAGTCTTTATTAATCTATCTAATGCACGCAATCCTCCGTCCCATACCATAGGTTTGGGTGCATATAATCAAGTGAACGTTTCGACTTTCATGGTGGATCCTACAGGTTCATGTACTCAGCAACGGTAATTAATAAACAGTAATTGCTAACGGTACAATACACGATAGTTGGGATAATATAGTCAGTAATTTGCATTCAATCGATAAAACGGAAATCATTATCAGAATCAGTGCGGGAAACACGTGCCCCTCCTCTGAGTACAGTCTCCTATAATATCCATTACTAAGTCTTTCCCTTTTTATCCCGGCTTGTTATCATTTTATTAACATGAATCACGAATATGCAGTAGATGGAATGGGTGTCAAGGAACGATATCAAGGAAGTGTCGATGACTATGCAATGAATGGTATGCAGTTCAATTCATTAGATGAAATTTTTTAGACATATTCATATTTTAAAACATAAAAATACAATTCTGGACTGTAATACGTTGCTATATACTACGGGAAAGCGAATCAGGTTCCGTCAGAAGTTCTAGAAACTAGACTTCATGAATGTTCCAACACATATTCACACGACACATTTCAACTACAGTAACTTTGTCTACCAGCTAGTTCTTTATGTGTCACACGACACATTTCAACTACACTAACTTTGTCTACCAACTAGTTCTTTGTATGTCTACTGTTCAGGCAGCAACTCAGTATCAAGTTATTATATGTATATTTTGACTAAAAGTTAATTAAAATTCTTACAAAAATTTTAATTTAGTTCTTAATAGTGTTCATGAACATTCCTGCAATTTTAGATCATAACTCTTACGTTAAACTACTATTTCAATTAGTTGAACATGGCAATGTAACTATAAAATAGCAAACTTGGAATTACGACAGTACAGTGGTAGAATCTAATTTTACAATCTATAAGTTCGATTGAGAATCTGTCAGATGTTCCAAATTCTAGACACAGTGTGCTACAATTTTTATTTAATAAGTTCTAGATAATATCTTCAGTAACTAGGTCTAATTCTCACACTAAGTTGGAACAAACAGCAGGCCAGAAACATACATGTTGATTTTTTTAATGATTTTCATTTGCAAGCGTATAGTTTCATGGCTAGAATTGAGCGTAAAACGACATCTAGAAATTAGTATGGTTTCTTTTATTAAAATGACGAACATTAGCACTTCAAAGATATTAAACTACGAATATAATCATATGATCTTATGCAAGTACAATTCATTCAAATCACTCCTTTTATTATTTTGTGCTTCTAGTTTGTTTTTGTGTAACATATGCATATATAAATGGGTTCTCATGTATTTCTATGATTTTTGGGTTGATGGTAGTTGAATAAAACGACGAACAATGTATAGATTCAAATTCAAACAATATATGACGACAACGAGTAGATTGTTAACATGGATACAAAGTTGAGACTACTTGCGGAGATCAAGGAGATGCTGGCACAAGAATAAAAAGATTGTACAAGTGATGCTTGCCTTAAACGGTGACGATTACGACGATGTAAAGAAAAGGATGGTTGCGGTAGCAACAATGCGGCAACGACAGCGCACACAATGGCACGAATCACGACAACAACGAGAAAAAGTGACCACGGTAATGAGAAGGCAACAAGGGTGGATCCGGTCTGCGGGTTGTCGTGCAGCATTTGCGTAGGAGAAAGGCAGCAATGGAGTTGGTGTTGTTCTGGGATGGTGCTATCAGGGCCGAAGGCGAAGGTATCAGGTGGCGGCGCTAGAGGTGGTGGTGAGTGCAGCCACAATCAGAGCTTCTGGTGGACTGGATGTGGCATTCGGTGGTGCGGTGGAGGTTGGCAGTGAGCGGCAGGCGTGGTGCTACGGCTGATGGAGAAGGAGGATCGATGGGTGGATGCAATGGAGGTTGAGATGGTGGCGGGGCTGTGGTGACGACTGGTGGTGGCGCAAGGTAGTGGAGGAGGTCTCGGGTGGTGTTGTCAAGGTCGAAGGAAGCAAGGCGGGTTGAAGGCAGCAAGGAGGGTCGCCGGCGAGTGAGTTGGTTGCGGTGGTGGTCAGCAATGGCGCTTGGCTACTGGCGATGGCGAGGCAGTTTGGGATGGTGGTGGCTGTCGGGATGTAGCAACGGTGAGGGAAGTGATGATGATGCTGGCGATGCTGGCAGCTGCAGGGGGAGGCTCGAGCAGCAATGGAGTTGTAGTGGCCGGCGGTGGTGCTGGCGATGGAGGAGGCAACAATGATCGTAGCGCGATGTGTGGTGGTGTGAGGGGCTGAGGAAGATCGGCAATGGCAGTTGAGGTGATGGGGAAGTGGATAACGGAGATGGAGCTTGTGGTTGGAGGTGGGTTCGGTGGTGAGGAGTCGGGATGGTGAATATGGTAGGAGAAGAAGAAAGGGGGGAGTTTTAACATTAAACAATAGTTATATTATTATAATATGGTGATTAATAGATAATTGATTTAGAGTTAGTGTGGTAGGTTATAATTTTGTTTAATAGGTTACTAGTAATTTACATGTGCGATGCACGTTTTAATAATTTCAAAAAATTAAAATTAAAATTTTGACGTAGGGAGGATTTGAACTGGAAACCTCCTTTATATTAGTTATGTATGTGCGTTGCACATGTCGGTAGAATGACAAAATGACAAATGACACTAAGGCCTTCTCCCATTAAAATATTAGAGATAATGGATTGTAAATGGGAGGAGAGTGTGGATTTCAGTTATGGAGGGGGATTGGTTGTTATGTTTTGTTGGGTTGGTGTTGGATTGAATCATGGGCTCTCAATAAAGAATCCAATATAATTATAGAATGAGCTTAACATTTAATAAACAACAATAATTATAATATTATTAGGCTGGGTCTAAACTTCACATTAAATAAAATAATCAATAGTAATAATAGTATGGGTTTTGGTTTGGGCTAAACATGAAAATAAGTTAAGGGATTAAATAATTGAGTTGGGCTTCACAATAAGAAATAATTTGTAGAGTGACTATGATAGAAGAAAATAATTGCAATTAAAATAGATTGGGATAGAAAATAAAATGAATAATTCTAGAAGGAACTAGGAATTAATATGGGCTTACAAACTATAGAGTGAAATGGGCTTGGTAAAATAGTACTATCGAATGTATGCAATAGGGTTTAAAAGAACAAGGAGAAATACAGAAAAACTAAAATACAATAATATGAAGAAATTAAAATATAAATCCGTATCATCGGAAAAGGGGGTTACAAATATATTTGCTTCCATGACTGAAATATCTACAGTCTAGTGCTTGGAACTCTTCCAACTTACCACGCCACCGCAAAAACCCCAAAATGGATTTACTGTCATTCGGATCCGATTGAAAACTAGAATCAGCATAACCCTCCAATTTCAAGCTAGACCCACCATATATCAGAAAAATATTTCTCGTTCTTCTTAAGTACTTGAGAATCTTTCTTTCTGCTGTCCAATGTTCCTCTCTAAGGACTGTTTGGAACCTGCTTACAATGCCCAAAAAGTACATGGAACATCAGGTCTGGTACATAGCATAGCATAAATGATTGACCAAATTGCCGATGCATAGGGGATGACTTTCATCCTATGTCTTTCTTCAGGTGTCTTGGGAGACATCATATGTAAAAGATGTATGTCATGTCTTATTGGTAAGTTACTTCTCTTACTATCTTACATGTTAAACATTTTTAACATAGTGTCTATGTACCTAGATTGGGATAACCCAAGCATCCATTTAGACCCATCAATATAGATCTTTATTTCTGTTACCGCTAAATCTGGTGTGGGGGCAAACAGATAGTACTTAGGGATTCTTAGGGGAACCGAACAAACCTTAAGTTCTTCTGCCGGAGTTCGGCCACTAACTCTGCTGTTCACCTGCAAAAAGTGCGAGACACCGGGGTTGATCTCGGTGATGCACCCTCCGACGCTCAAGTCAGTAATCAGGAAGATTATGAGAGAGCGTAAATTGGCAAAATATTGATTACCTCTTAATGGTGGTGGGTGGGGGGTATTTATAGCCACCTTTGGGATCAGATTAGGAATGTAATCCCTAATTCCCAGTGAAAGGATAGGTACGAATCAGGGTCATTGATTAGAATTAATCAGAAACCCTAATTCTATCATGTTGGACCGGGTTCGCTGCGGGTTGAAACCCGCACCCACTTGAGATGGGCCCGTTCGCGGGCTATTGGGTTTCCCTAAGAGAAGACCCAGTACCCGCTTCAGACCCATCTATAGGTAAAATTACCATTTTTTCCCCAAGCTTTGAGATTCGCGCCCGATTTGGACGGTTCCGATTTAACCCTATTTTTAGCCATATCACGAGCCCCCCACTCCCGAGGACTGAGTTTGATCAGCCTTTGAGGAGTAGTTTTACTGTTTTGATGGCTTGCGGAGGTGTATCGAAGTCCAAATGGGAGGTTTCGATTCTTTGTATGAGGCAGTATGGTGATTTTCCGGGTAGTTGTGCGCTCTAAGTTGTTCTTGAGCCCCTCTGGTTTTCTGGCATTTTTCCTTAATTTTTATCTATTTTTCGGATCACTTATTTAATTTTGCAAAGTGTTAATTCGTCGTTCGGGGGTCTTAATCAACCACTCTAGGCAATAATTATTTACTCAGGGGCTCAAAAATATTTCCCCGAATTGATAATTATTTTCTAGAATTTTAAATTAATTTTCCCGAATTTTTAATTATTTTTTCGCAATTTTTTTAAATAAATAAAATGATTTTAATAAATAAAAATTAATTTTTAATACCGAATTACGTCGTGGCGCGATCTGGGCCCTCCATCAGAGTTGAGCGTGGTTTTCTGGAGGATCAGACGGTCTAGGTAGCTTGGCGAGTTTTTTCTTCATATGCGAGGGTCGGCACCTCGGCACCTCGGCTCGGATCCTCGGTAGCTCGGTGGATCGGTGCGTAGCGATCTGCCGAGCTACATGGCATGATCCGGAGTGTCCATTATGGCGCAAATCCCAAAAAAATGCTATCTTGTCGTTTTGTGGATGTGGCATGATCTGAGCCATCCATCTTGTTCTAGCACGTTTTTTAACATGGTCCAACGGTTGAGGCAGGTCGGCTTCATTTTTCTTCAAATGTGAGGGTCGGTACCTCATCACTTCGACTCGGATCCTTGGTAGCTCAGTGGATCGACGGGTAGCGACATGCCGAGCTACGTGGCATGATCCGAAGCGTCCATTATGGCGCAAATCCCCAAAAAAATGCTATCTTGTCGTTTTGTGGACGTGGCATGATCTGAACCATCCATCATGTTCTAGCACATTTTTTGACAAGATCCAACGGCTGAGGCAGACCGGCTCCATTTTTCTTCAAATGTGAAGTTCGGTACCTCGTCACCTTGGCTCGGTGACTCTGTAGCTCGTCCTCTGCTCCCGCCGCTCGGTGGCTCAGCTAAGCTGTTCGGTAGCTCGGCTAAGCACTCCGGTGGCTCGGCAGCTCGTCCTCTGCCCCAGTAGCTCGGTTTGTGCATCATGATTTTGATTTCTAAAATTCCAAACTCGTCACCTCGGCCCGGGAGGATGGTGGCTCGATGGCTCGACCGAGCGCTCCGGTGAATCAGGAGCTCGGATCGAGTCTTCAAACCACGTGGTGAGATCCGAGGTGTTCATCATGGTGCGTATGACGAAGTTGGCGGTTCAGATCACGAGAAAACGTTATCTTGTCGTTGTGTGGGCGTGGCGTGATCTGAGCCGTCCATCATGTTTTGACGCAAATTTTGAGACAATCTGACGGTGAAACTGGTTCGACGGTATTTTTCCCCATATGTGGAGGTCGGTACCTCGTCACCTCGGCCCGGGAGGATGGTGGCTAGGTGGCTCGTCCGAGCGCTCCGGTGAATCAGGAGCTCGGATCGAGTCTTCGAACCACGTGGTGAGATCTGAGGTGTTCATCATGGTGCGTATCACGAAGTTGGAGGTTCAGATCACGAGAAAACGTTATCTTGTTGTTTTGTGGGCGTGGCGTGATCTGAGCCATCCATCATGTTTTGATGCGAATTTTGAGACAATCTGACGATGAAACTGGCTCGGCGGTATTTTCCCCCATATGTGGAGGTCGGTACCTCGTCACCTCGTCAGATTGCCTCGTGACTCGGCGAGCCATGAGTCTTCGAGTGGTGGTGTTAATTGAACCGACAAACCTTTTCCTTGGAACGTCGCAGCTTTCCCTGTTTTGTTGTTTTGCCTTCCCTTAGTGGGTCATAAAACGTTTCGAAAGCCCAACAGTCGCTTTCTTGGCTATAAGTTCTCACCCCTCCTTACCACTTAGCTCATTTCTCACTTTTACTCCCAAGTTTTTACTTTTGCTCTCGATTTGCTCTACTAGCGGCGATTTGCGCTCCAAGGCGGTTGTGCTAGCTGTCACGTGGGTCAGGCAATTTCCGACAACTATTTCCGATTGTGAACGTCACTTCAAAGCTACGTCACATCAAGGTTAGTCCTCTTTGCCTTAATATTTATTTGAGATGTCAAGAGTGAGCTCGGGAAGTGAGGCATCGTCCTCGGGAGGCCGAAGCACCGAGGAGAGGAAAGAAGTAGTGAGCCGTAGAAAGGGGAAGGAGGTAGTAGGGTCGTCTACGGCTGAGAAGAAGAAGAGAGTAGTGGCCCGGTCTTCGATAGTCAAGGAGATTGTGGAGACCAAGAGACGAGCCCCCGAGTCGGGTCGGATGCCTGACCCGCTGTCCGGTCATGCCAGGATAAGGCAGTACAGCGGCGATCTCCTGAGTAAGGCGATCATTGGTCGCTCGACGACTTATGAGGAGAATGACCCGAGGGAGGTCACCGAGGTGGATGATCTCGCTTCGGTGCTATCTGAGCAGGATCTCCTCCGTATCAGGAAGGGGTTTCGCCATCCCTCCGGAGTATAGGCTGATCCTCCCCGGCCCCGGGATGTGAGAGAACACCGTCCTGTCATCGGACACGTGCGTCTTCGACTTCGACTCCTTGAACGCTAGTCTGCGTTTCCCTCTTCACCCCTTTGTGTTGAAGGTCCTTCACTGGTACTGTCTGGCCCCTGTGCAGTTCATGCCGAACACTTCGCGCCATGTGCTCACCTTCTTACTCTAGAGCCGTATTGCCGAAGTCGAGCCGAACCTCGTCATCCTTCAAAGCTTATACCGAATCAACCGGATGACCAAGCTCGAGCCTCGCTATTACTTGTCACCCCGGAGAGGCATTAAGTTAATAGAGAATCCGGATTCGATAAAACATTGGAAGGAGAAGTTTTTCCTGATAAAGGGGCCTTCGTCATTGGACTTCCCGACTCGGTGGAAAGCGGAGGTGCTGAAGTTTGCAAGGGTCGACCCGGTGTTGACAACTGCCGAGGAGGAGGTGGCGGCCAAGATAATTGCACTCCCGATGTTGAGCTGGAGAGAGATGACCGAGGAGGTGCTACACGGGTCGGACCTTAGTCCGATCGACCCGAGTACGCTCCTGACATCTCACTGCAATTCTTTTCCAATGCCTTGTACATTTTTCGAACTTTTTTTTTCTTTTGTTACTTTGAACAGAGGCGCCGAAGATGGACTTTATGGGTATGATGACGGAGAGGAGCAAAGTCGCTGACGGCAGGAAAAGGAAGAGGATGAGCGCGGGTCCTATGTCCGGCCGACCCACCAAGGCTCCCTCAGTCATTGCCACTCCTACTCCTGCCCCTCAGGCACCGTCTTCGGTGGTGGCCGTCCTTCCTGACCCGTCTGCCCCTGCCCCGTTTGCCCTGGCAAGTGAGACTTTCTCCATCTCGGCGGCGCTGGCACTCGAGGCCCCTTCTTTGACTCCTCAGGCCGAGGAGATTTTGACCGAGGCCCACAAGAAGTTGTTCGTCCCCGACTGGCAGGTGAAGAACCACGACGGCTTCTTGGGCGATTCGCAGATGTGCATGCAGGCAGTCAAACATCTTGCGACCCCGAAGGACCGAGCCGCCCTGAAGGCGGGGACGGCCGGCGGCGACACCTTCGAAATCGCTCGGTCGCTTATGTCGGTAAGTCTTGACTCTTTCTTTTTGAAAATTTTCTAAGTCCACAGGTCGGTTTTTACTGCATCCTAACTACTGCTTTTTGCAGGCCACATGTGTTAGGGTTATATACTGAAAGCATCACTTTTGTATTAACTTTATTTCCTTATTTTTTTGAATGAGAATCATATGGGCATATGTTTGCATATTGTGTTTATTATAATATTAATGCAAGTGTCTGATATTCTATAAGATTGATAATATGGTGTGAGGTGACACACAGAAGATCATATTATCAGTTCCCTATGGAATATATAAATAGTTCACAACCTAGACGGACTTGGACAATCCATTGGAAAGGTTGTAGTGTAATCTGGTATTAGTATGTCTTGACTATAGGTTTACACTAGTACACTTTGTGTGTATTGAACAGGACCACTTGAGGTTGTTCTCTTTGTACTGACTACAAAAGAGAACAAACACCTCTGTTATTATGGATGCTTATGCTCTTAATCCAGATATAATAACAGACATGTATATGCAGTGTGCATTACTTTGACTCATAAAAGAGTGAGATTCATTATGGATCAACAACCTCTATGAATTGGGTAATAGCATTGTATGTATGATGGGCTATTGATTGTAAAAGGAATCCATGTCCCGATACGTTGGGTTGATGATGTCCCCTTAAGGAGCTCATAAGGATTGTCATGTAAACCCTGCAGGTGGATTACATCCGACATGACAAATAAAGTTGAGTGGTACTACTTAAGGATAAAAGATGTTGATCAATATAGTTGTCAGTAACTTAATTTGATCGACGGACATTCGATATCTTAACATGGGGAGTTGAACGAGCATATAATAAAAGGTGCCCATAAATATAATTTGGGATTAGGAAGGTAGTGCAACAATAGCTCCTTAGTGGACCGAGCTATTGTTAATGGGCCTGGGTTGTGTGTTCGGGCTGAACACAGGATACCCAGATTCGTTACGAGACCTAACCCTAATTTCTCCTCATGGTCCCTGCCGTAGCCTTATATATATCTTCTATTCTTTGGCCGTCATTGATAATCTGAAATATAAGATTTTTTCTCAAAATTCGTGATTCACGTAAGGAGAGAAAAAAAGGATCCAAGGAGAAGAAAGGTTGGGAGATCGTCGCCCACACGACGTCCAACCCGAGGAAGGAATACGTGCAGAAGATCTTGGTGTCGCTGTCGTCTTCTTCTCATCGCAGGTATAATTCGTGAACCCTAGATTCCGCTATATAGGGTTAGATCACGTATTTAATCTGTTAAATTTTTAACAATCAATACGCACACCAATCCGTAGTCCTGGGAATCATCTCAGTTCCATCAACATGCCACTTCATCCACCTCATCCAAGAATTTTTCGAGCAGGAGAGGGAGCTGAAGGCCCTCAGTGACAAGGACCGAGCAGAACGAGCGAGGGCCGTGAAGCAGCTCGATGCGGAGCAGCGTCGCTTTGAGGCCTTGGAGGCTCGGGTCGCCGACCTCGAGGCAGCCTTGGAGCGAGCGAGGGAGAAGCTTGCTTCGGAGGTCGCCAAGGCCGACGAGGAGAGGGCTGAAGCGGCGAAGGCCTTGGAGGCGGTGAAGGCAGAACAAGCCGAGGCGGTGGAGAAGGCAAGGAAGGAGATCGAAGCCGAGGCGAAGAACCTCATGGCCAAAAACATGGAGCTGTCTCACGCAAGAGCGCTCGACCATGTCGAGGCTCGAGTCCCTGGCTTCGAGAGGGTGGGGTACCGGTTGTGGCCCGGCGGCGAGGAAGAAGGCGTAGAGGAGGAGGGAGAAGAGGAGGAGGAAGAAGAGAAGGAGGGCGAGCAGCGGGACAGCGAGGTGCCTGCCGATCCGGAGATCGTGGCGGCTGACCCCCAAGCCGTGACGACGGGGGGCGAGGGGACATCTACCGAGGCGCCTGTGTCCGAGCTGCCGCACCAGGTGGACCCTTGATCCCCTCGCTTTTGTAATTTTTTCTTTCTTTTAATGTACTGCCTTTTAGCGGACTGGCCACCACTCTTCTAATGTGAATAAAATTTTGTTCGAACTTTTTTCTCAAATGTTGTCCAAGTGTTGAGTTTTCTTTTCGAAATTTGGCTAAGTGTTGGGCTCGGAATTTCTTTGAAACTCGGCAAGTGTTGAGCACTGCCTTTTGTCTTTTTGTGTTGATATGCTTTCGTCTTTCAGATTGTCGAACTTAGTTCGGACTCCGAAGCAGCCTGCCTTCGTGCAGAACTACGGAAGTGGTCTCGCGAAGCTCGTCTCGAAGGCGAGGTGGAGTTGCTCAGGAGGGTGTTATTCGACGTCGAGAAAGAGAAAAGCGAGCTGCTGGCGGAGGTTCGCCAATTGGAAATAGCTGAAGAGGAGCTTTCGGCGGAGAAGGATGAGTTAACCTCGGTAGTGGGAAAGCTGATGGCCGAGCGCAACAAGCTCACGGCGAAGGTCGAGCAGTTGAGGAGGGTTATAGTCGATAAAAGCATCGAAGTGACCAACCTTTGTTGCATCATCGCTGACAGTGCTGGTAACGTAGGCTCGGCTAACCTTCCTCGGTTCAAAATATCTGTGAAGGACGATACTTTGAAGGATAGGATCGTCGAACTCGAGGAAGAGGTTGCCCGCCTTGAGCCTCAGTCGGTGAGAGTTAACGTCCGAAGCACTATGTGTACTTGCAAAGAAAGCGAGAGGGGGATCTCCTTCTATGAGCTCGCGACTCGTCCACCTGCTGTCAGGCAGAGTCCGGCTGATGCTCAGAGTGGTGTGGCTGTTTCGTCTTGTGGCGCCTCCGTCGGAGCCACAGTTAGAGGCAATGCCGAAGAGGCGTCTCGGTTCGTCGGCCTAGAAACGAGCTCGGAGGTTAAGCGGCGCCACCCCCGTGTGTCCCTGAACCGAAATGTCCCCGTTCCGAAGAAGCATTCAATAAGTTGTATTATGCTTCTTTGAGTTTTTGCGGTACCTTGTTGTAGTAACTTGGTGTTGTAACTCGAACGTTTTGTTTGTTGAACTCTTTAATAAAATAAAAGTTCGTTTACTTTTTGATGTTTGTGTGTTGGAGATGTATGGTGGCCCCTCTAGTTTTGGAAACAAACCATAAGATCCAAACGTTAGTTCTTCCGAGTATTCTAGTTGTAGAAATTTTGCTCTTCTCGCCTGTCTAGTCTAGTTGTAGAAATTTCGTGTGTGTCGGCGGAGCAAGGGCTTATTTCAACGGTTGTGGGAGCAATTCCGAATGGCGAACCACTTCTAGCTCGCTTAAGAGCGAACTTGCGAAAAGGAGTCAAGCCAAGTATTGGACTCCGAACTCGTCGTTTGATTGTATTTCAATGGTTGTGGGAGCAATTCCGAATGGCGAACCACTTCTAGCTCGCTTAAGAGCGAACTTGTGAAGCAGAGTCGAGCCAAGTGTTAGACTCCGAACTCGTCATTTGATTGTATTTCAACGGTTGTGGGAGCAATTTCGAATGGCGAACCACTTCTAGCTCGCTTAAGAGCGAACTTGCGAAGCGGAGTCGAGCGAAGTGTTGGACTCCGAACTCGTCATTTGATTGTATTTCAACGGTTGTAGGAGCAATTCTGAATGGCGAACCACTTCTAGCTCACTTAAGAGCGAGCTTGCAAAGCAGAGTCGAGTCAAGTGTTGGACTCCGAACTCGTCGTTTAAATAAAAGTAATTAAAAACAGAGAGATGCAAACAATCACAAGAGGAATACGGGAAAAGAGAGTTCTTTATTGATAACTAATATTCGGTTGCTTCTAAGTTGCGAGCCGTTATTACATTGAAGAAATAAAGAAAAAAAATACAAGTGAAAGGAAAGGAACGGTTCGACATCTGAAGTTACTTAAAGAGGCGTTCAAGCGCTCTCTTGGTACTTTAAGAGATGGTCGGCATTCCAAGTCCTGGGAACCTCTCTGCCTTCAAGGTCTTCTAGACGGTATGTCCCGGGCCGAACCACTCTGGTGATCTTGTAGGGTCCATCCCAATTTGGAGCTAGCTTACTCTTCTGACTGGGGAAAGAGATTGCTAACTTTCTGAGGACCAAGTCCCCTTTTTTGAGGTCGGTGGGACGGACTCTCTTGTTGTAGGATAGTTCAATCCTCCTTCGATAGCTTTGTTGGCGAATTGAAGCTCTTTCACGGAGCTCGTCAATCAAATCCAAATTCACCCGAAGCTCTCTAGCATTCTGCTCTTGTTCATAAGCAATAAGGCAAGGAGAGGGTACACTGACCTCCAAGGGGATCACAGCTTCGGACCCATAGGTGAGATTGAACGGCGACTCTCCTGTGGGGGTCCGTTTCGTAGTGCGGTAATTCTACAGTACGTTAGGGAGCTGATCAACCTATAAGCCTTTGGCGGACTTATCCAGCCTCTTCTTAATACCGGAGAGGATTTGTCGGTTGGCATTTTCTACTTGACCATTCGACTGCGGGTGGGAGATGGAGGAGAAGCGTTGTTTGATGGCGAGGTCTTCACACAGAGCTCGGAATGCGGCCCCTGTAAATTGTGTTCCATTATCGGTTATGAGGACCCGTGGGACGCCGAACCTGCAGATGACGCTCTTCTAGAAGAACTGAAGTACTTTGTTCTCGGTGATTGTAGCCAAGGGCTCGGCCTCTATCCACTTCGAGAAGTAGTCGATTGCCACGACTAAAACTTTAAGTTGGCCGGGAGTTGGTGGAAACGGCCCTAGTAAATCCATCCCCCACATTCTGAAAGGGATCGGACTTGATCGGGAGGTGAGCTGAGCTTGGGGTAGGCGATGAATGTTGGAATACTTCTGACAAGAGCGACATTGCCGAACGTGTCGTTCGGCGTCTTGTAGGAGGGTTGGCCAGAAGTATCCATAATTCAACACCTTTCGGGAGAGGGATTTTGACCCTGAATGTGCCCCGCCTATGCCTTCGTGAAGCTCTTGCAAGGTGTATGTGGCTTGCTCTGGGGAGAGGCACCTCAAATAAGACCTGCCGTCTACTTGTGTGAAGGAGCATTTGTACAAGACCCCCTCAACAAGGGTGTACCGCTCCGCTCTCATTCTGACTCGACGAGCTTCCTTAGGGTCTTCGGGGAGGAGCCCATCCCTTAGAAATTCTACCAGGGGTTTCATCCAATTATCTTGAAGTTGAACAGGCAGTGACTCCATCGTGTCGGAAGTTTCTTCTTCTATGCTTGGTCTCAGGAGCACTTCAATTAGGACGGTCTGCTCGAGACCTTGGAGGAAGGAAGAGGCTAACTTGGAGAGGGCATCTGCTTGGTCATTTTCCTTCCTGGGGATTCGCTGAATAAGTGCCTCTTCGAATAGAGCCATGAGATTTTGGACCTTGACTAGATACTTAGCCATTCGGTCATCTTGAGCTTTGTACTCGCCCAAGACTTGATTTACGACCAGTTGAGAGTCACTAAATATCCGGAGATGTTGTGCCCCTGCTTTGCGGGCCATTCCGAGACCGGCTATAAGGTCTTCATACTCCGCTTCATTGTTGGAGACCTTAAAGTTGATGCGGAGGGAGTATTGGAGAACGAAGTCATCTGGGCCTACCATAATGACCCCGGCTCTGCTCCCTTCGGTGCAAGAGGATCCATCTACATATACCGTCCAAATAGGAGGTCCGTTTGCCGCTTGACTGACCTCGGGAATGGTGTTTTCCACGATGAATTCAGCTAAGGCCTGAACCTTGATCGCGGTCCGAGGCTGGTATGATATATCGTGCTGGCTCAGCTCGATCGACCACTTCATGAGGCGGCTAGAGGTCTCCGGCTTGTGGAGGACTTGCTTCAGCGGTTGGTCGGTAAGAACGACCACTGAGTGGGACTAGAAATACAGGCAAAGCTTCCTAGCTGCCATGCCTAAGGCGTACGCCATCTTCTCCAGCCTTGGATAACGGAGCTCGGCATCCCAAAGTACCTTGCTCACATAGTAGATGGGCTTCTGAGCCCTATCTTTTTCCCTCACCAAGACAGCACTGAGGGTTTGCTCGGAGGAAGCTAAGTAGAGGTAGAGGGTCTCCCCGGAGATTGGCTTGCTGAGGAGCGGGGGATTGACTAGGTAGGCCTTGAGCTGATCGAACGATTCCTGCTGTTGTTGTCCCCATTCGAAACCTTTAGCCCCCCTAAGTGCTTTGAAGAAGGGAAGGCACTTCTCCCCTGACTTAGAAAGGAAGCGCCCTATGGCAGCGAGGCGTCCTGTCAGCTTCTGAACCTCTTTCACATTTTTAGGAGGAGCCATGTCTAGTATCGCCTTGATCTTCTCGGGGTTAGCTTCGATTCCCCTTTGGCTGACCATGAAGCCTAGGAACTTCCCCGACGAGACTCCGAACGCACACTTGTTCGGGTTGAGCCTCATATCATGCTTCCTGAGTACATCGAATGCCTCTTGCAGATCGACCACATGATCGGCCCCATGGATGCTCTTAAAAAGCATATCATCAACATATATTTCCATATTTCGGCCAATCTGTTCTTGAAAGACCTTGTTGACAAGACTTTGATAGGTGGCACCTGCATTCTTTAACCCGAAAGGCATCACCCTGTTGCAGTAGAAGCCCTGATCGGTAACAAAGGAGGTCTTCGGGATATCAGGGGAAACATGCAGATTTGATTGTACCCGAAAAAGCGTCTATGAAGCTGACAAGCTCATGGCTCGAAGTGGCGTCAATCAGGGTGTCGATGCTTGGAAGAGGGAACGGATCTTTGGGGCATGCTTTGTTCAGGTCGGTAAAGTCGATGCAGATTCTCCAGCTCCCGTTGGCCTTCTTTACCATCACAACATTCGAGAGCCATTCAGGGTAATTGACTTCTTGTATGAACCGAGCCTTAAGGAGCTTGTCCACCTCTTCTTTTATAGCTTGTTGGCACTGCGGGAGCAAATTTGCGCCTCTTCTGTTGGACCGGTTTGGACCCCGGTGCAACGCTCAAGTGGTGGACAAGGAGCTCTTCGAAGATTCCTGGTATGTCGGCGGCCGACCATGCAAAGAGGTCGCGGTTCTTTCTAATGCATTGGACTATGTCAGAGCATAGGGCAGATGGGAGGGTCTTGCTGATAAAGAACTTACGGTTCGGATCTTGCTCAGAGAAGAGCACTTCCTCCAATTCATCCACCGGCTCAGACATTGGTCGGACACTCACTTGGGGGATTTCAAGAGTTTCGAGGGAGAGGACTGGACCCCCAGTAGAGGTTATGTAGCATTTGCGGGCCATTTCTTGACTGCCTCTTACTTCCCCTACTCTTGCCCGGGTGGGAAACTTCATCTTGAGGTGATAAGCCAAAGGGACGGCTTCAAGAGCAGCTAGGCCGGGTCGGCCTAGGATGACATTATAAGCAGCAAGGACGTCAACGACCATTAAATCCATCGGCTCCGTTCGGGTAGTAGGAGTTCTGCCAGCAGTTACGTCGAGGGTGATTACCCCTACGATAGTCACTGGCACTCCCGTGAACTCATGGAGCGTGTAGCCGGTCGGCTTGAGCCTGTCCCGGGATAGCCTGAGTCCTCGGAAAGTCGCGAGGAAGAGAATGTTAACGGAGCTTCCATTGTCCACTAGGATCCTTTCCACTTTAAAATTTGCCATATGGAGGTTGATCACAAGTGCGTCGCAGTGGGGGGTTCGAATGCCCTCAAGGTCTTCATCTGAGAATGTGAATGGTACTCCGAGGCCTTTAGGGGGAGGTGTGCCGTGAACCGAATTGACTTCTCTTATGAATGCCTTTCGAGAGGAGTTGGAGGAGCCCCCCATGGGGCCTCCATGAATGAGGTGTAGGAGACGCTCCTCTTCGAATTTGGGTGTCTCATCGCATCGTTCAGGACGCTTGTTAGCCCCCCGAGGGGGAGGAGGAAGATCGGTTCGGTCCTTTCTAACAAATTTGGCTAGCTACCCCCTCTGGATGAGGGCCTCAATCACGTTCTTCAAGGCCCGACAATGATTGGTGTCGTGGCCATGGTCCCGGTGATAGCGGCACCACTTCTCTTTGTCCCTCTTCTTGCCAGGGGTGTTCATCTTTGGGGCAGGAGGTATCACCCCTTCTTTCTCAACTTCCATGAGAATAGTGAAAATGTTGGTGTTAAGAGGAGTGAATTTTTTAAATCTGGGGAGAGGGCGGCACTGACCGCCATTGTCCTTCTGGAGCTTCTTGGCTCCCTCTTCTTCACATGCCTTTCTTTTGGTTCCGGAGGAAGGCCCCTCAAAGGTGGGGTGATGCTCAACTTCCTCAGCCCGGATATACTTCTCGCTTCGGAGAAGGAGGTCGGAGAAGTTCTACGGGGGCTTCTTGGCGAGGGAGGACCGAAGGCTGGAGTTAAGGACATTTGATTGGAATGCTGCTGCAACGACCGACTGGTCGAGGGAAGCGATGGACCTAGCTACCGCGGTGAACCTTTTCACATAGTCTCTCAGCTTCTCACCCGTCTTCTGGTTGAGGTAGAGTAGCGAAATGCTGGTCTTCTCAGTTCGGCGGCTACTCACGAAGTGAGTGACAAAGAGGATCTTGAAATGCTCGAAGGAGAATATTGAGGATGGGGCGAGGCGAGAGTACCATTCCCGGGCCAGACCCTTGAGAGTAGCGGGGAAGGTCTTGCACCGCAGAGCATCGGAAGCTTGGTGGATTAGCATGAGGGTCTTAAAGCTTTCGATGTGATCGACGGGGTCAGACTCCTCGGAATAAGTATCGAATTGTGGAGGCTTGAAGCCTATTGGAACAGGTGCCTCCATGATGGTTCGAAAGAAAGGAGGTCGGCTTGGACGGAGGGTCCTTCCTCTAAGCTCTTCTTCTCTGTCTAGCTGACCCAAGCGCCTCTCCATTTCGTGGAGACGGCGGTAGACAGTGTCATCCCTTCGACGGTAATCAAACGAGCCTCTGGACTCGTCTTCGTACGAGGGAGAGCGGGGGCTACGACGACGGTAGCTCCGGGAGTGGCGAGGACTAGGAGCTAGGGGAGGAGTTAGGGACCGTCGGCGAGGACTTTGGACCGGAGAAGGAGTGGGGACCCTCTGAGCATTGTTGTTGTTGGGTCGGATATTGAGCGCTTGTAAGATGGTTGCTTGGAATTGCTGGAACTCGGCACGAGTGATGGGTGCGTCATCGTTCCTCGGAGGTTGCCGACAAGCAGGAAAGTGAGGTCTTCTCCTATGGTGGCCGGGGGACTCTCTCCGCCCTCGGTGGGGAGGGGACCTTCTGTAGTCTCGGGGATGAGGAGAGTGCTCATTTGGACGTTGTTGGCGGGAGGCTCCCTCTCGGGCCCGCCTTTCATCCAAATGGCGGCGAAGATCCTTTTCCTTCTACCAACTGAGGATGGTATTGCGAAGGTCATCAGATGCTCGGGGGTTGTGGGATGCCATGGAATCGGTAGAGGGATTGTGTACGGAGATGCGATCATGTTGGAGAGGTTGTTTCTGAGGATTGGGACGGGAGCCCCCTGCACCAGCATTCTGGGGACCGGTTTGACCGCGAGGGGGTTGAAGAATCTGAGGAGGAAGTTGGTCCTGCTTCGAGGCTTGGTCAGGTTGAGGAGGGAGTCCCTGTGGCTGGACCGTTTCTAGGGAGTTCTCCTGTTGAGGAGTAGGTCCACGGTTAGACCCCCTAGATCTAAGTTTCTTTGGAGGCATGGCTGGGTAAAATTTGACTAACGGGAAAAGGAAGGACTGCTATTCGTTGTTTCCCACAGACGGTGCCAATCTGTTATTGCTAAATCTGGTGTGGGGGCAAACAGATAGGACTTGTGGATTCTTAGGGGAACCGAATAATCAAACCTTAACTTCTCCCGCCGGAGTTCGGCCACTGACTCCGCCGTTCACCTGCAAAAAGTGCAAGACACCGGGGTTGATCCCAGCGATGCACTCTCCGATGCTTAAGTCAGTAATCAGGAAGATTATGAGAGGGCGTAAATTGGCAAAAGATTGATTACCTCTTAATGGTGGTAGATGAGGGGTATTTATAGCCGCCTTTGGGATCAGATTAGGAATGTAATCCCTAATTCCCAGTGAAAGGATGGATACGAATCAGGGCCGTTGATTAGAATTAATCAGAAACCCTAATTCTATTCTGCTGGACCGGGTTCGCTGCGGGTTGAAACCCGCACCCAGTTGAGATGGGCCCATTCGCGGGCTATTGGGTTTCCCTAAGAGAAGACCCAGTACCCGCTTCAGACCCATTTATAGGTAAAATTACCATTTTGCCCCCAGGCTTTGAGATTCGCACCCGATTTGGACGGTTCAGATTTAACCCAATTTTTAGCCATATCAATTCCCAAAATATAGAATGCTTCTCCCAAGTCCTTCTTTGAGAAACTTGTGGAAAGCCAAGAATTGACAGATTGCAACATTGGCGCATCGTTCCCAATGAAAAGTATGTCATCCACATACACTGCTAAAAATGTACTGCAATCCCACTGACTTTCTTGTATACCCAAGTGTCACGCCCCACTTCACAAAATGAAAATATGGAATACGGAAACATGACTAAGCCTAGCGAATGATTTTCATCATCCATAAGCTGTTCAGAAATCTTTACAACATCTCACAAAATAATCAGAGTCGGAAGCAAAAGAATCAACCAATCATGCACAATTGAATCAAATAGATCAACAGAAAGTTACTTGAAATCCAAAATATAATATAATCTCAAAGAAATCAAGTCTGGACAGTTAATAATAACCTGGGTCACATTGCCCAAATACAAATAAATTCAAGTATCAAATACAATTGTTCAAAAGCAACATATAATAATAAAAGCAAAAAAAGAAGTGCAGCACTAATATTGCATTTCTCCAATACCATTGGGCAAACGACCATCCTGATCTACAATCAATAATTTGCAGGAGAAGGAAAAAGAAAACAAGTACCCATCAATGCAAGTTACAAGCCGCTTGTAATGCAGGATACAAGTACATGGGGAAAACTAACTAGTAACAATTATAACATAACAACAGAACAACATAGCATGGTATAAATGTGTCAATAGAAATGTGAAAACTAACATGAATCGGGGAAACAAAACAGATAGCATGGTATAATAATAGATACAGATCTCATATGTCAAGTGTCATGTGTCAGATGGCATACAGACAGATATACAGATGGTAGTGTCAGATGGTAGTCAGACAGATAACAAATAATCAGATAACAGATATCAGATGAACAGATACAGATAACAGAATACAAATGTCATGTTCTTGTAAGTCTTGTATGATTACTATCTAGGTAGCACTTCATACAGCCCACCTTACATGGTTGCTACATTCAAACAGTTTTGCTTTAGATTTCATAGTGGAGTCCATAGGGCAGTGTACTCAGGATTCAGACAAATAGATATCAAATAATCAGATCAGACATACAGATAGAATCAAATGGTTCTCTTCTTCTCTACACCTTCCTATAGGAAGTAATGTAGACAGGGTCAGATAACAGAGTCGTGAATCATGTAACCAAAAACACGTAACAGATAGGGAACACGAGCCCTATTCTCAGTACATATTTCTATATTTTTCACTACTAGATCTGTCCCTTAACCCCGGCTTGGTAATTTTGTTATTATTAGCAAACAGACATGTATGTGCAGAAAATTGAGTGATAATAGCATGGTATAAGCATGTAACCGGTTCAGGGTGACAGATAAATAGGTACAGATGATATACAGTTCATAAAGGAATAGAATCATGCAAATGTTAATTCTCGACAACAAGACACTACTGTACTAAAACAGGGAATCCCGTATCTACAGAAATGAAAATTTGGATCCGCCAAACAATCTGGAAAATATACTCCTAACCAAATCCAAGGAATATAAATAAGTCATATAGTAATTCACAACATCATAACTCAAAACAAGTTTGAATCCAGAAAACATGTTTAGTCAGAAATTAGTAAATCGAATTCACAGTCTGGAAAACAACATCAAAACCTCTTAAATAAATCCAGGAAAAATCTGGGATATTCCTCTATATGTCTAGAATCAGAATATAAAGTTTCATAATTTTTCAGTAAAATTAGTTTAGCCAACAAAAATCAGAAAATATCAAGAAACAATAGTTTTGCAAATCTGGAATTCCCAACACTACTGTACGAAAACTAAAATATCTCGCATTCTGTGAAACGAAATCCAAATCCGCCAAAGGGAGATGAAAATAGACAATTTAACCTAACTTTCATATTTCATAAATGTTTTCCATACAGTGGAAGGAATTAGGGTGAAAATACGATTCTTTACAAAACAGTGAGCAAAATACAGCAAGTATAGTTTTCATAAACAAGCATGAAACGACATATAAAACTCATCAATAAAATTCACCAAAATTCTGGGTGATCCCTAGATAGATATAGAAGTACTGACCAAAGTTTCAGATCAAAATAATGTGTGTATCACAAGTATCCAAATAATTTAGTCATCAAAATCATCAAGAAACGAAATCTGGAAATGATCTACACCTCTATAGCAAAACAGTCATATCTCACACATATGAAAATGAAATTGAGCAAGGTCAGAGGGGTTGAAAAGAAGACGAATTTCTATACAATTCATGTTTTATACTGAAATTATGATTCTGATCTTAATATGGTCAAATTATTGATCAAGACAGATTATCGACAAAACACAGAATTTCCTTTGGGAATAAAACCAACATGATTCATACGAAACTTGATCGAAACATAATTAAACATGAATTGGAGTCTACTATGTGTCCAAACAACATGAAATAGGGTATACAACATGTCCACAACAAGTATCTCACATGGATCTCACAAGCACACGAGTTCTCATAATTGTTTCACTTATATATCATATCAAGAACGGGCAAAACCTTGGTTAATTCATGTCATATGTGCTGTGAGGCAACTATGGTCAAATTTTCACTATAGAGACAATATCATTAAGGCGATTCACACACAAATTGTCTCTAGAACCCAACTACACTACAGGCAGAATTTAGTACATGTATATGCAAAAGAATTTAATATAAGTTACTTGCCTTAACCGAAGACGAAAATGATGACGAGCGAAGCGAGAATAACGGGAACGAATTCCCAGGCAACGAACAACGAAAGAACTCACGAACCACGAACATGATCCAACGAACGACCAAATACACGAACCACGAGATCACACCCACACCAAAACACGTGCAAAACCGTGCACGTGCAACAAGAGAGAGCGGCGAAAGAAGCAATGGCAGCAGATCGGTCTCGCTGCGGGCGTCGGAGGGCAGCGACGATCACAGTCACCGCTTGGTGGCTACTGGCTTGCTATCGTTGGAGAGAAGCAGCAGCGCAGGGGGAGATCACGATGGGTGGTCGCGGCTAGGCAGCACAGGGAGAGGTTCTAGGACGCAGAGAGAAAGAGACTTGGGTTTGTGGCTGAAACGTGAGGGAGATAGGAACAGGGCCTGCAATGAGTATATATATAATAGTGAGTTTAGGGTTAGGTTTTTTACAGATCTGGTTAGGCTTTTTGGGTGAAAACGGGTAGTTAGGTTTATAGTGGGTTCGGGTGTGCGTACTAGAGCAGATTAGGGATATGGGATCCAGGATAGGTAATAATATAGGGTATATGGTTAATGAAGTGTATGGGTTTAGGGATATTTGGTCTGATGCTATATGAGTATAAGGAATATATTAAAACAAATCTGTTAGTAAGAAATGGGTTAATTTGGTTTGGTTAAGTGTATCCATGGGTAATATTAATAGGTAATGTAGATATTAGAATGGGTTGAAAAAAAAAAAAGGAAATATGGTGATCAAGAAATAGATATACTAAAAATGAGACGACACAAAAAAATAGAGAAATAAAATAGGGCACGAATAAATAAAATAAAGAGGATCACAAATAATGGCTCGATCCAATAGAAATGAACAAAAGAGACCACAAGATCAAGAATTTAAATAAAAAGATGATAAACAATAAAAATAAATATATTGAAACAAAAGGTCCAATATACGGTCCAAGAAAAAGATACAAGAAGAAAAACACCAAAATGAAAAATACACTCAAAAAATACACAAGTGAAAAACCGGGGTTACAATCCTACCCACCTAAGAGAAAGAATTTCGTCCTCGAAATTCAAACAAAAATATACATAGGGTAACCCTAAAAGAAAAGAAGAGAACAAAACAAAACAACTCAAATAAATGAGGAAACTTCTCCTGAATCTCCTCCTCCTGATCCCAAGTCGACTCACCGGGCGAGAGAGGAATCCAAGAAACACAAACCAGCTTGATGACCTTCTTTTTAAGCACTTTCTTCCGCTGATCTATAACTGCAACTGACGGAATCTCACAAGTCAAATCCGACCGAACGGTCAACTCAGAATAGTCGATCACGTGACTTTCATCGCGAATATATCTCCTGAGTTTTGAGACATGGAAAATATCATGCACTCCTGATAATGCTGGTGGTAATGCAAGACGATAGGCCACCTTGCCTACTCGCTCCAAAATTTCAAATGGTCCAATAAACCTAGGGCTAAGCTTGGCCCCACCACTGAACCGAATGACACCGCGCCATGGCGATACCTTTAGGAAAATGTGCCAACACCAAACTCCAAAGCTCTCCGATGGACATCGGCCCATCGCTTCTGCCTATCCTGAGCTGCCTGCAAATGCTTCCTGATCTAAACCACCACATCAACTTCCAGGTGATCAACTCCGGACCCAAGAACTTCCTCTCCCCAATGTCATTCCAGCACACTGGCAATCTACACTTCCGCCCATAGAGTGCCTCGAACGGAGCAACTTTAATACTGGATTGAAAGCTGTTATTGTACGAGAACTCTACGAGATGCAAATGGTCCTTCCAAGACCCACCAAACTGAAGCATATAGGATCGCAACATGTCCTCAAGAATCTGAATAGTCCTTTATGACTGTCCATCAGTCTGGGGATGAAAAGATGTACTGTACTTTAATTTGCTCCCCAAACTGTTCTGAAGACTCTTCCAGAACTGAGATCGAAATCTCGTATCCCTGTTGGATACAATACTGATTAGAACCCCATGAAGTCTAACAATCTCTTGCATATACCTCTCAGCTAGGCTCTCAGTAGACTGCTCGACACGAAAAGGAATGAAGTGAGTACTCTTCGTCAAACGGTCGACAATCACCCAAATGGCATTATGACTCTTAGGACTCTTCGGCAAAGCGGTCACAAAATCCATAGTGATATGTTCCCACTTCCACTGTGGAATAGGAAGCGGTTGAAGAAGTCCAGCAGTCCTCTGATGCTCTGCCTTAACATGCTGGTAGATCAAACACTGAGCAACAAACTGAGCCACAACTCTCTTCATACCCTGCCACCAAAACTGAAGCTTCAGATCCCGATACATCTTAGTACCGCCAGGATGGATAGCATACGAAGATTGGTGTGCTTCCTCAAGCAACCTCTGATGAACTTCACCTTCTGGAACAGATAATCTGGACCCAAAACGAAGCGATCCATCAGCATGAATGACCAAGTCTGTCCTGGCCCCAGACTCAACCTCAGTTCGAAATCTCTGCAACTGCACATCACCAGCTTGCGCCTCTTTAATCTGATCAACAAGAGACCACTGAAGCTAGAGCGCCAAACAACTCCGACCAGAACTCGGCAACACAACATCCAACTCCAACCTTCGCATCTGCTCAATCAAATCCCTCTGCTGTGTCAAGAACATAACTGCCGGTCTCCTGCTCAAGGCATCTGGCACCAAGTTTACTTTACCAGGATGGTATTGAAAACTAATGTCATAATCGGACATAAGTTCCAACCAACGCCTTTGCCTCATGTTTAACTCCTTCTGGGTGAAGACGTACTTTAGACTTTTGTGGTCTTTAAAGATCTCCACTCGGTCTCCAAGTAAATAATGTCTCCACAGCTTTAAAGCATGGATCACTGTCGCTAACTCCAAGTCATGAGTCAGATAGTTCTTCTCATGTGGCCTCAACTACCTCGATGCATACGCAACGACTCGGCCCTTCTGCATCAAAACTGCTCCAAGACCCTTACCAGAAGCATTACAATGAATTACAAATCCACCTAAACCATCTGGAATAATCAACACAGGCGCTGACGTCAATCTATTCTTCAACTCAGCAAAAGCCTCACTGCACTCATCAGACCAACAAAACTTCTTATCCTTCCCAGTCAACTTAGTCAACGGTCCAACTATCTTTGAAAAATTTTGGACGAACTTCTGGTAATAGCCAGCCAAACCAAGAAAACTCCTAACTTCTGAAACTGACTTGGGAATAGGCCAATCCTTCATGGCCTCAATCTTGGCCGGATCCACAGAAACACCATCGCCTGAAATAATGTGCCCCAAGAATGAAACCCTGTCAACCCAGAATTCGCACTTGCTGAGTTTTCCATAGAGCTGATTCTCTCTCAAAGTCTGCAGAACCACTCTAAGATGCTCAGCATGATCCTCCCGATTTCGAGAATACACCAAAATATCATCAATGAAGACCACCATAAATTTATCCAAGTATTGTGAGAAACCCCGGTTAATAAGACTCATGAATACAGCCGGCGCGTTCGTAACCCCGAACGACATCACCAGATACTCATATTGCCCGTATCTAGTCCTGAATGGAGTCTTCTGTATATCCGCAGCCTTCACCTTGACTTGGTGATACCCAGAATGAAGATCTAACTTCTAGAAAACAGCAGCCCCACTCAACTGATCAAACAAATCATCGATCCTGGGCAACGGATACCGATTCTTCACAGTAACTCTGTTCAGTTTCCGATAATCCATGCATAATCGACGACCACCATCCTTCTTGTCAACAAAAAGGACCGGAGCACCCCAAGGCAAAACACTAGGTCTAATGAAACCCAAATCAAGCAACTGCTGAATCTGCACCTTAAGCTCTACTAGCTCAACCGGTACCATCCTGTAGGGACTCGTCGATATCGGCGCTGTTCTAGGCTGAACATCAATTCTGAACTCTAATTCCCTATTAGGGGGTAAGCCAGGCAACTCATTTGGAAAAACATCCAAGAAATTCTGAACTTCTAGATGCGCAGCCTCACAGCCTGAGTGCAATTCCATCGCACAATCCACCTGTTCAACTGCAGTCTTTGCTCGACCAAGGAAAGACTCCCCGGCATGGAACTCGAATTCTGCTCGATCTGGAATTCTGAAGACAATTTTCTTGGCACGACAATCAATAATGGCATGGGCTTCACCCAACCAACCTATACCGAGAATGATGTCGAATCCTGAATTTCCAATTATAATCAGGTTGGCTTTGAAATCTGCATCCCCAATAACAACAGGACATTGCCTGCACTCACTGGAACAAGTGACAACACCACCACCTGTCAAAATGTTCCAAGCCTCGGACATGTTGCCACACTCCAACTAATGGCGAGCGACAAATCAAGAGGAGACAAAAGAATGGGTTGCTCCAGAATAAAAAAGAACATGAGCAGGGAAAGAGCAAACAAGGATGATACCTAAGAGAGAATCAAAAAACAAAAAGAAAAAGAATGGTTGAACATGGGTGAGGAAAAACAAATGCAGATAGATAAAATGGAAGAAACAAATGCAAGAGAAAAGAAAAGAAGCAAAGAAATACAACAAAACAACCAAACAATAAAGCAAAATATACCTGCCATAACCCCTTCAACTGACTCAGCATCTGCAGCAGTCAAGTTGAAAGCCTGACCTCTCCTCGAAACAGCGGTCCTCTGACCGAAAATCTGGTGCTGAGAAGGAAGGGGTGGCTTAACTGGACTATGAGCTGGGGTAACCTGCTGAACGGGACCCCTGGCTGGAAGAGCCAACTACTGCTGTGGTTGTGGACAATCACGAACTGAGTGATCAGCAGAGCCACACCTAAAGCATCGACGGCTGGCGTGAAAACAGTTCTTGCGCTCATGCCCAGACACCTGGGAGTAGTCGCAAAAACCACCCTTTGGGAACCCAGCAGAAGGGTACGGAGGTGTCCTGATAGGACGAGCGGGAACAGGCCTCCGACCAGAAGGCCTAACAATAGCAGAGGAGTGCAGAACAGTCCGCTGAGAAAGAGCCAAACTACCACAAGCCTGCTCCTGAGCACGGACTACCTCAAGAGCTTCTGTATAAGTACGTAAGCGAAGAGAGACAAGCTGAACCCTAATCTCACACTCAAGCCCCAAAATGAATCTACGAGCCTGGTCTTCTTCGTTCGCCACAAGAACAGCTGCGAAGCGACTGAGTTTAGTAAATTCAGCTGCGTACTCGTCCAAAGACCTGAAGCACTGTTTCGAGAAAGTCTTATGTTACAGCATTGCATGGACAATATGTAACAAAATTCCATTACTAGAAATAACGACCAACCTGTTTCAGGGCCAAGAATTGTTGCTCCATTTCCACTCTAGTTCTGCTAGGAAATAATTTCTCCAAGAAGCCCCTAGTGAAAGTAGCCCAAGTGATCAGTCTTTCGAGCCTTTCGGACTCGGACCTGCACCAAATATGAGCCAAGTTCAGTAGTTGAATGGCAACCACGTCCACTCGATTTGCATCTACAACTCTAGCTATCAAAAGCAGTTGCTCTGTCCGAATCAACCACTGTTCAGCCTCTAAAGGCATCTCAGGGCTGAAAACCTGTCGGGATGCAGCCTCATGAAGTCCGTGACTGTACCCAAATGGGGAGGAAGAACATCCTACCTAGGCGCAATGGGCGGAGGAACTCGAGCGGCTTCCAAAGCATCCATCACCAAATCACTATGGTTCTGCTGCTGATTAATCAGCCGCTCAAGCACAGCAGTGACAGCCTCAATCGGATCAACCTGCGACTGCGAAGTAGAACCTCTACGAGCCATAGTCTCCACAAAACCAAAACAATCAGCATCAAGATCAAGGTTGATAATAATTAATTCATTTATGTATTCATGGTTGGTGAAATGTTAAGCCGATCCCAGTTCGAGCCAAGCTTGTCTAAATATATCAGTAAAACTAATACATTAGCCAAACCTGGGCTCTAATACCACTAAAATTCTTGTCACGCCCCGCTTTCCAGAAAGAAAATACGAAATACGGATATGTGACTAAGCCCAACGAATGATTTTCATCATCCATAAGCTGTTCAGTAATCTTTACAACATCTCACAAAATAATCAGAGTCAGAAGCAAAAGATTCAACCAATCATGCACAATTGAATCAAATGGATCAACAGAAATTTACTTAAAATCCAAAATATAATATAATCTCAAATAAATCAAGTATGGATAGTTAATAATATCCTGGGTCACATTGCCCAAATACAAATAAATTCAAGTATCAAATACAATTGTTCAAAAGCAACAAATAATAATAATAGCAAAAAAAGAAGTCCAGCACTAATATTGCATTTCTCCAATACCATCGGAAAAACGACCATCCTGATCTGCAATCAATAATTTGCAGGAGAAAGAATAAGAAAACAAGTACCCGTCAATGCAAGTTATGGGCCGCTTGTAATGCAGGATACAAGTATATGGGAAAAACTAACTAATGACAATTATAACATAACAACAGAACAACATAGCATGGTATGAATATGTCAACATAAATGTGATAACTAACATGAATCAGGAAAACAAATCAGATAGCATGGTATACTAACAGATACAGATCTCATGTGTCAAGTGTCATGTGTCAGAAGGCATACAGACAGATATATAGATGGTAGTGTCAGATGGTTGTCAGACAGATAATAGATAATCAGATAACAGATATCAGATGAACAGATATAGATAACAGAATACAGATATCATGTTCTTGTAAGTCTTGTGTGATTACTATCTAGGTAGCACTTCATGTAGCCCACCTTACATGGTTGCTACATTCAAATAGTTTTGCTTTAGATTTCATAGTGGAGTACATAGGACAGTGTACTCAGGGTTCAGACAAACAGATATCAGATAATCAGATCAGAAAGACAGATAGAACCTAGTGATTCTTTTCTTCTCTACACCTTCCTATAGGAAGTAATGTAGATAGGGTCAGATAACAGAGTCGTGAATCATGTAACCATGAACACGTAACAGATAGGACACATGGGCCCTCTTCTCAGTACACATTTCTATATTTTTCACTACTAGATCTTTCCCCTGGCTTGGTCATTTTGTTATTATTAGCAGACAAACTTGAATGTGCAGAAAACAAAGTGATAATAGCATGGTATAAGCATGTAATCGGTTCAGGATGACAGATAAATAGGTACAGATGATATACAGTTCATAAAGAAATAAAATCATACAAATATTAATTCAGAACAACAAGACACTACTGTACTAAAATAGGGAATCTCGTTGCTACAGAAATGCAAATCTGGATCCGTCAAAGAATCTGGAAAATATACACCCAACTGAATCCAACGAATATAAATAAGTCATATAGTAATTCACAACATCATAACTCAAAACAGGTTTGAATCCAGAAAATATGTTCAGTCAGAAATCAGTAAATCGAATTCACAGTAAGGAAAACTGCATCAAAACCTCTCAAATAAATCCAGGAAAAATCTGGAATATTCCCCTATATGTCTGAATCAGAATATAAATTAAGTTTCATATTTTTTCAGTAAAATTTGTTTAGCCAACAAAAATCAAAAAACATCAAGAAATAATAGTTTGGCAAATCTGGAATTCCCAACACTGCTGTACAAAAACTGAAATATCTCGCATTCTGTGAAACGAAATTCAAATCCGCCAAAGGGAGATAAAAACAGACAATTTAACCTAACTTTCATATTTCATAAATATTTTCCGTACAGTGGAAGGAATTAGGGTGAAAATTTGATTCTTTACAAAACAGCGAGCAAAATACACCAAGTATAGCTTTCATAAACAAGCATAAAATGGGGTATAAAACTCATCAATAAAATCCACCAAAATTCTGCGTCATCCCTAAATAGATATAGAAGTACTGACCAAAGTTTCAGATCAAAATAATGTGTGTAGCATAAGTATCAAAATAATTTAGTCATCAAAATCATCGAGAAACGAAATATGGAAAAGATTTACACCTCTGTAGCAAAACAGTCATATCTCACACATACGAAAATGAAATCGAGCAAGGTCAGAGGGGTTGGAATGAAAACGAATTTCTATAAAACTCATATTTATACTGAAATTAAGATTCTGATCTTAATATGGTCTAAATTACTGATCAAGACAGGTTATCGACAAAACACAGAATTTTCTTTGGGAATAAAACCAACATGATTCATACGAAACTTGATCGAAACATAATTAAACATGAATTGGAGTCTACTATGTGTCCAAACAACATGAAATAGGGTATACAACATGTCCACAACAATTATCTCACATGGATCTCACAAGCACACGAGTTCTCATAAATGTTTCACATATACCTCATATCAAGAACGGGCAAAACCTAGGTTAATTCATGTCATATGTGTCGTGAGGCAACTATGGTCAAGTTTTCATTATAGAGACAATATCAATAAGGGGATTCACACACAAATTGTCTCTAGAACCCAACTACACTACAAGCGGAATTTAGTACATGTATATGCAAAGGAATATAATAGAAGTTACTTGCCTTAACCGAAGACGAAAACGACGACGAGCGAAGCGAGAATAACGGGAACGGATTTTCGGCCAACGAACAACGGACGAACTCATGAACCACGAACACGATCCAACGAACGGCCAAATACACGAACCATGAGATCACACCCACACCAAAACACGTGCAAAACATTGCACGTGCAACAAGAGAGAGCGACAAAAGAAGCAATGGCAGTAGATCACTCTCGATGTGAGCATCGGAGGGCAACGACGATCACAATCACCGCTTGGTGGCTGTTGGCTTGCTGTCATCAGAGAGAAGCAGCAGCACAGGGGGAGATCGCAATGGGTGGTCGCGGCTGGGCAGCACAGTGAGAGGGTACAGGACACAGGGCGAGAGAGACTTGGGTTTGCAGCTGAAACATGAGGGAGATAGGAACAGGGCATGCAATGAGTATATATATATAATAGTGAGTTTAGGGTTAGGTTTAGTACAGATCGGGTTGGGCTTTTTGGGTGCAAACGGGTAGTTACGTTTATACTGGGTTCGGGTGTGCGTACCAGAGCAGATTAGGGATATGGGGTCCAGGGTAGGTAATTATATAAGGTATATGGTTAATGAAGTGTATGGGTTTGGGGATATTTGGTCTGATGCTATATGTGTATAAGGAATATATTAAAACAGATCTGTTAGTAAGAAATGGGTTAATTTGGTTTGGTTAAGTGGATCCATGGGTAATATTAATAGGTAATGTGGATATTAGAATGGGTTGAAAAAAAAATTAAAATTAAGGAAATATAGTGATCAAGAAATAGATATACTAAAAATGAGACAGAACAAAAAAATAGAGAAATAAAATAGGGCACGAATAAATAAAATAAAGAGGATCACAAATAATGGCTCGATCAAATGGAGACGAACAGAAGAGACCACAGGTTCAAGAATTCAAATGAAAAGATGGTAAACAATAAAAATAAATATATTGAAACAAAATGTCCAATATACGGTCCAAGAAAAATATACAAGAAGAAAAGCACCAAAATGAAAAATACACAAGTAAAAAATAGGGGTTACAACAAGGTTCATTAATATTTATTAAAAAATCAAACAATTTGACTATCTCATAAAAATGGATGTTCCAACTCCTTCATGCTTGCTTCATTCCCTATATGGATTTATGCAGCATGCATACTTTATTTTGTCTTCACTAAAGACAAAACCTTCTTGCTGTGTTCTTCCTCTAAATCACCATTTAAGAAGTAGTTTTGACATTCATCTGACATATCTCATAGTAAAATATGCAGCTATGGCTAGTAAAATCCTAAGGGACTTAAGAATCTCTACTGGTGAGAAGGTTTCTTCAAAGTCAATACCATGAGTTTGTTTAAAATCTTTCGCCACCAACCTGGCTTTATAGGTCTCCGCCTTGCCATCAGCTTTGATCTTTCTCTTAAAGATCCATTTGCACCCAATGTGTATTATCCCCCTTAGGTGCATCCACCTAAGTCCATACTTTGTTGGAATATATGGAGTCCATTTTAGATTTCATGATCTCTTGCCATTTATTGCAATGCTCATTTTTTATTGCTTCCAGATTAGTCCATGGCACAATCTCAATATTATCTGCATCATTGTCTCTAGTGCGTTTCGCACTCTCGCAAACTCTCGAGGAGTTTTGGGAATTCGATGGGGTTCGACTTGTTCAGGAACATTTGTGGACTTTCCTAACTCTTTGTGAGTCTGATTGTAGGTCCTGAACTTCACTAAGTTGAATGTTTCTCCAACTGCCCTTGTCATGGATAAACACCTTTTTCAAGAAAGTAACATACTTACTAACAAACTGTAAGCCCCAAATTCCATGCACATGAAAAATCTGTGACTCATTCAGAATCTTTTACTTCAATTTAGTACAAACACAGTACAAATTACAGAGGAAAATTTTAAACTTTATTAGATCATCATTCATTACAAACATCAGTGAATTCCACACAATATATTACAACTTGTTCCAATACTCAAGCTTGGGTCTTCCACTAGAGTCTGCGACAAACTCGAGTCCATGCCACCTACTGAACACGAATCTTGCAAATCTTCCAAACTGTGGGCACGTCAGTTGAATGCAACTAATGCAAAGCTAGTAATAATAGCGATCTTCTAATTCTCAACAGCCAAAAGATTTGATGCCAAAAATAATGCAGAAAGTAAATCTATTCTAAGTGTAACAGTGTATGTAATGATCCTGAAAATACATACATTGCTCTAGTCTAATGAATTCTTGTTTGAAATTCTATGCCGCACATATAACATAGGTTCCGATGCAAGCTTCTAACATTTCTCCTCATTTCAGGGTTTAATACCTCGCTATGCAAAACTTGTATTCGTGAAAAAATTCAAGATTAGACATCCTATGAGTATTAACTCTCACCCCGAAATACTAGAGATTAATCTCTATTTGCGGATCATCCTGGAGCCAATTTCATCTCTCGTCTGAAAATTCTGGAGACTATTTCACTCCGTAGGTCATCTTGGAGCAGTCATCACACGAACACCCCATGAGCGTTGCTTTCGTACTGGAATAATGGAAGACCAATCCCACTCCGCAAATCATTTTGGAGCCTATTTCATTTCTTGTCCCAGAATATTGGGGATTAACTCACTCCACAGATCATCATGGAGCCCTCTTCCCATATTTGCTCTTGCTTCGTCACAACTCATGTCTAGTGTCTGTCCTTATAGCCAATTATTAACAACTACCAACTAGAGCTAGCATCACCCTACCGGCCTTAAATCAACAACACCAGGGATACTAGCCCAACCTGGCTTATTCTCACTTTCTATGAACAACAACCTTGCTGGCACCCTGGGTCTTGCTAAGCTTCTAGAACCCTACACAAACTAGGACGTTACACCAAACTATACTCCAGGGTTTTCTACGTCTACCCTAATTTTAAAGTAATCCAAGAACTAGGAGTTATTAACTACTCTGAATTACTTGGTTGAAACATAAATAATCCAGATTCACTCACATCTCTTGAGTCTAATTTTTAACCATTATATGACTTCTCGCACAATTCTCACTCTCACACCCTATTAATCTATTTACCTAATTTCGATTCTCTAATTCTTGATTCTCTATAATTCTTGAGTATTAATAAGTGTTTTTATCATATTTTTTCCTTGATAAACAACTCTTGTTTGCATTCGCTAGACTATGTTCAGTCCTAGGTTGGTCAAACGACAATTTAAAATATGAGTATGTAAGAGTACTATAAGTGTGTGACATGTTGAGTAACCGTGTGAATTCATCACAAATGTTTGCGTTTGCTTCAAAAGGCAAATGACAACATAGAGAAGAATAAGAAAAAAAAAACTCTAGTTTGCTACCCGGTTTGTAGTAGTGAGAAGGGGTGATCGTAGATTGGGTTGTTTACATGATTTGGTTGTGTTAATTGCATGACAAATTTGATCGGATTTGGATTTATGTATGAATAATTGCATTGGAGAAAGTGAGTATGCTTAGTTTTCCATTATTTGCTATTATTTATGTATTAAGTTGAAGATTTGATGCTTGCATGAAAGTCCTTTGGGTGCGATGAGTTGAGCCTGATTATGATTACTAACCATTGATTTATGGTTTTATTTGTTGCTCGAGAACAAGAAAAATCTTAAGTTTGGGGGTATTTGATGAGTGTTATACATGATTTTATTACTCTTTTTACGCATTAAAATTGAGAGTTCTCATTTATTTTTTTGAATTTCAACTTCTTTCTACTTAATTTTATTTATTTATTTATTTATTTTTGAAGGAATGAGATGGATGTTAAGATTATGGACTCAAATAAACGAAACTACGGGGCTTGGAGTTGGAGGAAGAGAAGACACAAAGCAATGCGAAAAAGCAGCAATAACAACACATAAAACTTGTATGGCTGTTTTGAATATGAAATGGACGAATCTGAATTTTTGTTCTAAATCAAAGATGTTGGTTGTCGAGTCTTGTTTCAAAATGAGTACTCATACGTCACAAATGGAGTTATGTACCTTCGGGAAAATCATTTGTTCTACAGCCACGCACAGAAAATAACAAGTTGGCAGTCAACTGTGCAAAAATTTAGTCAATCTCCAAACTCTGTCTAGAGAACAGAAAAACGCAGTTGACCGCATTGGGGCTGATGCTATATTTTAAGTGTGGGATTCGGGTCCAATAGGTTGTATTTGTATATATCTTTTTGTAGGGATTCTTTGTGTTCTATATATAGATGTTGATGTGAAACTCTAGAGCAATCAGAAAAAATCTTAGAGGCTTAAAGAATTGGAGGAGATGACTCATTGCGAGGAGATGACTCATTGCACCATTGGAGAGCAAGAGCCATAGTGTTCGTCAATGCAACTCCTGTATCCCATTTTCTGTATTTTGTAATGTATTTCTTTTCTCCCAGTGTATCCTGTCTGTTTGTATTATTTCTCTTTCCTAAACCGTGTATTTGCTCTTCTTTCCTTATATATTTTTATCTTTTGTTTGTCAGCTGTGATTTGACCTTTTGTGATTCATTTGTCTGCCAATTATTCTGTCTCTGGATGATTTATTGTTTCGGATTTATTGCATTTCATGGCCTAATTGCTATTTATTGTTTCCTGCCTTATTGGATCTAGTTTTCTACCCAATCTATCCTAATTGAACCCTTCTACCCGTCCTATTGGATTCTAACCTGCTACCCAATACCCTCTTCTTTGACCCAATCTTTCCCAGGTATTTCTTCACGCCTGTATCTGCCTAACAAGCAGATCACGTTCTCCCCTATCTTCTCTTGATCTCCTCAAAATCCTGCTTACCAAAATCTCTCACTATAATCCACAACAAATTTTGTTACTCCTATCTACAATTGCTATCTCCTAAACCCTAACCATAATCTCTCTCTCCCTCATCTCTTTCCCCTACCCTGCATCCCGGTCCCCTGCCGTGACTTCGTCACCGGTGCCTGCTGGCGACCGCCCTCCGACTGCCGACCACTCCCTCGTCGCACCTCCCTGTGCCGCCCTACCTCTATGACGCCAGCCCACAGCACTGACCCCTTCTTCCCTTTTCCTCCCGAAGCCACACAGCAGCGACAATAGACCCAGCGAAAGCAGCATCCCACAGCCAGCGCGTCCCCTCTCGGTTGTTCCCTTTCGACGCCAGCATCGTCGCTGCTCCCAATGCCGTCGCCCTATCCCGTATTGCCCTGCCTCCGTCGCAATGCACACCCATGCCCCGGCTGCCTCTCTGGGTTGTGTATGTGTGATTGATCCTTCAAGCGTGTTGAGTTCGTGTTCATTATGTTCGTGATCATCTTGATCGAGACCTGTTCGTGCTATTGTGTTCGTTTTCGGAAATCTATTCCCATTATTCTCATCTTCTCTCGTCAGATTCTTCGATTATATAAGGCAAGTAACTTGTATTATTTTTGTTGTATATACAAGTACAAAATACTGCTTGTAGTATCACTTTTGTTTCTAGATTCGTTATCATGAAAAACTCTAGTAGATCTTGACCCTATTTGTTGATTCATCCGTTGTTTCGATCCGTCATCAAATTTTTTACACACACGCCATGAAATAAATTTAGACCTAATTAAATTCTTCATGAATGAATGTATGTTGTTCGTGATTCCATGATATGTTGTATACTTCTTGCATGCTTGATGTGTTAGTTGTAGTATCTTATGGTAGACTTGTTTAAGACCCATACCATGTTGTTTTGGACATCTAATATACCATGCTTTGTATTTTGTTCTAATTTGGATTTGTTGCATATGAACTATTTGGTTTAATGCATAAGAAGAGTTTCTGTTTTGCCGTTGCCCTGTTTTGTTTCAGTATTTTAGACCCTGTTAAGGTCAATAAAATAAATTAATTTGTGAATATAAATCGTAGATCTCGTTGTCTATTTTCCAGAATTTTTGACATATCTCAGTTTCGATTTGTGAGGTATGAGTTATTGTTGTTTTGCTACAAATTTGTTGAAAATTCCAGATTTTGTTTTATGTGATTTCTGTATAGTTATTCATTTTAATACTGATGTTAATGATCAGATTTGGATCTAATATTTTCTGATTATGACTAGACTTGAATGGGATTAACCCCAAATTTTTGGAGATTTATTTCATGCCATTTATAAACTATTCTATGCTTGTGAACAAACTACTATATTTTCCAAACTGCATGTTGTTTAGTAAAGAACCATATTTTCAACCTGATTCTAGTTGCTATGGATTAAAACTTTGTGAAGATAAAATGTAGCCTACTGTATCTATTTTACAATCTTTTTGACGGATTTGGATTTCGAGTCATACCTTGTAATCTATTGTTGTTTTAGTACTGCTGTGTCTAAGGTTTCAGATTCAAAAACTTGCTGTATATTACTATTTTTCGAATTTTCTTGACTACACTATCTATGTTGGAATATTATGATATTTTATTTGCTGATAATAGACATAATAGTGAATACCCCAGATTTCTCTTAGATTTAATCAGTATGTTTTATGCCATTTTCATGCTTATGAATACAACCTTGTGATTTCTGGCTGAACACGTTGTCTGTATATAATTCTATTTTGAGCCATGTTTCTGTAGTTATTATATGACTTGTATATACGTGTTGGATTCGGCCGAGAGTCTATTTTCTAAATTTTCTGACGGATCCAGATTTGCATGTTTGTGGCAACGGAAATCCCAGATTTGGTACAGTAGTATCTTGCTGTCCAGAACTGAAATTTTTGTTATCCTAGCCTTTGACGAGTTGTTTTGTCACCCGTTCGTGTCCTTTATCCAACTTGAATTTGTCACTTGTTATCTTACAATGTTATCATGCCTTGTTGTTTGATGGAACTGCGATGATTCCCAGGACCACGGATTGGTGTACGTATCGATCATAAAAGCTTAACAGATTTAATACGTGATCTAACCCTTTATAGGGAAATCTAGGGTTCACGAATTATACCTGCGATGAGAAGAAGACCATAGTTTCTAGCAACCTCGAGCCGTCAGCGACCCCAAGATCTTCTGCACATATTCCTTCCTCGGGTTGGACGTCGTGTGGGCGACGGTCTACCAACCTTTCTTCTCCTTGGCTGACCTCTCTTTCTCTCCTTACGTGAATCACGAATTTAGAGAAAACTTCTTATCTCTGATAATGATATGACGGCCAGAGAATAGAGGATATATATATAAGGCTACGGCAGGGACCATGAGGAGAAATTAGGGTTAGGTTTCCTAACGAATCTGGGCATCCCGTGTTCAGCCCGAACACACAACCCAGGCCCATTAACAATAGCTCGGTCCACTAAAGAGCTATTGTTGCACTACCTTCCTAATCCCAAATTATATTTATGGGCTCCTTTTATTATATGCTCGTTCAGCTCCCCATGTTAAGATATCGAATGTCCGTCGATCAAATTAAGTTACTGACAACTATATTGATCAACATCTTTTATCCTTAAGTAGTACCACTCAACTTTATTTGTCATGTCGGATGTAATCCACCTGCAGGGTTTACATGACAATCCTTATGAGCTCCTTAAGGGGACATCATCAACCCGACGTATCGGGACATGGATTCCTTTTACATCAACAGCCCATCATACATACAATGCTATTACCCAATTCATATATGTTGTTGATCCATAATGAATCTCACTCTTTTATGAGTCAAAGTAATGCACACTGCATATACATGTCTGTTATTATATCTGGATTAAGAGCATAAGCATCCATAATAACAGAGGTGTTTGTTCTCTTTTGTAGTCAGTACAAAGAGAACAACCTCAAGTGATCCTGTTCAATACACACAAAGTGTACTAGTGTAAACCTATAGTCAAGATAGACTAATACCAGATTACACTACAACCTTTCCAATAGATTGTCCAAGTCCGTCTAGGTTGTGAACTATTTATATATTCCATAGGGAACTGATAATATGATCTTCTGTGTGTCTCCTCGCACTATATTATCAACCTTATAGAATATCAGATACGTGCATTAATATTATAATAAACACAATATGCAAACATATGTCCATATGATTCTCATTCAAAAAAAAAGGAAATAAAGTTAATACAAAAGTGATGCTTTCAGTATATAACCCTAACAGTTGTGCACGTTCATGCTTGCTTTAATAATAATAACATGAAATCAAGGCGGGGTTAAAGGGAAAGATCTAGTAGTGGAAAATGTAGAAATGTGTACTCGGAAGGGGATCCATAGATCCTACTTGATACTGGGTACTTGGTGCTTGATACGTGATTACTTGATACTTGATACTTGATACTTGATACTTGATACGTGATTACTTGATTCTTGTACCTGAGTACACTGCTCTATGTAATCCACTACGAAATCTAAATGCAACTTGTTTAAATATAACAACTATGTGGTAAAATTTGGGACACATGAAGTGCTACCAAGATAGGACTAGATACAAGACTTGAGAATAACATGATCACTTGCACATTCCTGATACTTGTATATGCTACTTGCCACTTGTTTGCATGCTACTTGACACTTTCTACATGCCACTTGCACCCGATCATCTTGCCATGCTATTTGATTCTGTTGCCTTATTTTGCTGTTACAGTCCTTCCATGCTTACTTCTGTACTTGCTTTCTGTTACCCTATACTTGTCTATCTGTTTCCCTATACTTATTGCCTGCTCTACAAGCAGCACGTTACTTGCATTGACGGGTGTTTTGTTTCACTTTCCTGTTCCTGCAATTTGTAACTTGCAGACTTTGGTGACCAGCTGCCTGAGGGAGTAGGTGACCAAATATTCTAGTTGACTGGAGTTCTTGCTACAATTTGTTTCTTGTTGTTTTTGAATAAATGTGATTGCTACATGGACTATCTTGTATTGGGCATTTTTGTCCCAAATTTGTGTTTTGTTCTAGACTTGGTTATTTGAAGATTAAGTATTCTTGTTTTCAATAATCATGTTGGTTATGTTAATTCATTTATTCATGCGTGGTTGATTATTTTTCTTGTATATCTCTTGTTTACCCTTGTACATGCTGTAAAGATCCTTACAGCTTATGAATGGTGAAAGCCATTTGCTTGACTTGCGTCGCATATCCGTATTCTGTATTCCTTTTTGAGAAGCGGGGCGTGACAAGGTTTTTAGTGGTATCAGAGCACCAGGTTTCGCTAATGTATTAGCTGTACTAATATATTAGACAAGTTTGGGCTCGGTCAAGGATTGGCTCAACAGTGCACAGACCATGCAGTAACATGAATAAATTATAATCAACATTAATCTGGACGCTAATTATTTTTGGATTTGTGCAGGCCATGGCTCGCAGAGGTTCCACTTCCCGTCCACAGAAGGAACAACCTGAATTAGAGGCTGTTACGAATGTGCTAGAGCGATTGATCCACATGCAGCAGAATCACAGTGATCTTGTGATGGCCGCATTGGAAGTTGCTCAGAACTTGACTCCCATTGTGCCTACGAGGGCAGCTCTCCCTCCTCGTCCGGGTACAGTTGTAGACTTCATGAGGATGCACCCTGACAAAATTTTTGGCACTAAGATGCCGATTGAGGCCGAATAGTGCTTGATCGGGACGGAGGAGTAGTTGTTGGCAGCGAGAGTTGCTAATGCTGACTGTCTAGATGTGGTGAGCATCCAGTTGGTGGACCTTGCCCACATATGGTGGAGGGCTGAGTCCGAAAGGTCTGCACGGCCCATTTTTTGGACCACGTTCACCAGGAGCTTCTTGGAGAAGTTCTTCCCTAGCAGCACTCGAGTTGAGATGGAGCAGCAGTTCCTTGCCCTGAAATAGGTTGTTCGTTCTTTTATTTTTGGAACTTTGTTACATATTGTCCATACAATGTTGTAACATGATACTCTTTTGAAATAGGGTGCCAGGTCAGTGGATGAGTATGCGGCAGAATTCACCAAGCTTAGCCACTTTGTACCCGCTTTAGTGGCGAACGAAGAGGATTGAGCGGGATATTCAGATGCATCTCGTTTCCCTTCGCCTACATACTTACGGTGAGGCTCTTGAGGCAACCCGAGCTCAGGAGCAGGCTCGCAACATGTTGGCTCCTCCCCAGTAGTCTGTTCAGCACCCCATTGCTACTGCTGTTAGGCCTTCTGGTGGGCCAATTCAGAGGCCTGTCCCAGCCCGTCCAGTCACGGCAGCTCCCTACTCTTCTGCTGGTCCTCACAGAGTTGGTTTTTGCAACTTTTCCCGACTTGCTGGGCATGAGCTCAAGGACGGCAGGTGCGCCAATTGCCATGGCTTTGGCTGTGGCGCTACTGACCACTAAGTGCGAGATTGCCCGTAGAAGAGGATGGCTCTTCCAGCCAGGGGTCCGGTTCATCAGGAAGTGCCAGCTCATAGTCCGGTTCGGCCACCGCTTCCTCCTCAGCACCAGATCATCGGTCAGAGGACTGCGGCTCCCAGAAGAGGTTAGGCATACAACCTGACAGCAGCTGATGCTGAGACGGTAGAAGGTGTTGTTCAGGTATCTTTGCATTTCTTTGTTATGTTATTTCCCTTGTATCTTTCATTGCTTTGCTCTGTTCATTCATATCTACTCTGCATTGTTTTTCCATATTCCTTAATCGTCATTTATTTCCACTTGCTTTTTGATTCTATCTTAGGTGTTATCCTAGTTTGTTCTTTCCCTGCTCATGTTCTCTTTGATTCCGGTGTGACCCTTTCCTTCGTCTCTTCCCGCTTTGTAGCTCGGCATCAGTTGGTGTGCAGCATCATGCCTAAGGCTTGAAGCATTGTCACAGGTGGCGGTGTTGTCGTCTATTCTCGGGAATGCAAACAGAGTCCCATGGTTATTGGTGGTGAGGATTTCAAGGCTGACCTGATTGTCATTGGGAATTCCGCATTCGACGTCATTCTTGGTATGGATTGGTTGGGTGAGTCCCATGCTGTCACGCCCCGCTTCCCAAAAAGAATACGGAATACGAATACGGGACAAAAGCCCAGCGAATGATTTTCATCATCCATAAGCTGTTCAAGAATCTTTACCACATATCACAATATAATTAGAGTCGGAAGCCAGAAGAGTCAACCACATGCACATATGAACCAAATACCAACAAAAATACTTGAAATAAAATATATTACTCTCAAATAGTCATGATCTGAATAACACAAATATCCTGGGTCATATTGCCTAAACACAAGAATAAATCCAAGTATCAAAAATACAATATTGTTTAAGCAACTATAAGAAATAATGATAATAAAATGCAGCCCTAATACTTCATGTCATCAATACCATCGGGAACCTGTTTTTCAAAATCTGCAATTCAACGAATTCAGGAAAGCGGGAAAGAGAAAAACAAGTACCCGTCAATTGCAAGTTGCGGGTCACATATAATGTAGGATACAAACACATGGGAAAAACTAACAGATCTAATTAATAGTAGAAACAGACATAGCATGGTATGGCAGAATCAACTAGCATGGTATACTAACATGTCTCAAGTGTTAAGTGTCAGATAGTATGCAAACAGATATACAGATAGTGTCAAGTAATGGTGTCACATGGTAGTGTCAGACAGATAACAGATAATCAGATAATCAGATAACAGATAGTCAGATACGTGTAACAGATGCAGATTCAGATTCAGATTTCAGATACAGATACAGATTCAGATTTTTATAAGTCTTATATTAGTTACTAACTAGGTAGCACTTCATGTGCTATCTTTTTATCATATGGTTGCTACATTCACAACAGTTGCGTTTGTAGATTTCGTAGGGGATCATATAGGGCCGTGTACTCAGGGTTCAGACAGATATCAGATAACAGACGATCATGTAACATGATCTCATACAGATAACAGACGATCATGTAATATGATCTCATACAGATAATAGACAATCAGATGGGAAACACGGGCCCCCTTCTAAGTACACATTTCTATGCTTTCCCACTACTAGATCTTTCCCTTAACCCCGGCTTGGTTACTTTTATTATGGTTATCAACAGACATGAATATGTATGGAATAATGTCAAATTAACATGGTATAATCAGTATTAGGTTCAGGGAAACAAATAAACATGCCTAGATAATATATAGTCACATAAACGAGCACAACAGTGTATGTTCATATTCAGGACAACAAGACAGTTCAGTACTAAAATAGTGATTCTTGTCGCTACAAAAATGCAAATATGGATCCATCGAAGGATATGGAAAATAGACATCCACATGAATCCAACGAATATAAATAAGTCACATAGTATTTCACAACATCATAACTCAAAACAGGTTTGAAAACAGAAAACATGTTCAGTCAGAAATCAGGAAAACAAATTCTCAATCCGAAAAATAGCATTAAAACTTCTCAAATAAATTCAGAAAAAATTTGGAGTATTCCCCTATATGTCTAGAATCAAAATATAAACTTTCATAATATTCCAGTAAGCATAGATCAGTCATCAAAAATACGAAAGCATCAAGAAAACATAGTTTAACGAATATGAAAATACCAACACTGCTGTACGAAAATTAAGATATCTCGCAACCAGTGAATCGAAATCCAATTTCGCCAAAGGGATATGAAAATAGATAGAATTTACTAACTTTCACATTTCACAAATATTTTTCATACAGTAAAAGGAATTATAGTGAAAATAAGGCTCTTTACAGAACAGCGAGCAAAATACAGCATGTATAGATTTTAGAAACGAGCATGAAACATCACATAAAACTTATCAATAAAATTCACCAAAATTCTGGGTAATCCCTAACTTAATAAAGAAATACTAACCAAAGTTTCAAATCAAAATAATATGTATAGCATGGTTCTTGAAAATAGTTTGTTATCAAAATTACCCAAATACAGAATCTGAAAAAGATCGACACCTCTGTACTAAAATAGCCATAACTTAGTTATACGAAATCAAAATCAAGCAAGGTTAGAGGAGTTTGAAAATAGACAAAATTATCTAAAACTCACGTTTTATACCAAAATCAAGATACTGACTGTAGCACAGTCGAAAACAGCAAATAAAACAGAACATCCAGGAAATACAGATTTCACCCTTCTAAACAAAAACAACATAGATTCAAGAATATTGATCCAAACACATTCAAACTTGAAATACAACCTACCAAGTGTCTAAACATCATGAATTAGGGTTATTAACATGTCCATGCCTATTATTTCACATGGGTATCAACCAAAACATAAAATCACGCATATTCACACATACACGATTCAAATTCAAGAACGGGCGATTTCTAGGTTATTTCATATCAAGATTATGCCGTGAGTCATTCTATGGCCAAAATATCACAATAAAGACAAAACTCATCAAGAAAAACATAATCAAAGGTTGTCTCTAGACCCAACTACACTATATGTGAACTTTGGGACTTGTATCAAACAAATTAATTGGAGTACAAGTTACTTGCCTTAAATCGGGATAAAGAACGGCGAATTCAAAAGTATGAGCAATTCCTGCGAACGCAAATTCACGAACTCACGAACGATCTACACGCGCAAGAAAACCCCAAGAGCAAAAAAGCGCGAGACGGCGGATGGAGAGACACGGGAGAGAGAGAGCACGGAAGAGGGTGCAATGGTTTGGGAGAAAAAATATAATAAGCAGCACGGTTGAAAAAAAAATATATGAAAGGGTATATATAAACTAGGTTAGAAGAAGGATGGGTGCAATCCTTTGGTGGCCGCTACAGGGAGAGGAATTGGGTCGGGTGCACTGGTGCAATCCGGGTTGTGTAAGGGCTCACTTTTTTGTTTGGTATCAGGTAAGGATTTGGTAGGATTTGTAGTATTAGGAAAGTAATGGTATGGAGGATTTAATAGGTGGTTAGTAAAAAAAAGTATATGGTTTTAATAGGAAGTGGGTGGATAGTCTGGGACGAAAACGGTTGGGTAGTGAATTAAATGGGTAGTTAGGATAAGTCTTAATGGGTTTATTCGGTACTATAGGGTATTAATGGGTTGGGTTAAGTATAAAACAATATAATGGGTTTAAATGGGTATATAAAAATCCAATAAGGAATTGGGTTTTAAAAATCCAACTGAAAAATAAATTAACAAATAAAAATATTGTTCTTAATAAAAATGTAATTTACACTACATAATATAATTTATTTAAAATACTACAAATACAAATAACAAATAGAAATGAATTTTTAATAAGAACTCAGTCGTAATAATAATAGTAGTAGTAACAGTAACAAAAGTAATAATAACAAAAATAAAATTTGTCTAAAAATCATAGGAAATAGTTACAAATAAGATTATTTATCGAAAATAGATTTTAATAGAAGATCCAAAAAAATACATTTTGACAAAAGAATTTGAAAACCGAAAAAATAATTTGCGAAAATTTTTAAAATACAGAAAATACAAAAAAATATATTTTTGGGAAAACAGGGGGTTACACATGCTATCATTGATTGCCATGCCAAGAAAGTTGTATTCCGATTCCCACGTCACGCAGAGTTTGAGTTCCCTGCCAGGGAGATGCCCCTAGGCTGAGCTAAGACTGTAGTTGATTAGGAGACTTATGCGATGGAGTTGTACACAGGCTGTGAGGCCGTACCTCTAGTAGTACGGGAATTTCTGGATGTGTTTCCAGAGGAGTTGCCGGGGCTACCCCCTCATAAGAATGTGGAATTCGGTATTGAAGTTTAGCCTGGTACGACGCCGATATCGAAGAGTCCCTACAGGATGACACTAGTTGAGCTAGCAGAGCTGAAGGTGCAGATTCAGGATTTGCTCGATTTGCGATTCATTAGGCCCAGCATTTCATCGTGGGGTTCTCCAGTTCTTTTTGTTAGCAAGAAGGACGGTAGCCGTCGACTGTGCATCGATTATCGAGAACTGAACAGTGTTACTTCGAAGAACCGGTATTCGTTGCCCAGTATTGATGACTTGTTTGATCAGTTGGGCATAGCGTCGGTCTTTTCGAAGTTGGATCTTTGCTCAGGGTATCATCATGTCAAGCTGAAAGTAGCCGACGTGCAAAAGACCGCTTTCAGGACCAGGTATGGGTATTATGAGTTCGTAGTGATGCCTTTTCGGAGTCACAAACGCGCCAGCTGTGTTCATGAGTCTGATGAACAAGGTTTTTTTCCCGTTCCTGGACAGATTTGTGGTGGTCTTCATCGATGATATTCTGGGGTATTCTCGGAACCAGAAGGAGCATGCTGAGCATCTAAGGTTGGTTCTACAGAATTTGAGGGAGAATCTGCTCTATGAGAAACTCAGCAAGTGTGAGTTTTGGCTCGACCGAGTTACCTTCTTGGGGCACATTATCTCGGGCGATGGTATCTCAGTGGATCCGTCCAAGGTTGCGGCTATGAAAGATTGGCCAGTGCCCAAGTCAATTTCAAAAGTGAGAAGTTTCCTTGGTCTAGCTGGATATTATCGAAAATTCATCCAAGACTTTTTGAAGATAGCTGGGACATTGACTAAGCTGACAGTGAAGGATCAGAAGTTTTGTTGGGATGAGGCTTGTAGAGAAGCTTTTGCTAAGTTGAAGAGCAGGTTGATGTCAGCGCCAGTGTTGACTATTCCAGATGATTTAGGCAGATTTGTGGTTCACTGTGACGCTTCTGGCAAGGGTCTTGGTACAGTTCTGATGCAGAAGGGCCGAGTGGTTGCTTATGCATTGAGGCAGTTGAGGCCGCATGAGAGGAACTATCTAACTCATGATTTGGAGTTGGCGGTAGTGATCTTTGCTCTGAAGCTGTGGAGACACTATTTACTTGGAGACCGAGTGGAAATCTTTATCGACCACAAGAGTCAAGTATGTCTTCACCCAAAAGGAATTGAACCTGAGGCAGAGGCGTTGGTTGGAGCTCATGGCTGACTATGACATCAGTTTGCAATACCATCCTGGTAAAGTGAATTTGGTGCCAGATGCTTTGAACAGGAGACCTGCAGCCATGTTCCTGACTCAGCAGAGGGAACTGGTTGAGCAGATGCGGAGGTTGGAGTTTGATATGTTTTTGCCAAGTTCTAATCAGAGTTGCATGATGCTTCAGCTTCAGTCATCTCTTGTCAAGCAGATTAAAGAGGCTTAGACTGGTGATGAGCAGTTGCAAGGATTCAGAGCAGAGGTTAAGGCCAGTTCTAGAACGGATATGGTTATTCATGCAGATGGATCGCTTTGTTTTGGGTTCAGGTTGTGTTTCCCAAAGGGTGAAGTTCGTCAGAGATGGGCATCTAGGAGAGCCTTGGAGTTTGAGGTTGTTGATCATGTTTTCCTCAAGGTATCGCCGTGGCGAAGTGTCATTCGGTTTGGTGGTGGGGGCAAGCTGAGCCACAGATTCACGGACAGTTTGATATCGTGGAGCGAGTAGGCAAGGTGGCCTATCGTCCAGCATTGCCACCGGCTTTATCGGGAGTGCACGATGTTTTTCATGTACACAACTCAGGAGATATATCCGTGATGAGAGCCACGTGAACGACTATTCAGAGTTATCCGTGCAGCCGGATCTGACTTGTGAGATTCTGCCAGTTGCTATATTGGATCGACGGGAGAGTGCTGAAGAATAAGATCATCAAGCTGGTTCGGGTTTCTTGGAATCCTCACTCGCCGGGTGATTCGACTTGGGAGCTGAAGGAGGATATCCAGTGGAGGTTTCCCATTTGTTTGTGTAGTTGTGTTGTTTTGTTTTTGTTGTTGTTGTTCTTTCTTTTCGGAATTACCCTATGTACCTCTTGTTGAATTTCGAAGACGAAATTCTTCTTGTTAGGTGGGTAGGATTTGTAACTCCTGTATCCCATTTTCTGTATTTTGTAATGTATTTCTTTTCTCCCAGTGTATCCTATCTGTTTGTACTATTTCTCTTTCCTGAACCGTGTATTTGTTCTTTCACTATATATTTTCATCTTTTGTTTGTTAGCTGTGATTTGACCTTTTGTGATTCATTTGTTTGCCAATTATTCTGTCTCTATATGGTTTATTGTTTCGGATTTATTGCATTTCATGGCCTAATTTCTATTTATTGTTTTCTGCCTTATTGGATCTGGTTTTCCACCCAATATACCCTAATTGAACCATTCTACCCGTCCTATTGGATACTAATCCGCTACCCAATACCCACTTCTTTGACCCAGTCTTCCCCAGGTATTTCTTCACGTCTGTATCTGCCTAACAAGCAGATCACGTTCTCCCATATTTTCTCTTGATCTCCTCAAAATCCTACTTGCTAAAATCTCTCATTATAATCCCCAACAATTTTTTTACTCCTATCCACAATTGCTATCTCCTAAACCCGAACCCTAATCTCTCCATCCCTTGCCTCTTTCCCCTACCCTGCATCCCGATCCCCTGCCGTGACCCCGTCGCCGGTGCCTGCTCGCGACCGCCCTTCGACTGCCAACTACTCCCCATGTTGCACCTCCCTGTGCTGCCCTCCCTCCACAACGCTAGCCCACAGCGCCGACCCCCCTTCTTCCCTTCTCCTCCCGAAGCCACACAGCAGCATCCAACAGCCAGCGTGCCCTCTCTCGGCCGTTCCCTTCCGACACCAGCTCCACGGCTCCCGACGCCGTCGCCCCTATCCCCTGTCACCTACCTCCGTCGCAGTGCACACCCATCCCCCGGCTGCCTCTCTTTGTTGTGTGTACGCGATTGATTCTTCAAGAGTGTTGGGTTTGTGTTCTTTGTGTTCGTGATCATCTTGATCGAGATCTGTTCATGCTATTGTGTTCGTTGCCGAAAATCTATTCCCGTTATTCCCATCTTCTCTCGTCCGATTTGTCGACTATATAAGGCAAGTAACTTGTATTATTTTTGTTGTATATACAAGTACAAAATACCGCCTGTAGTGTCACTTTTGTTTCTAGATTCGTTATCATGAAAACTCTTGTAGATTTTGACCCTATTTGTTGATCCATCCGTTGTTTCGATCTGTCATAATATTTGTTACACACGACATGAAACAAATTTAGACCTAATTAAATTCTTGATGCATGTATGTATGTTGTTCATGATTCAATGATATCTTGTATACTTCTAGCATGCTTGATGTGTTAGTTGTAGTATATTGTGGTAGACTTGTTTGAGACCCATAGCATGTTGTTTTGGACATCTAGTATATCATGCTTTGTATTTTGTTCTAATTTGGATTTATTTAATGCCATTTATAAACTATTCTATGCTTGTGAACAAACTACTATATTTCCCAAACTGCATGCTGTTCAGTAAAGAACCATATTTCATCCTGATTCTAGTAGCTGTTGATTAAAACTTTGTGAATATAAAACGTAGCCTACTGTATCTATTTTACAACCCTTTGATGGATTTGGATTTCGAGTCATACGTTGTAATCTACTGTTGTTTTAGTACTGCTGTGTCTAAGGTTTTAGATTCACAAACTTGCTGTATCTTGCTGTTTTTCGAATTTTCTTGATTACGCTATCTTTGTTGGAATATTATGAAATTTGATTTGCTGATAGTAGACATACTAGGGAATACCCCAGATTTTTCTTAAATTTAATCAGTAAGTTTTATGCCATTTTCATGCTTATGAGTAGAACCTTGTGATTTCTGGCTACACACGATGTTTGTATATATTTCTGTTGTGAGCCCTGTTTCTGTGGTTATTATATGACTTATATATATGTGCTGGATTCGGCCAAGAGTCTAATTTCTAAATTTTCTGACGGATCCAGATTTGCATGTTTGTGGCAACGGGAATTCCAGATTTGGTACAGTAGCATCTTGCTGTCCAAAACTGAAAGTTTCGTTGTCCTAGCCTTTGATGAGTTGTTTTGTCACCCGTTCGTGTCCTTTATCCAACTTGAACTTATCACTTGTTATATTACCATGTTTTCTTGCCTTGTTGTGCACGTTCATGCTTACTTTAATAATATTAACAAGAAATCAATCCGAGGTTAAAGGGAAAGATCTAGTAGTAGAAAATGCAGAAATGTGTACTCGGAAGGGGGTCCATAGATCCTACTTGATACTTGATACTTGGTGCTTGATACGTGATTACTTGACACTTGACACTTGACACTTGATACTTGATACTTGATACTTGACACGTGATTACTTGATACTTGTACTTGAGTACACTGCCCTATATAATCCACTACGAAATCTAAACGCAACTTGTCTGAATGTAGCAACCATGTGGTAAAATTTGGGACGCATGAAGTGCTACCTAGATAGGACTAGGTACATGATTTGAGAATAACATGATCACTTGCACATTCCTGATACTTGTACATGCTACTTGACACTTGTTACTTGTTACTTGTTTGCATGCTACTTAACACTTGCTACATGCCACTTGCACCCAATCATCTTGCCATGCTATTTGATTCTGTTGCCCTATTTTGCTGTCACAATCCTTCCATGCTCACTTCTGTACTTGCTTCCGCTGTTACTTTATACTTTTCTATCTATTTCCCTGTACTTGTTGTCTACACTACAAGCGGCCCGAAACTTGCATTGACGGGCATTTTGTTTCTCTTTCCTCTTCCTGCAATTTGTAACTTGCAGACTTCGGTGACTAGCTGCCCTATGGAGTAGGTGACCAAACATTCTAGTTGGCTGGAGTTCTTGGTACAATTTGTTTCTTGTTGTTTTTGAATAAATGTAATTTCTACATCGACTATCTTGTATTGGGCATTTTGTCCCAGATTTGTGTTTTGTTCCAAACTTGGCTATTTGAAGATTAATTATTCTTGTTTTCAATAATCTTGTTCGTTATGTTAATTCATTTATTCATGCGTGGTTGATTATTTCTCTTGTATATCTCTTGTTTATCCTTGTACATGTTGTAAAGATCCTTACAACTTATGAATGATGAAAGCTATTCGCTGGACTTGTGTTGCGTATCTGTATTCCGTATTTCTTTTTGGGAAGCGGTCGTGACAGTCAAGATCGTCTAAAGTTATTTCTCCTTCTTTTTTCATTATGCTTTCCAGTACAATATTTGTTAGTTTTAAATTTTTCATGAACTAATTTAATTTTTCTAGGGCTTCGATGTAGCCTAGTTATAAAAATACATTTCGAATTTCATGTTATTTTATTCTTCTACATTCCATGATTGTGTGTTTGATTTTTGTTCTTAATGCGTACAATTATTTGACCAACTCTTGTTTGATTTATTGAACATGGGGGGTGCCGAGATGTAACTTGTGATTTAGAATTATAGAATTGAACATCATTGATTGAGCGAAATTAGAGATAATTTACTGTAATTAATGTGACTGTAGAGAAATCCATAGAACTTAATAAATTTTCAAATAATTAAATTTGTATAAAGATATGACGAATTATTAGTTGATGATATGTTTGGTGTTATTCGAGAGAAGACATTGAATAATTAGCGAATTTTGGTCTACAATTTGGAAAAGTAGAGTTTTCAGTGTCATGAAATTATGAATTGTGAGAGATTAACTAGGTGAAATCAAAAGCCCTAGAACTAGTTTTGCTATTAGTAAACCATAAAATTGCATTTTTGTTCTTTTTAATTAGTTTAGTTTTTACTTTAATTTAGCTTAACTTATTTGCTATTTTTACCAAATTTTCGATTATCCAAATAGTAGTTAATCTGGTGAATTTCGGTACTTTTTTTGACGAGTAAAAGGTAGGATTATCCTACCTTACAGAAAATATATATTAATATTAAAACGAGTCTAAGCACTATTACAAAAAACAATCTGAATAGAGGTTTCTAAAGATAAAACCGAGTCCCTAGATGGGTCTAGGTTTGAGATAGCATGAATTTGTGTCGTAGAGAGGGCAGCGGACTTCTGTCGTACTCCTCTACTAGACACAAAAACATGATCTCATCCCCCTTCTCCATCAACAGCAGTACTCGTAAGAAAAACCTCCAAACAGACAGTCAAAAAGTAATATCTAGTTACATCAGTACAGATATGAAAATTATGAGTCCAAAAAGATCAAAATATCCAAACCATCCACCTATAACCAACATAACACAGCACTGTGAGGCTAGGTCGAACAGCTCCCCTCATCGCTATCCAACTGATCAGCCCTGAAGAGTGCTCGCTTTAATATAGCATCTTGCACCCCTACTAATTCCATCTCATCCATCAGCTTTGCCTTCTTTTTCCCGCTGTCCATCCCATCTATCCAAGAACGAAAAGAAAAAATGGCATTAGTAATAACGTCTTTTGCTTGCACAGCCTTAGAAGTAAAAGTGCGTTGATTTCTAGCAAGCCACAAACTCTAGCAAACTGAGACAGTTAAAAGATGCCAAGTGAATCGGAGATTATGAGTTCCAAAACACCATGTCGTGAAGCACTCGTGTATATGATGGGGCATGTTATGGATATTGAGCATATCGGTGAAGTGTTTCCAAGTTGCAGCAGGAACTGGGCATTCAAAAAAGATATGAAAGGTCGATTCGACAGGACATGCACAAGCTGTGCATGAAGTGTCGCCCGACCAACCCTTAGAGTGAAGAAATTCCTTCGAGTTAAGCTTGTTCCAACTTAGCAACCATAAGAACACCTTGCATTTGAGCGGGGCAGGCGACGACCAAGTAGCAGTGTAGTAAGGGGAACGGAGGCCAGCCATGATGAAGAAGTTATAAGCCGACTTGACAGTATAAGTAGAGGAAGTAGTCAGGCACCAGGATGGTTGGTCTTCAGAAGCTGTGGGCTGGAAATCTGCAAGCAACTCAAGCAGGCGCCGTTTGTCCTCTTTCATTGATTCAGTAAGGACACAATTAAGTCTCGGCTGCCAATTCCACGAACCGTCTGACCAAGATCCCTGCGATAGAATGTCAGCTTCAGAATTCCATGCCGCAGCAGTCAGGGTTGGAAATAGGGAAGAAACGCTGGCTCCACGGATCCATTTGGACGTCCAAAAATTGATGAGCGTACCCTTACCAAGGCTCCATGTGATGTTACAAAGGAATTGGTCTTTCAGCGGGTAAATACCCTTCCAGAAGCTAGAGGCAGTAGAAGGACATATGAATTGGTTTGAATCACTTCGTTGATACAGGCTTCGGAGAGTTTGGCTTGGGAGGGAATCTGATGCAAGCAAATTCCACCACCACTTCATCAGGAGAGCTTCATTTAAAACCTTTAAATCAAGGATCCCCAGACCTCCTTGTACTTTCGGTTGACAGATCCGTGTCCACTGCGCGCTAGCAATGCCTCTGATATCCATATCTGTGCCACACCAGAAGAATCTACTGCGAAGCTGATCAATTCTCCTGATAACCCAAACGGGAAACTTAAAGAAAGAGGCATAGTAAACCGGCAGGGCACTAAGCACAGAATTTATAAGAACCAATCTGCCCCCTCTAGATAGCATTTTACCCTTCCACATTGATAGTCTTCGCTGAATCTTAAGGAGCAGCGGTTGCCAGTATTATTTGCTGAGCTTATTTGAAGCAAGAGGCATACCAAGATATTTAAGGGGCAACTTCTCCTCTTTGCATCCAAGAATAGCTGAGAAGGCTTGGAGTTTCATTTTAGACCGTCCAAAATATACTAAGGATGATTTATCAAAATTGATAGCAAGACCAGAGATATTAGCAAACAGTTGCAGTGCTAATTTAAGGTTAATGACCTCATCTTCAATGCCCTTGCAAAAAAGCAATGTATCATCCGCAAACTGCAGCACTGACAGGTTTGCAATTGAGCCTCTGACTGGCAATGGGGAGAAGATTTCATTTCGGCGACCACTTTGGAGCATTTGAGCTAGTACGTCCACAACCAAGATGAAGAGCATTGGTGAGAGTGGATTGCCCTGTTTCAAACCTCTCTTTGAGTTAATATAATGACCTCCTTCACCATTTATGAGGATAGAGGATTTTGCAGTCTTCAATATCATAAGAATCCATCTGCACCAGGACTGGCCAAAACCTCTAGCAACTAGGAGCTGGACAAGAAAATCCCAATTGACTGTGTCGAATGCCTTAGCAAAGTCAATTTTAAAGAGAAGGGTGTCAGAGTGTCGCCTGCTGCATAAATTGATTGCTTCATGTGCAACAACAAAGCAGTCCATAGTGGACTTACCATTCAAGAAAGCACTTTGGGAAGAGGAAACTAGAGAGTGTAATATCGATGATAGTCGATTTGCCAGCAATTTGGTGAAAATCTTAAAGGAGCAGTTGAGCAAACTGATTGGCCTGAACTCAGAAACAGAGTTGGCCCCCTCACACTTGGGAATGAGGATGATGTTACAGTAGTTCAGCCTAGATACATCGCCTTCACCTCTTTGGATCGCAAGGAGCATATTAAGTAGATCCTCTTTGATAATATCCCAGAAGTTGTGGTAGAAGCTCATTGAAAAGCCATCAGGGCCCGGAGCTTTATCACTGCTCATGCCAAAAATCGCTGTCTTGATCTCATCCATAGTGAAGGGTGCCTCCAAATGAGCAAGATCATGTAACCTATGGGGGTAAAGTGAATTCCAATCAATTTGAAAGTCAGAGACAGTTGTTGTGCCGCAGATAGATGTGAAGTGCTGTTCAAATGCTGCTCTAATTTGGAGTGGGGCTATTTCCAGTGTACCATCTATAGTCAGACTGTTGATAAAATTCCTGCGTCGACGCCCATTTGCAATGCAGTGGAAGAAACGCATGTTTGCATCTCGTTCCTTGATCCATTGCACTCTCGAGTGCTATCTCCAATAGATCGCCTCAGCTTTGATAAGCTCTTGGAGCTCAGCCTGTACAGTCTTCATTGGCTCAATAGCACTAGATGATAGTTCAGCTTCTGTTTCCAGCTTCAGAAGTTTATCTTACAATTTCCTTTTAGCTTGCGAAATATTCCCAAAGTTATCATTTCTCCATTTCCTGATCCTTCTTTTAAGTAGTGTAAGTTTAGTTGCAAAGACCTCAACCTGATTCCCTTCACACCTGAAAGATTGCCACCATTCTTTAACAGCCGGGGTGAAAGATGGATTGAGTAGCCAAGCTTTTTCAAATTTGAAATAGTTCACCCTTTTAGTAATAACTTGGTCATCAAGAACAATGGGACAGTGATCAGAGGCTATTCTCGGGGAGCGAATATTGGATGCAGTTTGGAAAAAGAAAATCCCACTCCGCAGAAATGAGTGCTCTGTCTAAGCGAGCCATTGTCGGAATATCACGTTGGTTTGTCCAGGTAAATTTCCTCCCTGAAAGGGGTAGATCAATCAACTCCAAGTCTTGAATGAAGCTACAAAAAGCTTTCATGTCCCTGTTCGAGCCTTTGCCCTTGGACCTCTCTTCATCTGATATAGTCACATTAAAATCTCCACACAGTACCCAAGCATCTTTTAGGAGTCTCCTACGTTGTTTGATCTCAAAAAAACAAAGTTCCCAATCATCAAGCTCAAATGGTGCATAAACAGTAGTGACTGACCATTCTCTGGCTAAAATTCTACATTTGAAAGATGCAGATACAGAAAAAATATCTATCGCTGTGTATATGCAATCAAGAATCTGATCGTTCCAACCCAATAGAATACCTCCACAGCTCCCAATAGAATCTAACTGGATCCATTTCGTGATAGTCATCCCCCAACAGAGGAAAGCTTTTGAGGTCTCGAATTCTTGAGTTTGGTCTCTTGCAGACAGATAATAGAAGGTGCACAACTCTTAACTCCATCTTTAATAATTGAGCATTTATTAGGGTTGCCCAGCCCTCGAACATTCCAGCTCGCAATCCGCATTTCAAAGAAAAATCACAATATAACACTCACACAAAAATAACAAAAGCAGATGAACAAAAAGCTAGGCAGAATGCTGTTGTTGATCAGGGAGATCAACTACAGCTTTCTGGCACTCTCTGAGCTTTGCAACCGAGTGTGGCCCCAGAGCCTCCACTCCAATGGATGTCGCTACCTCAACAATATCATCATTTGACAGTAATGCGAAAGGATTTAAATGTGCGTTGGAAACAGAGGCAGTCGAAGAGGATGTACCTGAGGCCTTCTTCTTGATAGTGGATGACAAGTGCTTCATAAAAGGCCTAGTACTCTTGAGCTTGCTAATGGATCGCGAGTGCTTCCCTTTCTTGGATGGACCCTCTTGAAAACCTGGAGGGGCGGCAGCGGATGAGCTAGCAGTGCGAATAGCAGTCCTCTTCACCAGTGAGCGCGTGCGGAAACTTTCAGTCTTGCTGTTACCTTCATCTGAAGTTCCCAACTCTTCTTTACCAACTTTGCCATCTGCTCTCAACTCTGTTTCTCGGAGTGCAACTTGAACAACTGGTTGAATCTTATCAAAAAGGGAAAGAGGCAGTGTGATAACTTTCCCTTCCCACATCATCTCCTGAACCTCAGCTCGAGAGCTATCTCCCAAGGATTCAACATCAACGGTGGTGTGCATAACTGCCTTGCCAGTCTGTGGGCCCTCCTCCAGAAGATTGCCAGCTGGTGCTGAGAAGTTGGTTGAGATTGGTGCTATAATCCCGGGATTAGGCTGAGGTGAAGGTTCTTCCGTTGATTTTGGTAACAGGGGAAGAATTGGTGCAATCTCCACAGATGGCGCTAAATCCATTTGATTGGGAGCATTTGAAATATATACCATATCAGTATTTGCATGCAAGGATCGCACGCCCGTTTGATGCCCATCCCCCAAATCACGGGGGTTTGAAAAAATCTCACCCTCCACGGCAGTGGTCAGCTCCCTGCGCTCCGCCGTACCCTCATCCCTGTTCATAGTCTGACCGATTGGTCGCCAAAAGCTCGTGCTCCCCGGCTCCGCCGAGGTCCCAGTAGTGAACAAGTGGACTCTGCCTGACTGCACGTCTTCCACTGGGATGGGGTTACCAAGTAAGAGGACCGGAACATCATGAATATGGGTCTTCTGATCCCAAGGTGTTGCATACTTAACGGTCAAGGACTTAGGCACCATTGTAAGGTCTTCAACCTCGAGAAGAACCAATGCCTGGTCTCTGCTCTCTGCATTCAACATTTCCCGACTGAGGGTGATAAGTTTGCCAAAGTGCTGTACCAAGTTCTCAACCGACTCTCTGTTCCACAAGTGGAAGGGGAGTAGGGGCAAATTGACCCAAATGTAGGAAGGCTTCGGCCTCAACCTCGCCCCGAACTCAACAGACCATGGTGAAAAAGTCGCGTTGAAACCAGAGAAACTAAAGACCCCCTCGGCAATCGCCGCTTCTGCCTCAGTTGCATTCGGGAACTGAACGTGATAAACACCATCACTAACTCGCTTGAGCGACCACCAAAAACTATTTCTTCCCCTTGAAAAGTTGAATGCATGTTCAAGGTCCGTCGTAGGGGGAATCTGCCGTGGGTTGATGAGATGAAGAAAGGCACTTGCATGCAGTGCTGAGAGGGCTTGGGCTATGGCATTATTATGTGGGAGCTCGACAACCAGCGTCTCCTGCCTGTTGTGGAGAGGGCAATCCCGCGCTTTATGACCGAACTTTTTGCAGTTAAAGCAGTGGAAGCCCAGCTTTTTGCACTCCGCTGCTAGATGGTCGCCGTCGCCACATTTGAAACACCTCATTTCCATCTTCCGCAGCGGTGAACGGCGATCAGGACGTCTCCAAAAAGAGGGTTTTGGGTGGAAAATGGTGGTGGGTTTTGGTTGAAAATAGGGTTTTGGTTTGGGGAGAGAGGGATTGGTTTTGGCGGTGGGATGTGAAGTGACATTTTGGGGGGGGGGGGATTTTGGACGGTAGTGGGGGGTGGTACGGGGATCGAAGAGGCAGTTGGGGAAGGTAATGATGGGGGGGTCTGCGTGGGGGGAGTTGAAGCACCTGAGCATAGGATCTGCTCAAGTCCCAAGGGAAGGCGGCTGCTTCTCTCCTCACCTCTCTCTCTCTCTCTCTATCTCCATTTTTTGAATTTCGGTACTCAATAAAATAATTAGTCATTATGTGTTCGACACTATTTTATCTTAAACTATATTACTTGTTGCAATTTTGTGCTCCAGCAAATTATTCCATCAATCTTCATGACATTAATTGTCACCAAAACAAAAGTCGACAAATCAAACTATGGCATGAAATTGGGAATTTAAAGATGAGTTTCTTGCATGATACAAATTTCTTTTGCAACATATATATATTCATGAACTAAACAAAAGCAACCAATTCTTTCTGCGATTAACAAGATCTTATCATTCAATATTCATAAGAATCATACAAACAATTTTAATTCACTTTCTTTTTATGTAGACAAATAAAAAACATCTTTCATGCGTTTAATTCATACAAAAAACAATGAATAATAAAGCATGCATTTATAGATTCTAATCACAATCAAATAAACCCTATCATGCTACGAATAATAATAACAACAATAATCATGAGAACAGAAGAACACCCACCTATTGTTGGATTTTCTCGACCGTGAACTTCTAAAAGTCCTCCTCCAAAACCCTAAAGCCTCCACCCAGAAAAATAACAAAAAGTGAGAGGAGAACTCCTTCTCCCTCTTTTGATACTTGGCTGGCTAACCCTAATAGGGTGAGGGAGATTTCATATCTCCTTGATTCTATCTGTAAAATTGAGGGATTTGTTGTTACTATGATAACAATATTACTAATTACTCAACCATAGATAATAGGAAATTCAAAAATATCATATCAAATCCTAACCTATCCCTCATGCTTGACCAACCAATCCCTCATCCTAGGGTTCGTGCATTTGGCATTGGTCGTTGGGCTTTATCAAATTTTTATTTGTTCATGGGCTCAAATATACCCTCTCCTTTTTAATACTAAATTTAATTATTATTAAGGTCCACTAACCAATTCCTTCAATCAATATAAATAATAAAATAAATAAAAATAAACAATGTTATTTGTTATTTCTGTGGGGCGGTACACAAACACATTTTTGCTCGGTTGGTGAGTAGAAATAATACCATATAGTTTCTTTAGGATACCCATGAATCTACATTTTTTAGATCTCGCATCGATTTTATCTGCATCTAATTTCTCCACATAAGCAAGACAACCCCAAATCTTAACATGTTTAAGAATTGGTTTCTTTCCTCTCCACATCTCATAGGGAGTACTAGACACAGATTTTGTTGGTACCTTATTCAGGAGGTACGAAGTGGTCTCTATAGCATATCCTCAAAAGGATATAAGAAGATCAGTGAAGAACATCATTGATCGCATCATGTCCAACAATGTGCAATTTCTCCTTTCTGCTACACTGTTAAGCTGAGGTGTTGTACGTGGACTCCATTTAGAGGGAATCTCATTCTCTTTGAGTCAATTAAGAAATTCACTTGATAAGTATTCACCACCTCGATCTGGTCAAAGTGCTTTGATACTTTTACCAATTTGTTTATCAACTTCAAATCTATACTCCTTGAGTTTTCCAAAATCTTTAGATTTGTATTTCAATAAATACACATATCCGAATCTCGAAAAGTCGTCGGTAAACGTTATAAAATAAGAGTATCCACCTCTGGCTTAAATTGCCATTGGTCCACATATGTCTATGTTAATCAATTCTAACAGTTTAGTAGCACATACTCCACTTCCGGTAAATGGAGTTTTAATCATCTTACCTTTAAGACAGGATTCACAAGTTGGTAATGATTCAAAGTCATACAAACTTAAATAGTCACCTTTATGCAACCTATTAATCATATTCTTGTTTATATGACCAAGTTTTAAATGTCAAAGATAAGTTTGATTAATCTCTTCTCATTTTCTTTTATGCGTTTGTTCTACATGAAAAAATATTGTCATCAACATTTAGACTTGCTAACTCATTATCAATACATCTAGTACCATACAACTCATTTGAATGATAAATAAAACAATCGTTATTCTTAAATATAATCTTAAATCCTTATTTTAAGCAACATAGGAACAGAAATAATATTTCATATTAAATTTGGAATACAATAACAATTCTGTAATTCTAACTATTTTTTGTGGGTAAACAAATACAAAAAGATCCTACACCTAAAGCAACAACTCTTACTCCATTTCCAACACTTAGCTCGTAGTCACCTTTACGCAGCATCATACTTCTTCGCAATTCCTGCAACGAATTGCAAATATAAGAACCACAACTAGTATCTAATACCCAAGAAGTAGAGTTCGTTAATCAAAAATTAATTTCAATAATGAACACACCTGAAACAGAGGCTTCCGAAGCCATCATTTCCATCAACTGTGCAAGCTAAACCTTGTAGTTCCTATTCCAATGACCATCCTTTCCACAGTGGAAACCCATGTCTTTGTTGGAGACATTCTTTTCCTACTTCTTGCCACTTTTCTTTTTCATCATCTTTTTTTGGGAGCAACATTCTTGCCCCCTTTTGCCTTCTTCTCAGAGGCTCATTCCTCAACCATTACCTGACCCTTATCCTTCCTAAGGTGGCCCTTAGCAGTTTTCAATATGTTCAACAGCTCAGGGAGCATGTCATCTAATTTGTTCATGTGGAAGTTGATGATAAACTGTGAAAATGAATCAGGCAGTGATAGGAATATCTAGTCCCGACTTAGTTCTCCATCTATCGCCACAGTCAATATTTCAAGTTCTTCAATAAGGTAAATCATTTTGAGTACATGGGCTTGGACAGCCGTGCTGATGAGTGAAATTTATACTAATTTTTATTACACTTATATATTAAAATTGCAAGTTCTCATGAATTTCTTTAAATTTTATATTCATTCATCTTATTTTTAATTATTTGTCGGTTTTTGAAGGAATGAGAACGATAAGTACAAAATGAGAGCATTTTTGGTGAAATCACGGAAGAGTGCAAGAATAAAGATTTCAAAATTTTAAATTGATTCTATACACTCAACTACACATTTTTACAAATTGGCCATTTGAAGAGCCAATAAAAAATATTATGGTCAAGTCAGGGGTGGAATGAAATTATGTAATATAAAAAAGAAAAAGAAAGGAACAGTACGGAAATAAATGGGTTTTGAAAAGTAGTTGGTTGATTAGTTTAAGGTTAATCTTAAGATTTTAATTAATTAATTAAACCTTCTCCTAATTTTAATTTTACTAACCTAATATTGTATTGTTTCCCTTATATAAAGGCAGAGAGGGTGTGATTGCCGCTGGAAGTGTGAGGAGGGTAAGAAGTGCGGCTGGGTTGGCACAAGAGTGAGAAAAGGGGAAAAAGCGCACGTTTCCTGAGGAGCTCAAAAGGAGAGAGAAAGAAAGAGCTGTTGTTTTTAAGAGACTTAATTTGTGGCTTCAAGCGATCACAACAATCGAGTTCTTTCTTCTCTCTTCTAAATTTTATTATCATGCATTCAAAAAATATGTTTGTTAGATGAAAAACTATTATGAACTAAATTTATTTTTCTAGGGCTTCTATGTAGCCAACTTTTGAGAACACAATTCTAATTTTATTTTATTTAGTTCGTCTATTTTTTGTGTGGTTGTGTTTAATTTTATTTAAACTATACTACTTGTTGCGATTTTGTACACTTGCAAATATTCCATCAAGTTTTTGGCGCCGCTGCCGAGGACTAATTATTCTTTTATTGATATTGATAATAGCTATATTGTTACTAATTTGAATTTTTTATTTTTTATTTTTTAGAAAAATAAGTTTGATTATTTTTCTGTTATTTAATAGATATTTTTCTGGATATTGATGAGCATCACCATGGCAAATGAGAGTAATGGAGAAGAAATTAAGGCTTTGAGAGACTATGCTTGTAACATCCTATAAATTTTAAATATGTTTTTGGAATTAATGAATGATTTAAAATAAACTTTTGTTATTTAATAAATATTTTTCTGAAAGTTATCATTTTGCACGTACAAAACACGTGCAAAAATTTTCTTCGGAAATACTATGTCAAGCCCCGCTTCCCAAAACATGGAACACAAGCGCGTGACATTGGCCCAACGAATGACTTGCGTCATCCATAAGTTGTTTTTGTTCAACTAAACAATATAACAAGATAAATACAACCATGCATGCAATAAGAACAATCACATGAATAACAATACTTGGAATAAAACATGAAATAACCAAATACGATAATCCAACGTCTGGTAAAAAAATAATAATCTCCGGGTCAAAAGCCTATAATACAATGTTTAATAGAACTCAATACAAGAAGTCCAATAAAATAACAAAGCGATAAATCCTCAGAAAGTCTGTTATCTAAGTCCTGCAGGTAACTCTCCTTGATCACCTGTGAATACCTCGTCTAAAAAGAGAAGAAAAAATATCCTTAGAGCAAGTCAGGGACAACAAGTAGAGAAAGGAATGAACAATGGAAATATGGTATAACAATGAATTTGATAAAGCAATATGAATCAATAACAATGGATGATAGAAATAATCAATATCACTAGTAATAATGCGATGGTATAACAATAAATTATATTTCAATATTCGATGTCAATGCACAATGGTCGATGTCAATATCACTTAAATAATGTTCAATATCAATAGCAATAACGATATTCAATATGCAATGTCAATATTGTGTGAATTCTTAAGTCTATTAGTTTTTAACCTAACTAATGCACGTACTATTATGTCCCATACCACAGGTTCAATGCATATAATCAATGTCGTTTAGACTGTAGTAGAGACTCTATAGTTCATGTACTCGGCACGATAACACTAAAACGATAGCAACTACGTTGCACACTAGTCGGCACGATAACACTAAAATGATACACGATAAGTTGAGATATTGTGGTCAGTAATCCAACAATCAATCGATAAACACTAGCCGACCCAGTATTTTGGGAAAACACGGGCCCCCTCCCCTAGTATTCTCTTTATTGTCCACTACTTAAGTCAACCCTTAAACACCGGATTGTTAAACATTTTATCGATGCAATCAATACATTATGCAATTTAGAGAAATTCGATAAATGATGGTATTAGTAGAAGTAACAATAGGACGATCAATTAGAATGAGACAATTAGAATGGTGACAATAGCACATTTGGATCATGCAATGCAATTTATACACTTCAATCCATTCAATATAACGATATATATATAATCATATTAAGAAAACATGGAAACATAATTCTGGACAGAAATAGGTTACTATACCAAAATCAAGTTTCCCGCTACTACAGAAATCTAAAACTGGATCCGTCAGAAGTTCAAGAAACTAGACTTTCCCACGATTCCAATGCATATTTAAAATACGAAATCCGATAACAGTGATCATTCTTTACAGATTACACGTTCTGACTGAAAATCGACATCAAGTTGTTATAGTTGTAAGATCAGTAAAAACCCATTTTTAAATTCATCAAAAATATTCATTAAGTTCCTAATCATATTAATTGATAATCTGGAATTTATTAGGGGAATATTCTAACATTAACTTAGCTTTTCAATAACTTAAACATGAAGAGATACATGAATCAGGAATTCTGGAAGTAAAAAGGCAGCAGTAGTAAAAACACCATAACTTTTGCAATAAAACTCGGAATTCAAATATTTTAGATGTTCTGGAAACTAGAAACACAGGGCTACAATTTTCGTTTAGAAAGCTATTTGTGATGTCAAATACTGGGTCAAAAAGGTCTCACAAATTCCAGACAGACAGTGAAAATCAGTGTTCGACATAAAAAGACAATCTAAACATGACGAACTTCAATTCAATATTTAACAAATCTTAGATTCAGCATGGGAACACAATGAAGAATACATCCATACACTAGTATAACATAAAATAAGGCATCAATTAATCGTTCAAGAACAACAACCTAATAATTATTTCTACAATAGTTTTATTTGTGTGGTGTCATGTATAAATATCTTCTATTATCAATACTATATGAACGCATGAAAGATTCGATATCTTAGAGTCAATAATGGCATGAAGTCAAGTATATCTTGGGTTAGCTAGTATAAACTCTTAATATACTCGATGGTAGATAAAAAATATAACGATGCCATAACAATTAGGATCTACATGCAGAGTTTCAATAAAATCTCGAATACGATACAATAGTGATTCGAGGGAGAAAAGTGACTTGCCTGATAGATGGTTAATTCGAATATGAAGAGAATAATGGGATAAGAATCTCGACGGCGACACGTGCGAAATACGAGCAAGAGTCCACAGCAAAAATAGCAAGGCAGCAACACAGTAAATAGCGGCAACACAACAAACAACGACAACATAACAAGGCAACATCAACTACACGTGCAATGCACGTATAGTCAATCACAGAAGACAGCAGCAAATATAGTGGCGGCAATGGCAAAGCAGCACTGGCTTCCACTCCGACGGCAATTGGCGGTGTTGGGCAGGGCATCGACAGCGGGATGGTGATGACAGGGTGGTGGTCGAGGCCTCCAGGCGATGGAGGCTCGAGTGGTGGGGGAGAGGCGATGGCGGTGTGCTCTGCTTCGGGAAGGAAATAGAGGAAGGAGGCAATCAGAGAAGGGTGATGGGGCTCGACGCAGGCGGGGTGGGGGAGATGATCGGGATGGGGATGAGGACGAGGGGTGGTGACGATGGCAATGAGGAAGATGGGTTGCGGTGGTGTTGGGCACAGTCGATGAAGAAGAAGGTGCGGGGATGGTGAGGAGGAAGAGGTTGGAGAATGCAGGGGGGTTTGATGGGGTGATTGTGGCGATGGCGGAGCATGAAGGGATGGCGATGGTAATGGTGGGGTGTTCGGGGCTGCGGTGAGCAGCAGGCAGTCAGTGGCTCTGGCACGGAGGAGGGCGGTTCAACAAGGCGAGGAGGACAACGAGGTGATGGGGTCGAGGTGGGTCGAGTGCAGGAGACGAGGGCGACGGGATGACGATGAGAAGGGCGATGAAGCAGTGAGGAAGATGAAGAGGCATTGGGTCGACGGGGATGGGTTCGAAGGCAAAACAGAGAAAGAAGGCAGCTGGGTATTAGGATTATGTTAAGAAAGATAATTAGGGTTAGGCGTAATTAGTATTTTTAGGGTAATTAAGATATTAGGTTTGGATAATGGGTTAACTGGTTTTTGGTACAGGGTTAGCAGGTTCAGATCCAAAGAGATGAAGACTATAGGGTTTTTGGGTTTAAATAAATAGGATAAATAATTAGGATATTAACAGATTAAATTAGAGTACTCAATACATAAAATATTCGAATATGTTGTACAACACAATTTTACAGGCTTCAATAGAAAAATAGAATTACTTGAAAGAATACGATTAGGTTAATATTTAGCTTTTCACAACATCAAAAGATGGATATTTAATATACAATCAAAGGTAATAATAATAATAATAATAATAATAATAATAATAATAATAATAATAATAATAATAATAATAATGATAATAATAATAACAATGATAACAATAATAATAATAATAATAAGGTCATATACAAAATAGGATTACATTACAATGTAAAAATTATTTGGAAATAACTACAAATATGATTAACGAATAGAAATAGATTTTTAATAAAAAATCAAGAAATAAAAATAATAATAATAACTATAATAATAACAATAAGATTACATAATAAAGTAAGATTTTGTTTTAACAAATTTATTAAAATAATAATTCATTTAATTTGGGTTAAAATTTAAATAGTCGATCAATTTGGAATAGAAAATAAAGTTAAAATACACCATCATTCGAAATAATTATAATTTTCGACTAGAAAAAGATTTAAGTACGAGATCCAAACCGAATTTAATACAAAGAGAATTTATAAATAATCAAAATATAGAAAATACACAGAAAATACTTATTGGCGGGAACGGGGGTTACAATCCTACCCACCTAACAAAAAGAATTTTGTCCTCGAAATTCAATCAGGCAGAACGTAGGATAAAGCAAAAGCAAATTTGTGAAATAACAAAACAGGGAATTAAAGGGAAAGAAACAAAATGGTGGCAACACCAAAATAAGAATGAACATGGATAGGAATGAAGTGATCTAGAATGATGTTGAATAAGGATTCAATGAATGATGACAAATTGAAGAAAGTGAACGGTCTCAGAAGGAAAGAAAACAATACAAGACTTCTGATATAACGAAGCAAGAAGGTGAAGAAGTAAGTAGAATTGGAATCGACGAAAGAATGGATAAGGTCGAATCGAACAAAACAATGAGTCGATGGATGAAGATGAATGCAAAGGATAGAGGGAAGCAAACAATGCAAGGAAGGAGAAGCAACATGAGAATCCTGGAACCTGTGGGTTATAGGGCCACCACGCTTCCGTTGTGCTTAAATCTGATCGGAAACACTCCATCATCAGCGTCCATTAACTCCAGAAATCTACCTCGTGGCTAACTATATCGTTGACGTGTCCAAACAAAATCTCTCTAGCATCAATGTTCGAACTTCTGGCATCTTCAGATTCTGAACACTTCCTGAGATCCTGAAACTCTACTTGCACATCTTGGAGCAAAAGACGACAATTCATCTCCTGGTGATATTCCAAGCTACTGACATGTCGTAGCAGATCAAGTGATGTCGGTCGATGAACCGAGTAGAATAAAGAATGGGTAGCACGAAAATCAAAGAGAATATTGGTAAGAAATGAATGGATTCATACTAAATAAGGAATCAGTAAATAGGAATGACTGGAAGTGATGGAAGAAACAAGAGATGAAGGAACTGACTATGAAGTGATCAAAAGTGGATCGAAAAAGACAAGTATCCAGATCATGTTGGTTATCAATTATCCATGTGAAGCACGTGTTGTACATAACATTGAGTCAAACCGATTAAACCAAAACCAATTAGGGTCAAACCTGGCTAACGCCAAACCTGACTAATATATCAGCCAATCATGACTAACACATTAGCCAAACCTGGGCTCTGATTGTAATATCCCTGAATAAGATAAAATATTTTATTTTATATAAAACTTTCAACTAAATTTATACTTAAATTGAATTGGTGCATGATTATTGAATTAAATAACCATGCATATTTATACTCTAGGGTTACGATTAGGGTATGGTGACCTAGGTTAGAGCTAACCCTCATCATGATTAGAAACTTTGCATCAAATCTTGATGAGATCCAATGGGTTATTTTTTGTGCCATGTGAAGTTTCTTCATGAAGACTCATGAAGCTTCCAGCTTTGTGTGTTGTCATTCATCATCAACCTCCACCTCCACTAACTCACCCCATCTCCATCCGAGCCCTCCAACCATCCTAGATGGCCTCATTCACCCCAAAACCCTAGCACCATTTTCTATAAAATCCCTTCCATTCATCTTCTCACTTCTTCTTATCTTCTTGTTTTGTTTTACTTCCAAAAAAAACATATAGAGAAGGAGAAGAAGAAAAGGTGGAGTCTTTGAGTAGTAGAAGAGGAGAAGAGTAGGAGGAGATTTGAGATAGTCAAGTCTTACAAGAGCAAGGAGCAAAGGAAGGAGTAAGCAAGCTATAAGGGATTCTCTTGCAAATCAAAAGTGGGTGATACTCTAAACTCTAAAACATTAGTTTTTTCTTTTGTTTGTGAGGTTAGCATGTAAAAGTAACTAAGAAAAACTCAATTTCCATGTGTGAATATGGATATGAAAAGAAAAGAAAAAGTTGTATGGTAGAACAACTCCTTTTCAAGACTTTTTTTTAAGAACCATGTTCTTGGTGTGTAGTTTGGGAATTTCTAACTCATAAATGGTTCGGAATTTTGAACTCAAATTTTGGGGACTTGTTTTGCTATGTGTCTATAGCTCACACGAATTTATTTCATAATATTTGTGACTCATTTAATAGCCCAAACACCAGTCCCATTTTCGGACAGCAACCAACGGCAGAAATTGCTGTTTTGAGAAATTCTGTCAAGACTTCCAAAAATTATAACTAAATATTGGGTGGGTATCTTTAGGTAATAATTTTCATGGATGCCCTTGTACGTGTCTAAAACTATAATCCCAAATTTTGCATTTTTCTGAAGTTGTTTCATGCCTCAAAAAATTGCTACGTTCCAACTGATCTGAGAAGACAGAACTGAAATTTTCTGTTTAGGGACTGAAGTTCATATATGCATAACTACTTGTGTATCTATGATATTTCCATGAAATTTTTGTAGTAGCTTTTGTATGAGTCTCCTTGATGATTCTATAATTTTAGAATTTTCAGATGACATTTAATAAGGTTTAAGAAATAAATTATAAGTAGAAGTAAAAACCTTGTCTGAAAATCAGTGGAAACTTTGTGCTGTATTTGAAGAGCCATAACTCTCGGCATAGTAGGAATTTAGATGCAATTTTTGGACAAAATGTATTTGTATATGTCTAGTTATATATTCTTAAATTTCATGAGCTTTGGATAAGGGGTTGATTTTATATGGAATTTAGACTAGACTGTGTTAAATACCGGGTGTTGATTGCATAGTCTGTGCATTTGTGATGTTATGGAAAAATGTGTTTGGAATTTGCCCAAGTGATGAACTAGGGACTTTTAGTAGAGACTCTAGGCTCTCCAAAAAACCTAGGAACTTGTAATTCTATGTTTTGTAGTAATTGATATGATTTTCGAAGGTGTTGGACAGATCCAGCCACACTTTGCATGTGTGTAACTTGTTTTCAACTCTCAAGTGTTAAATTGAGAGTTAGGGGTACTCCTGTAGCCCCAATACTTTGTTATTTTGTATCTTTGGTTGATTAAGACACGGGGGGAGGCTTGAACGACATTTGAGTCGTCGACCTTGTTTAAGTTAATTGCCTACACTGATCAACCATTTGGCCAACTTGGGGACTTCCGCCTTAACAATTGAAAGTGACTAACTCGGGCACCAACAAAATCATGGGAGATGATCACAGGCGAGTTGAGGACGAGACTCAATGGGGGAAGTGGTGAGCAAGTGATCGCGTCGCCGGAGCCGCAGGTTGATATAAAGGGACGAGGGATTCTAGTAGGGAAACCGCTTGAGACTAGGCATAACTTAGACTAGGAATCAGTTGGTGACCATGCCCTTGTAACATGTCTAGGTAGACTTAAAGTTAGTTAGTTTTTCCATCACCTATAACTGCATTAGTTTCTAGCGAACTAGTAATCGGGTGATGTACTCTCCTGTCATTAGGGATACGCATTGCGGTCCGTGTTTTGCACTGTAGATTCCTGAAATACCGTGGTAAGAACGGGATGAAATATTCTGGAGGATAGGGGGAATTATACCTTTGAGGCCGTCAAGTTCTATGTTGGTGAACACGAACGGGTCATATGGGCTGCAGTCCTACGAATCTTCGACGCCATAGGTATACTGTGGTGTATCTTTAAGTTCGTCATGGCTTTTGAGTGGGGTCCGAGCATCCGATACTAGTGGTAAACTGAGACACCACTAAGTGACCGCAGAAACGGATGTGACCGATTAATCTGCAACCTCATCAACCACGATCTATCTATCAGGAACAGGACGAATACTAGAGTAGGATGCATGGCGAGGGTTCAAAACCCTGAACTTGGAGACAACGGCTTGATTTGAAAAGTATGTAGTATGGGATGCATACATTTCCAAAGTCTCGCTTGCATTTAGTTTAAGTACATATTGACCTGTGCATTAGATTACTAGGGCATGTCATACACGGACACCTTGACCCGACTCCACTTTCCCTTTTTTTAGTCACTTTTTCTATTCGCTTTCAATGTTGATTGTCTAGTTTGGAGATCGCTGCTTTCTATCAGTCTCGCGTCAGTAGAATTACTTACGTGTCCACTCTTTTAGGTGCGAGATTGCCGACCCAGGGAGCCTAGGCAGCCCAAGCCAAATGGTGTGCCCAAGTAATCGTGTCAAGTGTTCATTATTTACATCCTTGTTACTTTTGTAAACTCTGATTTGTATTTTCTGAGACAATGTATAATTGTAACACTTGAACTTGTACATCATGGAATAAAATTTGTTTAAATTTTTTTCGCATTTTCTTGTATTGTGACTGTTTGAAGAAAAGATTCTGATTTGTGTCACGAATCACCAGTATGGGGATTCGGGGCGCTACAGAGTTGGTATCAGAGCAACCTTCAGACTATAGTCCAATATAAAAGGAAAATAGGCTTGGATGCCACTAGGAGAGTCGGTTTTAGCCAGTAGTAGATTGTTATAATTCATATTGTTTTTCTTTTTCAACTTATGTTTTATAATTTTCTATATCTGGACTAATTCCTGTATTGTTTTCTCCTAACAGATGGTGGATGCGCACAATGGATTGGTGAACGGGACCCTAGGCTAGACCGGATCCAGCAGGTACTCCAGCTACTCCACCTCAACCTCCACATCCCACTGCCGCGGAGCAAGCCATCAGCAGACTGCTCAGGGACCTTGCCCCTTACCGATGAAGCCATGGCCACTTGGAGGACCGCTTAGAGAATTGTGGCCATGCCCTGATGGCAACTGACAGGCAGGTGGCTAGACTGAAGAGTTCGAAGAGGAGGCTCTCAAGGAAGATTATGCTGATAAGGCATCAGCATATGGAGAGGATGGCTCAGCTAGAGCTTAGGCTTAGAGAACTGCAGGCCAAGGTTGCCCAGCAGCAGATAAAGTTAGAGCAGTTGGTGACCGTCGAGCACTCTGCTACCGGCGATCACCATGTCAGGGACGTGTGTGACCTGGCCATGTGAAGGACCCTAGGATGTCTTGTTTTGATATTTTGATGTATAAATGATAATGCTTTCTGCCAGGACATGATGCATGGGGTGATTTTTATGGTGTAGTGTTTTGACTACACCAATGGTGGTAGTGTTTTGGTTATACAAATGATATGCTAAATGAAACCTCTTATGTATAAATGAAGGATTAATATTTTGACTACTTGTAGTATGAAATGATTTTGCACTATTATGACAAGGTAGTGATAAGAATTAGCTTTCAGATGTCTGGAAGAACCGGAAACAGCCAGACCAGGCAAACAGAAGGGGAAGGCAGTGGGGCCAACGATGTTGGCCTCGACATAGGAGAAGAAGTCGCTCGACTGTATCAAATTCTAGGAGCATTCGTGGAGGCAAATAGAACCCAGGCGCCACCACCAGCAGCACTGGGAGTCGCTCAAGGACACGCAACTACAGATCCAGTCAGAATGGTTGAATCTTTTAAAAGAATGAAGCCTGCCAGTCTTCGTGGGACAGGCTGACCCGACTACTGCAGATGACTGGGTACGCCAAGTAGATCGGTGTTCGAAGTCCTGATGACACCGGAAGATAGTAATGTTCTGTTGGCTACAATTCTACTGGAGTAAGTCGTCGGGGTGTGGTGGAAATCGGTAAAGCGCGGCTGGGGAGAAGAACCAATAACATGAGAGTAATTCTTGGAAGAATTCAGGGAACACTATTTTTTCTTGGACGTGCAGGATGAAAAGGCGATGGAATTCCACAATCTGAAGCAAGGGAACATGTCAGTCAGAGAATATGAAACCAAGTTCACGTAGCTGTCGCGATATGCACCTGAGATGGTTCAAGAAGAGACGAAGAAAGCCAAGAGATTTGAACAAGGATTTAGACCAGGGTTGATGTGCAGAATGGTACCTCTGGGCATACGCAGGTTTGACAAACTGGTAAGGCGAGCAGCTGCAATAGAGATGGACATGAACCAAGGTCAAGCACCACATGGGGGAACCGAGACATGGAACCGAGGGAAGAGGCATGCCCCGGCATCAAAGTTCAAGAAGCACGAAAGGAACCAAAAATTTCAAAGGACAGGTGATAAGAAGGAAGGATGGAAGCCAAGAAGCTATTTCCTCTATGGGGAATAGGGGAGTTTCAGTAATCAGTGCACAAGGAATGAAAGGAGCACCGTTCAGACGTGCTACGATTGTGGGAAGGAAGGACATATCAGGACTAATTGTCCCTAGTACCTGAATAGCAACGGCCAGGCAGCATCAGGAACCACTAGTAAAGGAAAGCAACTTGTTCACCAAGGTCGAGTATTTGCCTTGAAGGAAGAAGATGCAAAGAACAATGAGGGCATGATCACTGGTATGTGAAGGATCATTGTAATAAGTTTTGGTTGTATTTTGAAGTTTTGTTTGAAGAAGAATAAATGAAGATTGTAACTCTTTTGAAACAGGAAGTATATATATCAATGGAATTTTGGCTATTGTTTTGTTCGATAGTGGATCAACTCATTCTTTTGTGTCCAAATCATTCTCAAAAAAGTTTAGATACACCCAAGCAGCAATTCCAGAGTTAGCCTTAATGGTAGCTACACCATCAGGGGCAACTCTCACTACAGATGAATGCTATAAGAACTGTGAGCTTAAGATTAATGAGGAATCTCTGAATATCAATTTGTTAGAGTTGGGTTTCGCCGGAACATATGTGATTATTGGCATGGATTGAATGTCAAAGCATGAAGAAAATATCGACTGCAAGGAGAACAAGGTAGTCATCACAGCTAAAGGAACGGAGCTTGTGTTCCATGGAGGGAAGAGGTCCAAGGAAGTGACTATTGCATCCACCAAAAAAGATGAAGATACCTGAAGAGGTGAAGAAGATACCAGTGGTGAGGGATTCTCCACTCGTATTCGTGGAAGAATTACCGGGACTGCCCCCACACAGAGATGTAGAATTTAGCAATTTAATCTAACCAGGCAGTGCTCCAGTATCAAAGACACTTTACAGGATGGCACCTATGGAGCAGAATGAAGTCAAGAAACAAGTTGAAGAACTATTATAGAAGGGACTCATCAGACCAAGTGCGTCACAGTGGGGAGCACCGGTTTTACTAGTTAAGAAAAAGGATAGGACTGTAAGAATGTGTATCGATTATCGGGAATTGAATAATGTCACTTTTCGAAATAATTACTCGATTCCCAGAATCAATGATTTGTTCGATTAGCTTCAAGGAGCAGCCATATTTTTCAAGACTAACTTACGGTCCGGTTATCATCAAGTTCGAGTTAAGGAAGAAGATGTACCCAAAACAGCCTTTCGGACACGGCATGAGCACTACGAGTTTTATCAATGCCATTTGGAGTGACCAACGCTCCCGCAATCTTCATGGACATGATGAACCGAATCTTACGGCTATTTATCGACTCATTTTTCGTGGTCTTCATCGACGATATTTTGGTGTACTCAAGGACAGAACAAGAACATGCAAAACATTTGATCGCGGTATTGAGCAAGCTCCGGGAGCATCAGTTGTATGCCAAATTGTCCAAGTGTGAGTTCTGGGAGCCAGAAGTTGCATTTCTTGGCCATATCCTTTCTAAGGAGGGAGTGGCCACAGACCCGCAGAATATAGAAGCAGTCAAGGAGTAGCCACAGCCGAAGACAGTTAAGAAGCTTTCTGGGTGTGACTGGATACTACCGAAAGTTTATTCAAAATTATGCTAGGATAGCAGTGCCGCTCACAGCATTAACTCGGAAAATCCAGAGCTTCGACTGGATAATAAGATGTGAAGAGAGTTTCCAAGAGTTAAAGAACAGATTGATCTCTACACCTATTTTGGTCTTGCCTCAAGCTGACAAGGGGTATGTCATCTACAGCGATGCATCATATTTAAGGTTCAGATGTGTGCTGATGCAGGAAGGGAAGGTCGTAGCCTATGGATCAAGAAAACTCTGTCCTCATGAGAGAAATTACCTTACTCATGACTTGGAACTAGCAGCCATAATCTTTGTTTTGAAGTTGTGGCAACATTATATTTACGGAGCTAAGGTAGAGATATATATAGACCATAAGAGTTTGAAGTATATATACCAGCAGAGTGATCTGAATCTAAGGCAGAGGCGATGGTTGGAAGTCTTGGAAGACATCAGGCCAGAAATTCAGTATCATCCGAAAAAGGCCAATGTCGTAGCTGATGCACTCAGCCGGAAGAGGAGTACTGCCACACTTACTGTAACAAGAAAGGAGCTCAGAAATGAGATCGGGCAAGTAGGCATCGAGGTAATTACTCAGGACTTGAGTGCAGTTTTGGCACAGTTAGTTCTACAGCCGAGTTTGAACGAGCAAGTGAAGAAATCTCAGACAGGAGACACAGAGATCGAAGCACTAAAGAAGCACGTGAATGATGGAAAACTTCCAGAGTTCAGCATAAGAGAAGGATCGCTCTAGTATGACAGTAGGCTATGTGTACCAAAGGATGAAGAAGTAAGAGAACATATCAAGAAGGAGGCTCACTCCACCTTACTTGCAGTGCACCCTAGAAGCACCAAAATGTATCAGGACATGAAGCAGTACTATTGGTGGTCTGGGATGAAGCGGGACATAGCAGAATTTGTGTCCAGATGCCTAACGTGCCTGCAGATCAAAGCCAAAAACTAGAAGCTAGGTGGATTATTGTAACCCTTGCCCATTCCAGAGTGGAAATGGGAGAACATTAGTATGGACTTCATCACCGGGTTGCCTAGAAGCTCTAGGGGAAACGACTCAGTTTGGGTCACTGTAGATTGGCTAACAAAGTCCGCACATTTTCTGCCAGTAAAGACAACCTGGTCACTTGAGAAGTTAGCAGAAGTTTACATTGAGAACTTAGTGAAGCTACATGGAGTACCAGTATCAATAGTTTCTGATAGGGATGCGAGGTTTACATCTCGGTTCTGGTAGAGCCTGCAATCAGCATTAGGGACCAGGGCAGATTTTAAAATAGCTTTCCATCTGCAAACTGAAGGATAGACCGAAAGAGTCAACCAGATTCTTGAAGATATGCTGAGAGCATGCATTATGGATTTTGAAGGAAGCTGGGAGAAGTATCTACCCTTAGTATAAATCGCATACAATAAAAGCTGTCAGGCAAGCATTGGCATGGCTTCGTATGAAGCATTATATGGAAGGAGTTGTAGGACACCCATGTGCTGGTACAAAGTAGGAAAACGATAGATGTTTGGACCAAAGATCGTACGAAAAACCACTGAAAAGATCAAGCTTATTCAGAAAATGTTGCAGACAGCACAGAGCAGGCAAAAAAGCTACTCTAACAGTCGCCGAAGAGAATTAGAATTCGAGGAAGGTGACTTTGTATTTCTTAAAGTTTCACCAGCAAAGGGTGTGCTCAGATCTGGCAAAAGCGGGAAATTGGCACCAAGATACATCGGGCTATACAAGATTCTGAAGAAAATTGTGAAGATGGCCTACAAATTAGGGCTACCTGCAGAGTTATCCCGAGTACATGACGTATTCCATGTCTCAATGTTGAGGAAGTACATACCAGATCCGAGCCATCAACTATCAGAGATACCTGGAGACTTGCAAGTGAACCTCTCATACAAGAACAACCGGTCAAAATCCTCAACTGTTAGGAAAAGATACTAAGGAACAAGACCATTCCGATGGTGAAAGTTCTCTGGAGAAATCAGTTCATGGAGGAAGCCACTTGGGAACCAGAGAGCCGCATGAAAGCATCTTTTCCTAAATTATTTGAAGTATAATGTTTTCTCTTTTTCTCCCGGCTAAGTATAGTTGTAAGGACAGAACTACTCCAAGGAGGAAGTGACCTAATATCCCAGAATAAGATAAAATATTTTATTATATATAAATTATTTATTTTTCAACTAAATTTATACTTAAATTGAACTGGTGCATGATTATTGAATTAAACAACCATGCATATTTGTACTCTAGGGTTAGGAATAGGGTATGGTGACCTAGGGTTAGAGCTAACCCTCATCATGATTACAAACTTTGCATCAAATCTTGATGAGATCCAATGGGTTATTTTGTACCATGTGAAGTTTCTTCATGAAGACTCATGAAGCCTCTAGCTTTGTGTGTTTTCATTCATCATCACCCTCCACCTCCACTAACTCACCCCATCTACATCCTAGCCCTCGAACCATCCTAGCCAGCCTCATTCACCCCAGAACCCTAGCACCATTTTCTATAAAAACCCCTCCATTCATCTTCTCACTTCTTCTTATCTTCTTGTTTTGTTTTACTTCAAACATATATATATATATATAGAGAAGGAGAAGAAGAAAAGGAGGAGTCTTCGAGTAGTAGAAGAGGAGAAGAATAGTAGGAGATTTGAGATAGCCAAGTCTTACAAGAGCAAAGAGCAAAGGAAGGAGCAAGCAAGTTACAAGGGATTCTCATGCAAATCAAAAGTGGATGATAACTCTAAAAGATTAGTCTTTTCTTTTGTTTGTGAAGTTAGCATGTAAAAGTATCTAAGAAAAACTTAATTTCCATGTGTGAATATGGATATGCTAAGAAAAGAAAAAGTTTTATGTTAGAACAACTCATTTTCAAGATTTTTTTTTAAGAAACATGTTCTTGGTGTGTAGTTTGGGGATTTCTAACTCGTAAATAGTTTGGAATTTTGAACTCAAATTTTTGGGGACTGTTTTGCTATTTGTCTAGAGCTCACATGAACTTTTTCATGATATTTGGAAGTCATTTAATAGCCCAAATACCAGTCCCCTTTTCAGATAGCAACCAATGGCAGAAACTGCTGTTTTGATAAATTCTGTCGTGACTTCTAAAAATCATAACTAAATATTGGGTGGGTATTTTTAGCTAAATTTTTTCATGGATTCTCTTATACTGTCTACAACCATAATCCCAAATTTTGCATTTTTTTGAGTTTGTTTGATGCCTCAAAAAATTGCTAAGTTCCAACTGATCTGAGAAGACATAACTGAAATTTTCTGTTTAGGGACTGAAGTTCATATATTCATAACTACTTGTGTATCTATGATATTGCCATAAAATTTTTCCAGTAGCTTGTTGTATGAGTCTATTTGATGATACTAAAATTTAAAAATTTTTAGATGAAATTTGATAAGAATTCAAAAATAAATTGTAAGTAGAAGTAAAAATCTTGTCTGAAAAGCAATGGAAACTTTGTGTTGAATTTGAAGAGCCATAACTCTCTGCATAGTAGGAATTTAGATGCAACTTTTGGACACAATGTAGTGGTATATGTCTAGTTACTAGATTTGCCCGTGGGCATGTGCCTATGGCACGTCTTCAGAATGATACAGCATATGAAAAGCCTTGTAAACAGTAAATCAACAATCATATAGCTCAAGTTTGAATAGTACGAAAATAATTAGTTGTAAATAAAAGTCCATGTTTTGATTAGTATATGTTGAAAAATAATTATAAATTGAGGTATAAAAGTCCATGTTTCCATATATATATATATATATATATATATATATATATATATATATATATTGAGAGAGAGAGAGAGAGAGAGAGAGAGAGAGAGAGAGGAGAGATAAAATTAAATAAATAAAGGAGTTGTTTTGGGGGGATTTAAATTTGAGTTTTGGGGGGATTTAAATTTGAGTTTTGGGGGAACACTTTTGGGGGGGGGGGGGGGGAATGTATTTTGTGAGGTTAGATCTGGGCCTTTGATTTTGAGGGGATTTAAGGAGAGCCACTTGATAGCTTTCTTTGCGTTTTATTAGATAGATATATTCTTAAATTTCATGAGGTTTGGATAAGGGGTTGATCTGATATGGAATTTAGACTAGACTGTGTTCAATACCGGGTGCTGATTGCATAGTCTGTGCATTTGTAATGTTGTGGAAAAATGTGTTTGGAATTTGCCAAAGTGATGAACTAGGGACTTCTAGTAAAGACTCTAGGCTTTCCAAAAAACCCAGGAACTTGTAATTCTAAGTTGTGTAGTAATTGATATGATTTTTCGAAGGTGCTGGACAGATCCAGCCACCCTTAGAAGTTGTCACTTTGCATGTGTGTGACTTGTTCTCCACTCTCAAGTGTTGAATTGAGAGTTAGGGTACTCCTATAGCCCCAATACTTGGTTATTTTGTGTCTTAGGTTGATTAAGACACATGGAGAGGCTTGAACGACATTTGAGGCATCGACCTTGTCTAAGTTAGTTGCCTACACTTATCAACCATTAGGCCAACTTGGGGACTTCCGCCTTAACAATTGAAAGTGACTAACTCGGGCACCAACAAAATCATGGGAGATGATCACGGCCGAGTTGAGGACGAGACTCAATGGGGGAAGTGGTGAGCAAGTGATCGCACCGTCGGAGCCGTAGGTTGATATAAAGGAACGAGGGTTTCTAGTAGGGAAACCGCTTGAGACTAGGCATAACTTAGACTAGGAATGAGTTGCTGACCATGCCCTTGTAACATGTCTAGGTAGACTTAATGTTAGTTAGTTTTGCCGTCACCTATAACTGCATTTGTTTCTAGCGAACTAGTAATCGGGTGATGTACTCTCTTGTCATTAGGGATACGTGCTGCAGTGCATATCTTGTATTGTTGATTGCTGAAGTACCGTGGTAAGAACGAGATGGGATTTCCTGACAGATAGGGGGGATTAAACATTCGAGGCCGTCAAGTTCTATGTTGGTGGACACGAACGGGTCATATGGGCTGGGGTCCTATGGATCTTCGGCACCATAGGTATGCTGCAGTGTACTTTTATGTTCGTCATGGGTTTTGAGTGGGGTCTGAGCATCGGGTACTATTGGCATACTGAGACACCACTAAGTGACTGCAGAAACGGATATGACTGATTAATCTGCAACCTCATCAACGACAATCTATCTATCAGGAACAGGACGAATACAAGAGTAGGATGCATGGTGAGGGTTTAAAACCCTGAACTTGGAGACAACGGCTTGATTTAGAAAGTATGTAGTATGGGATGCATACATTTTCAAAGTCTCGCTTGCATTTAGTTTAAGTACAACTTGAGCCATGCATTAGATTACTAGGGCATGTCATACACGGACACCTTGATCCAACTCCACTTTCCCTTCTTTTAGTCACTTTTTCTATTCGCTTTCAACCTTGATTGTCTAGTTTGGAGACCGCTGCTTTCTATCAGTCTAGCGTCAGTAGAATTATTGACGTGCCCACTCTTTTAGGTGCTGGAGTGCCGACCCAGGGAGCACCGGAAGCCCAAGCCAGATGGTATGCCCAAGTGATAGTGTCAAGTTTTCATTATTTACATCCTTGTTGTTTTTGTAAACCCGGATTTGTAGTTTCTGAGACAATGTATAATTATAACACTTGAACTTGTACATCATGAAATAAAATTTGTTTAAATTTTTCCTGTATTTTCTTATATTGTGGCTGTTTAAAGGAAAGATTATGGTTTGTGTCATGAATCACCAGTATGGAGATTCGAGGTGCTACACTGATACCACTAAAAACCTTGACATGCCCCACTTCCCAAAACATGGAACACAAGCGCGTGACATTGGCCCAGCGAATAACTTGCATCATCCATTAGCTATTTTTGTTCATCTCAACAATATAACAAGATAAATACAACCACACATGTAATAAGAACAATCACATGAATAACAATACTTGGAATAAAACATAAAATAACCAAATACGATAATCCAACGTGTGGAAACAAAATAAAAATCTCCGAGTCAAACGCCCATAATAATGATTAATAGAACGCAATACAAGAAGTCTAATAAAATAACGATCAATCTAGAAAGCGATAAATCCTCAGAAAGTATGTTCTCAAAGTCTTGCAGGTAACTCTCCTTGCTCACCGGTGAATACCTCATCTAGAAAGAGGAGAAAAATTGTCCTTAGAGTAAGTCATGAACAGCAAGTAGAGAAATCAATGAACAATGAAAATACGATGAATTCGATAAAGCAATAGGAATCAATAACAATGGATGATAGAAATAATCAATATCACTGGTAACAATGCGATGGTATAACAATAAATTATATTTCAATATTCGATGTCATTACTCAATGGACGATGTCAATATAACTTAAACAATGTTCATTATCAATAGCAATAACGTTGTTCAATATGCAATGTCAATATTGTGATAATTCTTAAGTCTATTAGTTTTTAACCTAACTAATGCACGTACTACTGTGTTCCATACCACAGGTTCGATCCATACAATCAATGTCGTTTAGACTCTAGTGGTAGACTCTATAGTTCATGTACTCGGGACGATAATACTAAAACAATGGCAACTCTGTTGCACACTAGTCGGCACGATAACACTAAAAGGATACACGATGAATTGGGATACTGTGGTCAGTAATCCAACAATCAATCGATAAACACTAGCCGATGCAATATTTTGGGGAAACATGGGCCCTATCTCCGAGTACAGTCTCTATATTGTTTACTACTTAATTCAATCCTTAAACTCCGGCTTGTTAAACATGTTATCGAAGCAATCAATACTTTATGCAATTTTGAAAAATTCGATAAACGATGGTATCAATAGAAGTAACAATAGGACGATCAATTAGAATGGGACAATTAGAATGGTGACAATAGTACATTAGGATCATGCAATGTAATTTATACTCTTTAATCCATTATATATAACGATATGTATACATTATTTAAGAAAACATGGAAACACAATTCTGGACAGCAATAAGTTACTGTATCAAAATTCAAGTTTCTCGCTGCTACAGAAATCCAAAATTGGATGCTTCAGAAGTTCTAGAAACTAGACTTCCCCACGATTCCAACGTCTATTTAAAATATGAAATCCGATCACAGTAGATAGGTGAATTACATCATTCTTTACAGATTACACGTTCTGACTGAAAATCGACATCAAATTGTTATATTTGTAAGATTAGTAAAAACCCAATTTTAAATTCATTAAAAATGTTCATTAATTTCCTAATCATGTTAACTAATAATCTAGAACTTATTAGGGAAATATTCTAATAATAATTTGGCTTTTTAATTACTTAACCATTAACAGATACATGAATCAGGAATTCTGAAAGTAAAAAGGCAACAGCAGTTGAAACACCATAACTTTTGCAACAAAACTCGGAATTTGAATATTTAAGATGTTCTGGAAACTAGAAATACAGGGCTACAATTTTTGTTTAGAAAGCTATATTTTTTTATATCAAATACTGGTTCAAAAAGGTCTCACAAATTTCAGGCAGACAATGAAAATTAGGGTTCAGCATAAAAATGCAATCTAAACATGATGAACTTCTATTCAATATTTAACAAATCTTAGATTCAGCATGGTAACACAATGAAGAAAACATCCATACACTAGTTTAACATCAAATAAGGCATCAATCAATCATTCAAGCACAACAACCTAATAATTATTTCTACAATAGTTTTATTTGTGCAGTGTCATGTATGAATAAATTCTATTATCAATACTATATGAATGCATAAAAGATTCAATATCTTAGAGTCAATAATGGCAAGAAGTCAAGAATATCTAAGGTAAGCTCATGTAAACCCTCAATATACTCGAAGGAAGATAAACAATATAATGATGCGATAACAATTAGGATCTACTTGCGGAGTTTCAATAAAATCTCGAATACGATACAACGGTGATTCGAGGGAGAAAAGTGACTTGCCTAATAGACGGTTAATTTGAATATGAAGAGAATAACGAAATAAGAATCCCGACGGTGACACGTGCGAAATACATGCAAGAGTCACATCAACAATAGCAAGGCAACAACACAGCAAAAAGCGGCAGCACAACAAGGCAACAGCAACTACACGTGCAATGCACGTATAGTCAATCATAGTAGAGAACAACAGCTATACTGGCGGCAATTGCAAAGCGACACTGGGTTCAACTCCGATGGTGACTGGCAGCGTTGGGCAGGGCATTGACGGCATGGTGGTAATGACAGGGCGGTGGTCAAGGACTGTCGGCGACGAAGGCTCGAGTGGGGGGGGATGGGGGATGGCGGCGTGCTCTGATTAGGGAAGGAAATAGTGGAAGGAGGCAATCAGAAAAGGGTGATGGGGCTCGACATAGGCAGGGTGAGGGAGATGATCAGGATGGGGATGAAGACGAAGGGTGGCGACGAGGGCAATGGCGATGATGGGTTGCGGTGGTGTTGGGCGCATTCGAGGAAGAAGAAGGTGCGGGGATGGTGAGGAGGAAGACGCGGAGAATGCAGGGGGGGTAAGATGGGGTGACTGTGGCGATGGTGGGGTGCTCAGGGCTGCAGTGAGGAGCAGGCGGTCGATGGCTCTGGCAAGGAGGAATGCGGTTCAATGAGGCGACGAGGATGTCGAGTTGATGGGGTTGAGGTGGGTCGAGTGCAGGAGACAAGGGCGACGGGATGACGATGAGAAGGGCGATGAGGCGGCGGGGAAGATGAAGAGGAGTTGGGTCGACTGGGATGGGTTCGAAGGCAGAACAGAGGAAGAAGGTGGCTGGGTATTAGGATTAGGTTAAGAAAGATAATTAGGGTTAGGGGTAATTAGTATTTATAGGGTAATTAAGATAGTGGGTTTGGGTAATGGGTTAACGGGTTTTGGGTATAGGGTTAGCAGGTTTGGATCCAAAGAGAAGAAGACTAGAGGGTTTTGGGGTTTAAATAAATAGGATAAACTATTAGGATATTAACAGATTAAATTAGAGTACTCAATACACAAATATTTGAATAGGTTGTACAACACAATTTTACGGGGTTCAATAGAAAATTAGAATTAATTGAAAGAATACAATTAAACTAAGATTTAGCTTTTCACAACATCAACAGATGGATTTTTAATATACAATCAAAGGTAATAATAATAATAATAATAATAATAATAATAATAATAATAATAATAATAATAATAATAATAATAATAATAATGATGATGATAATAATGATAATAATAATAATAATAATAATAATGGTAAAAATAATAATAATAATAATAATAATAATAATAATAATAATAATAAGGTCATATACAAAGAGGATTACAATACAATTTAAAAATTATTTGAGAATGACTACAAATACGATTAACGAATGGAAATGGATTTTCAATAAAAATTCATGAAATAATAATAATAATAATAATAATAATAATATAATAATAATAATAATAATAATAATAATAATAATAATAATAAAGTAAGATTTGGTTTTAACAAATTTATAAAAATAATAATACATTTGATTTGGTCTCAAATATAAATAGTCGATCAATTTGGAATAGAAAATAAACTTAAAATACACTATCATTCAAAATAAATATAATTTTCGACTAGAAGAAGAATTTAATAGGAGATCAAAACAGAATTCAACACAAATTGAATTTATAAATAATCAAAATATAGAAAATACACAGAAAATACTTATTGGCAGGAACCGGGGTTACATACAAAGTCAGAAAATTTGTTTAGAAAATCTAATATTTATTAGTAGATAATAATCTAAATTTTCTGGATTTTTACGAATAAATTTTGACATGTTTGCAAATATTTCAAAATGAAGGGCTTTTGTGTAAAATTGCCACTTGAGGGGTAATATTTCAGAATTTCAAGTTTTTTGGGCTGCACATAGGGCCGACCAGATTAGAGAGTTAGGGAAAAAAGATATTTTGGTTTAAGTTGATTTAACTAATTGAATTTTGAAAGATCTATTTATGTAAAGATATTATCTTAAGGAATATTTTGTGAAAATATTGTGGAAACACTAAAAATCAAATTTCCCCCGGCCTATATAGTAGCAGCAGCCGTTTTCCCCTGTTGTGATCATAAACTTTATTTCTTCAATATTTTCTTGAAGTGGAGACTTGAATCTTGGATTTTTGCAAGGAGAAGGAAGAGACTTTTCTTTATTACTACTATTGTTCTTCAATTTGATCTTCTTTGAGGTGGGTGGTACTTCTCATTTCTTGAATTGTTATATGCTTGTATAATATGATGATTATTGATCAAATATGATATATCTTGCATGATTATAAAACTTGAGGTAGTTCTATTAGAGGATAAAACTATATGAATTGTAGTCAAATAACTTCTTCTTGAGTAAAAACCCAAATTAGTGAATGATTCTTTGACTTTTTTGATATGTTCTTGGATCGTGATTGAAAAGATGTCATGTTAGAAATTTCTATGTGGATCTTTGATTGATTTAAATCCAAATATTAATGATTCTACCATGAATTGACTGCTGTGATAGAGTTAATTAATTCCATGAGATAAAAATCAAAATTTTAATATGTGATGATCATGTTTAGTTTATTCTTGAGTATGGATTTGATTGATGAACTGAGGTAGATTGGATAAGATGCACATGCTATATCGTATATTTCATCATTTATGAATATATATCAGTATGAAAGGGGTTCGATTTAGTTATTTTGTTGTCGCATACTGCATGTTGGTTGACCCTACAGTTAACTGCAGTTGGTCGACCGCAGTTTCATGTGTTGTTGTAGTCGGTCGACTGCCGAAACTGGATTTTGTCACTCTCTATTTACTGCATCATTTTCTTGAATGAATGTTTCTCCAAACTTGCAAACTATGGTTAGCAGTTTTCCAAAGTGGAGATTTCAGTATTGACACATATATACTCATACCTTTGTACGTGAATGATTCTTGACTGTATTATAGTATTCAATGTTCTTTAAAATCTTTTGTTCCCTATTATGACTTTGGAAATTGGGATTTTGTGGAGTTTATGAAAAGATTTGGTTGATGTATGTACTGAGATAGTTTGACCAATATACACTTATTTTTGTTACCAATTTTTATCATATGAAATCAATATAAACATATATCAGTTTGAGAGATCTCTGAGATTTAAATGGTCGTTGCAGACTGCGTGTCAGTCGACCGTGCAGTCGACTGCCAATTGCTTGGCAGTCGACTGCATTTCTTTCGAACTTGTCGCTGCGATCGACTGTCATGACTCGGCTGTCGCCACTTTTCTACTGGTGGTAGACTGCAGATTTTGCACTGTGCTTGCCAGTTGACTACCATAGTTTTGAGTTGTGTTTTCTTTTGAATGTTGAATGTCGGTCGAATGTCATGACAAATCCTCGTTGTGAGCTAGATGATTTTGGATTTATGTGACATAAAGAAATAATTGAGATGATATTTGAGTTATGGGACTCTAGAGGTTGGGTGGGACCCTAGCATGCCAGCAAGTGGAATTTTTTTGGAATTTGGCCTGTGGTTTAGTAAAGTTAAGTCTGGTAGGGTACACCAACTATATGGAGACTGTGATTCTGACTGAATATAATAAACATAAGGACAAACACAAATTAGAGTTGTGGTGAAATGGGAGCAAACATGAGTATGAGGGCCTCCAGTATGATCTGCGGTGTGAGATAGTACCCAGAATTATCCAGGTTCCAGTGAAATAGTCTTCGAAATTACCTGCGGTGTGGGACTGATCTGCGAAATTATCGGAATCGAGGCGACGCTCATAGGACGTCCGTGCGTGGTGAGGCACCATATCTTGCGGTGTGAGTTATTCTCGAAAATTCCCAGATGGGTGTGAATTAGTCTCCAAAATTATCTGTGGATAAAGATTGACCTTCGGAATTATCGGGGCAAGGGCTACGTACGTGCAGAATATCTGAATCTCATCGTAGTCACTGTAGTAGGTTAGTTGCATAACGAGGGATTGAACCCAAAAAAGTGGAGAATGATAAGGGCTTGCACCGGTCCTATGTCGTATGGGATGCATAGAATCTGACAAGTATGCGTTAGAATTCATCATATGCATTTGTATTTCTTGACTCGTTTTATGCATGCTTGTTTTCTGTTTTCATCTCATACACTTGACACTTAGCCTAGCTTCACTTGTTGTTTTACGTTTCATTCATCATTGTTTCATGTTTCATCTGTTGTATCTGTTTTAATATGTTTCACTTGTAGTTCTATTTATTATTGTTTATGCATCATTTATTACTGTTTTGTTAATATGCATCAAGTTTGTGATTGTGAGATCTAGAAGTATCACTATTATTATAGTTGACGTCAGTTGCCTTCAACTGATGTGCCCACTCTTCAGTTTGTTTTCGCAAGATTTGTAAGTGAGTTTCCCGAGTAAAGTAGATGTTTGGATTTAAGATGATCAAAGTTTAAGTATTTGGTTGTGTTGTAACAAATGTATTAAAATTTTCACTGTGCAAATGTAAGAAAAAACATTTGTAATAAAAAGTATAAATTTCCCTCTATTTGATAGTGTGTTTATGATTACATTGAAGTTGATTCTGGAATTTGTGCCACGTATTTCTAATTTTATTTTTTGGAAATTAGGGGCACTAAAGAGTTGGTATCAGAGCACGCTTCAATAGTAATGTTAAACTTGGTATAGGGAATGAACATAGGTGTGGACACTAGAGCGTGAGTACCTCGGTGTGGATACTAGAGCGTGAGTATTAAACATGAAACTAAACAAATGAAATGGTTTGAGTATGAATACATTTCTGCCAAAGGCAGTTGGTGTGAAAGTGATTTATGTTGTAGTGTTCTAACATTTCCACGTGTTTTGTAATACTTAATAAAATGGCAGGACCCAAGACCAGGAATGGTGGTATTGATAATGTGGTTGAAGGTTCCCAAGGGGGCAAACTGGATATAGAGATGGAGAATGCCAGGGTATATCAGACCCTGAATGCATTTATGGCAGCCAGTGCGACTTGGAATCAGCGAGCAGGGCCTGTACCTATTAATGCAGATCCGATCAAGCAAGTAGAATCCTTCATGCGGATGAAGCCACCAGTTTTCGAGGGGCAAGATGATCCAAATGAGGCCAATGATTGGATCAGGCAGATGGAAGTGGTCTTCGAGGTTCTGGAAACCCCCACAGCCAACAAGGTGAAATTGGCTACAATGCTGCTGGAAAAAGGCGCTGGTGTTTGATGGCAATCAATGAAGCGGATTTTGGTGAAGAGAAGGTGACTTGGGATGCGTTTCTTAGTGAGTTCAGGGATCACTATTTTCCCTTGGACATTCAAGAGAAGAAGGTGATGGAGTTTCTAAACCTGCAGCAGGACAATATGTCAGTGCGTGAGGATGAGACTAAGTTCACGCTATTGTCGAGGTATGCGTCGGAGCTGGTAGTTGATGAAGCAAAGAAAGCAAGAAAATTTGAGCAAGGCTTGAAGCCGAATCTAAGGTCCCGAATGATACCATTGGGGATCAGGAGGTTCGAAAAATTTGTCAAGAGGGCAGCCATGGCAGAAGAAGACATGGATCAGTTCTAGAAGAAGCAGAAAACCTGGAAAAGAAATAAAAGGCCAGCAGCAACAAATCAGAGTGGGAGGAGACTCCCAGAGAAGAAGGGCAGACTTGGTAGGCCCGAGCAGAAGCCAGCAACAATTCAGGGAGTGACTTGCTATAACTGTTGAGAAGCGGGTCACTACAGGTTAGCGTGCCACAAACTAGCAAAGGGTTCGACTTGTTATCTGTGTGGGCGAGAGGTTCATACCAAGCCATTTTGCCCGCAGCTTAAGAAGGATGGTGCAAATGGGAGCAAATTCCAGTGGCAAAGGTGAGTGTTCGCATTGATTGAGGAGGATGCTAGTAACTCAGAAGATGTCATCCAGGGTACGCAAGAATCTTTATTTATTTATTGGATGTATTAAATTATACTTTGTTTAAGAATAAAATGGAGTTTTGAGTATCATTCTTCATGTAACAGGATGTGTTTTGATTAATAGAATAAAAGCAACGGTTTTATTTGATACTGATTATTTGCATACATTTGTGTCGCCCAATTTTGTTAAAGTGTTAGGTGTGGAACCTAAGATTTTTCCAAGCATAGTCTTATTAGTGGCAACACCATCAGGAGAGGAGTTGATTGCTGATCAGTATTACGAGGGATGTGATATCGAGATCGGGGGGAGGCTTTTCAGAATCGATCTCATCGAACTACAGGTCTTGGGCGTTGATGTGATTGTGGACATTGACTGGATGGAAATTTATGATGCTACGATTGAATGCAAGAATAAAGAAGTTATAGTGAAAGCACCGAGAGCACCCGCAGTAACTTTTCGAAGGAAGAAAGGAAACTTGAAGGTGATTGCAGCTATATCGAAGTTGATGATTCCAGATGAGGCTAGGGAGATCCCAGTTGTCAGAGATTTTCCTACTCTGTTCTTGGAAGATCTACCAGGGTTACCTCCGTAACATGATGTAGAGTTCTGCATCAATGTTCAGCCAGGAAGTGCTCCAATATCTCAAGCTCCGTACAGGATGGCACTTATAGAGCAAGATGAGGTAAAGAAGCAAATGAGGAATTGCTAAGCTAGGGGTTGGTCGGGCCAAGTACTTTACCATGGGGTGCTCATGTGTTGCTAGGGAAAATAAATTATAGGTCAATGAGGATGTGCATTGACTACCAGGAATTGAACAAGGTGGTCGTTCAGAACAAGTATCCACTTCCGCGGATTGATGATCTGTTCGATAGGCTTCAGGGGGCGACAGTATTTTTGAAGATTGATCTGCGGTCAGGGTACCATCAACTCCGAGTTAAGGAGGAGGATGTAAGCAAGACAGCTTTCAGGACTCGGCATGAACATTATGAGTTTTGGGTGATGTCATTCGGGGTGACGAATGCGCCAACAATGTTCATGGATATGATGAATCCAATTTTGCTACCATTTATTGATTCTTTCATGGTGGCATTGATTGATGATATACTGGTCTATTCGAAGTCGGAGGAAGAGCATGTTGAGCACTTATCAGAGGTGTTGAACAAATTGCAGGAGCATGATTTGTTTGCCAAGCTATCGAAGTGTGAATTTTTGAAGTCAGCGATAGCATTCCTTGGTCATATCCTTTCTAAGGAGGGAGTGGGCACGAATCCTCAGAAAATTGAAATAGTGAAGAGTTGGCCTAGACCGACGACTGTGAAGGAGGTCAGGAGTTCTTGGGATTAGCAAGGTATTACAGACGATTCATTCAAGGCTATGCACAGATTGCAGTTTGACAGGGTTGACCCGGAAGAATGTGAGTTTCACTTGGACTGATAAATGTGAGGCGAGCTTTCTGGAGTTAAAGGAGAGGTTGACGACAACACCTATTCTAGCTTTGCCGCAAGCTGGGAAAGACTATGATATTTACATTGATGCGTCGCTTAGAGGTTTGAGTTGCGTCTTAATACAAGAGGGGAAGGTTATTGATTATGGTCTGAGGCAGTTGCATCCTTGTAAGAAGAACTATCTGACGCATGACCTGAAGCTTGCAGCTATTATCTTTGCCTTGAAGCAGTGGAGGCACTATGTATTTGGAGAGAAGGTCAACATGTTTAATGATCACAAGATCTTGAAGTACATATATCAGCAAACGGATCTGAATCTTCGGCGAAGGAGGTGGTTGGAGGTATTGGAAGACATCCTGAGATCAAGTATCATCCAGACAAGGCGAATGTACTAGCTAATGGGCTAAGTCAGAAGAGTAGTCTGTCGAGTTTGATCATGGAACAAAAGGAGTTGCTTGCATAGTTAGATCGGGAAGGTATTGAGGTGGTATTGCAAGGATTGGGAGCGTCGTTGGCACAATTGAGACTTCAGCCTTCATTGAGGGAACAAATTATAGAGGGTCAGAAATCAGATGCAGAGATTCAGAGGATGTTCCAGCAGATTTCCGACGCCAAGCTATCAGAATTTCATGTCCAAGATGGAGTCCTATGGATGGGCGAGAGATTGTGTGCCGGAGAGTACAAATTTGAAGGAGAGCATCTTATAGGAAGCACACAGTACCTTGTTATCGGTACATCCTAGAAGTACAAAGATGTACAAGGGCATCAAATGGCACTTTTGGTGGCCATGAATGAAGAAGGATGTTGCAGATTTTGTAGCAAGGTGTTTGACTTGCCAGTAAGTTAAGATGGAGAACCAGAAGCCTGAGGGCTTGTTGCAACCATTGCCTATACTTGAATGGAAGTGGGAGAATAATAGTTTGAATTTCATCGTTGGTTTGCCAAAAAGTCCGAAGGGCAACGACTCGATTTGGGTTATTGTGCATCATTTGACCACATCGGCTCATTTCTTACCTATGAAGATTACAAGACCTTTGGAGAAGCTAGCAGAACTGTACATCAAAGAGATTGTGAGACTTCATGGGGTTCCCGTGTCTATTGTTTCCGACACGGATGCGAGGTTCACATCGAGGTTTTGGAGGAGTTTGCAAGCAGCTCTTGGTACCAAGACTGACTTCAGTAATTCTTTTCATCTGCAGACCGATGGTCAAACAGAGAGGGTGAATCTATTATTGGAGGATATGCTGAGATCTCGTGTCATGGATTTTGGTGGCAGTCGGAAGAGGTACTTGGCATTGGTTGAGTTTGCTTACAACAACAGTTACCATGCGAGTATCGGTATGGCAACTTATGAAGCTTTGTATGGGAGGAAGTGCAGAACACCCGTGGGAGAGAGGCAAATATTTGGGCCTGAGATTGTACAGCAGGCGTCAGATTCGATCGTGCTGATTCGGAGGAGATTGGTCGAAGCCCATAGCCGGTAGAAGAGTTATGCAGATACTCAGCGTAGGGACTTTTGAGTTTGAGGTTGGAGATGCAGTGTTCCTCAAGGTATCTCCGACGATGGGAGTAATCAAATTTGGTAATGGAGGCAAGTTGGCACCGAGGTACATTGTGTTGTACAAAATTTTGAAGCAAATCAGTAAGACATTGTACAAGTTGGAATCACCGAAAGAGTTGGCTCAAGTGCATGATGTATTCCATGTATCGATGTTGAGGAAGTATGTGCCAGACCAGGGTCATCAGTTGACGGAAGTGCCCGATGGATTGCAACTAAATTTGAGCTACAATGAGCAGCCTGTGGAGATTGTTGATCGGCGGGAGAAGGTGTTGAGGAGAAAATTCATACCTATGGTCAATGTATTTTGGAGGAACCAATTGTTCTAGGAAGCCACTTGGGAGCCGGAGGACCACATAAAGAACAAATTTCCTGAACTCTTTGTGTAATTTTATTCTTTTGCTTGTAGTTGTTTCTTTTCCTTATTAGCGGTAGTTCTGAGGATAGAACTATTTTAAAGAGGGAGTAATGTAACATCCTAGAAATTTTAAATATATTTTTGAATTAATAAATGATTTAAAATGAATTTTTTTGATCTAAAAATATTTTTCTGAAATTTATCATTTTGCACATGAAAAACACGTGCAAATATTTTCTTGGGAAATACAAAGTCAAAAATTTTGCTTGAAAAATCTAATATTTATTAGTAGATAATAATTCTAAATTTTTTGGACTTTTATGAATAAATTATGACATGTTTGCAAATATTTCAAAATAAAGGTCTTTTGTGTAAAATTTCAACTTGGGGCAAAATTTAAAAATTTTGAATTTTTGGAGTGCACACAGGGCCTGCCAGATAGGGGAGTGAGGGAGAAAAGATATTTTTGGTTTAATTTGATTTAACTAATTGATTTTTGAATGATTTATATATGTAAAGATATTATCTTAAGGAATATTTTGTGAAAATATTGTGGAAACCCTAAAAATCAAATTCCCCCGGCCTATATAGTTGCAGCAGTCGTTTTCCCCTGTTGCGAACATAAAATGTAACCCCTGTTTTTTATTTTCTTGGATGTTTTTTTATTTTCTTTTTGTGTATTTATTCAGCTTGTATTTCTTTTTGGACCGTGTATTGGATCTCCTTTTTCAATGTATTCATCTATTTGATTTTTCGTCTTCTATTTGATCTTCTTGATTCAATTGTCAGTCTATTGTTTCATCTCTGTTTGATCGAGCCATTATTTATGATCCTCGTTATAATTGTTCTTGTCCTATTATTATTTATTTATTTTGTTCCCATCTCGTTATTTTGGATCTTGATCTTATTCTAAACCCTATTAAACCCTACCCAGTTCTTATTGGATCTTGTTGCTCCCTACACATTACCCTATTATACCCATCAGCCGTTCACCCCTAAACCCTAATACCTACCCTGCACATATAAATACCCAACCCCTGTATATCTCCCTCTCCACACAAAAACCCTAGCCGCCCACTCCAAACCCCATTCACCCCGGCCTCCTTTTCCTCCACCCCCTCGGTAGCCCCCTCTTTCCCTTCTCCTTTCCCATTGCCACCCTAGCACCCAGAGCGATGCCAACACCCCTCCCCCCCGACAAAGCGACCCCCAGTGCTGCTCGACCCCGACCAGGCACCAGACCCCCCTGTGCTTCTCTGTCCCCTACCTCCTCTCGACAGCGCAGCCACCCGCAGCCCAGTCACTGACCCCGTCTCCCTGTGCTCTTCCCTCCATCGTCAGGACAGACCAGCAACAGCAGTGCACTCCCTGCACTGTTCAACCCAGTGCCAGCGAAGCCCGACCACGACAGTTCCCCTGTGCTGCTATCGCCGTCTCTCTCCCTCTTGCTCTCTTGTGTGCATGTGTTGGATCTCGTGTGTTTGTGTTCGTAGTTCGTGGTTCGTTCGCTTGTGTTCATTGCTCAGGAAACCGTTCCCGTTATTCTTGTTCTTGCTCCGTTCTCGTTGTCGGCTATAAGGCAAGTAACTTGTATTCTTTTTGTTGTGTAATACAAGTACTAAATACCGCCTGTAGTGTAGTTATGTTCTGGAGACAATTCTTGTGCAAAATTCCCATTATATCTTGTCTCTATGTGTTGATCCACCCGTAGTTGTCTCATTACACACACGACATGAAATAACTTAGAGATAATCAATTTTTGGTGTATACATGCATGTTGTTGTATGATCTTGTATGCTTGATGCGTTAGTAGTAGTATAATCTATTGTAAACTTGTTAAATACCCTATACCATGTTGCTTTGACATCTAGTGCACCATATTTCACACCTTGTTATGATTTGGATGTATTACCTATGAGCTAGTTGATTTCATGCATAAGGAATATTTCTGTTTTTGTTGTTACCCCATTTTTGTTCAGTATTTTAGACCCTATTAATGTCAGTATATGAAAATTAATTGTGAATATGAATTATAAAGAATTCTTTCTATTTTCCAGATTTTCTGACAAATCTCTGTTTTGATTTATGAGTTGCAAATTATAACTATTTTACTACAGATGTGTAGAAAAATTCCAGATTCAGTTTTATATGAATTCTATATGGTTAATTATTTTTATACTGATGTTAAAGATAATATTTTCATCCAATATTTTTCTGATTACAACTTGACTTGATTGGGATTAACCCCTAATTTTTTGGATTTAATTGATAACTTATATACACTATTCTATGCTTACAAACAACCACTATACTTGCAGAAATTTCACGTTGTTCTATAAAGAACCTTAACTTTCAACCTAGTTCTATTTGTTGTACATAAAAACTTTGTGAATATGCGTTGTATCCTACTGTATCTATTTTATCACCCTTCTGACGGATTTTGATTTTGATTTATATTTTGTAAGATATTGTTGTTTTAGTATAGTTGTGTTTATGATTCCAGATTTACAAAACTGCTATATCTTGATGCTTTCTGATTTTAATTAAGTATACTACCTATGTTGGAAAATTATGAAACTTTATTTTTTGATACTAAACATACTAGGGAATACCCCAGAATTTTTCTTGGATTTAATCAGTGAGTTTTAATGCCGTTCTTCTATTTATGAATGCAAACTTCTGATTTCTGCCTGAACATGTTTTCTGGATACAATTCTGTTTTGAGCCCTGTTTTTGTGAAATACCATATGACATATATATTTGCTGGATTCGGCCGAGAGTCTATTTTCCAGATTTTCTAACGAATCCAAATTTGCACATTTGTAGCAACGGAAATTTCAGACTTAGTGCAGTACTGTCTTACTGTTCTGAACTAGAATTTTTGTTGTTCTATCCTTTTATGTGTTGTCTATTACCTGTGCATGTTTATCATGAAATCTGAACTGGTTACTTGTTCATTCCATGTTATTCTTGCTCTGTAGCGCCAGACCCCGCCTGTGATTCTCTGTCCCCTTTCTCCTCTCGACGGTGCAGCCACCCACAGCCCAGTCGCCGACCCCGTCTTCCCATGCTCTTCCCTCCGTCGTCAGGCCAGACTAGCAACAGCAGTGCACTCCCTACGTTGTTCAACCCAATGCCAACGAAAAAAAGGCCACGACAGTTCCCCTGTGCTGTCGTCGCCGTCTCTCTCCTTCTTTGTCTCTTGTGTGCGTGTGTTGGATCTCATGTGTTTGTGTTCTTGGTTCGTGGTTCGTTCGCTTGTGTTCATTGCCCGGGATACCGTTTCCGTTATTCTTGTTCTTGCTCCGTTTTCGTCGTCGGCAATAAGGCAAGTAACTTGTAATCTTTTTGTTGTGTAATACAAGTACTAAATACCTCCTGTAGTGTAGTTGTGTTCTAGAGACAATTCTTGTGAAAAATCCCCGTTATATCTTGTTTGTATGTGTTGATCCACCCGTAGTTGTCTCATTACACACACGACATGAAATAACTTAGAGATAATCAGTAAGGAAACCGCTTGAGACTAGGCATAACTTAGACTAGGAATAAGTTGGTGACCATGCCCTTGTAATATGTCTAGGTAGACTTAATGTTAGTTAGTTTTTCCGTCACCTATAATGCATTAGTTTCTAGCGAACTAGTAATCGGGTGATGTACTCTTCTATCATTAGGGATACGCGTTCCGGTGCATATCTTGCACTGTTGATTCCTGAAATACCGTGGTAAGAACGGGATGGGATTTCCAAGCGGATAGGGGGAATTAGACCTTCGAGGCCGTCAAGTTCTATGCTGGTGGACACGAACGGGTCAAATGGGCTGCGGTCCTATGAATCTTCGGCTCCATAGGTATGCTGCGGTGTATCTTTTAGTTCGTCATGACTTTTGAGTAGGGTCCGAGCATCGGGTACTAGTGGCATACCGAGCCACCACTAAGTGACTGCAGAAACAGATGTGACCGATTAATCTGCAACCTCATCAACCATGATCTATCTATCAGGAACAGGACGAATACTAGAGTAGGATGCATGGCGAGGTTTCAAAACCATGAACTTGGAGACAACGGCTTGATTTGGAAAGTATGTAGTATGGGATGCATACATTTCCAAAGTCTCACTTGCATTTAGTTTAAGTATATCTTGACCTGTGCATTAGATTACTAAGGCATGTAATACACTGAAACCTTCACCCGGCTCCACTTTCCCTTCTTTTAGTCACTTTTTCTATTCGCTTTCAACCTTGATTGTCTAGTTTGGAGATCGCTTCTTTCTATCAGTCTCATGTAAGTAGAGTTATTAACGTGCCCACTCTTTTAGGTGCTGGATTGCCGACCCAGGGAGCCCAAGAAGCCCAAGCCAGATGGTGTGCCCAAGTGATGGTGTCAAGTGTTCATTATTTACATCCTTGTTACTTTTGTAAACTCTGATTTGTAATTTCTGAGATAATGTACAATTGTAACACTTGAACTTGTACATCATGGAATAAAATTTGTTTAAATTTTTTATGCATTTTCTTGTGTTGTGACTGTTTAAAGAAAAGATTCTGGTTTGTATCACGAATCACCAGTATGGGGATTCAGGGCACTACAGAGTTGGTATCAGAACAACCTTCAGACTATAGTCCAATATAACAGGAAAATAGACTTGGATGCCACTAGGAGAGTCAGGTTTAGCCAGTAGTAGATTGTTATAATTCATATTGTTTTTCATTTTCAACTTATGTTTTATAATTTTCTATATATGGACTAATTCCTGTATTGTTTACTCCTAACAGATGGCAGACACGCACAATGGATTGGCGAACAGGACCCGGGCTGGACCGGATCCAGCAGGTACTCCAACTACTCCACCTCCACCTCCACAGCCCACTACCGTGGAGCAAGCCATCAACAGACTGTTCAGGGACCTTGCCGCTTATCAATGGAGCCATGGGCACTTGGGGGACCACCTAGAGAATTGCGGTCATGCCCTGATGGCCACTATCAGGCAGATGGCTAGACTGAAGAGGTCGAAGAGGAGGCTCTCAAGGAAGATTATGCTGATAAGGCATCAGCTTATGGAAAGAATGGCTCAGCTCAAGCTTAGGATTCGAGAACTGCAGGCCAAGGTTGCCCAGCAGCAGACACAGTTAGAGCAGTTGGCGACTACCGAGCACTCTGCTACCGGCGATCACCATGTCAGGGACATGTGTGACCTGGCCCTATGAAGGACCCTAGGATGTCATGTTCTGATATTTTGATGTATAAATGATAATGCTTTCTACCAGCACATGATGCATGGGGTGATGTTTTATGGTGTAATGTTTTGTGTACACCGATGGTGGTAGTGTTTTGGTTTTACAAATGCAATGCTAAATGTAACCTTCTTATGTATAAATGAAGAATTAATATTTTGACTAATTGTATTATGAAATGCTTTTACACTATTATTACAAGGTAGTGATAAGAATTATCTTTCAGATGTCTGGAAGAACCCGAAACAGCCGGAGCAGGCAAACAGAAGGTGAAGATAGCGGGGCCAACGATGCTGGCCTCGACATAGGAGCAGAATTTGCTCGACTGTATCAAATGCTAGGAGCATTCATGGAGGCAAACAGAACCCAAGTGCCACCACCACCCGCACCGGGAGTCGCTCAAGGACACGCAACTACAGATCCTGTCAGAATGGTCAAATCTTTCAAAAGAATGAAGCCACCATTCTTTGAGGGACAGGCTGACCCGATCGCCGCAGATGACTGGGTACGCCAAGTAGAAACGGTGTTCTAAGTCCTGATGACACCGGAAGATAGTAAAGTTCAGTTGGCTACAATTCTAGTGGAGAAAGACATCGGGGTGTGGTGAAAATTGGTAAAGCAAAAAAAACATCACATTTTTCTTTTATATATAATCACATGACTCTTACAATTTTGTAAGGAATTTTGAAATTCAATAATCCTAAAGTAAATAGGTATGCTTAATCTTGCTTTATAAGATATTGTCTATCCCTAAAAAAAATAATTCGATGCTGTAGCACAATAAAGAACTCAAAAGATGTAATGATAAGCCTTATTGAAATTCCTTTTGTTTTGTTTTTCTTTTCAAAAATATATAAAATAAAAATGAATAAATTTGTAACCCTTCCCCTAAACTTGAATATCACATTGTACCCAATGGGAAAGGAAAAGAAAAAAAAAGAATGCAAAAAGTTCATAATTTCTCCCCTGATTCGTATGAAAATTCTACACACGCGACGTTCAGTGTTTCAGTGATATCTGGAGCTGTAGGAGTCCAAATGGACTGATTCTTTTTGTTCTGGAAAGCTAAGAAAATTTGTTACAATCTCTCCTTTGAAACACTTTTCCAGATTCTGACTCCACCCTGCTCAAAAACAGCCATCAATGTATGTGTAGAAAATAGCTCCGCCCGGTGACTTCCAAACTCATGCAATCCTATAAAATAAAATCAAAAATTTAAATTATAATGAACTAACAGAAAAATCAAATCTAATGCAGTAAAAAGAAATTTGGGTTGCCTCCCAAGAAGCGCTAAGTTTAAAGTCTTCAGCCAGACTTGATAGTTAGATAGTTATGTGACGCCAAGATCCAACAACATACGAGCCTCTTTTCCAATAATTCTCTTCATATGTGGATTAGAATTTTTCTATGCATCCGTCAAGCTTGATGGTAGCGGCTCGAATTTCAGTCGTTTCTTTCTTGAAGATGGAGTCTTTGATATCCCCACCTCTTTGAATGTCAGCTGAGAAAATGTATGAATAAATGGTGCAGCATTCAAATACATAACATATTTTGAATTCTTTTCTTTCTCAGATTCAAGAGTTGCAGAATTTGTTGGACATACTTTGATTGGTAACTTTTCAACTTTAGCCTTATGTTTCTCGCCAACAATTAAATCAGTTTCACTTACTTGAAAAGATGACTGTTCTCCGGTAGGAAACTTCATGGTTTTAAAGACATCAAAAGTTACTTGCTCATGCTGCGTTTGTTCCTCCACAATTGGTTCGTACTCTTCTTCCTTTTCAACCACATTTTGTTCGTCATTTTCTTCTTGTGGTTGCTCAACAGTCCTCCCGCTTCTTAGTGTTATTGCTTTGACATGCTCCGTAGGGTTGACCACTGTGTTACTAGGTAATGTTCCTGTCGTTCTTTCTATAAGAATATTTGAAATTTGACCAATTTGAGCCTCAAGATTGTGAATTGAAGCTGTATTATTTTGTATTGCCAAATCCGTCTTCTGCATGTATTGTTCTGTCTTTTGCATGTATTGCATGAACATCTCCTCAAGTGTCGGCTTCTTTTGTTGTTGTAAATTTTTTGAGGTGGTCTAATTGCTCCTTGATTGTTGTTCCAAGAAAAATTGAGGTGATTTCTCTAGCCGGGATTATACGTGTTCAAATAAGGATTGTCTTGATGTTGGAAATTGGACACGTAATTTGCTTGATAGGAATTTGGTTGAGCAAATGGATTTCCCACTTGGCAATCTGTACTTGAATGATTTCCTGCACAAAGATCACAAATCATATTAGTTTGAATAGAATTAACATTCATATTACCTAATTGTTTATATAAAATATCAATTTGTGCAGTTAAAGTTGTAATAGGATCAAGTTCAAAAACTCCAGCCACTTTTCTTGGCATTGTACTCTCTGAAGACCACTGATAATTATTAAATGTCATCTCTTCTAAAAGTTCATAGGCTGCTTCATGAGTTTTGCTCATAAGTGCACCTCCAGCTGCTGCGTCAACCATAAATCGATTTGTAACTCCCAAACAATTATAAAATATTTGAATTTGTAGCCATTTCGGAAGTTCATGATGAGGACAATTTCTCAATAACTCTTCGTACCTCTCCCATGCATCATACAAAGACTCGGTCTCAAATTGAGTGAATGTGGTAATATCATTCCTTAGCTTTGCTGTCTTTGCCGGTGGAAAATACTTAGCCAAATTTTTTTGTGCAAGTCTCTCCCAAGTAGTATTACTACCGGGTGGTAGAAAACTTAGCCAGGCCTTAGCCTTATCTCTTAGTGAAAAAGGAAAAAGTCTCAATTTGATTACATCATCTAATACTCCATTGTGCTTAAAAGTGTCACAAATTTTCAGAAAGTTTGCAATGTGAACATAAGGATCCTCGAGCGATAGTCCCCAAAATTGAACAGTCTGTTGAATCATTTGAAAAATCGCCAGTTTAATCTCAAAATTGTTAGTTTCAATTGCAGGCCCCTTTATGCTTGATGTTGCTCAATGAATTGAGGGCATAACATAATCTCTCAAAGCCCTGTTTTCCTCATTGTTAGCCATGATAATGTACTTGTATGTCTTGAAATATAAGTATTAAAAAATAGAAAAACTAAAAAATAATTAAAAATATTTAAAAATAATTAAAAAAGGTAAAAGTAAGTCAAAAGAAAATAAAAAGGTAAAATAATAATAAAACAAAATAAAAAAAAAAAATCCAAACTAGTAATAATCTAGCAATTTTCAATATCAATAAAAAAATAACAAGTCCCCGGCAACGGCGCTAAAAACTTGATGTGATATTTTTGCAAGTGTACAAAATTACAACTAGTAGTATAGATAAGTGAAAAGAGTATCGAACCCACAAGGACTAATTATTTTATCGAGTACTGAAATTACTAGATGAATCACTATTTGGAAAATCGAATTTCAATAAAGAAAGCAACTAATTTAAATTAATCTAAAGAACTAACTAAATAAATTAAAAGAAGCGGAATCAAAAATTTTGTGTTTATTAATTGCAAAACAAATTCTACGGCTTTTGATTTTACCTAATTAATCCCACACAATTAATAATTCCAAGTGAATAAAAATATTATTTTTCCAAGTTGTAGACCAAATTCCCCTAAGTATTCAATGTTTTCTCTCGAACAACACCAAAAATATCTCCAACTAACAGTTTGTCATATCTCTATGCAAATTTAATTAATTGAAGACTCATTAAGTTTTATGGATCTGTTTATAGTCACATCAATTGCGGTAAATCATCTCTAATTTTGCTCAATCAATGGTGCTTAATTTTATAGTTCTAAATCACAAATTAACTCTCGGTCTCACCATGATCCAATAAATCATACAAAAGTTGGCCAAACAATTGTAAACATTAAGAACAAAAATCAAACACACAACCATGGATAAATAGAAAAATAATATAGAATTAAAATTGTGTTCTCAAAATTAGGCTACATCAAAGTCCTAGAAAAAGAAAATTTAGTTCATAATGGTTTTGCAACTAACAAACATAGTATATGATTGCATAATGAAAAGGAGAAGAGAAGAAAGAACTCGTTTTATTGTTGTTATTGCTTGAAGCCGTCAAGATCCCTCTTCTTCAATCTCTTTCTCTTCAAGATTTTCTTTTAATCTCTCTCTAGCCTCCAAGATCCCTCTCTAGAGTTCACATTCGCATCTATATATAGTCCCCCAAAGAAACCTTAAAAAGAGATATTAAAATACAGCCCATCGGACACGAAACCCGCATTCAAAATATAACATCAGTGCCGACGCGGTCGACTGCAACTTTGGACGGTTGACCGTCACGGCCTTCATGTTTCCAGGGTCTAGACAGAGAGAGGGACGGTCGACTGCGCGGTCGACCGCAACTTCGGTCGAGTGATCAGTCAACTGTCTACTTGCTATTTTCTGCGCGCAATCTGTATAAAAAATGATTTTTTCGGAGCTACAGAACTCTGTTTGTAATGCATGAGTACTCGTTTCGAAGAAGACTTGACGACCGAAAACTTTCATTTAGAGCTCAAATTCAGATTAGTCCATCTTCAGGTTCAAAGTAGCCGAACAAGATCTAGGTGTTATTCTTGTTGCATTTTCGCCTTGCTTTATTCTCCAACTCCTAGCTCCATAACTTCGTATATTTGGGTCTATAATCATAACATCCATCTCATTCCTTTGAAAAAAAACAAATAAATTAAATTGAGTAGAAATAAGATGAAATTCAAATAAAGAAACACGAACTCACAATTTTTATACGTAAAATGAGTAATAAAAGCATATATAAATTACACTCATCAAACTGCATGCCAAGGTTGCCCAGCAGCAGACACAGTTAGAGCAGTTGGCAACCGCCGAGCACTCTGCTACCGGCGATCACCATGTCAGGGACATGTGTGGCCTGGCCCTGCGAAGGACCCTAGGATGTCTTCTTTTGATATTTTGATGCAAAAATGATAATGTTTTCTACCAGTACATGATGCATGTGGTGATGTTTTATGGTGTAATGTTTTGACTACACCGTTGGTGGTAGTGTTTTGGTTTTACAAATGGAATGCTAAATGTAACCTTCTTATGTATAAATGAAGAATTAATATTTTGACTACTTGTAGTATGAAATGATTTTACACTATTATTACAAGGTAGTGATAAGAATTAGCTTTCAGATATCTGGAAGAACCCGAAACAGCCAGAGTAGCCAAATAGAAGGTGAAGGCAGCGGGGCCAACGATGCTGGCCTCGACATAGGAGCAGAATTTGCTCGACTGTATCAAATGCCAGGAGCGTTCGTGGAGGCAAACAGAACCCAGGCGCCACCAGCAGCAGCATTAGGAGTTGCTCAAGGACACAAAACTACAGATCTAGTCAGAATGGTCGAATCTTTCAAAAGAATGAAGCTGCCAGTCTTCGAGGGACAGGCTGACCCGACCGCCACAGATGACTGGGTACGCCAAGTAGAAACGGTGTTCGAAGTCCTGATGAAACCGGAAGATAGTAAGGTTCAGTTGGCTACAATTCTACTAGAGAAAGACGCCAGGGTGTGGTGGAAATCGGTAAAGTGCGGCTGGGGAGAAGAACCAGTAACATGGGAGGAATTCTTGGAGGAATTCAGGAAAGACTATTTTCCCTTGGACGTGTAGGAGGAAAAGGCGATGGAATTCCACAATCTGAAGCAAGGGAACATGCCAGTTGGAGAATATGAAACCAAGTTCACACAGCTATCGCGATATGCACCCGAGATGGTTCAAAGGGGACGAAGAAAGCCAAGAGATTTGAACAAGGACTTGGACCAGGATTGAGGTCCAGAATGGTACCTCTGGGCATACGTAGGTTTGATAAACTGGTAAGGCGAGCGGCTGCAACAGAGATGGACATGAACCAAGGTCAAGCACCATAAGGGAGAACCGAGACTTGGAACCGAGGAAAAAGGCCTGCCCCGGCATCGAAGTTCAAGAAGCATGGAAGGAACCAAAAATTTCAAAGGACAGGTGACAAGATGGGAGGACGCATGCCAGGAAGCTGTTTCTTCTGTGGGGAACAGGGGAATTTCATAGATCAGTGCCTAAGGAATGAAAGGAGCACCGTTCAGACGTGCTACCATTGTGGGAAGGAAGGACGTATCATGCCGAATTGCCCCAGTATCTGATTAGCAAAGGCAAGGCAGCATCACGAACCACTAGTAAAGGAAAACAACCTGTTCGCTAAGGTCGAGTATTTGCCTTGAAGGAAGAAGACGCAGAGAACAATGAGGGCGAGATCACTGGTATGTGAATGATCATTGTAATAAGTTTTGGTTGTATTTTGAAGTTTTGTTTGAATAAGTATAAATGAAGATTGTAACTCTTTTGAAACAGGAAGTATATATATCAATGGAATTTTTGATACTGTTTTGTTCGATAGTGGATCAACTCATTCTTTTGTGTCCAAATCATTCTCAAAAATGTTAAGATACACCCAAGAAGCAATTCCAGAGTTAGCCTTAATGGTAGCTATACCATCAGGGGCAACTCTCACTACAGATCAATGCTATAAGAGCTGTGAGCTTCACATTAACGAGGAATCTCTGAATATCGATTTGTTAGAGTTGGATTTTGCCAGAACATATGTGATTATTGGCAAGGATTGGATGTCGAAGCATGAAGCAAATATCGACTGCAAAGAGAAGAAGGTAGTCATCACAACTAAAGAAACAGAGCTCGTGTTCCACGGAGGGAAGAGGCCCAAGGAAGTGACTATTGCAGCCACCAAAAAGATGAAGATGAAGAGGTGAAGAAGATACCAGTTGTAAGGGATTTTCCACTCGTATGGAAGAATTACCGAGACTACCCCCACACAGAGATGTAGAATTTAGCATTTTAATCTAACTAGGCAGTGCTCCAGTGTCGATGACGCCTTACAGGATGGCACCTGTGGAGCAGAATGAAGTCAAGAAACAAGTTGAAGAACTATTACAGAAGAGACTCATCAGACCAAGTCCGTCACCGTGGGGAGCACCGGTTTTGCTGGTTAAGAAAAAGGATGGGACTGGAAGAATGTGTATCGATTATCGGAAACTGAATAAAGTCATTGTTCCTAGAATCGATGATTTGTTCAATCAGCTTCAAGGAGGAGCCATATTTTCCAAGTTCGACCTGCGGTCCGGTTATCATCAAGTTCGAGTTAAGGAAGAAGATGTACCCAAAACAGCCTTTCGGACACGGCATGGGCACTACGAGTTTTAGTAATGCCATTCAGAGTGACCAATGCTTTGACAATCTTCATGGACATGATGAACCGAATCTTACGGCTGTTTATCGACTCATTTGTCGTGGGCTTCATCGACGATATTTTAGTGTACTCAAGGACAGACAGAACATTTGATTGCGGTATTGAGCAAGCTCCAGCAGCATCAACTGTATGCTAAATTGTCCAAGTGTGAGTTTTGGGAGCCAGAAGTTGCATTGCTTGGCCATATTCTTTCTAAGGAGGGAGTGGCTACAGACCTGCAGAAAATAGAAGTAGTCAAGAAGTGACCATAGCCGAAGACAACAAAGGAGATAAGAAGCTTTCTGGGTATGACTGGATACTATGGGAAGTTTATTTAAAATTATGCCAGGATAGCAGTGCAACTCACAGCATTAACCAGGAAAAACCAGAGTTTCGACTGGACAACAAGATGTGAAGAGAGTTTCCAAGAGTTAAAGAACAGATTGATCTCTGCACCTATTTTGGTCTTGCCTCAAGCTAGCATGGGGTATGTCATCTATAGCAATGCATCATATTTGAGATTCGGATGTGTACTGATGCAGGAAGGGAAGGTCATAGCCTATGGATCAAGACAGCTCCGACCTCATGAGAGGAATTACCCTACTCATGACTTGGAACTAGCAGCCATAATATTTGCTTTGAAGTTGTGGCGACATTACATTTACGGAGCTAAGGTAGAGATGTATACAAACCACAAGAGTTTGAAGTATATATATACCAGCAGAGGGATCTGAATCTAAGGCAGAGGCGATAGTTAGAAGTCTTGGAAGACATCAGGCCAGAAATCCGGTATCATCCAGAAAAGGCCAATGTCGTAGCTGATGCACTCAGCCGGAAGAGGAGTATTGCCACACTTACTGTAACAAGAAAGGAGATAGAAGATGAGATTAGGCAAGCAGGCATCGAGGTAATTACTCAGGACTTAAGATGCAGTCTTGGCACAATTAGTTCTACAGCCGAGTTTGAATGAGCAAGTTAAGAAAGCTCAGACAGAAGACACAGAGATCGAAGCAATAAAGAAGCAGGTGAATGAGGGAAAAATTTCGGAATTCAGCATAAGAGAAGGATCGCTCTGGTATGGCAGTAGGCTGTGTGTACCAAAGGATAAAGAAGTAAGTCAAGATATCATGAAGGAGGCTCACTCCACCTTACTTGCAGTGCACCCTAGAAGCACCAAATTGTATCAGGACGTGAAGCAGTACTATTGGTGGTCAGGGATGAAGCGGAACATAGCAGAATTTGTGTCCAGATGCCTAACGTGCCAGCAGATCAAAGTCGAAAACCATAAGCCAGGTGGATTATTGCAACCCTTGCCTATTCCAGAGTGGAATTGGGAGAACATTAGTATGGACTTCATCACCGGGTTTCCCAGAAGCTGTAGAGGAAACGACTCAGTTTGGGTCATTGTAGATTGGCTAACAAGTCCGCACATTTCCTGCCAATAAAGACGACCTAGTCACTTGAGAAGTTAGCAGAAGTTTACATTAAGAACTTAGTGAAGCTACATGGAGTACCAGTATCAATAGTTTCTGATAGGGATGCAAGGTTTACATCTCGGTTCTGGCAGAGCCTGTAATCAGCATTAGGGACTAGGGCAAATTTTAGCACAGCTTTCCACCCGCAGACTGATGGACAGACCGAAAGAGTCAACCAGATTCTTGAAGATATGCTGAAAGCATGCATTATGTATTTCGGAGAAAGCTGGGAGAAGCATCTACCCTTAGTAGAATTCGCTTACAATAACAGCTATCAGGCAAGCATTGGCATGGCTCCGTATGAAGCATTATATGGAAAGAGGTATAGGACACATGTATGCTGGTACAAAGTAGGAGAACGACAGATGTTTGGACCAAAGATCATATAACAAACCATTGAAAAGATCGAGCTTATTCAGAAAAGGTTGCAGACAGCAAAGAGCAGGCAGAAAAGCTCGCTGATAGTCGCCTAAGAGAATTAGAATTTGAGGAAGGTGACTTTGTATTTCTCAAATTCTCACCAGTAAAGGGTGTGCTCAGATTCGGCAAAAGTAGGAAATTGGCACCAAGATACATCGGGCCATACAAGATTCTGAAGAAAATTGGGAAGATGGCTTACAAATTGGAGCTACCGGCAGAGTTATCCCGAGTACATGACGTATTCCATGTCTCAATGTTGAGAAAGTACATACCAGAATGGAGCCATCAACTATCAGAGATACCTGAAGACTTGCAAGTGAACCTCTCATATAAAGAACAACCGGTCAAAATCCTCGACCATCAGGAAAAGATACTAAGGAACAAGACCATTCCGATGGTGAAAGTTCTCTGGAGAAATTAGTTCGTGGAGGAAGCCACTTGGGAACCAGAGAGCCGCATGAAAGCATCTTTTCTTGAATTATTTGAAGTATAATGTTTTCTCTTTTTCTCCTTACTAAGTATAGTTCTGAAGACAGAACTACTCCAAGGAGGGAGTAATCTAATATCCCATAATAAGATAAAATATTTTATTTTATATAAAATATTTATTTTTTAACTAAATTTATACTTAAATTGAATTGGTGCATGATTATTGAATTAAATAACCATGCATATTTGTACTCTAGGGTTAGGATTAGGGTATCCTAGGGTTAGAGCTAACCCTCATCATGATTAGAAACTTTGGATCAAATCTTGATGAGATCCAATGGGTAATTTTGTGCCATGTTAAGTTTCTTCATGAAGACTCATGAAGCTTCTAGCTTTGTGTGTTATCATTCATCATCACCCTCTACCTCCACTAACTCACCCCATCTCCATCCTAGCCCTCCAACCATCCTAGCCGGTCTCATTCACCCTAAAACCCTAGCACCATTTCCTATAAAAACCCCTCCATTCATCATCTCACTTCTTCTTAACTTCTTGTTTTACTTCAAAAAAAATATAGAGAAGGAGAAGAAGAAAAGGTGGAGTCTTTGAGTAGTAGAAGAGGAGAAGAGTAGTAGGAGATTTGAGATAACCAAGTCTTACAAGAGCAAGGAGCAAAGGAAGGAGCAAGCAAGCTACAAGGGATTCTCTTGCAAATCAAAAGTGGGTGATACTCTAAACTCTAAAAGATTAGTCTTTTCTTTTGTTTGTGAGGTTAGAATGTAAAACTAGAAAAGAAAAACTTAATTGCCATGTGTGAATATGGATATGCTAAGAAAAGAAAAAGTTGTATGGTAGAACAACTCCATTTCATGACTTTTTTTTAAGAAACATGTTCTTGGTTTGGGAATTTCTAACTCTAATGGTTTGGAATTTTGAACTCTAATTTCGGGGGCTTGTTTTTCTATGTGTCTAGAGCTCACATGAATTTTTTCATAATATTTGGGAGTCATTTAATAGCCCAAACACCAGTCCCATTTTCGGACAGCAACCATCGCAGAAACTACTGTTTTGAGAAATTCGGTCGTGACTTCCAAAAATCATAACTAAATATTGGGTGGGTATTTTTAGCTGAAATTTTTCATGGATGCTCTTGTATGTGTCTACAACCATAATCCCAAATTTTGTATTTTTCTGAAGTTGTTTGATGCCTCAAAAAATAAGTTCCAGCTGATCTGAGAAGACATAAGTGAAATTTTCTATTTAGGGACTGAAGTTCTTATATGCATAACTACTTGTGTATCTATAATATTGCAATGAAATTTTTGCAGTAGCTTGTGGTATGAGTCTATTTGATGATTCTAATGTTTTAGAATTTTTAGATGACATTTGATAAGGTTTCAAAAATAAATTGTAAGTAGAAGTAAAAACCGTGTCTGAAAAGCAGTGGAAACTTTGTGTTGTATTTGAAGAGCCATAACTCTCTGCATAGTAGGACCTTCCTGTAGACTTACCCGGTCAACAAAATACCCACCCTAGGACCGGTCTAGTTGATAGCCACCCTTATGATCCCTAACTTGTTCGTCGGAAAATGGTCCGACTAGTAATTAAGGAAGAGTTACTATTTTCCTATTCCGAGAGTAAGGACTTAGAAACTTTTAATCAAACCACATTAAACCCGCATTTTAAAAGAATCCCTAGGAATACTTTGAAGTCTGATTGTTTTAAAATGTACAATGAAATGAGAGAAGTTTTGATTGCCATTTTATGGAGTTTAACTTATAGAGTTTCTTTAACTTCCGATTGTTGGACGGGTTGCAACAATATTCCAATGATGGGAATAACTTGTCATTGGATTAACAGTGATTGGATTATTCAAAAAAAGATCATATCACTTGCCGCGTTGCCCTATCCCTATAGTGGTAATGAAATTGCAAATCGTATTTTAGAAATTTGTGATGTTTTTCATATTCATGATAAAATTGTGTATAAGTTTTGATAATGCATCTAACAACAATGCATCAATTAGTATATTAAAAACCGCATTAAACCCTCCATCCGACAATATTTTTCATGTTAGATATGCATGTCATATTTTAAATTTATGTGTTCAAGATGCATTAAAAAAAGCCAAACCGTATATAGTTAACATTAGAAATTGTGTACATTTTATTGCATTAAGTTGTATATTTCAAGAATGGAAAGCTTGGTGTAGGCTTAAAAATGTACATTTTAGAAAATTTCCAAAGGATGTTAAACACTGATGGAACTCTACTTTTGATTTGCTATATGTTGTTACTGAATATAAAACATGTATAAATAATTTTTGTATGGAAAAATATGCCAAATTTTGAAATGACTCCCCAAGCTTGGTTTTATGCCGAATCTTTGTTACAATTTTTGGAACCTTTTAAAACCGCAACTTTGTATGCCGAATCTACTTCTAGTTGCATTTTTATTTCAATAGTTACTATGGTGCAAACTTTCAAAGAAATGATCGATGATGCTTTTATTGGTCATATTGTGAAACTTGCATACACCAAATTTTTGAATCATTTTAATCGTCCTCCTATGTTGTATTGTATTGCTACTGTGATGGATCCTTGTATCAAATTAGAAGGTACGAAGTGTTTGATTGAAATATTTTTTGATTTACTTGCGGAAGATGATTCTGCAATTGATTTGAAAACATTTTTAGCTAAATTTGAAGCGACATTAAATAACTTGTATGATTTTTATGATAGAAGTTTTTCATCTAGTAGTACTACTACTCTAGTTAGTTCTTCTGCTACTTCTAGAGGTAAGGGTAAGAATAAATTAGATGATGCCACATTTAATTTACTTGCACAACTTCAATCAAAAAAACCTAGGACTAATCAACCAAATGAATTACATTGGTATAATCAACAAGATTTTGAAAGTTTTACTTCTACACTTGATATTTTACATTGGTGGAAAAACCGTGAACATACTTATAGTATTCTTAAATATATGGCTAAAGATCTACTAACTCCTTATGTCTGTACAGTTGGTTCAGAACGTGCATTTTCTACAAGTGGCAGGATTCTAATCGATTACAGGAATAGCTTGAAGCCCCAATCATTGGAGATACTCGTATGCACGGAAGATTAGATGAAGGCCGAAGATAGGACTGAAGGAAAAGGTTTCAACACGTCTACAAGTAAAAGCAACTCACCCGAAGAACAACAACAATAACAATAGCAACCAACATGAAGAATTGAAGACCAACAACAACAACAACAAATTGAAGAAGATTGTAAATGTATAAAAAAATGTATAAAATCTTTGTTTGTTATAAAAAATTAGGATAATTGAGGAAAATTGAAATTGTATCGAAGAAATTTGTTATTGTATAAAACAAATTTGTAGAAAATCTTTGTTTCTTATTATAAATTGGGAAAGTTGTATAAGTTGAAATCATATTAATAAAATATACATTTTTTTTGGCAATTTCACTCTTTGATTCTTATTATTATTATTTCATTTTTTATTATTATTAAAATTACACTGAAAAAAAAATAGACGGGCCAACTCGCGAGCCGACCCGATCCGGGTTGGACCCGAATAGGTTCGCGGGTTGGGTAGGTCGAGTTTTTGCAATTCCGACATGGCCCGGCCCGGTTGCCACTCAGACCCGACCCGAACCCGCCCTAGTTGGGTTCCAACCCGGAGGGTTCGACCCGACCCGGTCCGGTCGACCCGTTTGCCAACCTTACTGTATAGTGCGCAGATGGATGTGCAGTCGACCGCAACTCTACCTGCAACTACTTTTACTGTTTCCATCTTTGACTCACTTCGACTGCTTCGACCTCCGTGCTTCATCGTATCTTTTTCTAATCTGAACCACGAGTATGCAACACATAATCCTACAACCTCCACCTTAGATTGCATACGAGTGCTATCAACATGACGTGATTATTCATCTCCAAACTAAAAAAAAACTATAGTGGCAAATATACTTGGAACAATAGTTTCTTCTACTAGTAGAACAAATCTTCTACCCAATCTCACTGATCAGTATACCCCTCAAGGGTACACCTTAGTAGGAGTTAACACGGAGTTGCCAACCTCTACATGAATTCCACCTACATCGAGGCACTCTCCACCTCTCAACGATATTCGAACGTCGTAGTCTCGCTTCGACGATGCTAGTTGCGGCAAACTAGATGACTTGCTGGAATAACGGGAAAAGTATCAACACTTGCGCAAGTATTTCGTATTCCCCAAAGCTTGTAGAGATTTCGTTGGCTTGGCCCAACGACTCTCATACCTCTAATCACCTTACGATGACCACGAAAAATAGACAGAACTCCACCTCAAGCTTTATACCGACGACCTCGTGCTTCAAGAGTTCCCAAGAAAATCAAATTTCGTTTCAGCAGAGGAATATGCAAGCCTTTCCTTAGATTAAACATGTTGAGACCTAACATCTTCAACTCAGCTGTCCCCTCACCTATTACTTCACAAGTCTCTCCAGTTCCCGTTCTCACACAACACCCTATAGTAGACTTATAAGTAGAAAACAACTCCATCTGCAGCAAATATGAGTAGAACTCACAGAGTCAACAAACCAACTAGAATCCACTTCTAAGGAATTTGAAATAAGAAGACAAAAATCACCTGATTTAGAAGGATAAACCACATTTGCGGTAGATTTTCCATCCTTGGTACTCTTCTGATTCTGCAATTTTCATCAGTCTTTCTTGATATGCCCCGACCTCTTGTAATATCGATAACAGATCGAATGCTTTTGCAATGCACTTTGACTTCCAGTTGAAGGATGTTCCACTGCTAGACAACTTATGGGAGTAGACGATGATTCTAGAGTCTCCTTCCTAAGTTGACTTTTCTTCAATGCTTTGATTGCACCATTTACCTTAATACTTTCCTTGGCAAATTTACTATGTTGCATGGTAGTGATCAAGTGCTCGTACGAATCTAGCAGCGAATATATCAAATTGAAAGCTTTATTTTCTTCACTCACATCCGCGTTGATCGCCTTGAGTTCTGATAGCACCTTGTTGAACTTTGTGATGTGATCTTGAAGATCAGTACATTCCTTCATTGATAAATAGAATAACTTCCTCTTCCAATAAATGTGTTTTAATAACGACGAAGCATAGTAGTCAGTTATGAGTTTTTCTCACAAACTCGCAGGTTGAGTTTTTTAAAGAAACTTGCAGTTGACCTCATCCGCCAATGATAGTCGGATTAAACTTACGGATCTTTCACAAATATCATCCCAAAAATCATCCTTCATATTAAATGGCTTTTCCTTCTTCTTGACGGCTAACTGCAGACGTTCTTGAACTTGGACATCATACATGTCAACCTTCTAAAGATTGAACTTGATCTTTCCATCGAACTACTTAATCTTCAAAAGACTGTGACCTATCATCTTCACCAAAGGGACTCGACAACCTGAAGCTCTGATACCATTTTGTTGGGGAATGTCAACGAACACACTGGTGGCGCGGCAGAACTTATTAAAGCAATGAAGATGGCGAAATAGATGAGATGAATCAGTTGAACAAGCAAACAAATAGATCACCAATCCAACACAAACACAACGAGGATTTATCCCAGTTAGCTTTTGCTTAATCCAGAGAGAAATAGACACAAGCAACCGAAACAAACACAAGCAACCGAAACAACACAACCGGATGTGTCGTTTTATTATACCCGTCCCCTTCTTCCATTTGTATGCTTTCGAACAAGTTTTACAAATTTTTATACCTACACCCGGATTTTCTTCGTCGGGAACATAATCATAAAATTTGTGCACATCACTAGTTTTCCCTCTAGTTTTCCTACTACTATCCGGTTGTGTTGTTTCAGTTGCTTGTGTTTGTTGTTCTTCTTCTATGTCTATGTCTCCCACATGATTAATATAAAAATCTCAATTATATGGCATGTGGGTCATCAAATCTTATACATGGTGCCCTCAAAGGTTCAGTTATCCATCGAACCACTTTGAAAGCATCACAAAAAATGGCCACAGGATTAAGATAAGAATGAGAGACCCATTTAATAGCTTCTAGGACTCCGCTAGCTTCCTTCATGGCTGGGTCAGAGGTTAATCCTTTACTAGTAGATACTGCGGCTAGCTGGTAAGAGCATTTTTACTGAAGAATCTCCACATTGCACCGAGCTTTTCAAAGTCACCACATTAAGTTCGCAGTCTTATGGATCACCAACACGCTAGTAGCTTTTTTATGATCTAGCCACCAAATCACAACCTCGGATAGGGAGTTAATGCCTTCGAGAAGAGTTAGGACTTGTGCTTAGTGAAGGCAGCATTTTTTTGGAGAATGTCGACGAACACACCGGTGGTGCAGCGGAACTGATTAAAGTAATGAAGATGACGATGTAGATGAGACGAATCAGTTGAACAATATATAGAAGAAAAATCGAGCGAACCCTAGGTTAGTACTGATTCTCAGTCGTCCGATATATCCTGTAGAAGAAGTAACTGAATTGGTGTCGTACGAACTGATTTGAAGTTGAAGATTGAGCTAAAACGATCACCAAAATCGAGGCACAAAATAACTCAGGTCGCAGTCGGTCAACTACATCCAAGTGCGGTAGAATGTCCCCTTATCGGGAAAACCCTGTATAGTAGGGTTGGCAACCCGGCTGGGCTGACCCACGACCCGCTCGGCAAAACCCGGCCCGTTAAGATACAGTTCGGGTCTGGGTCGAACCTGCGAGTCTAAGTGGGTCGACCCGGGTCATCTAATTTGGGTTTCCAACCCATCGAACCCAGCCCGTCAACCCAGTGAACAGTGCCCAACCCGCCCACCAACCCGCGGGTTTCGAACCATTTGATCCGTAGACCCGCACGGGTCGGCCGTTCGACCCGTGGGTCCAACGGCAAAAAAAACTACCCAAGATTAAACATATTTATTTTCTTTAGGATTATTGTAATTAAAAATTCCTTACAAAATGTGAAAGTCATGTGATTAAAAATAAAATAAAAATGTGATGCTTTTTCTCGTGATTATCCACTTTGATCTAGTCCTAAACAGAATTTAATTAAATAGAGTGATAATGATTAAATAATTGAATGAATAAAGTTCTATCTACTCTAATGTTTTGAGTTTCTCAGTAACTAGGGGTATTCATCACCAATATTTACTTTTACGTCAAACGAAAACTTAAAATATGAGTATGCAAAAGCACTCTAAGCGTGTGACTTGTTGAGTAACCGGGTGAATCCATCACAAATATTTGCATTCACGTCAAAAGGCAAGTGAAAAGAGATTCTTCTCAAAAAAATTAACTCTAGTTTTCTACTCGGTTTGTAGTAGTGAGAAGGGGTGAGATAAAGTTGTTACATGATATTATTACATTAATTTCATGACAAATGTGATTGGGTGGGGAATTTTGTATGAATAATTGCACTGAAAAAAGTGAGTATTCTTAGTTTTACTTTATATGCAATTGTTTATGTATTAACTTGAATATTTGATACTTGCATAATAAGTCCTTTGGGCGTGATGAGTTGAGCCTAATTATGATTACTATCCCTTTATTCATGGTTTTACTTCTTGCTCAAGGACAAGAAAAATCTTAAGTTTGGGCGTATTTGATGAGTGAAACTTATACATGATTTTTATTACTTTTTGATATATTAAAATTGCAAGTTCTTGTGTATTTCTTTAAAATTTATATTCCTTCATCTTATTTTTATTTATTTGTTGGTTTTTGAAGGAATGAGAACGATAAGTACAAAATGAGAGCATTTTTGGTGAAATCAAGGAAGTGTGCAAGGTTAAAGATTTCAAAAGTTTAAACTGATTCTATGTGAAGATTTATGAAGATTCAAGCACTCAACTTCACGTGTTTACAAATTGGTCCTTTGAAAAACCAATAAAACATATTATGGTCAAGTAGGAGGTGGAATGAAATTGTGTAATAAGAAAAGAAAGAAAGAAAGAAAGAAACAGTACATAAATAAATGGGTTTTGATAAGTACTTGGTTGATTAGTTTAAGGTTAATCTTAAGATTTTAATCAATTAATGAAAAACCTTATCCTAATTTTAATTTAACTAACCTAATATCCTACTGTTTCCTTTATATAAAGGCAAAGAGGGTGTGATTGCAGCTTGAAGTGTGAGGAGGGAGAGAAGTGTGGCTTGGTTAGCACAAGAGAGAGAAGAGGGAAAAGGTACACCTTTCCCGAGGGGGATCAAAAGGAGAGAGAAGGAAAGATGTGTTGTTTTTTAGAGACTTAATTTGTGGCTTCAAGTGACCACAACAATCGAGTTCTTTCATCTATTTTATAAATTTTATTATTATGTAATCCAAAAACATGTTTGTTAGTTACAAAATTATTATGAACTAAATTTATTTTTCTAGAGCTTCAATGCAGCCTAGTTTTGAGAACACAATTCTAATTTCATGTTATTTGATTCGTCTATTTTTTTATGGTTGTGTGTTTAATTTTTGTTCTTAATGCTTACAATTATTTGGTCAACTATTGTTTGATTTATTGAATCATGGAGAGACGGGATATAATTTTTGATTTAGAATTATAGAATTAAACACCATTGATTGAGCGAATTTAGAGATGATTTACCGCAATTAATGTGACAATAATGAAATCCATTGAACTTAATGAGTCTTCAATTAATTAAATTTGCATAAAAATATGACGAATTGTTAATTGGGGATATTTTTGGTGTTGTTCGAGAGAAAACATTGAATAATTAAAGGATTTTAGTCTACAACTTGAAAAGGTAGAATTTCTAGTTACATAGAATTATGAATCTTGTGGGATTAATTAGGTAAAATCAAAAGTCCTAGAATTAGTTTTCGCATTAATAAACAATAAAATTTCAGATTTCGTTTTTTTTAAATAAATTATTTTAGTTCTTTTATTTAGTTTGATTTAGTTTAGTTGTTATTTTGATCATATTTTCGATTTTCCAAATAGTAATTAATCTAATAAATTTTGGTTTCAATAAAATAATTAGTCCTTGTGGGTTCGACACTCTTTTCATTTAAACTTTACTACTTGTTGCGATTTCGTATACTTGCAAATATTCCATTACTTGCCTTTAGTCATCCTCATGTAGAAAAGCTTCTTTGATATCTCATATCTAGAAGTCCAACTATACCCCCCATACAACTCCTTGAAGTGAAGTAGAATGGATTTAGCATCCATATGTTCATGTGCCTTTGCAACTCATTGCTAATGGTGGCCAGCATAACACATTGCGCCGGGACGCTATCACTTTTCCTCTTCTCATAAGCAACAATCTGCTCTCATTTCACATTTAGTTATACGTGTGCATCAGGAGTAGGAGTGTCAAGTATGTCAGATATCTTTTCCTGAGTTAGAGTAAATCTAAGGTTCCTCAACCAGTCAATCAAGTTTTGTCCGGTTAGCTTGTTGGCATCAAGTATTACACGCAGTGATAACGAAGTAGACATAATATATCTACAGTGAACAACAATATATATGGTTCAATAGTTATTCATGATTATTATGCATAAACATATAAGGTCCTTTTATTTTATCAGTTTATGCCACCCACTAAATTTATCGAGTTCCACAACCCTCTTTTGGAAATTGGGAAACTACATTGGTTGGTTTCCTAGTTAGAATACAGAAACCCATTTATCTTATTAAGGCACCAAGTGCATGACCAACCTTAATGGGTCCGTAGGGAGGCAACTTTTACCAACATCTGATGTAACTTACTTTTATTTTAGCCTCTAAGATTACTACAGCCTTACGTGTGCACAACAAACTATAAAATCATAGTTAAGTTAACTCATCATTTGACGTATACCACGAAAAAGGTACCACCTTACGTGTGCGCAACAAAGTGGTAACGTTTATGTGTTTTTACATCTGTATATTACATATACTTTATAATAAGAAAACATCATACCGGCTTTCATGACATGCCCTACGTGTGCGCAGTAATCCCATTACAATTACTAGCATACTCGATTTCTTATCACTATGGAAAGGCATGACGTACATTCATAATGTATTGGCTATTACAACTTAGTATTTAAATTGAGGGTCTTTTATCTAATACAATAATCCAATTAATGCCAGTCGATATTTTTGATCAACTATGGATTATTGGTCTATACTACCAAATAATCTCATAATCAACCTTATGTTTAATCCATTAAATCTTAAATTCTCATTCATCATATGAATTGTAGTAACAATTTATTATTTTAAATTCATCTTATGAATAAAATAATTTAACAAAATTTTGTTTTTTCAATTAATGTTAAGAATATTTGATGGATTAAATAATTAACTTAATCTCTTATTCACCACATGAATAAAATAAATTAATCGGTTTGTTTATTGATTAAACAATTAGTTTATTATATTGACATCATATGAATAAATAAATAAAATTAAACATGTATGTTATTCATATCGTCAAAACAACATATTAATCATAATAATCACTATTATTAATCTAATCTGAAATTCCTATTAATTCCTTATTCTACAAAAAGAATAACATAAACAAAATATTAAATAAAACGAAAAAGACAAATATTAAATTTTGTAAAACCGGAAAGTTTTATCCTTATTCAGAATTGGTCGGGTCTACCTGATTGGACTGGATCCAGCATTGACTGAGTCAAAACAGAGCCAAATGGTTAGAGATTCAGGTATATTTCCAGACCCAAACCCGCATCTAGATCCATTCTAGTCGGATCTGTAACACCCCAGAACTTGAACACTGGGAACCGTGCATTATTCACAAGACCGATACTCCAATTAGATAACATAAGGGAAATTTAAATTTTATTACCACATGATAAACTCATTGCAAAACCATAATTTGTGGGATCGTCAGCTTGTGAGGCCGACGGAAAATCATGACAACCTCAACTAACTCCCAAAACATAGTATAAAAAAGACCAATTGATTTTAAAATCCACTTAAATCCAATATAAATCCACTTAAATCTCTAAAAATGTCTCAAAATATAATATGTCATCTAAACGTCACTGAATATCGCTTATTAACCCATTTTTATTTTGATTAGTCTTAAATAACCAATTGATTTTAAAATATCATTCATACAGAGATTTACTGCATTTAAACTTTGCTAATCATCATGCAAATGAACATTTCTTAATCATTTTGTTCGATTCTTAATAGGAAACATAGAATACACATCCTACATAATGTATGTTCTAAAAAAAATTATTACTACATCAATATCTATTTTCAAACATATAAATTGCCATCTAAAGGTATTTTAAGTTCATTTACTTATACATCTAATAACATCAAGCAATCCATCACATTTTCAAAGCATGTAATTACAACAAATTAATAAAGTTTGAAGAGGTTATCACCCCCACAAATCGCTTCCAATTTTGATTGCTTCTAGGCTCCAATGAAAAGTTCTAGCACCGTGCTTAATAAACTTAACCTTGATCACAACATAGCATACACTATTACTATTATCTCCTATGCTAATAATCTATAACTCATGAAATGGAATAGGATTTCTAATTTACCTTCATAAAACTCAAGTCCAAATGCTTCAGCTTTCGAACTCCAAATAGATCTTTCTCTTTCTCAAACTCTCTGGTTGAAAGTACTGCTACAAATGAGTGGGAATGGGGCTATCCTGAGGACTTTTTATAGCCGGAGGAGAGGGGAGTTGGCTGGTTTGAATGAAGGAATGTGAAGGGGCTGAAGTGTGGCTGAAAATTAGGGAAAGTGGGGAGGTGAAGAGCTAAAAATTAAGGGCTACTCACAAGGGAGAAGTGGGCTGAAATTGAAGGGAAAGTGGGGAGGAGAAGGTGGTGTTTTTGCTGCAGTTTGAAACAGAGAAGGTGAGGGAGTTCGGGTCCGGTTTTGAAGTCGGGTTTGGCCAGGGTGTTACAATATCAACGAAGTTTCATGCTCTCATATTTCTAGGCACCACTATAGAAAATAAACTTTCCTATAGCTAGAGAGGTCAGATTGGGGTGTATGAACCCTTGTTTTGAAGATGACTCGAAAACCTACAAGTATTGTCAAGAACTCAATTTACAACTCCTTTGTTTTTAGGGTGAAAATGGGCCCACATTGTCTCAGACTATTCTAGTCCAGATTCAACCATGATCAACACCGGTGTGACAGGATCTGAACTCAGACCCGTACATGCAACCCACCAAAGCTCCCCATTCTGCGCATGTGCTCAGCATGATTTCCTGTGCACAACACATTTTCCCATGCCGCTGGGGAGAAGCGGGTTTGGATTAAATCCAGACCTAATCCACTCCAAACTTGAACCTGGTCTAGCCCACCCCTACCCGCTCACGTGCTTTGCATGTGTCTGTGTGCCCTGCACGTGCTGCAAGACTGGGTCCAGATTTCCCACTAAATTCCAGATCCAAATCAAAACCAACCTGACCCGACCCTACCCAACCTAACCTAATCGTCTTTTCTGTCTGCCTGCATCTGCCCTGTTTCAACATGAAGCGCCCAAGATAAAAACCAAGGCTGATGGCGGTGGGTCAGATGGTGGGGCGAGGAGGTGGACAGTGGTGGTCGGCCGACAATAGTGGGCAATAGTGGTGGTGCTCCGGCTTTCCTCTTGCAACTGTCTACCATTTCCTTTCTAAATTCCGTTTTTACGAAAACAAAACTATATCATTTTGAAAAAATAGATCTAAACCCTTTTAGATAAGCCATTAATATGACATGAACAACAATATTATCACAACAATAGCAAGCGGATCAGAACATCGATTCGATGTTCTCTCTGATACCACTGTTGGGAAGAACCTGAGATTTTATGCATCATACGCGCACAGTGAAAGAAATCGTATCATGTAATTAAAATTAAGTTATAAGATTTTTTCCCAATAAAACCAGTAACACTATGAATCAAACTGATTGGTTCCTTGTTGATTGTTCATCCACTTCCATTAAAGTCTCACTATGCCCATAATACCATACAGATGTCTTAGGAAGTCATGCTAGAACTAGCCAAGCTACACATGGTGAAACTTTAGTCATGGAACTTTTGGAGCTGGAAATGAGGAGTTGCGGGCCCAATGTAAGGGTCCTGTCACGCCCCACTTCCCAAAATACGGAAATACGAGTCCATAACGAAGGCCTAGCGAACGATTTAACATCATCCATAAGCTGTTCCAGTCTTAACTCAACAACATGAAAGGAAATAATCACAAGCATGCATAAAAGCAAAATCAGATAAACAGATACTAGAATAAACATGCACTAGCCCAACATAATAACCAACAATCAGAAAATAAACAACAATTACGGGTCAACAAAGCCCGGGATACAAAGTTCAACAAAGATAATAGTGCGAATATAAAAATAATATGGAAGAAACAATTTATTTCAAAGCAACTCCTGCCCCAAACCTAGAAGAACTGCTTACCAATGCCTTCTTGCAATTCTCCTTGTGCACTTGTGGTTGGATCAACTAGAGTGGAAAAAACGTTCGTTAGAGCAAGTACGGACAGTAAGTAGTGAAAAGGAAAGAGTAAAGAAACATGGGACATCAAGGAATATGAAGCAAGAACAAAATCCAAAAGCAATAACAGGGACTGATGAAAAGTCTAGATTTACCAATGCAATTTTCAATAACAGTAATCGATAATCAATGTCAATATCCATAGTCACGATCAAGGATGCAAGTGTCAATCTAGTCTATTAGTATTTAGCCTAACTAATGTACGTACTACTGCGTCCCATACCACAGATTCGGTGCATACAAAACAGTGTTCGTTTTAGACATCGTGGTGGGATCTACAGAGCGTATACTCGGCATCAATAACAATAATTTACAATTAACAATTAACAATAAATAAAATTCACGATCGATACTCCTCCTTCCATGACAATACAATATAATGATAAGGCCTTACCGAGTATATTTTCTGAGATTATCCACTACTAAGTCAACCGCTATTACCCCGGCTTGTTAATATTTTATTAAATCATTCATTATCATGCAATGTGTATAAGAGTGTCAAGGAGATGATAAGGATGCAACAAAATGATGCGATGCATGATAATATACATGTGATTGTGAATCTAAAAAGAGCAGACACATCAGTACTAAAACATCAATAATTCACAATTTATAATTCAGAATTTGATTCCGTCAAAAGGTATGTAAACTAGAAATCAGGGGATACAATTCATATTCAGTAAGTTTCAACTGATTCTTACTATAACTAGGTCGATTACTCTAATCTTTACAGCTTAAGGGTTCTGACAGCAGCTTACAGTCAAAACTCTATATGTGAAATCAAGGTGCAAAACCAGTATAAAAATCTACAAAAATTAGAAAATGAATCCTAAGTATGTCTACTAAGTTTCTGGAGAGTTTCTTGTCATTACTCTACTGTTACTATGGTGTTTTAACTAAAAGTTGTGGCGATGTTTCACTAAATTGTAATTCTGGAAATACAAACCAGCAGTGACTAAAACTGCAATATCTCACAACTCACAGATCGGAATCTAGATCCGTAAGATGTTCTGGAAACTAGATTCATTAGGCTATAATTTCCTTTTACATAGTTTTGGTTGATTCTTATTATAACATGGTCGAAACCTCAGTGCAAAACAAGGTAGGCAGCAAGAAATAATAAAAAGTCATCATGTACATTCATCAAAACGAACAATCTACTTATTCTTGGGTCATGAAATATGCATTAAAATTATATACAAGTTAAGATGAATTTTTACAATGTACAAAGCCAAGTTATCATGTCACGATTCAAGTTTCAATAACACAATCGATCAACATGCTTTCAATCACTATATTTTCTATATACAAGCTTCTAATCAATTTATTCATGTCGTGTGTGCATGCAAGTTTGGATTTGAGTCAACGGATGTTGGCACGAAGTCAAGGATACTTCGGGTTAGCTCGTGTAAACCCTCAATATTCCCAACGGAAGGTACACAAAGTAATATTACGATAATCGAAAGAGAACTACTTGCGGAGATCAATAATCTTGAACTAGAGAAATAAACGAGTTCAAGTGGACTTGCCGTTAGGTGACGATTAGATGCAAATGTACGAAGAATAACTGGATCAGAATCTCGGCGACACGGCAACAAAAAACGATCACGATGATCACGATCGGGCACGGATCTTGATGGGGATCAAGATCGGACGATCGGATAGCTGAGATCGAAGATCAAGATCAAGATGATGATCATGATTGCGATGATTAAAAGAGATTCAACGGTCGAGATTAAGATCTTGATGATGATGGTGGTGGTGATGATCAATGCAAATTCCACAGCCAAGATCAATGGATCAAGAAGTGATCACGATCGCGATGATCAACGATCAGACAGTCGCGGTCCAATGGCTTAAGAAGATGATGAGCACTGTGGCAAACCAAACAGAGGAGCTCGGGTGATCGGAGGTCGGCTCGGTGGTGGGACCCAGGCAACGGGGTAGGCAAGACTCAGGCGAGGCAATTGGACGGCGAGTGGCGGGGCTCGGGGTGTAATCGCAGGGCTCAGGGTGGCGGGAGGCAGTAGGTTCGAGGAGATGCAGGCCGGAGTGGGGAGAAAATGGAGCAGGGGCTCAGGTGGCTCGAGTGAGAGGTGCTCGTAGTGGCGAGGAGGGAGCATCGAGGTGCTCAAGGCTCGAGCGGCAGGCAGCAATGGTGACAAGCTCGAGGGTGAAGGTGGTTCTCGACTAGGTGACTAACATTGGGGATGCTCTGTTTTCGGGGAGAAACAGGGGAGGAGGGCTCGGGGTCGCGATGGGGTTGCTGGTGATGGGAGAGGGCGAAGGCGACGATGAGGTGAAGAGGATGACGGGGATGATGACGAGGTTTCGGGAGGATGACGATGGAGGCAATGGCGAAACATTGATGTGGTGACAACTGCGGCGGAGCTCGACGTGGAAGACAAACAGTTCCGGGTTCAGTCGAAGGCAAAGGTCGGGGATGGAGATGAGGTTGAAGACGATGGGGTGGTCGTAGCGATGGTTGAGGCAATGGCGGAGCTTCAAGTGTGGCAATGGCGGAGAACCAAGGAGGTGGGTGGACAGTCATCAACTGAGGGAGAGCGGGAGGTTAGGGGTGAGGGGTTTGAGTAGGTGCTCTCTGTTGGGTTTGGGAAACAGAGAGGAGAGATAGAAGGAGAGGTCGGGGGGGGGGGATTTTATTTAATAATAATATATTAATATAATATTGGGGTAGTTTGGGAGAGATATGGGGATTAGTAGGGATTTGAACGTGGAGGAGAGTTGATCTGGTCAGATGGGAGGTAATAGGAGAATTGGGTTATTGGGTAATGGGTTTAGGGGATCCAATAAGATGTGGGTTTGGGTTTGTAGACTTGGGCTTGGGTTGGGCACAGGTTATATATATAAATAATGCAAATGAATAAAAAATTTGGGCTTTAGATGATGGACTTCAATTTAAATAATTAAATAATATAATATAGATGAAAACTAGCAGGCTTTAATAAAAATAATAATAATAATAATACGAATAACAACACATATTAATAATAAAAATAATAATAACAATAAATAATAACAGTATTAATAATCATCATAATCATACTAATAATAATAATAATAATAATAATAACAACATAATAACAATACTGATAAGAATAATAATACAAGACGGAATATAATTTGGGTTCAACACTTTCGTGAAAATAATTCAATAATAACAATAATAATAAAAATAATGAAAACAATAATAATAATAGCAATAGTAATAACAGTAATAATAATAATAATAATAATAATAATAATAATAATAATAATAATAATAATAATAATAATAATAATAATAATAATAATAATAATACAAACAATAGCAATAATAATAATAATAATAATAATAACATTATATAGCAAAATAAGAATTTGGCTTATGAACTTTATATTAAAATAATCTGAACAAAAACATATATAGTCGATCAATTATACATAGAAAATACATCGTTATTCAAAGTAAATATAATTGTCGATTATAAAACGTGTAGTAAAAGATCCAAAACCAATTTAGCACAAAATAAGTTTATAAATAATCAAAATACCGAACATATTCAGGAAATACGTATTTACGAGAACGGGGGTTACAATCCTACCCACCTTACAACTAAATTTCGTCCTCAAAATTTGCTTAGGCGGTACATAGGACAAGGCAAAAGCAAACTTATGGGGTAACAAAATAAGGGATTCAAGGGAAAAGAAAAAATGGTGGCAACACCGGGATAAGAAAATCATAGATATGGATGGGGTGATCTAGAATGATGTTGAATAAAGGTTCAATGAATGAAGACAATAAAGGTTCAATGAATGAAGACAATGCAAATGTATGAAAAGAAAACAAGCGATGTGAAGAAGGGGAAGTAATAAGAGAATCCTGGGACCTGTGGGTTATGGGCCCACCACGCTTCTGCTGCGCCACTCTAATGGTGATGTTCCAAGCCACTTGACTTTCGTTGTAGACCATATGAAGCCAATCGACGAACCGAGCCGGAAGGAAAAGAATGGATGACACCATAATCAAAAGTATATGGGTACAAAAGATAAAATTATACCCAGTAAAGAATCAATGAATGTGAATGAATGGAAGAGATGAAACAACTGAGAAATGAAGAAACTAAAATGAGGGGATCAAAAAGGAATCAAATAAGAGGAGTATCCATATATATGTTGGTTATTACATGTTCATGTGATTGACGTGGTGCAGATATTATTGAGTTAAACTGTCTAGGGCCAAACTTGACTAACATATTAGCCAATCATGACTAACACATTAGCCAAACGTGGACTCTGATACCACTAAAATGCTGTCACGCCTCGTTTTCCAAAATACAGGAATACGAGTCCGTGATGAAGGCCCAGCGAATGATTTAACATCATCCATAAGATGTACCAGTCTTAACTCAACAACATGAAAGGAAAGTTTGAACTGATTCTGACTATAACTAGGTTGATTACTGTAATCTTTACAGCTTAAGGGTTCTGGTAGCAGCTTATAGTCAAAACTCTATATGTGAAATCAATGTGCAAAACCAATATAAAAATCTACAAAAATTAAAAAATGAATCCTAAGCACGTCTACTAAGTTTTTGGAAGTTTCATGTCATTACTCTACTGTTACTATGGTGTTTCAACTAAAAGTTGTGTCGATGTTTCATTAAATTGCAATTCTAGAAATACAGACCAGCAGTGACTAAAATTGCAATATCTCACAGCTTACAGATCGAAATCTAGATCCGTAAGATGTTCTGAAAACTAGATTCATTAGGCTACAATTTCTTTTCATATAGTTTTGGTTGAATCTTATTGTAACGGGGTCGACACCTCAGTGCAAAATAAGGCAGGCAGCAAGAAATAATAAAAAGTCATTATGTACATTCATCAAAACGAACAATCTACTTATTCTTGGATCAAGAAATACATTAACATTATATACAACAAGTTAAGATGAATTTTTAGAGTGTACAAAGACAAGTTATCATGTCACGATTCAAGTCTCAATAATACAATCGATCAACATGCATTCAATCACTACATTTTCTTTATACAAGTTTCTAATCAATTTATTCATGTTGTGTGTGCATGCAAGCTTGGGTTTGAATCAATGGATGTTGGCACGAAGTCAAGGATACTTCGGGTTAGCACGTGTAAACCCTTAATATCCCCAACAGAAGGTACATAAAGCAATATTACGATAATCGTAAGAGAACTACTTGCGGAGATCAATATTCTTGAACTAGAAAAATAAACGAGTTCAACTGGACTTGCCTTTAGGTGACGATTAGATCCGAATGTATGAAGAATAACGGGATCAGAATCCCGGCGACACGGCAACGAGCAACAATCATGATGATCACGATCGAGTACGGATCTTGATGGGGATCAAGATCAAATGATCGGACGGCTGAGATCGAAGATCAAGATCAAGATGATGATCACGATCGCGATGATCAAAAGAGATTCGACGGTCGAGATCAAGATCTTGATGATGATGATGATGATGATGGTGATGGTGATGATCAATGCAAATCCCATGGCCAAGATCAATGGATCAAGAAGTGATCACGATCGTGATGATCAACGATCGAACGGCCGCGATCCAATGGCTTAAGAAGATGATGAGCACTGTGGCGATCCAAACAGAGGAGCTCGGGTGATCAGAGCTCGGACAGGAGGCAGGAGGCAGTAGGTTCGAGGAGATGCAGGCCGGAGTGGGGAGAGGATGGAGCAGGGGCTCAGGTGGCTCGAGCGAGAGGTGCTCGTAGTGGCGTGGAGGGAGCATCGAGGTGCTCAGGGCTCGAGCGGCATGCACCAATGGCGACGAGCTCGAGCGTGATGGTGGTTCTCGACTAGGCAACTAACGACGAGAATGCTCTATTTTCGGGGAGAAACAGAGGAAGAGCCCTTGGGGTCGCGATGGGGTTGCTGGCGACGAGAGATGGCTAAGGCGGCAATGAGGTGAAGAGTATGACGGAGATGACGACGAGGTTTCGGGAGGATGACGATGGAGGCAATGGCGATGCTTCGATGGGGAGACGACTGCGGCGAAGCTCGACGTGGAAGACGAGCGGTTGCGGGTGCAGTCGAGGGCAAAGGTCGAGGATGGAGATGAGGTTGAAGATGATGGGGTGGTCGACAACGGTGGTTGAGGCGATGGCGGAGCATCAAGTGTGGCAATGGCAGAGAACAAATGAGGAGGGCGGACAATTGTCGACTGAGGGAGAGCAGGAGGTTAGGGGTGAGGGGTTTGAGTAGGTTCTCTCTGTTGGGTTTGGGAAACAGAGGGGAGAGAGAGAAAGAAAGGTCGGGGGGGGGGGGGGAGAGAAGGAGTTAAGGGGACTTTATTTAATAATAATATATTAATATAGTAATGGGGTAGTTAGGGAGAGATATGGGGATTAATGGGGATTTGAACGTGGAGGGGAGTTGATTTGGTCAAATGGGAGATAATAGGAGAATTGGGTTATTGGGTACTGGGTTTAGGGGATCCAATAAGATGTGGATTTGGTTTTGTAGACTTGGGCTTTGGTTGGGCTCAGGTTATACATATAAATAATGTAAATGAATATAAAATTCTGGCTATAGATGATGGGCATCAATTTAAATAAGTAAATAATATAATATAGATGAAAACTAATGGGCTTTAACAAAAATAATAATAATAATACTAATAACAACACATATTAATAATAAAAATAATAATAACAATAAATAATAACAGTATTAATAATCGTCATAATAATAATAATAATAATAATAATAATAATAATAATAATAATAATAATAATAATAATAATAATAATAATAACAATACTGATAATAATAATAACACAAGACGGAATATAATTTGGGTTCAACACTTTCGTGAAAGTAATTCAATAATAACAATAACAATAATAATAATAATAATAATAATAATAATAATAATAATAATAATGAAAACAATAGCAATAATAATAACAATAATAGTAATAACAACATTATACGGTAAAATAAGAATTTAGCTTATCAACTTTATATTAAAATAATCCGACAAAAAATATATATAGTCGATCAATTATACATAGAAAATACATCGTTATTCAAAGTAAATATAATTGTCGATTATAAAACGCGTAGTAAAAGATCCAAAACCAATTTAGCACAAAATAACTTTATAAATAATCAAAATACCGAACATATTCAGGAAATACGTATTTACGGGAACGAGGTTACAGGTCCGACAACAGCTCCCGCCACCAGTTGCTCCTCGCCTGTTCCCTCCACCTTGGCCACCACCATCAGCAACTTCACTCACTGTCAAGCCACCTCCGCAACCATCGCATCAGATCCCCCGCAACCAAATGAAGAAGGCTCCTCTACCCATCCATATTGCGACCTCAGGGAGGTTAACAATATAGGTCTCAGACATATTCGTCATCGCAACCATACATACAGTGCGCATCAACAAAGGTTTGGGAGTGATTACAGTCATCATCGACCGCAAGCACCTCATCCCAGGGGATGGGCCCATAGAAAAGGTGCTCCTATTAGCCATGTCGGGTGTAAGAGGAGCCCCCTCAAAGACCATCGTCTCTATGAGATAGATCAGAAGGACCTTCGTTTCAGTGATCTGAGGCAACTAAAGCCACAACAGAGGCTTTCCCACCATCATCCCTCCGATGAAAATATTTTCCCGCAACATCAGTATCACAAGCAAAACCACCACCGTCTTTCAAAAAACTAGCCTCTTCATAACCGTCATCACATACATCAACAGGATCTTCATCAAACCCTCCACATCCCTTTCAAATTCTCCTACTCTAAAACCTCCACACATCATCTCAAATCCAACCTGGTCACCCACCCTCATCACCAACCTCCCAAATTGCTAAAGTAGGTGGCTAAGATGCCACAACGATCCAAGGGGGAGCAAACCACAAAAGGGAACTTGAACATTAACAAGGGCCTAGTGGTTTCCTCTGAGGTGGGGGAGGGAGAGAATGTGGAGGATTCATGGGAACAAGTAGGCGGGAAAAAGATGAGCTACACCCCTCTTAGTCCTACTCTATTTAGAAAACAACAGAGAAATGGAAAGCGCATGTCAGCACCCTGTTTTAACTATGGGGACTGGATTCACTACCGAAAAAATTGCACAAAAGAGGTGTGATGCCTCAAATGTATGAAGTAGGGTCACTACTTTTATGTCTGCATGAACGTAACAGCTAGCAACGACGACGAAAAAAATGACTGGTTCATAGTGGAAGATCGCCGGAGAAGCCCACTCACATCTGATTGGCATCTAATCTCGAAATTATCAAACAACAAAACTGGCTTAGTCATTGGTGTTCGATGGCCAAGATCAAGACAGGAAAGCCCTCTGAAAGCAATGTTTTGGAAGCCCTCAATCAACGATGGCCGATGATGGGTCATCGTGATTGGGAGGCTAAGAAGATAGGCAATATGCTATTTCTTGTCTCTTTTCCATCTGCGGAGAAGATGGGGAAAGTTACCGAGATGGGGGATGTGGACTTTGGTCACTTCACTGCAGATTTCGATCAATGGACATCCAGCTTTCGGACAGAAATTCCTAACGGAGACTGCTTTTCGGTAAGTATTCATAACGCCCCCTCTATCTCTGGTAAAGGGAGGTTCTTCAAGAAACCACTTGAGGGTTTGGAACCATCGAGGAGATCGACAAGAAAATAGTTCGCCGTTAAGAAAATATGTTGGCTAGGGTTCAAATTCGAAGCCAGGATATCACTTTGATACCGTGTTATGCAAAAGTATTCTCTTTTAAGGATTCCTACCTTGTGAGTTGAACTATCTGGGTTATCCTTTTTCAAATACTTAGAAACAAAAACTTGTTATCCAAAATCTTGAACCCTCAGATCCGATGATCTCGCTCTGTTTTTCTCAACACTGCCTTCACTAATCTTGCTCAGCTTCCCCAGATCTCCAAACCCTTTTCTCCTCGAGGCTTCTGATCCCTTCTTCTGATCGGCCTTTGTCCGACTTCTCAGTTCTTCTAGTCGTTTCGGATCCCTGTCGGAGGTCTTGCCCTTCTGCCGCTCACCGGCGATCTCCTCTCCTCGAGCAGGGTTGATTCTTATCGCTTTATTAAGGAGTACGGACGTTCCTTTCCCCAGGCTAGCATCCTCCCCTTTCCGTTCAGTTGGTCCCTCCTGCCAGGTCTCCCCCTTTCTCGGAACCCTCAGAGCTCAGTGCCCATCTCCATAGCCCATCGCTGTAAGTATCTCGCTCCGCTTTTTCGATCCGCTATACATTTATTTTTAGCTCGGAGATCCTGCTTCATCGCTAAGGGTACTCGTTTTGCTCTGGTTCCTTCTGGGATCAAGCCGCTGCCCCCTAAGCAACATCTTTAGTCCTAGTGGTGGATCTATTTCCCCCAGTTCACTTTTATTGGATTTCTTCACCTTTCCGGCGGTGAAGATTCTTGACAGTTTTCTGGTAGTCTCATTCCCTATTGGGAACTAATTTTTCCTCTACTGGTTCTCTTAATTTTCCTTCTTGTTCTTAGTAATTCTTGTTGGCTCCATCCCAGGCTGCCTGGTTTTTGGTCGTAGAGATCCCCTCTCTCGACCATTGTCTTTCTCAGCCGATCGTTGCGACTGATTGGGTTGCAATCGACATTAGAGTTTCCCCCTGTTGCTCTTCTCTCGTGGGCCTTGGCAGATTATAGCCTGTTTTTCGGCCCATGGAACTCTCATGGGTCGAGGTCGTAAAAAAAAAATCGGTCAAGAAAAAGAATGAGCTTAAATCCCGTAACACGTTTTTGTCACATCCTCTTGGGCCGTGCTCCAACTGGCCCAATAAGCCGAGTGTCAAGAAGCTTCCTGATCATTATTATCCCCCCTTCTCCCGCCCATTTCCTTCCTCTGTCACCTCTCTGTCCTCTCCTATTCCACCTTATCCTCACCGCTCTCAGATCACTTGCTTCCGGTGTCTTCAATCTGGGCATCTGAAGCAAGATTGTTCCTTCAAGATGAAATGTCTATTTTGCCATAAATCTGGCCATGCGCATCAGCGATGTTTCTCCCTACAGAAATTGTTGGGGCTCACTCTTGGTGCTCCTATCTCGGAACCGGTTCTAGCCGCTCTAGACTTTCCCTCGCTGCAGCGCAAATTAGAGCATGACAAGGAAGCCAAGTCGAAAAAGCCGCAAAGAGCTTTGAGGTCTCCTATTCTTCCTACCCCCCCCCTCCGGTGGCGCAGCGGATTCCTAATAACCCCCCTCACCCTTCTCCACATCCCGCTGCATCACAAGCCTCATCCTCCAAACCGATAATCACTCTGGTCTTCTTTCCTTCCACAGAAACTGTCAGATAAGCTTAAGTTCTTCGATACTTACGGTGCGATTTCTTTCTGTGGAGGATCCATCCCTCATTTCACTTTAAACTCCCTACTCAGTAGTTCTTGCAACGTCAAAGATTGGGACTGGTTTCTCAGTTCTTACTCCAACGGGGATGTGGTTATCAGATGCCCATCGCCCAAAATTCTTGACGAATTGATTCACCACTCCTCGATTTCTTTGGTAACTATCTCACTATTCATTCACAAATGGGTAGAATATTCCCCAGGTGCTCGAGAAAGCGACTTCGAAACCACAAGGGTTTCCTTCCACGGCCTCCCCCCATTCTGCAATTCATTGCGACCTGTTGGAGAAATGTCCAAGTGCATCGGTGAAATTGTAAGCATTTCCTCTTCTTCGAAGCTAGCTTCGGGTACTCTCCTTGTGGAAGCGATCTTTCACTGCCCTAAACTTTCCGAGAGGATCCAGGCTTACTGCCTCAAGGACGGATCTTCCTCCTTCCATGTTTCTGTGCAATATCATGGATCGGATATCATGCGCAGATCGCTTCCTCGTTCTCAAAAGGATCCTCCTAAAGCTGATCTACCAATGCCTACTGCTTCTTCTCCATTTCATCCGGGATCCTCATCCCTGCCAAAAGTAGCATCTTCGGCTCAGAAAGGCTCTCTTAAACCTTCGGTCAGGAAGAAATTCCCTACGCCTTCCAAATCATTATCTGTCTCCGACAAAACAAAGATATCGCCCTCGAAACCTCCAATCCTGGTATGGATCAATCCAGAGATTTCCAATCTTCAAGCAAGGAAGGGAGCGGAGCCGGCCACTCCCTCAACGGCCGCCCTTCCGCCGATCCCCCCTCTTTCGTCTTTGCCGCAGACCAGTTCTGCAGTCAAGTCCTGCTCAGCTCCTCCTCCTTCCTCAGGCCCTCCTAATCAACTTCCTTCAGACTCGAGTTCTTCTTAGCCTGCGTGGGAGGTGAACCCTACATTCGCGTCGGACTGGGACAAATTTCAAAAGCTAGCTCACTTCCCCTCTCCGTCCGACGCGAGACCCAGGCTCCCTCCCCATCAAGGTTGGCAAGCAATCAGCATTTAAGGATGAAGGTTGGATCGAGCATGATAACTTGCTTGGATAAGAGGAAGCTGAGTTGCAAGCGGGACAATCCTTGAAAAAGGTACCCTCAATTGTTTTTTCCCATGTTTCAGCTTTTTGTGCTTTTAATTTCTTCCCTAGATGCCTATTTGTTTTTGAATTTCTTCGCTATTATCCTTATTTTCCGTTGAGGGTTGTCCATGCGCCCCCGGTAGGTTTTAAACTCATTCAATGGACCTCTCTTGACCTGACTTCTAAGGGAGAGGCTCATTTGAAGGCTAAGCCTTTTGCTCTGGATCTCCTTCTCTCTCCGAACACTCCCTCTCTTAAGCGAGAGACGCCCATCTTATATCCCAATTCTTGTTACTCTCTTTCAAATACGCTTTTTCCGTCTATCATCTCTGTTGACCAGTATAGGTCGCCCCCTAATCCAAAGGGGATTAACAGTTCTTCATTGAGACCAACCTCTCGTGATAATCCACCGAATCGCCTTATCAGGGCCAACGCCCGTCTCAGAGCTATAACCCCTGGACGGGGAGCCCTTGTGGTTGATCTCCAACATCATTCTCCCAAAATTAATTCTCCTCTTCAACCATTAGGATCTATCTTCATTCCCCAATAAATTCCCTTTCCAACGGTGATATGATCTTTCTCTCCCAAGAAATGGGTTTCGTTCCTGGCCCTGACTCATCGGCGGTGATCGCCTCCATTAGGCAGAAAGAACGTGTTAGAGTTCGGGAGCATAAATTTGGTCATGATTAGCATCTCTTGGAATATTAGGGGTCTTAATTGCCCCTTTAAAAAGAGGGCAGTTTTCGATTTAATATCTTCTTCTCATTGTGACATCATCTCTTTCCAAGAATCGAAAATTGAATCGCCCTGCCCGTTCACCTATCGTGCTATCGGTGGATCCATCATCTCTAAGTGGATCTCTTTAGACGCGATAGGTTCTAGAGGCGGTATCATTTTCGGTTTTAAGGAATCGGTTTTCTCTCTTGTAGTGGTTCAACGTCTCAACTTTTTTCTTATTGTCCAACTCCTCTGAACGGCCCTCAATTGCACAAAATCTGTGATTTCCGTTTACGGGCCATCCATTTACAGGCCATCCACTCCAGATAATCGCCCACTGTTCTGGGAAGAATTTCTGTCTCTTCAAAACTTCACTGAGGGGCTTTGTTTCTTCTGTGGAGATTTTAATGTGACTAGATTTGCCTCCGAAAGATCAACTTCCTCGTCTTCTGACCATCATTCCGTCAGCTTTAATGACTGCATTCGTCAACTGCAATTGGTTGACCTTCCTTTGAATGGTCGAGCTTTCACGTGGTCTAATCTTTGGCTTGTCTCCTCCTTGGCCAAACTTGACCGTTTCCTTGTGTCCCACAACTGGATCTCTCATTTCCACAACTCTTTCTCTAAGGCCCTTCCCAACCTGGCTTCCGACCACACTCCTATTGCCCTATACTCCCATTTCCCTTTTGCTCATCACCACTCATTCAGATTCGAAAAATTCTGGTTGCAAGACCAACTGTTCTTTAACCTCGTTCGAGAATGTGTTTCTGCCGTATCTGGTTCCACCGGTTTGGGCAATATCCTTCTCAAACTTCACGCCATTAAATCTGGATGCAAAATCTGGCGCCGCGAAAGGCAGAACAACACTACATTCCTTAAGAACTTCCTTTTAGTTTCTGTTGAATCCATTGATTTGCTGAAGGAACAGGGTCCTTTATCGGAATCCCTAAGTTCCGAAAGACTATCGTGCAAATGTGATTACGCTGACATTCTTCTTCAAGATCATATTAATTGGGCTCAAAGAGCCAAGAGCAGATGGCTTAAAGAAGGTGACTGCAACACCGCTTTTTTCCACCACTTCGCTTCTCACAGGCTGCGTTGTAACAGAATTTCATCGTTAGTTCATGATAGCAGTGACTTGTCCTCTGATCATGAGATTCATGGAGCCTTCCTATCTTTTTATAAAAATCTTATTGGTTCCCCCAAGTTGCCTTCTATAAGCCTCGACTGGAATCGTCTGTACGGGACTTCATCTCATGATTTATCTTCTCTAGAAGCTCCCTTCTCTATGGACGAAATCAAGTTTGCGGTTTTCGCTTTAAAAAGCGACTCCGCGCCTGGGCCAGATGGCTTCCCCGCCTTTTTCTTCCAAAAATTTTGGCCCTAGCTCAAAGATGATCTTTTCCAATTGTTTCCTGATCTTCATCACGGTTCCTTTTCCTATAACCGTATTAACTATTCCCATATTGTACTCATTCCAAAAATGGCTGGAGCGCACGCGGTGACCAACTTTCGAACGATTAGTCTTATCAACACCTCCTTCAAAATCATTATGAAAGTTCTTTCCACTAGGCTCAGTGAGGTTTTACCCACCCTTATCGACCCTGCCCAATCTGGCTTCATCAAGGACCGTTTCATCCTCGACAGTGTTGCTTCGGCCCAAGAAATCATCTTGCATTGTCACCATACCAATTCCGAGGGCATTCTCCTCAAACTTGATTTCCAAAAAGCTTACGACAATGTTAGCTAGCGATTTCTTAATTAACATCCTCATTAATCGAGGTTTCGGACCCAAGTAGATCGCCTGGATTAAATCCAGCCTACACTCTGGTACTTCTTCTATCCTTATCAATGGGTTGGAAGGTCACAAATTCAAAATTAATTGTGGCCTCCGCCAAGGGGACCCACTTTCTTCCCTTTTTGTTTTCCCTTATCGCTGATGTCTTTAGTAAACTTCTTCACAACGCTTGGGAAGCACAAGTCATTCAGGGGCTTGGTAACTCCAATCAATTTGATGGGGTTCTCAACCTACAATATGCAGATGACACAATCATCTTCGTCAAACCGCACTATCACTCTCTTCGTAATCTCAAATTACTCATTTACTGTTTTGAGCTTGCTTCGGGCATCTCGATCAATTTCCAGAAATCTTCAGTACTCTGGTTGGGTGGCTCCCCCAACCAGATATCAGAAGTATCCAATATCTTCAACGGTCCTGTAGCATTGTTCCCCATCACCTATTTGGGCATCCCCCTTCGATGGGGTAAACTACACAAATCCGAATGGACGCCCATGCTGGATAAAGTTGAATCCAGGCTCAGTGTCTGGGCTGGAAAACTCCTTTCCCGAGGAGGGCGTCTTATCCTCCTTAATTCGGTGCTCTCGTCAATTCCTCTCTTCATGATGTCCTTCTTCTACATCCCTCCTTGGGTCATTAAGAGGATTGACCAAATTAGAAGCAACTTCTTTTGGTCCGGCTCGTCCACTTTCAAACCTGGATCGCACCTTATCAATTGGCAAATAGTGTGCTCGTCCAAAACTGCCGGGGGTCTCGGAGTCCTGAACCTCAGACAGCACAATATTGCTTTGCTAGGTAAATGACTCTGGAGATTCATTAAATTCGATCATCTTCCATGGATCCAAAGCATCAAATCTCACTATTCTCCTAACCATCCTTGGTGGGACCTCTCTCAGCCAATTCATCGCAATGCTTCCCCCTTTTGGAAGGGTGTTCGGAAAGCATCCCCTGTTTTCCTTTGCGGTATTGCCCACAATTGTGGTGTTGGCTCCAGGACCAGATTCTGGACGGATCTATGGATCGGTAACACTAAGCTTGCCTCCTCCTTCCCTCTTCTCTACCAATTAGCTTTATTTCCATGGGCCACTGTGGCGGACTCTTGCACTCTCCTGGACTCTCTCAGACAATGGGTCATCCCGCTGTGAGCCAATCTCTCACCGCAATGTGGCATCCAGTTTGGCAATCTCCTCTCAACCCTCAACAATTTTGAGGGACACCCTTTCGATGACTACTCATGGCGATGGAACTCGGCAGGCATGTTTTCAGTTAAATCCTTTTATCAATTCCTTAACTTTCACGGTATTCTCTCCCTTATGGCCAAGGTCATATGGAACTCGTGCGCTCCTCTTAAAGCTAAAATCACATCCTGGCTGGCCCTTAACAACAAATTACTCACCGTTGAGATCCTTAACAACAGGAACTTAGCATTGGGGCAGAGGTGCCCTCTCTGCTTGAGTTCTTTCGAAGACGCAGATCACCTCTTTGTTGGGTGCGACTTCATTCGGCCCCTTTGGAAAATCTGCTCTCTAGCATGGGAAATCAACCCTATTCCTTCCAACCTCTCCTCGGTGTATTCTTCTCTTCCTTTGAACTATAAGTATTGCAATTCGTGGTACCTCTCGATGCACATTATTATTTGGATCACGTGGAAGGAAAGGAACAACAGACTTTTCAGAAATCGCAAGTCTACTATCACATCCCTAATTGATGATTCCTTATTCTTGTTTCAATTCTGGTCTTCGAAGTTGAAGCCTGTAGCGAGAAATTCTCTCTACGGTAGTAGATTAGTGGATTCTTTCCTTTGTCTTAGCAATCTGCATGCTTTTTAATTTTGATTGCTTCACCCGTTTTTGCCATGACACCTACTCTTTGTCACAGGGTTGATGCAATTTCTGGTGATGCTTTTGATCGGGCAACTTTTAAATTTTTGATGGGCTTTTCTCTTTCCCAGGCAGGATGTTGTTTTTGGTGCTGTTGGCTGGTTTAGTGGTTTGGTTGTTTACTATCTTACTCTTCACCTTCTTCCCCTTTTTTTGCTTCTCCTTTACAGTCGGTTTGACTGTAGTTTGGAGCATAGCGAGTAGATACTGATGTACTCCCGATGGTTTCTCCTTTAAATAGACTGCTATCTTGATTATTATTATGTGGGTATTTCTCTCTTTTACTGTTGGAGTGCTGTGGTTGTTGTTATGTTGCTGGTTTATCAACACTGTATTAACTGCGTTTTTATCATGGTGTTGAAGTACTTCCCTTTGTTTATTTTTGTTACTGTTCTTCTAGTTCAGCGTTGGGAAGATGTGTCCTAGTTTTTTTTCAGCACTGTGTGTAGTGTTGTTCATTTTCGCGGCCTCTCTGATTCCGATCAGTATTGATCGTTTCTCGTCTATCGGGGTCAGTTTGTGGCCACTCTGAGGACAGCTTGGTTGCTTTCATTGTTTGGTGTTCCTCTGTTTGTCAGAGTCGACCGATTCATTTATCATGGATGCTATCCCCCCTTCCCCATCTCTACATTCCTTCTTTGGTTACTCCACTTCTTCGGCTGTGTTTTTGGAAGATCATTTTGTACTCGACTGGTACTTATTCTACAGCGAGATTGTTACCTGTATATCGGCAGCGGCTGTGTCAATGTCTACGTCGCAACCGGCGAGATGTAGCCTTCCCCTTTTGGACTCCCACTGTCGGGTTGGCTGCTTTTGGTGCGTCAGGTGTGTTGTGGTTTGTGCGGTAGGGGCTTCTTACCTCCGCCCACAACAGCGATGGGGGCTACTGCCCCTCTGGCCACTTTTCCATCGGTGACTCCCTCTGCTGCACCAGCGCCTTTTCTTTCCGAAGCTCTCGAGGCCTTCCTGCTATCTCGAGGATAGCTCTCTGGTTGGCTACTTCTTCCACTCCCAGCATCGTGCGCGTCGACGCCTTTTGATTTCTAGCAGCAACTCCGGTGTTCATTCTTTGCTTGAGTTGTTATTGTTTAGGTCTTGTTTTGAACCTCAGGCAGTGTTTGTTTTACTTCTTGTAAAGCATTTTGTATGTACTATTCTTTATTATCAATATTATTTTTGGGTTTGGCTGGAGCCGCAGGGCTCTATCTGTTTCATAAAAAAAAAAGGATTCCTACCTTGTACAGTTTGCTCTTGACAATAAGGTGGAAGGGGAGGCAGAGATAAGCAGTACCACCAACTCAACCAAACCCACTTCCACAGAAAGATGATTGATCCTTTGAGATCGATCAAGACCATCGTGGGATGAGATGCAAAAGGTGGTAAAGCTACAGCGGAAGCCGGCAGCAGTAAACCACCCAAAAGAAACAGTCAACAATCAAGATCTTAGCTAGACAAAACCAACAAAGGATCAGAATCGACTAAAAGGGGGAAACATGAAGTACCATCGTGACCAACAACAGTCGATTCAAGAGCACTTAGATCCAACAAAAGAGATGGGCCAAGAATCAGAGGTTGCGCAAGATTCAAAAGGTAACGAGGCTTTCGATGCTATAGGGCGGGCGGGGGAGATTCACTCACCAAAGAATAAGGAAAACATAAAAGAGGGCTTGTTGGAAAGTACAAAGGAAGTCGTTGAGAAGATCGAAACAATAGAGGTCCCCCCATTACTGTGGGCGGATATTCTCTCACCAAATAAGAAAGACAGGAGTAGGGGGCAAAATTTTGAAAAGGAGGAGACCAAAACACTAGCGCTTCTGCCAAATGAGATTTTCCAAAGCTCAAAGCTTTGGAGAAGGGGAAAAGAAAAGAGTCTGTGAACAGGGCGATGAAGTGAACAGGGAGTCCGAGAAATGCATCAAAACCCTCGGGCCTTCGAAGACGACACCACGCAGCGTGCGGGAAGAATGAGAGGACCACATGCTGCCTTCCCCCTCAACAAAGAGGGAAATGCCATGTAATAGTCTTGTTGATGGGCTGGGGAAGAATAGGCCATTTGTTTTATCAATTCAGGGCGTGTTAACGCCCTTTATAGGCCAAGATGGGCCGACTAAATCCACTAGGTCAAAACCTTTGTCTCCTATCTCAGGTACAGACTTATCTATGGGGTCTACAACTATGATCGGGCCTACAGAGGGGTCCCTTATCATTATTACTAATGCAAATGTGGATTTGGGTATGCTGTGAGTAGAGGGGCTTATGGTGGGGTCCAGGAGCAGCCCTCAGAGAGAGGGGAGGTACGCTCCCTTAACAACATGTTCAACCCCAAAGAGAACGAGGAGAGTGGATTTGAGATGTTTGAGCATGGTTCTCTATTTATAACCAGACCCAAGACGGGGATGGGCAATCAATGTGAACCTACTGGTGATGAAGATGATGAAGATGATGATTCATACTGGGAAACTGACTCATAATCGGAAGAAGTGATACAGGATACAACTCAGAATGGTACTACGCCAGACATGGTTCCTTCCACCGTAAACGAGTCGGTTACATGCTTTTCGCAAACTTCCCCAGAGCGACAAATGAGGAACAAAGGCCGTCATGTCAATCAAATTTCAAAGAGGAATCATTAGGAGTCACTAGATGACTATCTGGAGATTGTTGTTATAGCCAAGACGGCTAAGATCGATAGTGGAGGATCGCGTGATATGTTAGCCTCCATTTTCAATTTTATGACCGATGCTGAAATTTTCAATTTTGTCAATACTTGTGGTTTGGCGGTTAACGATTTTGACCGAAATGGAATGCTCCTTAACAAGATTAGAGGTTAGGAGTTGGAAAGAGAGAGACTAGGCTCACTTAGTGAGGCCATCCCAGAATATATCTCCATCCCTAATGATAGTTCTTCTTTGGAGCGTTAGAGGTTGAGGGGGAAGAGGCAAATGGGAGATGGTATGAGGCCTCATCTCCAGCTCGTAGCCAGACTTTGTGGGTTTCCTAGAGACCATACTGGAAGTCGGTAATAGACATAGAAGGATGGAGGGTAGTAGGATCAAGGAGTGGAGTATTCGGGCATGCGAGGATTAGTCAGAAGACCTGTACCGAGAGTAGTGAAAGGAAAGACACGTGCAGTCTCGGGTATGAGAGGAAGAATTGCCATGGGCTGCCATTTTGAGGAGTACAACGAGGTGGAGGTTGTGATTGGTCCGACTCTAGAGTTCCAGAGGCATGTTTGAGAGACTTCATAGATTTCGATTGTACTCCTTTTAATGTTTCATATTGTTGCTTTTGCTCCCACCCTCCTATGTTAGTTGGAGATACTGTGTGTTATTTATTAACTTCTTATTAATGAAACATGGGGGATTTATTCCACCTTTTCATTCAAAAATAATAATAAATAAATAAACCAAACATAGATTGACATACACAAGGTGCTATGACAACCTCAGGTGTAAGTATTACTTGTACCTACTATCACCTAAAGAATTACCTACTGACATTTATTTAGATTTTCATTAGGTATTCCTTTCTACGAGCCAGTTCAGTGAACTAAACTGTTTAGAACCTACATTATTATATTAATGTCTCCACATAAATAATAATGAGATCAATTATCCACCGATTCGGAGCATATAACAAGTGTACTAGTCTTACCGAAATTACTGATGTCCAATCTCAGTAATCCGCGAATATGAACATTTTAGATTTATTTTATGATGTTTAGGTCTCACTGGCATGATCTCATCATGGCCCTAAACTTATTTAATTAACCCACAGACTTTATCATAATAGTAAATAAATTACCTAAGTAAAAGGTAGCAGCATATAATAAATCAAATGCCTCAAATAATTTAACTAATCACGAATAATGTTTACAAGAGAATTGCCATCACATTTCATGTGATTGACTATATGGAACATTCCTAACAATATAGACCCTAAGGCACAGTTTCACGATAAAAATTTTTAGCCTGAATCTATCCGGAACACGACCTGTCCATTGTCTCAGTGACCCAGAAGACCATACTCCGAATTTCTACCTGGAATTTTACCACAAGTGACTACAACTTGTATGTGACACAAAAAAACTGTATTCCGTCGAATGGGAGTTCTACAACTAGTTATGATTTTTTTCTGAAACATTGCGCCATGTTGTTTTCTATCAAAAAGAGATGCAAAACAATTTTCTTGACGGAATCAAAACAATAAAAGAGATGCAAAACTATTCTCAGGTTTGATAGTTAACACACTGACCTTTCACTCAAATTTGGACTCACCATAATCCGAGTTCTACAACCCCTTGTATTAAGTTTAGAAAGTAAGCTTATTCAATTCTCATAGATACAAGCCATAATAGTTTGTATGTATACATGTTTTGATAAAAATATTAAATAGGAAAGGTTGTTTTCTTTGTCGGGCTAAAGAAGACATAAAAACTCTAAGATTAAGTTGAGTGCTACCACCACACATGATGTCTGAACACACACACTATTGTGAACGAAAGAGTTAGCTCTATTCGGTTCTCCCAGAGGAGAGCAAGACCCTATCATGAAGCCAAATTGTTACGCCCCGCTTCCCAAAAGAATACGGAATATGGTACGTGACTAAGACCAGCGGATAGTTTTCACCATCCATAAGCTGTACGGATTTGCTTGACTCATCACAACGATAAATATATCAACATACTCAACCAGGCATGCAAAAAAATTATAACTCAACTGTATTTATTGCAACAATAATAAATATCCCAACAAATACGAGATCTGAAACAAAACAATAATCCTGAGACTACAAGCCCAAATACAAGTCTCAATACAGTTCATGAATATAAAATAGTTCCTCAAAATATTCAGCAAATTTTTCAATGCCCAGCTCAAAACTTTTGCTCACCATCTCCAGTAGGCAATTGATTAGCAAAACCTGCTCATATAGCAATTACAAGGAAAATAGGAAAACAGGAAATATAATGCCCATTGGATGCAAGTTCCGGGCCGCAAGCAGTACAAGTAGGAAAATGGAAGGAAAAAACTAAATTAAACAGGAAATACTAACATGGAGAAGGCAATAAAGATAACAGTCTACAAATGGTAGTAAACAACGGAATAATAGTAAGAGTATAACAGTAACAGCGAGTGGTCAACAGTAACAGTAACATGATGGATCAACAGTAACGGTAACATGATGGATCAACAGTAACGGTAACAGGATGGATCAACAGTAACGATAATAGAATGGATCAACAGTAACAGTAACAGAATGTGACAGTGAAAACAGTTGTTCTTATGTCTAATGTTCATTACTATCTAGGTATCACTTTATGCTTCCAAGATTTTACCACATGGTTGCTACATCAAACAATTTCGTTTTAAGATTTCGTAGTGGAACTTCTATAGGGCAGTATATTCAGACAAACAGTAATGGAAACAGTAATAACAGTAACGGTGTCATGGATCATGCCTTCATGCATCCAGAGATAAACAGTAGGTACCACAGTAAACAGTGGGGAAAACGAGTTTCCCTCCAAATATGCATTTCTATATTGTCCACTACTTGGTCTTTTCCCTTAAGGACCCCGGCTTGATTAGTTTTCATTATTAATAAACAGGTGTGAACGAATACAAATAGGGATAAAGACATGGTAAGAACAAAGGATAAGTCCAAGATGAATAGGAAACACAAACGGTTGATAAAAACAACTCATAATAGTCAAAATAACGAAACTTTCAGTTCTGGACAGCAAGACACTACTATACCAATCCGAGATACCAGTTGCTATAGAATAGCAAATCTAGATCTGTCAGAAAATCTAGAAAGTATACTCTTTGCCGATTCTTGCACATATATATAAGTTATACATCAGCTACAGAAACAGGGTTGGAATCAGCGTTTAATAAAGAAGTTATGTTAAGCCAGAAAATAAAAAATCTTGTTTATAAGCATGAAAACGATTTTAAAACATCATAATTAAATCTGAAAAAAATCTGGAAGACTTCCTAACATATCTATTCTCAAAATATAAAATATCATGAAATTATATTACAGATAGCATAGTCAACAAAATTGGGAAAACAGAGTAATGCGACAAAGTCTCAATTCTGAAAGTTCAGACACAGCAGTACCAAAACAGATATAATTCATAGAATATAATTCGAAATCTAGATCCGTCAGAAGGATGATAAAATAGCCAAATCAGGCTATAGTTCATATTTACAAAGTTTTCATAAAAAACGAATAGAATCAAGTTGAAAACATAGTTCTTTACTGTTCATGCAATTTGGAAATGTATTGATGTGTTTCACAAGTATGAAATGAGATATAAAAGTCATTAATTAATTTCAAAACAATTAGGGATTGATCCAGTCATGTCTAAACATATTCAGCAAAATATAGAATTCAAATTCTACTTTTAATATCAGTTTTAAAATAATATTTCATACAGAAATCACATAGTTCAAAATCTGGAATATACGATATGACTGCAGTAAAACAGTAATAAATCCTGCATCAAAAATTGGAATTCAAATCCTTCGAAAGTTCTGGAAACTAGAAAACGAATGCTACAAATCATGTTCACAAACTTATTTATTTTACTGATGTTAACAGGGTCGAAATTACTGTACAAAAATAGAACAACAGTAAACAAAAGTTCTTTTAAGAATTTTATCAAACAATTTAATTACAAACGGTCCAATATAAGATGTCATACAAAGCATGGAATATATGGGTTACCCAAATCAGCATGGCATGTGAATCAATGGTCTAAAATAAGATCATACATCATACAAAGCATCCATATACAATTACCACAACATATGATATGTCACAACAGGCATACAGTCAAGATGTCATCTAATTTAAATGGTTTCATGCAACGGGGGTCAACTATTGTAATTACTCATGATCAAAAGATGATGTCAACGGTTAAACTAACAAGATAGAATCATCATGAGAGTATAAACATTTTCATACTAGACTACTTACGGTATTTAACTTGTATGACAAAAAGAACACATACAAGCTACTTGCCTGTTATAAAGACAACAGAAACGATGCAATAGAACAACGGGAACGGATCCTAAACAGCAAACACGAACGAACGAGAGATGAGAAATCCACCCCAACCGAAACACGTGCACATACACAAAGAGACAACAGCAACCAACAGCATGATCGGTGGCAGCAACACCTGGACGGCGACGGTGAAGGGCGGCATGGCTAGGGGCTAGCGCTGGGCTGCTCAGCTATGTCGACCATAGAGGAAGACGATGGCAGCAAAGAGGACGGGCGACACAAGGGGTGTGCAGCGGGGGATCGGGGGGGGGGGGGAGGGGGGTCTGCTGGTGTCGAAAACAAGACAACGACAACGAAGGGGTCGGGAGGAGAGAGATCGGGAGTAGGGAGAGAGGTAGATGACAGCTAGGAGGGGGAGAAAGAATATTAGGGTTTGGTAATTAGGTTTAGGGTGCAATTTGGGGGTTATATAGGGTCAATATGGGTTTGGATTAACTGGGTAGTATCCAATAGGAAGAAAAGAGTCCAATAAGAAATAATTAGGCCATGAAATAGGTTTTAAACAAAAAAACAAGCTCAAGAACAAATTTGTAGATCGAACAATGAGAATAATAAGGCCGAATCAATGCAAAATGAAACACAAGAGAGAGAAGAACAACACACAATACAAAAGGAATGAAAATAAATACAAACAAAAATGCAATAAAATAATCAAGAATTTTATTTAATAAAATAAAAAATACAACAATGAGTAATAGGGGTTACACAAATTTTTTGTGTCATCAGCAAAACAGTCACCCCCAGTGGGACCTATGTTCTTTGAAGAGCTTTCCCTCTTCCTTATTTAATAATTTTACTTAAAACATATATACTTGCACTAACTACGTGGCTTGAGTAATCATTTGCTTTCTTTACATTCAATACTGAGGATGAGCTCTCAGAAGTGGAGTCTGAATGAGCAGCTGCTACAGGGGTGGAGCACTGTGAGGGCCCGAGGGGGAGGGGGGGCTGAAATTTAAAAAACCCCCTAATATATTCATATTTGCAGTTAGGCCCCCTGAAAATTTTTCGAAAACCCCCTATATATATATATATATATATATATATATATATATATATATATATATATATATATATATATATATATATATATATATATATATAGGATTGTTTCATATCCCTAATATGAGATTCTGAAATAGTGAAATACAAACAATTTCCCTAATCGCGGATCGCCATCCCCGATCGCCATCCGTTCCTCGCCGCCCCGCTGCCATCGCTCGCCCCGCCGTTCCTCACTCACCCCGCTGCACCCCGATCCAAACAATTTCCCCCAAACAAGGTTCTTTTTAGTTCTGTTGATGGTCAATTAGTCATACTCGTATCTATTCTCTCTCACAACAGATGGGTTACCATAATGTTATTCAGTACCCTTTGATTCTCGCAAATCACGAACTCTTTATTTGGCACCCAACCTGTTTGAGACAATGCTCCTGTGAACTCAAAAATGAACATGCCACTTAGGAGTATTTTTCTGAATGCCAACTGCTTGATAAAATGCCCCTTAGGGGTTTGACATACCATCTTTCTACTTATTTGAAATGTTTTTGTTGAATGTCAGTAGGAAAATGGAAATAAATTTTTTTTTCACCTTTTTGTAGTTGATGGAGTGTCTTTTTAGCTTTGAACCTAGGAACAAATATGTAAGATTTAGTTTCCCACACTAAAGAAGATTTGGTTTTCCAATGCAGATCGTGGTTATTATTCTGTGGAGACTGTCACACTTCTGGTAGCTCTAAAGGTCCGCTACAGAGATAGAATTACAATTCTTAGAGGGAATCATGAAAGCAGGCAAATAACCAGGGGCGGAGCACTGTGAGGGCCCGGGGGGTCAAGGCCCCCCCTTTGAAATTTAAAAAACCCGTTGAATATATTCATATTTGCAGTTCGCCCCCCGTGAAATTTTTTTTAAAACCCCCTATATATATATATATATATATATATATATGTATGTATATATATATATATATATATGTATGTATGTATAGGATTGTTTCATATCCACAATCTCAGATTCTGAAATAGTGAAATCCAAACAATTTCCCCCAATCGCGGATCGCCATCCCTGATCGCCATCCGTTCCTCGCTGCCCCGCTGCCGTCGCTCGCCTTGCTACACCCCGATCCAAACAATTTCCCCCAATCAATGTTCTTTTAAATGCTGTTGATGGTCAATTACTCATACTATTATTTATTCTCTCTCACAACAGATGGGTTTCCATAATGTTATTCAGTACCCTTTGATTTTTGCAAATCACGAACTCTTTATTTGGCACCCAACTTGTTTGAGACAATGCTCCTGTGAACTCAAAAATGAACATGCCGCTTAGGAATATTTTTCTGAATGCCAACTGCTTGATAAAATTCCCCTTAGGGGTTTAAGTTAGTTGACATACCATCTTTCTACTTATTTGAAATGTTTTTGTTGAATGTCAGTAGGAAAATGGAAATAAATTTTTTTTTCACCTTTTTGTAGTTGATGGAGTGTCTTTTTAGCTTTGAACCTAGGAATAAATATGTAAGCTTTAGTTTGCCACAATAAAGAAGATTTGGTTTTCCAATGCAGATCGTGGTTATTATTCTGTGGAGACTGTCACACTTCTGGTAGCTCTAAAGGTCCGCTACAGAGATAGAATTACAATTCTGAGAGGGAATCATGAAAGCAGGCAAATAACTCAAGTGTAAGTGGATATCTTCTAAAGCTCATCTTTATTTTTGGTGTATGATGTATGACTGATATTTTCAAAGAAAAGATAGAAAAGCAAGTGGTTGAGATTCAATACCAAAAAGTGTTCTCCATTTTCTGAAGTTCCAAAACAACAAACCTGTTGTCTTGCATTTTGTGTAAAACTTGTTGGTTAGATCCACTAGTTTATAACTCACATATATTGACATTGCAAATTGCAAATTGTCTTTGTAGAAACTTTGTTTGCTTAATTATTTTGTGAGAAATATACTGTTCATTACCTAATGCAACTTTTACTGCCTAAATTTTTGAAATTGGAAAAGAGGAGATTTTCGGATTTATTTACTATATCAATACGTATTATAAGTTTAGTTGTTAGCACTATTTATGTTATGTCTGTGTCATACGTTGATGAACTGTTTCTCTCCATGTTTTTATGTTTAAGTTTATAAATAAATGATTCCATGTTCTAATTGATTGTTTATGTTTATGTTTATGTTTGTGTCATACGTTGATCATATCTTTGAACTTCTATTCATTTTTTACTTCATAATTGATTGGTATGTATTCTAAATTTTCTCATGTCGTAAACCTGTGAATATATCATTAATTTTATACAATTTGCATGTAAAACAATTTATGTTACAATACACAATAAGATATGTTAGGTAAACGTTGACAACGATTTGTGATACATATCTCAATTTGACAACCATGTTTATATATGTGTATTGTTGGAACACCTATCAAAATTGAAACCTAGCAGGAACCCTAACTTATCTTCGAGGGACCGAAACGAAAACCAAAACCGAGTTCTCAAACCTCTGCTTTTTTCCTCTCAAACCTTAGCTTCAACTGAAGAATAATCATTGTACTCTAATTGTCAGTTATGCTCCAGTTAGTGGACTATTGTAGAGATGTAATTGTAGACTATCCTAAGGCTATTAGAATTGAGAGTAGTAGCTTGAATGGCGAGTTAGCACTTCTGAGGATAAAAACTTGCATTTTTTCTTATGTTTTTGAGTTTTAACCCGAAGTGTTATTAGGTACGGATGGATTCGTTCGAGAACGGTTTTTTGGACTTCTTCATATTTCCAACACCACGGCATTGACCCTAAGGGATGGTATCGATAAACTCCTTGCTTCTCATAACCTCTGCACAAAGAATATAAGAGGTCAAGGGTATGATGGAGCAAGCAACATGCGAGGTGCATTGAATGGACTACAAGCCTTGATTTCCAATGATTCTCCAAGTGCATATTATGTACATTGTATGGCTCATCGGTTTCAATTAGCATTAGTTGCATCATGTAGAGACGTGGGTCCAATTCACCACTTCTTTAATGATTTGACTTACATAATTAACATTCCTAGTGCTTCTTGCAAAACAAATGATGTGTTGAAAGCAGCTAAAGCTTTTGAACTTTAGTTCTTAATTGCAAATGGAGAAATAGAAACATGTACAGGGCTAAATCAAATTGGCTCTTTGCAGCGAGCTGGAGATACTCGTTGGGGTTCTCATTTAAAATCAATCACAAGCTTGTTGAATATATTTAGCCCGACATGTGAAGTTCTTATTAGTCTCATTGATGATGGTGACTCTGCTCAACGTGCAGATGCAGAGAAGGCTTATGAGCTTTTAACCTCTTTCCAATTTGTCTTTATATTGCACCTAATGAAAGAAATTTTTGAAATCACTGATCTTCTTTGTCAAGCTTTGCAGCGCAAGTCTCAAGATATTGTAAATGCAATACATCTTGTATCTTCTACAAAGAAACTTCTTCAAAATCTAAGGGAGACTAGTTGGGAAGCCTTACTTGATAAGACAAGATTAATTTGTGAGAAACGTCAGATGGATATACCAGATATGTCTGATCAACATAAAAGAAAATTTCCATCTCGACATCCAAAGCACATCTTAGAGTTGAACATCATTATCGGTTTGACATATTCATTGCCACAATTGATTATCAATTACAAGAATTAAATATCCGATTTAATGAAAATACAGTTGGTTTACTTGTGCTAAGTGGTACTTTGGATCCGAGAGATGCATATACATCTTTTAATGTCGAGAAAATTTGCAAGCTTGCAAGCCAGTTCTATCCTGAAGATTTTTCTGACCAAGATCAAACACATCTAAAGTATCAACTAGAACATTATATACTTGATATTCCTCTTCATAGTGAATTCAAGAATTTGTCATCTCTTTCGAGTTATGTCAAGCATTAGCGAGATATAGAAAGTCAATTATCTATCCTCTTGTTGATCGTCTAATTAAGCTTGTGCTCACATTACCGGTTTCGACAGCAACTACTGAGAGGGCATTTTCGGCAATGAGTTTTGTGAAAAATAGACTTCGCAACAAGATGGAGGATGATTATCTCTCGAACTACTTGATGATTTTTATTGAAAGAGAAATAGCAGAGGATTTGTGCATAGATACAATTATCAAAGAGTTTGCTTCTATAAAAGAACGCAGATCACAGTTCTTTTAAGCTACACTTGTTTTTATTTATTGGAATAGGACAAATATAATTTTTGGGATTTTGTAAGAAATCAAGACAATTTGACTTTTTTGTTTATTTTTGTTTAAAAGTGTGATATGTGAACTATCTTTTGAAGACTAGATCTCTATGCCAAAAAATTATATTTACTTTATAAATTGTTTTTTCTTCTTAATTTTATTTATTACTTGCCCCCCCCCCCCCCCCCCCCCCCCGACAAAATTGTCCTGGCTTCGCCCCTGAGTAGCTACCAAGCATACGGAGTCCTGCAACTTAGACTTTTTTTAAAAGTTTCTTTTTCCTTACTTTTTGGAGATTTGCTTTTCAATTTGCATTAGAGATGCATTTGTTGCATGTTCCCTTCATTATCATGTTTCGCTTTTATAAAAAAGAAAAAAAAAGTGGTGAGATATTTCCATGGTTGTATCAATAGGATGTGAAGAGTCCATGACAATCAAATGTCAAACTATCGATCCTCAAGCCTTAGGGCTTGCTTCTTCTCTCTTGATGCTAAAAGTTCCCATCAAGATGATCCCCATGAAACTTCTTCAAGCATTAAGATGGTCAATGCGTTAACCACTTTTTGAGATGATGAACAACATGATTTTGATGGATGGATTGTTGTGGAGCATTTCAAGCATAAGGGCTTTTATCCATCTTCCCATGAGAAAGGATCTTCCCATGTTTCTTCTAATTTATCGGTTCGTACCGCCCAACCGATCATTCCGATGATCTTTCTAGTCCATATTTAATCTCTAACTCATTTTTTTATTATGCAATTTTCACATTACTTCCGAAAACAATCATATGCTGAATCCGAAGGATATTTGCCTTCCCAACATCTTCCTATAACTCTAAGATCCTTCATTTCTCCACGTGCAATGCCCCAGATTCCATTTACAGAAAATCTACGGCACCTCCAAAATCTTTTACTTCAAATTGAGTACAAACACAATACAATACTCATGGAAAGTAAACTTTAATTCCATTACAATTTATTACACTATTTAATCAAGTTCCACAAATATAGTTACATCATATTTACACCATACAAAAATCGAAACTTCCACTTGGGTGCACGGTAAGGCTCAAATCCATGCCACCAGCTATCAAATGATTCTGCAAAACTGCTGTTGCCGCTAAATCTGGTGTGGGAGCAATAGACATAATTTGTAGGTTCGTAGGAACTCGAACGAGATGAATCTGACTTCTTCCTTGTCGACAAATTGACTCCTTGGTGCTGCCACGGACCTGCACAAATGTTCGAAACACCGGGATGAATTCCGGTGATGAACCCTCCGACGCTCTTGTCAATACCAGAAAAAGTAAAGGGAGAGAGCTTAAGTGGACAAAGAGTGATCACCTGTGACAGTAGGAGGTAGGGGGTATTTATAGTCGCTGTGGAGATCTATTTCAGGATCAGAATGAATCCCTACTTCCCGGTGTAGCTGTATAGGGGTGGTTAGAACCACCTCCTCAGGATAAGGACGAACCAGGATTTCCTCCTAAGCTGACGAACTAGTTCTTAACGGGTCCAGACTCATTCTCAGTTGAACAGATCTGTTCATGGGTTAGTGGGTCCAAGAGGAGAGATCCGGTTTCCAATTCGGACCCATCTGTAGGTGAAGTTGCCATCTTGCCCCTGTGACTTTAAGATTCATGCCCACTTTGAACGGTTCCAATTTAACCCCATTTTTAGCCATATCACGAGCCCCCCACTCCCAAAGACTGTGCGTTACAGCCTTTAGGGAGTAGTTTTGTTGTTTAAATGGCGTATAGGGCTTTGTTGGAGTTCTCAAAGGGTGTTCGAATCTCGTTTGAGGGGTGACGGTTCTTTCTGAGCTAGCAATGTACCCAATTTTGCGCTTAGGCCGTTCTAATTTTTGGTGATTTTTTTCCGATTTTTTAGTTATTTTTCGGATCATTTAATCAATTTTGCAAAGCGATGATTTATTTTTCGGGAGCGCCAATTAATTATTCTAACCAATAATTATTCACCCACGGGATCAAAAATATTTTCCTGAATTTATAATTATTTTTTAGAATTTTTAATTGATTTTCCTAAATTTTAATCATTTTATCGCAATTTTTAAATAAATAATTCAAATTAATAATTTTAAAAAATGATTTTAATCACCTATTTATGACGTGGCGTGATCTAGATCGTCCATCACCCCTGGGCGCGAAGATCTGAACGATCGAAAGGTGAACCAGGCCCTCGCTGACGTGGCCGAATCTGGGTCCTTGATCACTTAACGGTGAGCAATTCTAGATGGTCAGAAGACAGTGAAGAAGGTGAACTTTGCCTGTTTGAAGGTTGGTGGCAACCGACCTCGGGACGTTCTCCGAAGTACAGGGGTGCAACACGTGGCATGTGGGCCCCGGGCTATTCTCGCGTTGTAGCATCGGTGGCAAACATCTTCAGAAAGCTTGCCGAAGTCAAAGAGGGCACCACGTGGCATGTGGACCCCTGGGACCGTTGACTAGTCAATGCATTTTCTTGTGTTTCGACATCGGTGGCAATCGACTTCAGAGCTGCTATCGACGAATGAGAGAGTGCCACGTGGCTTGTGGGGACCCTAGGACCGTTGACTAGTCAACGCATTTTCTTGCGTTTCGACGTCAGTGGCAATCGACTTCGGAGCTGCTATCGATGAATTTGAGAGCACCACATGGCTTGTGGGACCTTGGGACCGTTGACCAGTCAACGTATTTTCTTGCGTTCCGACGTCGGTTGCAATCGACTTCGGAGCCTCTGTCGACGAATGAGAGAGCAACACATGGCTTGTGGACCCTGGGACCATTGACCAGTCAACGCATTTTCTTGTGTTTCCACGTCGGTGGCAATCGACTTTGGAGCTGCTATCTATGAATGAGAGAGCACCACGTGGCTTGTAGGCCCCTGGGACCGTTGACCAGTCAACGCATTTTCTTGCATTTTGATGTCGGTGGCAATCGACTTCGGAGCCTCTGTCGACGAATGAGAGAGCGCCACGTGGCATGTGGGCCCCTGGGACCGTTGACCAGTCAACGCATTTTCTTGCATTTCGACATCGGTGGCAATCGACTTCGGAGCCTCTGTCGACGAATGAGAGAGCGCCACGTGGCATGTGGGCCCTGGGACCATTGACCGGCCAATGCATTTTCTTGCGTTTCGACGTCGGTGGCTATCGGCTTCGGAGCTACTGTCGACGAACGAGAGAGCACCACGTGGCATGTGGGCCCCTTGGATCGTTGACCAGTCAACACATTTTCTTGCATTTCGACGTCGGTGGTAATCGACTTCGGAGCCGCTGTCGACGAATTAGCGAGCACCACGTGGCATGTGGACCCTTGGGATCATTGACCAGTCAATGCATTTTCTTGCGTTTCGACGTCGGTGGCTATCGGCTTCGGAGCTACTGTCGACGAACGAGAGAGCACCACGTGTCATGTGGGTCCCTGGGATCGTTGACCAGTCAACGCATTTTCTTTGTCATTTTCCACCAAATGGGCCAGGCTTTTGCATTGTTGGGGGCCTCTTAACCTTGGTAGATGTGCCACCAACCTTAGTCTCTATAAATCTCCACCCCCTTTCTCATTTGCTCACTATTCTTGTTTTTTTACTCTGGCGAGATTTTTCCTCTGCGAGAGCCTCCGACGAGTTTTCACCGTCCTCCGGTGTGTTTTCCAACCATAGTTGTCAAATCAAGGTAACTTCATACTTAGTTTATTTTCCCTTTAAAGAATGTCTATCAACCCTTTGAGGAAGGAGATCTCCTCTCTTTTTGCCCCCGAGGCTTCCTCTAGTAAGGTCCCCCCAATCGACAAGGGCAAAGCCGTGGTAGGGCAAGCTTCGGTAATCGTTGAGACGAGGATCCAAAAGGATCGGAGGATGGGAGAGTTCGGGAGAATTCCTGGGGTTCTAACTGGACTATCGAGGGTTCGAGAGCTTCCGAGGGACCAGGCAGAGCGGATAATGTACGGGATGGCTTGAAGCTTTGAGGAAAACGAGGCCAGATAGACGTCGAAAGCAGACGAGATGATCTCCATCCTTACCGAAGAGGACTTAGTAAGGGTTCGGGTATGCTTCCAAATCCCAAGGGAGTTCGACCTAATGCTCCCCGGGCCGGGGGTGAGGGCCAACTCGCCAATGCCCGTTGGCATGTGCTTCTGGCCAGTCAACGCGTTCTTGGTAGGAGTTCAGCTCCCTCTTCACCCCTTCGTCACCAAAGTGTTGAGGTGGTTCCGTGTCAGCACCATTTAGTACATGCCGAACGTATGGAGGCTGATAAACAGATTCGTCCTCCACTGTCAGGTGGCGAGTCTTGAGCCGAGGTTGAGTGTGCTCCGAATGGTGTACCGGATGCACCAGCAGCATAAGGACGTATATCAGTGGTATCTGGCTCTGAGGTTCGAGACGAAGCTGGTCAGTTGTCTAGACTCGATAAAAAATTGGAGGGATAAGTACTTCCTCATCCGAAGTCGAGGGCCATAGGGAATCCCGACAGCTTGGGCAGAGTCGGTCCTTAAGAAGGTCAAGCAGAGCCCAACTCTTAGCACCGAGGAAGAGGATATGGTTCGGACGCTGCTCGATCGGCCGAAGTTCGATCGGAAGGATTTGACCAAAGAAGCGCTCTTCCGGGGGGGGATCTTAGCTCGATAAATCCTAGTACGATTTTGCTTTTTGTGTGTTTTTGTTGAGGTCGGCGATAGCCTTTTCTTTCGCGCCGCTAGAAAAGTAGGCCATTTTTTTCTAACTCCTTTTTTTTTCTTTTTTTTGTAGAATCAATGGACTTCGATGACTTGCTGACGTAGCGTGGGGTCCTGAGCAGTAAGGCCACGGAGAAGAGGAAGAGGGTTTCCTCGAAGGCCCCCTCGGAGGCGGTACAGGCCCACCGCACCACTGCGGAGCTGCTGGGGAGATGACCTCCCCTGGCTTCGAAATCTTCGGCCGCAGCGGCAGCTTCGGCATCAACTGACACGGGGGTCTTCCTGATATCGGCAGCCTTAGGGCTAGAGGCTCCGCCCCTGACTGCCAAAGCCGAAGTGTTCCTAACCGAGGAGCACAAGAAGATCTTTGTCCCGGACTGGCGGGTCCGTAAGCTCGACGGGTTCCTAGGTGACTCGTCGGCGTGTATGCAGGCGGTTCGGCACCTTGCCACGCCGAAGGACGAAGCGGCCATGGAAGCGGGTAGCATAGGGGGCGATGCTCTCGAGGTCGCACGCTCGGCGATGTCGGTAAGCTTCGAAGTTCGAGTTCTCGTCTTCTAAGCACTTGGTTTTTTTTAACAACCCAAGTCTTACTCTTCGCAGATCACTTGCCACTTCGACCATCTGATGAAAAAGGTGGCCGAGCAAGAAAAGGAGCTGAGGCTCGAGGCGGATAAAGCTCGAGGAGAGAAGGTCCAGATCGCCAAGGAGCTCGAGCAGGAGATGTTCGAGGCCGAGTCGAAGAACTCGAGGTTGGGGCACCCAGAAGCGGTGGTCGCAAAGCTGGTGGCTGACAACGCTAGGCTTCTCAAGGCTGCCGAGGAGGCGGACAAAGACAAGGGGGATGCAGTGGCCGTGGCGAAGCTGGAGGCGGTGCAGATGGTCGAGGATCAGGCCATGGCGAAGGCAAAGGGGTTCCTCGTTGTGAACATGGCAAAGGCATACGCTCGAGCCATAGATCACATGCGGGAGAAGTTTCTCGAGGTGGACTGCACTGGGTGGTGCCTTTTCCTGGACCCTGTCCCCAGGTTCGACGACGTCTCGAAAAGGGAAGAAGAAGGCAAAAGAGAAGAAGACGAGGGCGAGGAGTTTGAGGCCGGAGGCACCGAAGCTAAAGGTGGCGCTCTGTCGGAGGCTATACCCCTAGCTATCGTGGTCCCGGAGGAGGCACCTTCAGCAAAGGATCGCTCGAAAGAGGTTGACCCCTGATTTGCATTGTATCTTGTTCTTCTTTTGCTTTTCGATTATGTAGTGCCGAACCGTAGACTGGCCATCACTTGTAATCTTCGATTTTAATGAAAAACTTTTTGAATAGGTTTTGGAGCTCAGAACTGCTTGAAAAAACTTTTTGAACAAGTGTTGGAGTTCGGAACTGCTTCAAAAAAATTTTTGAATAAGTGTTGGAGTTCAGAACTACTTGAAAAACTTTTTGAACAAGTGTTGGAGTTCGGAACTGTTTGAGTCTGCCCCACTCCTGAATCGTCTTGCGGTCGACATACTTAGATTTAGCTTTGCCATGTAGTGTCCTTAGTCTTCGATAATTTATTTGCTGTTGTGGACTTTTTCAGATTGTCAATGTGCTACCACTCACCGACGTGTCTCGGGTGGCCGAAGTGGCACGTCTCAAGGCTTGTCTAGGGGCGACGAGATTGGGGCTTGCCTGGACCCAAGAGCGGCTTAGCGAAGCGGAGTGGGAACTTCAAAAAGCTAAGTGTGAGATGAATCATCTGAGATCGACCTTACTCCGTCGAGACATAGAGAGGATCGATTAGAAGAGAGGATTAATGAGACGACCCCGGAAGGTGATAAGGTGGGCTCGTCGGCGGCTGCCAACCTCGGCTAAAGGCTTAGGCGTCTTTGTCACTCCCTGACTAAGGTGATAGCAGAGAGGGACAATCTGAAGAAGGTAACCCTCGATAAGAGCATGGAGGTTGCTCATCTTCGGTAGACAATTACCGATGCCTCTCATAGTGCAGGTTCGATGCGACTGTCGCGCCTAAAGATAACGGTGAAGGACGACTCGCTTAAAGCGCGAATTGTCAAGTTTGAGGCAGAGGTCGCTCGTCTTCGACTGCAATCTGAGGGAAGCACTATCAGAACCACTTCTTCCACTCGGGAGGAGTATAAAAGGGGGATAACGTTTCGCGAGCTCGCGCTCGTCCCCCTATACATCGTGGCCCGGGAGATGCGCAAAGTGGGGTGGCAGCTTCATCAAGCGGAGCATCTGTTGGGGCCACCGTTAGATCGGGCACGGACGATGCTTCTCAGCTCGCCGGCCTAGGGATGTCTGCTAAGGTAGAGCATCGGCGGTACAACATTCGTCGCCCCAGTGTATCTCTTAACCGAAGTATCCCTACCCCTAGGAGGCACTGAAGTAGCTTTCTATAATCTTGTAATTTTGGTTTCACAAGTTTTGTATCTCGATGTAAAGTTGAGCCGATTGTCTGTAATTAAACTTGTCTCTCAGACTTTAATAAAATAACACCTGTTTTGTGAACTTGTGTGCTTTGCTAGCGTTTGCAATTGTCAACAGTTGTGGAAGTAATCACGAACAGTGAACCACTTCGTACTCACTTACAAGTAAGTAGTTGAAGTGGAATCGAACCAAGTGTCAGGCTCCGAACTTGTCATTTAGAAAATATCAACAGCTGTAGGAGCAATTCTGAATGGTGATCCGCTTCGTACTCGCTTAGAATCCAGTAGTTGAAGCAGAGTCGAACCAAGTGTTGGACTCCAAGCTTGTCGTTTAGAAAATATCAACAGTTTTAGGAGCAATTCCGAATGATGATCCGCTTCGTACCCGCTTAGAAGCAAGTAGTTGAAGCAGAGTCAAATTGTAATGCCCCGATTTTCATTTATGAAAATTATTTATTTATTTTGCACATAGTGTGCACGTGCAATTTTTGTAGTATGAAATCTTATAATTATTTTTCATTATGGATGATGAGTATATATATATGTATATGTGTTCTTTTATTATTTTTATAAAGGCCCATTTTTCTTCAAATAAACATAAGCCTTTCTTTCTAGCCCAAATCTAATTTATTTAATTTCTTTATATAAAACTATTATTTTGGCCCATTAATTAAAGCCCATGAGTTATTTTTATTTTAATTACAACTTGTAATGTAGAACATCTTTTAAAGATTAGTTTTTTTGGAAAATATAATGTACAACTTTTTTTTAAAATGGAGGACTAATGCATGCACGTGCATTGCACGTACACGTGCAAATGCACCATGTGAGGCCGGTTTTGACATGGAGGGAAAAAGGAAAATTTGAATGGAGTCATGGGTGGTGGTTGCTTGATCATGGTTGGTTACCATAACTCCCCCTTGAATCCTAGCCTTTTATTTCTAACTCCTAGTTTGATCCTAGCCTTCCATTCACTCCAAATTTTATTATAAATACCCCCCCTAGCCTAGTTATTTTTGTACTCTTTATTTCTCCACAACCTATACTATAAAATACATTGTTAGTAGTATAGTAAGTGAGTTAAGAGATTGAGAGTTGTGAGTTGTGTTTGCACCAAGAAAGGGAAGGCCGGCATCATGGAGCTCGTGTTGGCATTTTGGAAGGTTTGGGTGCACATCGAGGAGGAGAAGGAACGCACTTTTGGCAAGGACTTTAGGAGGTGTTGCAATTTGATTTCTCTCCAAATTAAGGTGGGTTATTTTCCATGTTTCTAATTAGAAAGCATGCAAAGATTGAATTGAAATATTAATGCCTGAAAGAGATTAATAAGAGTACATTTTAATTGGAAAAATGGATTATTAGTTGATTGGAATGTCGATAAATGGCTTGTATGTGATTCCATCATCAAACTTAAGTTGTGTGTAAAATAATTTTAGCTATGGATTGCTTGAAGAAAAATTCATTGTTAGCATCAAAAACTATATGCAAATGTTAGTAGATGAAAATATTGTTTTATGTGCTTGAATGAACCTTTTGTGATAGTGTTGTAATGAATGACTTAAAATATATTTTTTGTGGGTTTGTGGAATGAATACAAATAGGGAATTGATATAGAGAATATTGATGTTAAAATTGGATAAGAAATGTCGAAAAGGAAATGTGGTAGTAGTAGCATACAATTTAAACTAATTGTATGCAAAATATGTGTTTAATTATTGGAAAAATTATTTTTAAATTACTGGAGTATAAATTATTATGGAAATAATTAATCTGGAAATTTACAGTAAGTTTAGTAAAAGCAAAACTCTTAAATGAGAGCTTTTGAAACATCGAAATGTGCTATTAGACAGAGGGTTGATTTAATTAAAATGCAAGTTGTATTGAGACAACTTGAGCCTATAGCTCAAGTGGTCAGGAGGCTTATGATCGCTACAGTGTGCGGTTGGGTTCTCACAGGTCGATGGTTCGATTCTTGTTAGCACCATATATTTTGTTGCGCATTTAAAAATTAATTAAGCTTCAGCCGAGAGCATTTAAAGCTCTTAATCCCCTTTATATCGATTGGCACAATTGGCCTAGTGGTTAGAGCGTGCGGTTTGTTTCCCTGTGGTTGTTGGTTCGAATCCTGGTCTCAGCCAGTATTAAACTTTTTGGGAAAAAAATGATTTTTGATGGTTTTTGATGTTTAAAAATTATGAAAAAAAATTATTATTATTCTAAAATTATGTGGGACTTATGAAAAATAAATTGGGATTTATTAAAATAAAATAGAGTATATTTTTTAGAACAAAGGTGTAATTGAAACTTTGGTTCTACACTTATATTTTGGTGAAAGTTGTACTTTGCAAAAGAACTTAAAATAAAGTGCTAGAAAGGAAATATAAATAAGAAAGAAAATATATGAAGTGAAGTGGTATGAATTATTCTTATTGAAGAATAGTGTGATACTTATGAGTTGTGAATATTCATTTTGACCATATAATTGGTGATATGATTTTTACTGTGGAAATAAATATTTAATGAAATGCATGCATGATAATTGAATTCCATGTATGGTTATGGACTCATGAATAATTTAGAAATCATGTGATTGGAAAAGAGAATGTTATTGAACATGAAAACTCAAACATATGAATTGCGAATTGAAATTGAAAATTAGAGTGTAGCCAAAACTCACACCGGCAAGTAAAAGTGATGAATTATGATTATTGAAATTGAAAAGACCAGTTTGGGTCATTGTGAAATGAAAGGAATAAGACCGGTAGTAGTGAGAGGGCGAACTCTAAGAGATTGATTTTGTTCATGATTTCATTAAATTTAAGGATTTAGTACATAGTGAAGAGGTGATGAAAGTGAGAGAAAAACACAAGTATGAGGGTCTCGAGTCTACGATGTGGGTGTGATCCACAGAATGCATGCTTGATGTGTCAAGATATGGCGTGGGCACTACTCCGGAAGGATCGGGATCTTGGCGACGCTTGTGGGATGTTTGGTGACTGCAGGAGGATCGTGTGCCATGAAGGAGACTTAATTGCCACAGAATGCATGCTTGATGCGTCAAGACATGGCATGGGATTCCCTTCCAGGTTTTCTGTACACGAGCTTGTACTCATAGATCATCTAGGATACTTACCGTAGTTACAGTAGTAGACTAAATCATGACGAGGGATTGAACCCTACAAGATGAAGAACGATTAAGAGGCTTGCCCTCGGACCTATGTAGTATGGGATGCATAGAATCCGAACAAGTGTGCATTAGTGTCATGTAATATAAATAATTGCATTAAGGACTAAGTGTACAATCACAACACGACATCAATAGGGTATTCCCTTTAGTTTGATATGTGACTAGTTTGTGTTTGTTAAATATGAAAAATTAGTTATACTATTTCCGGTATAGACAGGATGGCCGTGTATAATGTTCATCGGTTGAATAAACTGACGTACCCACAGTTTTGTATACAGGGTAAATGACATGAGAAAGATTAAAGAAGAACAGATGCTTAGAGATTATTCAAATGTTGATGTACATTTATTTAAATGTTGCAAATTTGCTTCTGCTGTAAAATGTAAAGTGTAAAATTTTTATGTAACTCTGATGTAAAGTTAAAAGTTTTTAATTGCTTGAAAAAATGTACGAAAGAAATGTAAAGATCCTGTGGAATCTCGAATTTAGTGTATTTTTGGAATTCGGGGCGTTACACAAACCAAGTGTTGGACTCCGAATGTCATTTAGAAAATATCAATAGCTGTAGGAGCAATTCCGAATGGTGATCTGCTTCGTACTCGCTTAGAAGCAAGTAGTTAAAGCGGAGTCGAACCAAGTGTTGTACTCCAAGCGTGTCGTTTTAATGCGAATTTTTTTTAGACAGAGTTAGACTACCAAAAAATAAAGAACTTGCAAAGTAGAGTTACACTACTCAAAAATAGAGAACTTGCAGGGAAAGATTGCTTTTTATTGAAAACAATTAGGCGGCCACTTCTAAGTTGCGAGCCGCCTTTACACTTTGATAAAAAGCAAATACAAGTAAGGACTTTAGACATGTCTTATGGAGCGCTCATGGAGAAGTGGCTTGGAGCGGTGTTTAGACATCCTCCTGGTACTTCATCAAGTGCTCCGCATTCCATATCCTCGGTATTTTCCTGCCCCCCAGGTCTTTGAGTTGATACGCGCATGGGCGAATAACTCTGGAGACCCTATACGGCCCTTCCCAATTGGGTACCAACTTGCCTTTTTTGCTTGGATTGGAGATCGACAACTTTCGGAGCACTAAGTCTTCCTCTTTAAGGTTGGCTGGCCGTACCCTCTTGTTGTAAGACTGAGTTATCCTATGGTGGTAGGTCTCCTGTTGAATTGCGGCTCTCTCGCGGACCTCGTTTATGAGGTCTAGGCAGTTGCGAAGCTGGTTCGCATTCTGTGCTTCACTGTGGGCTATCAGTCGGGGTGAAGGCAGGCCCACCTCTAAGGGGATGAAAGCTTCGGATCCATATGTGAGGTTGAAGGGGGACTCCCCCGTTGGAGCTCTTTTGGTGGTGTAATAGTTCCAAAGCACGTTTGGGAGTTGTTCGACCCACAGACCCTTAGTGGTTTTGTCGAGCCTCTTCTTAAGGCCAGAGAGGATTTGCCGATTTGCGTTCTCCGCTTAGCTATTGGACTGAGGATGAGCTATCGAGGAGAATCGCTACTGAATGCCGAGGTCAGCGTAAAAGTTGCGAAAGGTCGCTCCCACAAATTGAGTCCCGTTGTCGGTTACGAGGATGCGGGGTACCCCGAACCGGCAAACGATATTCTTCCAAAAGAACTTCTGGACCTTGTGCTCAGTGATTGTCGGAAGAGGTTCAGCCTCGATCCATTTTGAGAAGTAGTCTTCTTAAAATCAGGTAAAGGAGTTCGGTTATGAGGATGCAGGTAACGGAGGTTCAGCCTCGAAAGAGGTTCAGCCGCAATAACCAAGGCCAGAGTCATCTTCTCTAGCTTCGGGTAACGGAGTTCAGCGTCCCGGAGGAGCTTACTCGCATAATATATGGGCCTCTGCGTTCTATCCTCTTCTCTTACAAGGACCGCACTGAGGGTTTGCTCCAGCGAGATATAGGTAGAGGACCTCTCCAGGCGTTGGTTTGCTCAAGAGCGGGGGGTTAGCGAAGTATACCTTGAGCTGGTCGAAGGACTTTTGTTGTTGTTCCCCCCATTCGAAGCCTTTAGCCCCCCTAAGAGCCTTGAAGAAGGGGAGGCACTTTTCCCCAGACTTGGAGGGGAACCGCTCGATCGCCGCGAGGCGCCCCGTGAGCCTCTGCACATCCTTGATGCTGGAAGGAGGAGTCATTTTGAGAATGGCCTGGATCTTCTCAGGATTGGCCTCTTTGCCCCTCTGGCTGACCATGAATCCCAAGAACTTGTCGGATGAGACTCTGAACGCACACTTGTTTGGATTCAGCCTCATATTGTGCCTCCTGAGCACCTCGAAGGCTTCTTGGAGGTCGAGGACATGTTCCTGCCCTCAGGTTCGGTTATGAGTATTCTTCATCTAGAGTTATAAATGGTTAAGAGATAATGTTTTGAATTTTCATCTTGTATGTTAAATTAGTAAACTTAACATGCATGTTAGTTCATGTTAGTAAGTTTAGACACGAAATTCTAGTTCATGTTAACTAGAGTTGTCGTAAATTGTTAGTAGTTTGAATCATGCAATTGATTATGAGTAATAAGTGTTCCTTGTGCTCATAAGTCATGTAATAACATGTTTATGTTGGAAAATAGTTCGTGCTAATTATTAGCATTTATATGTTTCATACGGGAGCTCATTCGGCTCGTATGTAGTAATTATCTTGGATAGATAGGCGATGACTGGATCCGAGGAGATCTTGTGAAGTCTAGGTTGAGACTTAGTAGATTGTGTCAACATTTGTTGCACTCTCTTGAAGAGGGACACGTGCGGTGCTTTTTCATGACAAGTTGGAAGAATGGGTTGCGTGTCTCACTTGTTTGATCCATTTGGTGCCTTCTCATGATGAGTTGAGAGTACGACTCTAGGTTGAGAGTATCTTGTAGCTCGTATGGCCCCATTTGATCGGTTAGGGTTAGTGACATCGTTGGGATAGTAACTGTTACTTAACCATTTTTATCTATGAATTGTCGAAAGGTGAGAGTTGGTGCTAGAGGTGATACCTTATAATCTGTCTTCTCCTATAGGCCGACACTAGGTGGTGTTATTGGGATGTATCCCTCTGTCAAAGAGATACGGGCGGTGGTTTTTCATATGATATGGCTAAAAATAGGATTAAATTGGGATCGTTCAAATCGGACACGAATCTTAAAGCTCTCGGGGGAAAACGGTAATTTCACCTACAAACGGTTTCGAATTGGGAAGTGGGTCTTTCTTCAAAGCCCAATAGCCCGAAAACGGATCTGTCTTACTGGGTATAGGTAGCAACCCGTTACAAACCAACCCAGGTAAATAAAAAGTAATTCAAATTCACGGTTATCCCTAAGCAACAGATTTGAACAGTCCCTCTTATCACGAAACAAGTCAAATTCTCTTCTTATCCATACACATTCGGAAGTAGAGATTTATCCATATCTCGAAATTGGTTCCTAAGGTGACTATAAATACCCCCCTCCCCCCACCGTAACAAGGTAATCAATCTTTTTTTACCTAAATCCCTTTTCATAATATTTCTGATTACTGACAAAAGCGCCAGAGGTTTCGTTGCTGGGGTCCATCCGGTGTATCGAACTTTGTGCAGGTTCACAACAGCAGTGAAAAACCAATCAACACGCTGGTGAAAGTAAACAGGCCTGCTTACTTTTTTCCTTCAAGAATCCACAGATTCATTTGTTTGCTCCCAAACCAAAAATCAGCAGCAACAGATTGGCATTGTCTGTGGAAAATAGAAAAAGCTATCCAGCCCTATTTCATCAGCGAAAGTAGTCTCAAGCTATGCCTCCAAAGAAGGGGAAGACGACGGCCTTTAACCGTAGAGCCACTCTCGCTCCTTCTCCTCCACTCCAGGAGGTCCCCCCTTAACCCGCTCAACAAGTCCAGCAGCCTGGACAGTCTCTCCCTCAACCCGTCCAGCAACCGCAGCCCGAAGGGCCCCTTCCTCAGCAACCTCAGCCCCAGCAGGCCCCTCAAGGGCCACAAGGGGCTGCCGCGGGACCCTCCCTCCGAAGTCGACAAGGGCAACCTCCTCATCATGACCATGTATCGATACATAACCCCTCATCCGACTCCTTGGCCTCACACAGTCCCCCAACGCTGAAGGATCTCTAGCACATTATTGTCAACAGGCAGCATGGAATAGATCTTCGGACCCACTTGGTTTAGAGGCAGACCCATGAAGGGATACCCCGCCGAGAACATCAAACGGGTCCAGCGATCCGGTCCCCTAGAGCCCGATCCCCCCGTAGGCCAAATCGTAGAAGGTCCAACTCTCCCAGGAGGCGAAGGGAGTCACCCTAACATCGTCAAAGGAGAAGCCGCTCTCCAATCGGTCGACCCGCCCCACGGGACCACCGGGAGCGAGGCACTTGTTACGAGGGCAGAGTTCCAGTAATTTCAAGAAGCAGTCCTGAGGGACCCTCAATGTTGTTCCAAACCACGATCAGCTGGCGCCCAGTCCTCAACCTGCCCCAAAGCTATAGGCGCCACACTCCCAGTCCTCAAACTACCCTAAGCTATAGGCACCACACTCCCAGTCCTCAACCTGCCTTAAGCTATCACCGTCGCTTTCCCAGTCCCCTTTCGCGTGAGTATGAGTCCCGGGGCTCAACAAGATATGACCGAATGGAGGATTTGGTCTACCGCCATCTCCACAAGATGGAGAGGCACCTCGGCCAACTGGAAGAGAAGATGAACAATGGGCGAGGAATTTTCGCCCCAGCAGGCCTCCGTTCTCCCGAACCATAATGGAAGCACCAGTCCCAGAGAACTTCAAGCCCCTTATTTTTAATCATACAACGAGAAGTCCAACTCCGCTGACCACATCGAGAGTTGTACAACTCTCATGATGATCCACCAGGCGTCGGACGCACTTCTTTGCAAAACTTTCCAGGCGACGCTGAAGGTGCCTGCAAGAGAATGGTACTCACGACTAGCCCTGGCCTCCATCTTCTCTTTCGACCAGTTCGATGGGCTCTTCCTTAATCACTCTGTGAGTAGCTGTCATGCTGAAAAGACAAGCACCTCTTTGTTATTGCTTAATCAAAGAAATGGCATGCGGCTAAGAGACTATGTTAAATGTTTCACCGCGGAGGCCCGATCCATCGCCTCCCTGGACCAGTCTGTGGCCTCTGCTGCCTTCCAATCCAACGTCACTAACGACAACCTCAGAGATCCCTTGCCAAGAAGCCTCCTCAGGATTTCTCAGAACTCTTGCTTAGGACTGAGAAATACATCCGAGGAGAAAAGGCTCTCACCCGCCTCGCTCTTGAGGGATCGTCCTCTGGGAACAAACGGAAGCGTGCTGAAGAAGAAGGAGCTAAGAAGCTCCACAAAGACAATGGAGGCCAGCGTCGCCCTCCTCTCTGCTTCGAGAAGTTCACTCCACTCAATGCGAGTGTCTCAGCCATCCTGATGGAGGTCGGGAAAGTGGGTCTTTTCCCATCGGAACAAGTGGTGCCACTTCCATAGGGACCACGGCCACGAAACGGATGACTGTTGGGCCCTAAAAGACAAGATCGAGACCCTTATTCAGAGAGGGCAACTCTCCAGGTTCGTGAGAAAGGACATAGCAGATCCTCCTCCGCCCCCTACGGGGCTAATAAGCGAACCAAGCGGCACGTGGAGACCCCGTACTCTGAAGCAGAAGCCGTCTTACATCTCATACACGGAGGCCCAACGGGGGGAGATTCGAACTCCTCCCGAAAAGCCTTCGTTCGGGAAGTAAATTCCATGCAAAACCATCCTCCCCCCAAGGGCCTTGGGATCCCTGTCACTTTCTCAGATAGAGATTTGGAGGGCATCCGAACGCCTCATTGTGATGCACTGGTGATAAACCTTCATATGGCCAACTTCGATGTGCGTCGAGTCCTGGTCAACAACGAAAGTTCGGTCAACATTCTTTTTCTAGAGGCCGTCCAGGGTCTTAAGCTATCCAGGGATCGACTCAAGCCCACTGGCTACACTCTCCACACGTTCACATGGGTGCTAGTGACGATCGAGGGTGTCTGTAACCCCTGTTTCCGTAAAAAAATATTTTCTGAATATTTTCTGTATTTCGATTAATTATTATTTACCTAAACCCTAAATAACCTACCCTACATATGCACCTGTTCATACCCCCCCCCCTATTACCTAATTCTAAACCTCATCTGCCAAACCTCTCTTTCCTGTTCATCCACCCCCTACCTTCCGATCCCCTTCCAACTCCTGCATCACACCCTCCCCTGTGTGCACCCCGACGCACTTCTACAGCGCCACCCAATCGAGCCCCCCAGTCGCTAGCCAGACGACAGCAGCATCGACAAAAATGCCAGCTCCGCTACAGCAGCCTCTTCATCTCCTGTGCATCTTCTCCTCCCGATCCTTCCTCCCTTCGAATCCGCCACTTCTTGACATTCCCCTGCTCTTACCCGGCGACGCAACGCAGCCAGCAGCTTCCCCGTCCTGTCGCACCCTCTCCCTCTCCCGTCGCTGTCCCCTGTTCGTGTTGCCCTGTCTTCTTCCTGTCGAGCGATGCCAGCGAGCCACCCTGTGCTCCTCTCGATGACGCAGCTAGATCACCACCAACGAGTAGCAACCAGGCGACCTCTTCCCTGTGTGCTACCTCCCTGTTTGATGCTACAACAGCTACAACAGCCATAACAGCCAGCGGCAGCACCCACTACCGTAGCTCCGCCATCCAGTGCTATCGTGCCCTATCCCATTGTTGTTGTCCACCGTCAGCCTCGCGCCACCTACAGACGTCGCCGGTCGAAGCTTCTGCCAATTGTCATTGCTGTTGATCAGAGAAGGAGGGAAGAAGGAGATTGATCAATGGAATCTCGGCCATCCGATCTCATCAGCCATCATCGGATCTTCATTATCAGCCTCAGGATCACATCTAGCCGTCTGATTCCCTAATCATCTTTATCAGATCTGATCTGATATGAGCCGTCCGATTGTCTTGATCTTGATCGCCAACAAGATCTGCGCCGATCCGATACATCTGATCTCGATCGTCGATCAACGCCCTCATCCAATCAAGGCAAGTATCTTCTTGTACAATTTGTTGTTCTAGTATAAGCTCTGATTTAAAAATACTACAAGTAGATCGTAGTTGTGACTCTCCTCTTGGCTTATCGTTTGATGATATTATTTTACTCCTTATTAATTCCATTATCATAAGAGTCCCAATCTTTCATTGATATATTCATTTCAAAAATTTTTGGATCCATTTTATCTCCTAAATTTCTTGAACACATGAAACTAAGAACCACCTTGACTTGTAGATGCATGTTGTATGATGTATGTATTCATTTTACGTTTTTTGAGGTGTGAAATAAATGTGACTTGCTGATTTGACATCCATTACACCCTATATGTATCACACTCTAGTCTAGACTCATACTAGTCATTTATCATGTCACCTTTATATAAAAGAAATTCACATATGCTACTATTCCTTTCTTTTCTTACTGTTTCAACCCCGATAAAATCAGATTTTGGACTTAAGTTCTAAACATGAAATGTAGCCCCAGATGTCTAGTTTACTAACCTTTTGACGGAATTGAATTCTGAGTTATGGTTTGTGAGTTATCTCAGTTTTGCTACTGTTGTGTTGTAGAATTTCATATTCTAAAAACAGCTGCATCACCCTGATTTACAATTAATTTAACCATGCTACCTATAAGATAATGACTTGAAATGTTGCATGCGGATACTAGACACACTAGAAAACATTTCCTAATTTTCCTGGAATTAATTAATGATGTTTCAGACCGGTTTCACATGTATAAATATAATTTTACAAGTTCTGGCTGAACACAAATCCTGTGTAGTTTGCTATTTTGACACCTGATGCTACAACTTTTATGTATCTTGTTTATATGCACTGGATTTGGTAGAGAGTCTAGTTTCTAGATTTTCTGATGGATCCAGATTTACATTCTTGTACCAACAAGAATCACAGTTTTGGTGCAACAATGTCATGTTGTCCAGATTTGAAATTATCGTCGTTTTAGATAACTTAATTTGTTTCGACTCTTGAATATGTATCCTACCTAGTCTGAATTTTTTCCATGTTCTTGATCATGTATTCTTGCCCCATTTCGAATGCTTTCATGCTTGTTTTGATAATAATAATAAATAACAGGCCGGAGTTTAAGGGAAAGACCATAGTAGTGGACAATATACGTAAGTGTACTAAGAAGGGGGCCCGTGTTTCCCACATGATACTTGTCTCATAAACTAGTTATATTATTATTTAATTCATGAACTAGTTATTATTGATTCATGAACTAGTATATGATTATTCGGTTCATGGACTGGTTATAGTAACACTTGATTTATGGACTAGTATATTATTTGATTCATGACTTGTCATGTTATTGCTTGACACATGAACTAGTTATATGATTACCCAATTCATGAACATGCTTGCTTGATACTTGATGCCTGAGTACACCGCCCTATAAAATTCACCACTAGGCCTAAACGTAACTTGTTTGTAAATAGCAACCATATGGTAAATAGTTGGGACGCATGAAGTGCTACCTAGATAGAATTAAACATTAGACTTAAGAATAACTTTTTACTTGTTCGCACTTGACACCTGTCTTGCTTGATACCTGTTACTTAATGCTTGATACAATTACATGCTCACTTGCCACTTGTTCCTGCTACTAGTACTTTTTACCCAATCCTGTTACTTGAGTTGTCTTACTTGCTAACTAGTCTCTTGAACTCCGCTACTTGTTGCATTCCTATCATATCATGTTATACATTCTTGATTCCAAATCTTGTTTCATATTTTCTTGCACTTATTTTTATACCCTTGATTGTATTACTTGCGGCTCTAACTTGCACTAAGAGCGTTTGTCTTATTTCCCTATTTTCTTCTGCATGATAATACAGATTTTGGAGATCGATTGCCTACTGAAATTGGTGAGCAGACATTCTAGGCTTCACTTGGAAAAAACTTGTTTTAATTATTTTGTATTTAAGTTTATTAAATTTGTTGCTACTTAAAACTTGTAACGGGCTTGTAGTCCAGAAATTTTACTTTTGATCCAGATCTGAAAATTATTTGGGATATTTATATTTTGTTTCAATTATTTTCTTTTTATTAATACATTATTCATGCATGCGTGGTTGAGCACATTTTGCTATAATTCTTGGTATGATGCTGAGTCGATCCTATAGCTTATGAATGATGAAAATCATTCGCTAGAATTTTTCACGTACTCGTATTCTGTATTCCTTTTGGGAAGCGGGGCGTGACATGGGTTTTAGTGGTATCAGAGTCAGGTTTGGCTATTGTGTTAGTCATGTTCGGCTGATATGTTAGTCAAGTTTGGTTCAGCCAGGTTTGACTCTAACTAGTTTAGGGTTGGACCCTGATTAGTTTGGGTTTAATCGGTTTGACTCAACAATATGTACAACCCACGAATCACATGGATAATTGATAACCAACATATATCTGGATTCTAATCTTTTGATCCACTTTTTGATCCCTTCATATTCAGTTCCTTCATTCTTAGTTGTTTCGTCCCTTCCGTTCAATCACATTCATTAATTCCTTACTAGGTATAATTTTATTCTTTTGTGCCCATATTTTTTCTTTTTCTTTCTGCTTGGTTCGTCGATTGGCATCACGTGGTCTTCAACGACATGTCAGGGGCTTGGATCATCACCGAGAGAGGAAGAGTTGTCTTTTGCTGTGCATGCAGAGTCTTCTCAATCAGAGTGGCGCAGCGGAAGCGCGGTGGGCCCATAACCCACAGGTCCCAGGATTCTGTTATTTCTTCTTCCCTGCATTGTTTGCTTCCCTCTGTTCCTTGTATTCATATTCATCTATTGATTGCTTGACTGGTTCGATTCTTCCCTATCCTTTCTCTCTCTGATTCTAGTTCTACCTACTCCCAATCTTGCTTTGTTATCTTATGTTGATTCTTTTCTTTTGATACTGTTTATTCTCTTTCATGCATTCCATTTGACCTCATTGTTATCCACTTCCTACTTTTCTGGTATTGCCACTACTTTGTTCCTTCCCCTTTTAACTCTCTATTTTGATACCCTACAAGTTTGCTTTTGCCTTGTCCTATGTACCGCCTAAGCAAATTTCGAGGACGAAATTTTGTTGTAAGGTGGGTAGGATTTGTAACCCCTGTTTCTGTAAACAAATAATTTCTGAATATTTTCTGCATTTCGATTAATTATAATTTATCTTGTGTTAAATTCGTTTTGGATTCTCTCTTAAAATATTTTCGAATCAGAAATTTTATTTATTTCGAATAATTGTATATTGTAATTTTAATTTCTATTTCCACTTGATCTACTATTTATACTATATATTGTTTGGATTATTTTAATAAATCTGTTAAACTCGAATTTGCATTTTGATGTACATATATTATTATTATTACTATTACCAGTATTATTTTTGTTAGTTTGGTTATTTACAGTATCATTTTTTTTATTGTTAATATTATTATTATTAATATCTCTAATATTATAATGGGAGAAGGCCTTAGTGTCATTTTTCATTTTGTCATCCTACCAACCTGTGCAACGCACGTACATAACAAATATAAAGGAGGTTTCCAGTTCAAATCCTCCCTACGTCAGAGTTTTTATTTTTATTTTTTGAAATTTTTAAAATGTGCATCGCACGTGTAAATTACTAGTTTTATTTTAAGCCGAACATACTCTATTTTATATGTATTCATTATTTGACTTAATGTATATATGTGTAATGCTTATTATTTTTCCCATATTGGATTTAAGCCTATTAATTGATTTACAACCCAAAAACCCAATATCCAATACCCTACCCGTTATCACCTTAACCCTAAATAACCTACCCTACATATGCACCAGTTCATACCCCCCTATTACCCTATTCTAAACCTCAGCCGCCAAACCTCTCTTTCCTGTTCATCCACCCCCTACCTTCCGATCCCCTTCCAACTCCTGCATCGCACCCTCCCCTGTGTGCACCCCGATGCACCTCCACAGCGCCACCCCGTCGAGCCCCCCATTTGCCAGCCAGACGACAGCAGCATCGACAACAATGCTAGCTCCCCTACAACTGCCACTTCATCTCCTTGTGCATCTTCTCCTCCCGATCCTTCCTCCCTCCAAATCAGCCACTCCTCGGCATTCCCCTGCTCTCTCCTGGCATCGCGACGCAGCCAGCAGCTTCCTCATCGCGTCGCACCCTCTCCCTCTCCCATCGCTATCCCCCGTTCGAGCTACCCTGTCTTTTTCCTGTCAAGGGATGCCAGCGAGCCACCCTGTGCTCCTCTCGACAACGCAGCCAGATCGCCGCCAGCGAGCAGCAACCAGGAAACCTCCTCCCCATGCGTTGCCTCCCTGTTCGATGCTACAACAGCCACAGTAGCCATGACATCCAGCGACAGCACCCACTACCGTAGCATCAGTATCTAGCACTGTCGTGCCCTATCCCATTGTCGTCGTCCGCCGTCAGCCTCGCGCCGCCCATAGACGTCGCCGGTCGAAGCTTTCGCCAACTATCATTGTTGTTGATTAGAGAAGGAGGGAAGAAGGAGATTGATCAATTGAATCTCGGGCTCTCATCAGCCATCATAGGATCTTCATCACCAGCATCAGGATCACAATCTAGTCGTCCAATTCCATAATCATCTTGATCAGATCAGATCTAATCTGAGCCATCCGATTGTCTTGGTCTTGATTGCCATCAAGATTTGCACCAATCCGATCCATCCAATCTCGATCATCGATCAACGCACTCATCCAATCAAGGCAAGTATCTTCTTATACAATTTGTTATTCTAGTGCAAGCTCTTATTTGAAAATACTAAAGTAGATCATAGTTGTGACTTCTCTCTTGGCTTATCGTTTGAAGATCTTATTTTACTCCTTATTAATTCCATGATCATAAGAGTCATAATCTTTTATTGATATATTCGTTTCACAAATTGTTGGATCCATTTTATCTCCTAAATTTCTTGAACACATGAAACTAAGAACCACCTTGACTTGTAGATGCATGTTGTATGATGTATGTATTGATTTTACTTCATTTGAGTTGAGAAACAATTGTGAATTGCTGATTTGACATCCATTACACCCTATTTGTATCACACTCTAGTCTCGACTCATGCTAGACATTTATCATGCCACCTTTATATAAAAGAAATTCACATATGTTGTTAATCCTGTCTTTGCTTGTTGTTTCAACCCTGATAACTTCAGAATTTGGACTTAAGTTCTAAACATGAAATGTAGCCCCAGATGTCTTGTCTACTACCCTTTTAATGGAATTGAATTCTGAGTTATGGTTTGTGAGTTATCTCAGTTTTACTGCTGCTGTGTTGTAGAATTCCAGATTCCAAAAAACTGCTGCATCACCCTGACCTACAATTAATTTAACCAAGCTACTTGTAAGATAATGATTTGAAATTTTGCATGCGAATACTAGACACACTATAAAACATTTCCTAATTTTTCTGGAATTAATCAATGAAGTTTCAGACCTGTTTCATATGTATAAACACAATTTTACAAGTTATGGCAGAACACAAATCCTGTGTAGTTTGCTGTTTTGACACCTGATGCTACAACTTTTATGTATCTTGTTTATATGTGCTGGATTCGGTAGAGAGTCTAGTTTCTAGATTTTTTGATGGATCCAGATTTGCATTCTAGTAGCAACGGGAATCACAGTTTTGGTGCAGCAACGTCACGCTATCCAGATTTGAAATTCTCGTCATTCTTGATAATTTAATTTGTTTTAACTCTTGAATATGTATCCTACCTAGTCTAAACTTATTTCATGTTCTTAATCATGTATTCTTGCCCTGTTTTGTACGTTTTCATGCTTGTCTTGATAATAATAATAAATAACAAGCCGAGGTTTAAAGGAAAGACCATAGTAGTGGACAATATAGGTAAGTGTACTTAGAAGGGGGCCCGTGTTTCCCACATGATACTTATCTTATGAACTTGTTATATTATTATTCGATTCATGAACTAGTTACTATTGATTCATGAACTAGTATATGATTATTCGATTCATGGACTGGTTATAGTAACACTTGATTCATGGACTAGTATATTATTTGATTCATGACTTGTCATGTTATTACTTGACACATGAACTAGTTATATAATTACCCGATTCATGAACATGCTTGCTTGATACTTGATGCCTGAGTACACCGCCCTATAAAATCCACCACTAGGCCTAAACGTAACTTGTTTGTAAGTAGTAACCATGTGGTAAATAGTTAGGATGCATGAAGTCCTACCTAGATAGAATTAAACATTCGACTTAAGAATAACTTGTTACTTGTTCCTGCCACTATTATTTGTTACCCAATCCTCTTACTTGGGTTATCTTACTTGCTAGCTAGTCACTTGAACTTCACTACTTGTTGCATCCTTATCAAATCATGTTGTATACTCTTGATTCCATATCTTGTTTCGTACTTTCTTGCACTTATTTTCATACCCTTGCTTGTACTACTTGCGGCCCTAACTTGCACTAAGGGCCTTTGTCTTTATTCCTCCACTTTCTTCTGCATGATAAATACAGGTTTTGGAGATCAATTGTCTACTGAAATTGGTGTGCAACCTTCTAGGCTTTGCTTGGGAAAAGCTTACTTTAATTATTTTGTAATCGAGTTTATTTTAATTCTGTTGCTACTTGAAAATTGTAACGGGCTTGTAGTCCCGAAGTTTTTACTATTGATCCAGATCGTGAATTTATTTGGGATATTTATATTTGTTTCAAATGTTTCTGTTGATTAATAAATTCTTCATGCATGCGTGGTTGAGCATATCTTGCTATATTTCTTGTTATGATGCTGAGTCGACCCTACAGCTTATGAATGATGAAAATCATTCGCTGGGCCAATGTTACGCACTCGTATTCCGTATTTTTGGGAAGCGGGGAGTGACAGTGTCATAACTCTCGATGTAACCGCTGGCAAAACTCCAACCACCCGAATCGAGCCGGGACTTCATGGTGGTAGATGTGAAAGCCCCGCTTACAACGTCATCCTGGGCCGACCAGGCCTAGCTGCTTTCCAGGCCATACCCTCAGCCTATCACACGAAGATGAAATTCCCCACCATAGCGAGCATGGGAGAAGTCAGAGGGAGTCAGGAGGTTGCTCGCAAATGCTACATGACTTCGGTGGGGGGACCGGTCCTCTCCCTTGAAGCTCTTAAACTCCCCCAAGGGAGTAGCCAACCTATATCAGAGCCGATCGATGTGCTTGAAAAGTTGGCCTTCTCAGAAGGAGATCCGACTAGGACATTTTAGATTAGCAAAGTTCTTCCTCCTCCCGTCAAATCCAACATTATCCAATGTATAAGGAGAAATCGCGATCTATTCGCCTGGACTGCGAATGACATGCCGGGAATCTTCGAAGAGCTCCTCATGCACCACCTCAGTGTCGCTTCGGGGGCTAGACCTTTCCAGAAAAAGCGATGCAAATTTGTCCCTGAGCGCCAGCAGGGAATCAAACAAGAGGTTGAGAAAATCTTGAAGGCTCGGTTCATACAGGAGGTCAACTATCCTGAATGGTTGTCCAATGTCGTGATGGTCAAGAAAGCCAATGGGAGCTAGAGGATCTGCATTGATTTCACGGATCTAAACAAAGCGTGCCCCAAAGATCCGTTCCCGCCCCCGAGCATTGACGCCTTCATTGATGCAACCTCAGGCCACGAACTCCTAAGTTTCATGGATGCATTCTCCGGGTACAACCAAATCAGAATGTTCCCTCCAGATATCCCGAAGACCTCTTTTGTCACCAACCAGGGTCTATATTGCTACCGGGTCATGCACTTCGGGCTCAAGAATGCCGGTGCCAGCTACCAGTGCCTCGTTAATATGGTCTTTAAGGAACAGATTGGTCGGAACATGAAAGTCTACGTAGAAGACATGTTGGTGAAGAGCATCAGCAAATCGGATCACATTTCTGATCTTTAAGAGGCTTTTAATGTGTTGAGGAGACACGATGTGAGACTGAACCCGAACAAGTGTGCCTTCGGCATCTCATTCGGTAAATTTCTGGGGTTCATGGTCATCCAGAGAGGCATAGAGGCCAACCCCAAGAAGATTCAAGCCATACTCAACATGGCTCCCCCTCCAATGTTAAAGACGTGTAGAGACTCACCGGACGCCTTGCGGCTATAGGCCATTTTCTCTCCAAGTTCGGAAAAAATGTCTCACGTTTTTCAAGGCCCTCAGAGGGGCTAAAGGTTTTGAGTGGGGGCAACAGCAGCAAGAGTTCTTTGATCGGCTCAAGGCCTACTTAGTCAACCCCCCACTCTTAAGAAAGCCAAAGCCCGGGGAAGTCCTCTATATATACCTCGCCACTTCGGAGCAGACTCTCAGCGCTGTTCTAGTAAGAGAAGAAGACAAGATGCAGAAGCCCATCTAATATGTGAGTAAGGTCCTCAGGGATGCCGAACTCCATTACCCACAGCTAGAAAAGATGGCCTATGTGTTGTTATTGGTGGCCCAAAAGCTCCGCCCCTACTTCCAGTCTCATTCGGTGGTCGTTCTTACCGACCAGCCGCTCAAATAAGTTCTCTACAAGCCCAAGACCTCGGGGCGCCTCATGAAGTGGTCCATCAAGCTGAGCCAGCATGATATCAGCTATCAGCCCTGAACCGCCATCAAGGCCCAAGCTCTAGCGGAGTTCATATTAGAGAGCACAATTCCCGATGCTAGCAAAGCAATGGAGGAACCCCCATTCTGAACAGTATGTTGATGGGTCCTCGTGTGCCAATGGGAGTGGAACGGGGGTCATCCTGGCTGGTCCAAATGATTTCATCCTCAAATACTCACTTCGTATCAACTTTCGGGCATCCAACAATGAGGTTGGATATGAAGCCCTTATAGCCGGCCTGTGTATGGCTTGCAAGGCCTGGACCAAGTGCGTCAAGATATTTAGCGACTCACAGCTTGTGGTGAACCAGGTATCAAGGGAATACGAAGCGCGAGACAGTCGCATGGCCAAGTACTTGGCCAAAGTTGCTGGTTTCTTTCGAAGATGCACAACTCCATCGGATCCCCCGAGAAAAGTATGCAAGCGGATGCCCTCGCAAAGATCGTTTCCTCTTCCCTCCAGGGGCTCGACAAACCGTCTTAATAAAAGTTCTCTTGAGACCCAACATTGAAGAAGAAGATCCCGAGCCAATGGAGACGCTGCCCTTAGAACTCGGGGAGAATTGGATGAGGCGCCTGCTCGAGTTCCTCAAAGATGGGATCCGAACCAGAGCCGAGCGATATACACTCATCGAGGGAATCATGTACAAATGCTCCTACACTCAAGTAAACGGCAGACCCTACGTGACATGTCTGTCCCCCGAGGAAGCCATGTATGCTTTGAGGGAGGTCCATGAAGAATGTGTGGCGCTCACTTGGGAGCAAGGTCCCTTGCTCGCAAAATCTTGAATTGTGGATACTTCTGACCCACTCTCCTTAGCGATGCCGAACGACATGTTTGCCAATGCGGCCCCTGCCAAAAGTTCTCAACAGTCCGCTGCTTACCTCAAGCCCAGCTCTCCTCCCTATCCAGTCCAACACCTTTTGCAATGTGGGGAATGGACCTGCTCGGGCCTTTCCCTCCAATGTCAAGCCAGCTAAAGTTCCTTATTGTGGCGATTGACTATTTCTCTAAATGGATCGAAGCCGAGCCCCGAGCGACGATCACAGAGAATAGAGTGCAATGTTTCTTTTGGAAAAATGTCGTCTGCAAATTCGGTGTTCCTCGAATCTTGGTAACGAAAAATGGAACCCAGTTCATGGAGGCAACCTTCTGCACATTTTGTGCAGACCTGGGTATTCAGCAACGATTCTCCTTGGTCTCCTACCCACAGTCCAACGGTCAGGCAGAGAACGCCAATTGGCCAATTCTCTCCGGCCTGAAAAAGAGACTGAACAAGTCTGCTAAGGGTTTATGGGTAGAGCAGCTCCCTAATGTGCTCTAGAGCTATTGCACTACTAAGAGGACCCCCACGGGAGAGTCTCCCTTCAGTCACACTTATGGCTCCAAAAGCCGTTATCCCACTAGAAGTCGTTCTACCCCCCCTCCCCCCTCCCCCCACTTGATTGCCTACAACGAAGAGAAAAATGCCAACGAGCTTCGCGGTAACTTGGACCTCATCGATGAGATCCATGAGAGATCCTCCATTCGGCAAGAAATCTATCGACATAGGATCCAGCAATCCTACAATAAGAGAGTCTGCCCTACTAATCTCAAAGAAGGAGATTTAGTGGTCAGAAAGCTATCAATTTCTTTTCCAAGTAAGAAAGGCAAGCTAGCACCGAACTGGGAAGGACCATACAGGATCTCCAAAGTTGTTCGACCTGGCGCTTATCAACTTGAAGACCCGGAGGGCAAGAGAGTGACAAGGACATGGAATGCAGAGCACTTATTGAAGTACCAGGAGGGTGTTAAAACACCGCTCCAAGCAACTTCTGGATAGCTCTAGAGAATTTCATGGTTGTTCCTTTCTTATTTAGTTTGTTTTTGCAAATGTAATAATGACTTGCAACTCAAAAGCAGCCACTTAGTAGTTATTTTTAATAAAAAGCAGTTCTCTCTCTCTCTCAGAAAAAACTATTGTCGTAATGTTCTTTTACCAAGCACAAACTTTCTCAAACAACAAGTTCGAAGTGGTTCGATGCCTGCTCTTGCTACTTGCGAACGAGCGAGTACAAAGTAGCTCACCATTCGGAATTGTTCCTACAACTGTTGATACTCTGTTAACGACATGTTCGGAGTCCAACACTTGGTTCGATGCCGCTTTTACTACTTGCGAACGAGCGAGTATAGAGTAGCTCACCATTCGGAATTACTCCTACAACTGTTGATACTCTCTTAACGACAAGTTCGGAGTCTAACATATGGTTCGATGTTGCTTTTGCTACTTACGAACGAGCGAGTACAAAGTAGCTCACCATTTGGAATTGCTCTTACAACTGTTGATACTCTCTTAACGACAAGTTCGAAGTCCAACACTTGGTTCGATGCCGCTTTAGCTACTTGCGAACGAGCGAGTACAAAGTAGCTCGCCATTCGGAATTGCTCCTACAATTGTGATACTCTTGCGAATATTAGCGAAACACAAATTCTCACAAGAAGCTTGAAAAATAGGTATAGTATTTCATCAAAATTTGAGATACAAGTCTAATTCGAGACCAAAAATTTATTCAAGAGGCTACAAAATTGCTCTCTAGCCCTTTCTGGGGAGTGGGATGCTCCTATTAAGTGACACTCGGGAATGGCGAGCGCGGTGGTGCTCTCGCCTCGCTTCCATAGAAGTCTCTAAGCCAGCGAGTTGAGTCGCATCACCAGAACCCAGGAGTCTCACTGTCGCCCCAACAGAAGCCCTGCTCGAAGAGTCGGCCACTCCACTGTGTGCATCCTTAGGGTTTTGCAAAAGGGGGCCGAACGAAGTGCTAACTAGTGGAACGATCTACCTTGGGCGTACTCACCCCGAGGGCACGAAGTGCTTCTAACGTTGCTCCCCTCTGAAAGTCGTCGCAGATGAAGGTTCTCTACCTCTAGCTTGACAACCCGCTCTTTAAGTGAGTCATCCGCTACTCTAATCTTTAAGCAAGGAAATCGGCTCGAACTGCCCCCGTGCGAAACATCGGAGAGAGTCCTTCGAAGATGCGCCGCATATAGACTTTTCTCAAGCTCGACGTTCTTCAATTCGTCCCTCTCGTATCTCGCCTCAAATAGAGAGTGACGAAAGCCTCAGACCTTGGTTCACAGCCATCGAAGGACATGATTCCTTGCCTTCGGGGGATACCTCGTGAATTCTCTCTTCGATACGCCTCATCTCAACATCTCGGCGAGCCAAGATCAACCTCACATGGCCTAACTCCCGCTCCACTTTATAAAGCATCTCTCGAGAACGGGTGAGTCCTAACTCTGTAACACCTAGCTTATGGTGGAGAGCTGATACTTCACTACCTTAGGGAAACCGATAAAAAAAATTGCAATGTCAAACGCTCAGGTTTCGAACGGAGCTACAAGATAGCTCTAATCTTCTTTGAGCCTCACAATGCAAAATTGAGTCCAAAAACTTCATTGCATTGACAAAAAAGAAGATACAAGAGCGGTGGCCAGTCTGCTATAAGGCAGTACAAAAAATAGAGGGAAAGAGAAGGAATACAGACAAAGAGTCAAAGAGCCACCTTGGGGCGCTGCTTCGCAATCGTCTTTGGCACCTCCACGATCACCAACTCAGGGTTCGCCACGCTGTCCTCCTCCTCCTCCTCCTCTTATTCTTCTTCTCCGGCTCCCTCTGTCCCCTCAGCAACCTCGCCTTCAGGAGGGGCATACTCGCCTTCGAGAGGGGCATACAGGCTATACCTAGAGCTGTCAAAATCGAGGAGATGAGCCTCCACGTGCTTGAGGGCTCTGGCGTAAGACTGCTCCATGTTCACACGCAAATGCGCCTTCGCCTTGGCCCTGATCGCTCCGCAGCTGCTGCCACCGCTGCCACCCTCTCCCTTGCCTCGTCCTCGGCAGCCTTCAGAGCCTTCTCCTTCTCCTGATCGGCCCTCTCCTTCTCCTTGTCAACCCATGCAGCCTCGACGGCAATCCGTTCATTCGCCTTCGCCAAGGCCGACTCAAGGAGGCTGATCTGAGCAGCCTGAGACTCCGACAGACGCTGCTCTGCCTCATACATCTTCACGGCCTTGGCCCTCTCTGTCGGATCCTTATCGCTCGTCATCTTGAGCTCCTTCTCCTGCTCAGCGAACTGCTCTAAGAGGTGGCTGAAGTGGCACGTGATCTGAAGACAAAAAAAAGGGAGAGGCTAAGGTTTGATGCAAGACATTTGGAAATTTTGAGAACCCAACAAAGTTACTCACCGACATTTTCGCCCTGGCAATCTCGAGGGCATCATCACCCACCGTCCCCGCCTTCAGCAATGCTCGATCTTTCGGGGTTGACAAGTGGCAGAGTGCCCGCATGCTCATGATGGAATCCCCGAGAAAGCCGTCATGTTTCATACCGCCCAGTCGGGGAAGAAAAGCCCCTTGTGCTCCTCGATGAGGATCGTCTCGGTCTTGGCGGTAAGAGGGGGCGCCTCGAGTGCTAGTGCAGCCCTAACAGAGAAGGCCTCGGCAGAGGGGTCGGAAGTGAAAGACGGGGGAAGAGTAGCAGAGGGAAAGGATGAAGAAGGGGATGTCAAATCCACTATGGGGGCCCCTGCCGATGGTCCCTTAGCAGCTCAGCCAGATGAGGATCCCGTCGTCGTCCTCTTTCTTTTCTGGTTATTGATGCCTTTCCCGCCGCTTACACCTCGGTCAAGCAGCATAGCTCAAAAATCCATGCCCAGGGTCTCTGGGGGAACGAAAGCCATATTAGAATTAGCGCGAGAAGAAAACAATATTAGAAATAAATATAAAAAGAAAAATATTTGAAGCATTCCGGGGTCGATCGGACTGAGACCCCCACCGAAGAGAACCTCCTCGGTCATATCCTTCCAACTCAAGGTCGGACGACTGAGGAGCTTCGACACGACCTCATCCTCCTCCGGAGTCAACACAGGTTCGGCCTTCGCCCACCTCGGAACATCTTCCCTCCACCTCGTCGGGAAGTCCCACGGTTTGGTACCTCAAATCAGAAAGTAATTCTCTTTCCAAGATTTGATGGAGTTCGGATTCTCGATCAGTTTGACGCCCCGCCGCGGTGACAAGTAGTACCAGTACTCCATTTTGGTCATATGGTTGATCCGATACAGGCTTCGGAGCACAACGAGATGAGGTTCGATCCCTACTGCCTGGCATTGGAGAATACAGCTGATAACTTGCCACCACATTTTCGGCATGAATTGGATTGGACTCAATCCATACCATTGCAGTACCTCAGTCACGAAGGGCGGTAGGGGAAAGCGGAGACTGGCATTGAGCGCATCATACGGAAAGACGCATGTGTCGGGCGAGGTTGCCGAACACGCTCGAAACCCTGGACCGGGGAGGAGGAGGGTGAACTCCAATGGTATCATGAAGCTCCGCCTAATATGCAACAGGTCCCTCTGCGTAAGAATCGAGGGGATGTCATCAACTTCGGAGTGCTCCCTCGGCTTATTCTCCTCGTATGAAGTTGACCTACCGTATACAGCCTTGGACAGAAGGTCGGCAGAATAATCCCTAACATTTCCGAGGCTGGATAGCGAGGACGACAGCTTACCTAACTCACCTGCTCTCCTTACATTCTCCATTATTGTCTCCACGATCACCGACCCAGTGACCTTCTTCCCCTTGTCCACCACAGATGGAACTACCAACGGCCGATCATTCCTTTGGTCCGAGGTGGAGGTCTCACGCCCCGACGACACTCTAGACATCTTGAAAAGTATATAAAATAAAATATATATTTACCTTGATGTGACAGCTACGGTCGGATTAGTTCGCCGGAGAATTGAGCGCTTGGCTGCGACCACTAGTAGAGCCAACCAAGAGCAAAAGGGGCAAACATTTAATAACAATATAATTAAGTAAAACAATTATACTATATTTTAAGCTAATAGGTCTACCCCCTCTTTCCTTTCTCCATTTTGAAATAGAGAAAGAAGAGCAAAAGTAGGAATTAACACGTGCAGCCTGCACCAATTGTCAAACAAAATTAATTAAAAAAACACAAAAAAACCTTTCTTCTACCACATCTCTCCCAAACCCACAAACCCTAACCCACCCTACCCTAGAACCCACCCACATCTCCTCACCCGTTCGTCGCTGCCCATTGGTTCGCCGTCACTACCCGTCTCTACCCTCCATCGTCGCCGCCCGTCCGTTGATAACCTTTAGTCTCCGCCCCTTGCTGCCCCCCGCCCCTCGCTGCCTATCGGTACGCCGTAGCCGCCCATCGCTGTCCCCGTCCGTCTCTACTCTCCATTGTTGCCGCCTGTTCATAGATAACCTTTAGTCTGTGTAAGCTTCATTTTAGATCATTAAATGTAAATATCTCTGTAAAAATAACTCTCCTATTAGTCTATGTAATTACCCTTCTCAGCAAATTTAAATTTAGATCATTAAATAGATTAATCCATTTAATAACTTCAATTATATAGACTGTTTAGAGGGTATTAGCTAGAGGGTAAGTACAGACTGAAAGAAATAACTACACAGACCAATGATCGCAAATTTGAGTTTGTGTAAAAAATTTGTAGGGTACACAAACTAATTCGAGATGTTAAATGTAGGGATGGCAACTGGGCCGGGTCAACCGGCGACCCACCCGCGACCCGGCCTGCGAACCCGGCCCGGTTTGCAAATTGGCGGGTTCGGGTCGACCCCGGTGAACAGTACCGGGTCGACCCGGGTCACAAATAACGCGAATTGAACCCGCGAAACCCGGCCCACGAACCCGTTAAGCTCGTGAATTCAACCCGCCAACCCGCGGGGTCGACCCGCGGGTTCCGAACGTTCGACCCGTGACGGGTCGACCGTTGACCCGCGGGTCGAACGGTCGAAAAAAACCCCCTCTGTCCAGAGTAGAGATGGAAACTGGGCCGGGTCAACCGGCGACCCACCCGCGACCCGGCCCGCGAACCCGACCCGGTTAGCAAATTGGCGGGTTCGGGTCGAACCCGGTGAACAGTACCGGGTCGACCCGGGTCGCAAATAACACGAATTGAACCCGCAAAACCCAGCCCACGAACCCGTTAAGCTCGCGAATTCAACCCGCCAACCCGCGGGTCGACCCGCGGGTTCCGACCCGTTCGACCCGTACTGGTCGAACGTTCGACCCGTGACGGGTCGAACGGTCGAAAAAAACCCCCCTTTATCCAGAGCCGTTCCGAACGGCTCTTTGAGCCGTTATTTTGTTTTTTTTTTTTTTTGTTTTTTCCCACATATTAAGCCTATAAATATCCCCAAAAATCTCATAAAAAAGCACACCTCACTCTCTTATTCTCTCTACTACTATACATCATTTGTAAAGAATTTTTCAACAATTGTAGTATTAATCAAACAAGTCTACAACGAGGCATATACACAATCAAATTTCGGTCGTATCGGAATCAAAATTCAACGTCTTCAACTCTCTTCAACCCTCGTCAAATCTACTTCAGCCTCTCCTCAACTCTTCAATTGCGGAATCGGCAAAGCGCTCCTCCATCTTTTCTATTCTATTCTTATTTTCACGGTTTTTTACATACGCGTATTCGACGGTGAACTGTATCAAAATTTCATACCTTTCTCGTTATATTTTTTTTGCGTTGTAGTTAAAATTATTGTTCGTTTTTTGAACTTCTCTATCTCAACCCTCTTGTTTTTTAGATTTAACAACACAATATACTTACTATTCAACTATTTAAGCAAAATACAAAATACCATGGGAAACATACAAATTATTAATTTGACCACAATTCAATAGCATTTTTCTTTCTTCTCTCGTGCACGTCCTAACAGTTTTCTTTTTATTTGAAGTAAAGACTACAACTTTTCTAACAATTTGTTTTATCAAAAAATATCCTAACAATTTTCTTTTTATTTGAAGTAAAGACTACAACTTTTCTAACAATTTGTTTTATCAAAAAATATCCTAACAATTTTCTTTTTATTTGAAGTAAAGACTACAACTTTTCTAACCATATGTTTTTTTTTTTAAATGTAATGCTCATGAACCTGCACTCTTACCTTTCCACAATTTTCTTTCACTTTCTTCCTACTTAATACTCTTAACTATTGGAAATCCAATATCTTATTTTCTGGCTGTTAAGGAATGAAAGAAATCTAGCTTCTGTTATAAGTCTTCTAAGGGTGCGTTTGGCCTAGCTTTTTTTGGGCTTTAAAGCTACTTCAGAAGGAGAAGCCAGAAAGTAGAGCTTTGAAATTAAAAGCTCAAGCTGTTTGGATAGTCAGCTTTTTTTAAAATTTAAAACTACTTTTAAGCTAGAAGTTGTTTGGCATAAGATATCAATTGTAAGCTACTTTTATACTGAAATAAACACCCTCACTCTCATTCCCCTCTTCCTCCTCCTGCCCTATTTCAACTTCTATCCGATTCCAAACTCCCTAAATAATACCCCCTAAAAAAAAGGATTTTAAAAAAAAAATCAAAAATGGAACCTAACCAAAAGCAAAAACAAGAACAAGAAGAAGAAAATGAAGAAGAAGTAAAACTGACCACCTCGAAACTAATCGTGGAGGAGCTGCACGCCCTCCTCTCTTTTGCTCTCCCCATAACGCCATGAACTTCCTGGTCTACCTCCGCGCAATGGTCTCCGTACTCTGTCTCGGCCACCTCGGTCGGCTCCAACTTGCCAGCGGCGCCCTATCCATCGGCTTCACTAACATCACCGGCTACTCTATTTTATTCGGCCTCGCCTCCGGCCTCGAGCCCCTCTGCTCCCAATCATTCGGCTCCCGCAACTTCGACCTCATCTCCCGCTCCCTCCAACGCACAATCTTCCTCCTCTTCCTCGCCTCCATCCCCATCTCCTTCCTCTGGCTGAACCTCCGCCCTATCTTCCTCTTCCTCGGCCAGGATCCGGCCATCACCGCCTGCGCCGCCTCCTACTATCTCTACTCTTTGCCAGACCTCTTAACCAATGTCTTCCACAGAAGGGATGAAGGAATGGGCATTGAAGTTGAAGTTGAAGGTCTGAACTTTGAAGGGATTAGGAGAACGGTAGAAAAAAAAGAAAAGGAGAAGCCAGAAGCCAGAAGTAGATCTGGAGGGCTTCTTTTGGAGCTCCTTTTCTTTATAAAAAATAAGCTGCTTCTACTTTTTTGGGGCTTTTCAAAATATGTGTTTGGCCCAGCTTCTCCTTCTAAAGGAGAAGATAAGCTAATTTTAAGCTGGGCCAAACGCTACCTAAAACTGGACCACTCCAAACTTTTTCGAAACTTAATTAATTTAATACAAATGTCTTCTTCAACTTGAGGAAGCTTGACAATTAGCCTGCCATGGTTCTCTCAACTTGCAAATATTCCATTATGTGCATTGTTTTACAAATTAACCTAAATGAAGAATTCAATCTCATAGCATACTTGGCCCTTTCCAAGAAAATACCATTCCAATTTGCTTACGAAAATATGGTGATGCTTGAAATTTTACATAACAACAGGGGCATTCCTGAGTTTCAGGGGGGCCTAAGCAAGTTCTCAAATGGGGCATTTTGCATGTTGATAAAAAAATGACAATTATTTAAATACAAACAGACTTGGAGCTTTGGAGGACAAATGTAACACCCCAAATTCCAAATAAGGGTGAATTTGAAGTTCCACAAGATCTTTACACTTCACTTTGTACAATTTTATAAGAAATTTAAAACTTTTATTGCAACAAAGTCTTTTACATCAACACGTAGCGAAAAGTAAATGAAATACAACAATGATAAATGTACAATTGTAATAACTTTAGCATTTAAGTAATCATCATCATCAAATTCATCTTTATATTTTCTTGTAAATTCCAAGTCCTGCACATGAAACTGTGGGCACTTCAATTGCTTACAATTGACGCAATATTATACACAACCATCCTCGCTATACCGAAAATATAACGATTTTTTAATACTTTAACAAACACAAATTTGATCACAAAACAAAGCTAAAGAGGGACTATTCTATTGATGTCGTGTGTGCTTGTGCACTTAACCTTAATACAGTTATTTATATTTAATGACACTAATGCACATTTGTTCGAACTTATGCATCCCATTCTACATAATTCCCATGGCAAACCCATAACCGTTCTTCATCTTGTAGGATTGAATCCCTCGTTATGAGTTTAACTACTACGGTAACTACGGTAAGTATCCTAGATGTTTTATGAGTTACGAGCCCATATCCAGATAACCTGGAGGGAAATTCTACGTCATGACATGACGCATCATGCAGACAACCTATGGACAATTTGCCTCCGTCATGAAACGATGGCACTACGTAGTCACTAAGCACCCCACAAGCATCGCCACGGTCCCGATAATTTCGGAGATGTATCCACGTCATGACATGACGCATCATGTAGACAGCCTGTGAACACTCTCACACCATAGATCCGAGGACCTCATACTTGTGTTTTTCTCTTATTTTCATCACATCTTCGCTATAGTGTAGTATTTTTAGTTTGTTTTAAAGGAAATCATCACAACCTAGAGCTAACTTACCCTACCAGACTTAAACCAAACAAAAGAGACAGTTCACCCACACTGGCCACTACTCAAGAGATGCTTAACCCACATTGGTTAGATACTGCCGGTTTCTAAGGGTCTCGTCTAGCCTCTAGATTCCAACAACTATCTCGTTCTAGAGATCAACAATATGTTATATTCAATTTCAAAATAATATTTCAATTTTTTTATTCATAAACTCTTTCTCAAAGAAAATATTTTTTTATAATCTCATAACATGAAATAATTCAATTCAACTTCTTTTATCAATTTAATCACTTATAGAATTGTGTGCAATTCAAATATTCTCTTAATCAAAAATATTTATAACCATAAAATCTCATCGAGAAGAAATCTAACTGCATTCCAAATTTTTATTTTTCTTTAATTATACAAGAGCCACACTTTTAAAAAAATTATCTTGGTCTTCATCTCAAAATCACTTCCAAATCTCACTAAAAAATGTCAAAATATTGTAGAAATAATTTTTATGAAGTCTAAATAATTTTAGAGGAATAATAGAATTTTTCTCCAATTTTTATTGCACTTCAAAACTCTTAAAAACTAAAAAAAGTATTAAAACAAAGAAAAGGCAATGGTCGGATTCGAACCCAGGACCAAGGCCAAACCCTGCCCAGCTACAGTAACAGACCCAAAGCGCACCCGGAGACCAAGAAGTCCAGAGTGACTAACTAATATGAATAGGGTTAAATTTTTTATATATCGACTATACTGTATTTGAGGAAAAATCGAATTTTAATAAAAACAAAGCCTCTTCAAGACTCGAACCCAAAACCCTCTGCAATGTACACAGCGCCTATAACCCACACCAAAAGCCAGTATGCCCAAACTCATTTTCTGTTATAATTAGGAGTTGAAATAGTTCTATACCTACTGTCTGTTTATAAGTTTCTTTTACGAAATTCAATTTCTTAATACATTGGTATCTTTCAAATCAAACTTTGTCCAGAATATTTTTCTTAAAAATGCAGTGTAATGCATTTATTTAAACTTTATAAAACTCTTATTTTTAACAATGTAACAAAAATTTTTGACAATGTAACAAAATTTTCTCTCAAATTGTATTGAAGAACACATATTATCAATTTACAAATAAAGTGTTGTCTTTCATCAAATCTTGACCGAGAAGCACAAGCAGCTGTTCGTGCCGAACTGGCGAGTGAAGAATCACGATGGATTCCTCGGGAACTCGCAGATGTCGGTGCTGATCATCAAGCACCTGGCGACCCCGAAAGATAGAACCGTGCTGCTGGCGGGGACAGTTGGCGACGACACCTACAAAGTGGCTCGGTCTCTCGTATCGGTAAGTTTTTGTTGTGAATTTCTTCAAGTATATTGCTCGGCCCGTATCTTGCGCTCATCATTTGTTGTCTTCACAGGCCACCTGTCACTTCGGCCATCTCCTTGAGACGTTCGCTGCGCAGGAGAAAGAGTTGAAGGCCGCCAGCGACAAGGACAGGGCGGAAAAGGTCAAGGCGGTTCGGCAACTCGAGGCCGAGCAGAGACGAGTCGAGGCCTTGGAGGTCCGGGTTGCCGATCTTGTGGCCGATCTGGAACGCGTCAAGGGGCGGCTTAATGCGGAGTCTGCCAAGGTCGCAAAGGCCGCCGAGGAGCTAGCTGCGTCGGCGAAGTCTCTGGCCGATGTGAAGGTGGAGAAAGATGCCTTGGCAGCGACAATCAAGGCAGAGGTCGAGGCCGAGGAGAAGAAGCACATGGCCTCCAACATGGAGATGTCCTATCAGAGGGCGCTCGACCACATTCAGGACCGCGTCCCCGGCTTCGAACGGGTCGGCTACAGACTGTGGCCCGGTTCCCCATCGGACGGCGAGGAGGATGGAGGCGAAGATGACGAGGTGGAGGGCGACGAAGAGGAGAAGGTTGTCGCTGACGCTCCGGAGACGAACCCCCAGGGCGAGGCGAGAAACAAGGGGCCTTCTGGCAAGGCGCCTGTGGTCAAAACGGAGGCGCAGGTGGACCCCTGACCTTCTCGTCTCTTTGTAGTCTTCATTTTCAATTTTGCAAAAATGTAATGCCTTTTGCGGACTGGCCACCGCTTTTATGATGAATGAAAAAGATTGTTTTGGCTTTTGGCTTTGGATTTGTCTAAGTGTTTAGTTCGGCCATGTTGTCCTTCAATGTGGTGCTTTCCTATTTCAGATCGTTGAGCAAACTCATGTCACCGCGGTAGCTCGGCACTGTGTGGAGTTGTTTCAGCAGTCCCGTGAGGCTCACCTTGAGGGCGAGGTTCATCTGACGAGGAGAATACTGCACGACGTAGAGAAGAGAAACAGCGAGTTGTTGGCCGAGTTGCACCACCTGCGACTAGTTGAGGCCGAACTCTCTGCGAAGGAGGAAGAGTTGGCCTTAGCTTTAGCCGAGCGAGATGATTTTGCCAGGAGGGTCGAGCAGCTGCAAAGGGTAACGGTCGACAAGAGTATCGAGGTGACGCACTTGCGCCGTGTCATATCTGATAGCGCCGAGTATCCTGGTTCGGCGAAGCTTCCTTGGTTCAAGGTAATTGTGAGGGACGACACACTGAAGGACAGGATCATTGAACTGGAGGAAGAGGTTGCTCGACTTAAACCTTAGCTTGTGAGGGCTAATGTCCGCAGTACCTCGTGTACTCGCGAAGAGATTGACCGAGGGATTACGTTCTATCAACTCGCGAGCCGAGCCCCCATCGTAGGTCGGACAGCGGCCGACGCCCAAAGTGGGGTAGCAGTGTCTTCAAGTGGTGCTTCGGTTGGAGCGACTGTTAGGGTCAGCGGCGAGGGGGCATCTCAATTCGTCGGCTTAGAGACGAGCTCGGAGGTCAAGAAGCACCGACCCCGGGTGTCCCTGAACCGGAGCGTCCCCCTTCCACGGAGGCACTAAACGGGACGTACTGTGCTTTTGGGTCTCCGAATTGTCTTTTGTTGTAACCTTTGGGTCTTGTAAATTCATTGAGTTATATTAATGAAATTGGAGTTGGCTTGCTCGTTGTAGTGTTGTAGTTGCTTTATTCTTGAAATGAATCGTGAGAGGTGAGTGTTTGCTTCGTCGGGCGCCTTAGCCACGGAACTCATGCTTTAGCTGTGGTCCTGACTCTTACTCGGTACATACCGGTGTGGCTCGGTACCTCGGCAGAGGTGTAACTTTGTTTCGTGGCAGGAGCCACATGGCCTGATCTGGACGGTGGATCATGATCATGGCGCGGATCACAAGAAGGGAGGCACAAGTTCCAAGAAAATACTATCTTGTCGTTTTGTGGACACGTGGCACGGTCATGTCCGTTCATCACGCTCTAGCACGCATTTTGAGATGATCTAACAGCGAAATTGGTTCGGCAGAATTTTTCTCCATATACGAGGGTCGGTCCCTCGTCCGCTCGGCTCGAGGTTTTGAGTAAGCATAGTCGATCCGAACGATGTAATCCGAACCACCGTTAGAGTTGCTCGACGGTCGTGGGAGCAGTTCCGAACGGTGATCTACTTCTGGCTCGCCTATGGGCGGGCCGGCAAAGTAGAGTCGAACCGAGTGTTGAACTCCGGACCATCGGTAGATTTGTTCAACGGTTGTGGGAGCAGTTCCGAACGGCGATCAACTTCTGGCTCGCCTAAGGGCGAGCCGGCGAAGTAAAGTCGAGCCGAGTGTTGGACTCCGAATCATCGGTAGATTTGTTCAACGGTTGTGGGAGCAATCCGAACGACGATCTACTTTTGGCTCGCCTAAGGGCGAGCCGGCGAAGTAAAGGCGAGTCGAGTGTTGGACTCCGAACCATCGGTAGATTTGTTCAACGGTTGTGGGAGCAGTTCCGAACGGCGATCTACTTCTGCCTCGCCTAAGGGCGAGCCGGCGAAGTAACGTCGAGCCGGACATTGTACTCCGAACCATTGGTTGAATAAAAAATAAAGGCGGAGAGATACAAGCAATTTTATAAGTACGAAAAGAGAACATCCTTGAACAAATGATAACTGACGGCGAGCCGTTTTTACATATGATAACTTAAAAAGGAATTACAAGTTAGAGGAGAGGAACAGTTCGACACCCTGTGATACTCAGAGAGGCGCCGGGGCGCTTTCTTGGTATTTTAAAAGGTGGTCGGCATTCCAGGTCCTCGGAATTTCCCTGCCTTCAAGGTCCTCTAGACGATAAGCTCCGGGCCGAACTACCCTTGTGATCTTGTAAGGTCCTTCCCAATTCGGGGCTAGTTTGCTCTTCTGACTGGAGAAGGAGATGGCTAGTTTTCTGAGGACTAAGTCCCCCTCCATGAGATCGGTGGGTCGGACTCTCTTGTTGTATGCCAATTCGATCCTCCTCCGGTAGTTCTGCTGGCGGATCGACGCCCTTTCTCTCAGTTCGTCCACCAGGTCTAGGTTCTCCCAGAGGTCTCTGGCGTTCTGCTCCTCGCTGTAGGCTGTGAGGCGAGGAGAAGGTATCCCGACTTCGAGTGGTATCACTGCCTCGGACCCATAGGTGAGGTTGAACGGGGACTCTCCTGTGGGGGTCCGTTTGTTGGTGCGATAGTTCCACAGCACATTGGGGAGTTGGTCGACCCATAGGCCTTTGGAACATTTGTCCGATCTCTTCTTGATACCAGAGAGGATCTGCCTGTTAGCGTTCTCTGCCTGGCCATTCGACTGTGGGTGGGAGACGGAGGAGAAGCGCTGTTGGATGGCAAGGTCTTCACACAGAGCTCGGAACGTGGCCCCAGTAAACTGAGTTCCATTGTCTGTGACGAGAACACGGGGGACGCCGAATCGGCAGACGACGCTCTTCCAGAAGAATTGAAGCACCTTGTTCTCGGTGATAGTGGCAAGGGGCTCGGCCTCAATCCACTTCGAGAAGTAGTCGATGGCTACGACCAAGAACTTGAACTGGCCCGGAGCTGGAGGGAATGGCCCTAGTAAATCCATCCCCCACATCGCGAAGGGGATAGGACTTGATAGGGAGGTGAGGTTGGCCTGGGGGAGGCGACGAATGTTGGAATGTCTCTGACAAGAGCCGCATTGTCGAACGTGTCGCTCGGCGTCTTGGAGGAGAGTCGGCCAGAAGTATCCGTAATTCAGAGCTTTCCGAGCCAAAGACCTAGAACCTGAATGCGCCCCCCCGATGCCTTCGTGGAGCTCCTGTAAGGCGTAGTCGGCCTGTTCCGGGGAAAGGCACCTCAGGTACGGTCGGCCGTCAATCTGTGAGAGGGAGCGCTTGTATAAGACTCGCTCGACTAGGACGTACCGCTCGGCCCTGGTTCTTACTCGTCGTGCTTCCTTGGGGTCCTCGGGGAGGAGTCCGTCCCTTAAGAATTCCACTAACGGCTTCATCCAATTATCTTGTAGCAGGACCGGTAATGACTCCACTGAGCCGAGGGTCTCATCTTCTATGCTCGGCTTCGAGAGGACCTCAATCAAAACGGTCTGCTCGAGACCTTGGAGGGAGGATGAGGCCAACTTGGAGAGGGCATCGGCCTGTGAATTCTCTTCTCGAGGGACTCGTTGGATGAGTGCCTCTTCGAACCGGGCCATGAGGGTTCGGACTTTGGCAAGGTACTTCGCCATCCGTTCGTCCCGTGCCTCGTAATCGCCCAAAACTTGGTTCACAACCAGCTAAGAGTCACTATGGATTCGGAGGCGCTGCGCCCCAGCACTTTGGGCAAGTCCGAAGCCCGCGATTAGTGCCTCATACTCTGCTTCATTGTTTGAGGCCTTGAAATTTATGCGGAGGGCATACTGGAGGACGAAGTCATCTGGACCTGTCAAGATGATACCGGCGCCGCTTCCCTCGTTGCAATAGGAACCATCCACAAAAACGGTCCAGATCGGGGGTCCGTTCGGGACATGGCAGACCTCGGGAATGGTGGTCTCGACGATGAAGTCCGCGAGGGCTTGAGCTTTGATCGCAGTCCGAGGCTGGTAGGAGATGTTGTGTTGACTCAGCTCGATGGACCATTTCATAAGCCGGCCTGAGGTCTCCGGCTTGTGGAGGACCTGCCTCAGCGGTTGGTCGGTGAGGACCACAACCGAGTGGGACTGAAAGTATGGGCGGAGCATCCTTGCCACCATAACCAGGGCGTAGGCCATCTTTTCTACCTTCGGGTAGCGGAGCTCGGCGTCCCGAAGCACCTTGCTCACATAGTAAATGGGTCTCTGAGCCCGGTCCTCTTCCCTCACCAAGACGGCACTTAAAGTCTGCTCGGAAGCTGCCAAGTAGATGAAGAGGGTTTCCCCCGGAACGGGCTTGCTGAGCACGGGAGGATTGACCAAGTAGGCTTTCAGCTGTTTGAACGACTCTTGCTGCAGTTCGCCCCACTCGAAACCCTTGTCTCTCCTGAGAGCCTTGAAGAAGGGGAGGCACTTTTCCCCAGACTTTGAAAGGAATCGCCCAATAGCGGCGAGGCGACCCGTAAGTCTCTGCACTTCCTTGACGTTCCAGGGTGGGGCCATGTCCAATATGGCCTTGATTTTTTCAGGATTTGCTTCAATTCCTCGCTGGCTGACCATGAAGCCGAGGAACTTTCCTGATGAGACCCCGAACGCACACTTGTTCGGATTAAGCCTCATGTTGTGCCTTCTCAATACGCCGAACGCCTCCTGTAGGTCGGCCACGTGGTCGGTACCTCGGACGCTCTTCACGAGCATGTCGTCGACGTATACCTCCATGTTGCGGCCTATCTGACTTTGAAAGACTTTGTTGACGAGGCGCTGGTAGGTGGCTCCAGCGTTCTTCAATCTGAACGGCATGACTCTATAACAGTAGAGGCCCTGGTCAGTGATGAAGAAAGTCTTCGGAATGTCCGAGGAGAATATTCGGATCTGATTATAGCCGGAGAAGGCGTCCATGAAGCTGAGGAGCTCATGGCCCGAGGTGGCATCGATGAGGGTGTCGATATTCGGGAGAGGGAACGGATCCTTTGGACACGCCTTATTCAAGTCTGTAAAGTCGATGCATATCCTCCAGGAACCATTGGACTTCTTAACCATGACAACATTGGAGAGCCACTCGGGGTAGTTCACCTCCTGTATGAACCGAGCTTTTAGGAGCTTGTCCACCTCCTCCTTGATGGCCTGTTTTCGCTCGGGAGAGAATTTACGCCTCTTCTGCTGAACCGGTCTGCACCCCGGTTCGACGCTGAGGCGGTGCACTAGAAGTTCCTCGAAAATCCCGGGCATGTCCGCGGCGGACCAAGCAAATAGGTCGCGGTTCTCCCGGATGCACTACACCAAGTCGGAACATAGGACAGTCGGCAGGGACTTGCTGATGAGGAACTTTCTACTTGGGTCCCCGTCGGAGAAGAGCACTTCTTCCAATTCGTCCGCCGGCTCGGATGTGGGTCGGACGCTCGGCTCGGGGATCTCTAAAGTCTCGAGGGAGAGCACTGGACCCCCAGTGGAAGTCATATAGCACTTCCGAGCTGTCTCTTGGCTGCCCCTGACTTCTCCCACTCCCGCCCAGGTGGGGAACTTCATTTTGAGGTGGTACGCCGAAGGAACGGCTTCTAGGGCAGCTAGGCCAGGTCGGCCCAAGATGACATTGTACGCAGCCGGGACATCGACGACCATAAAGTCCATCGGCTCTGTCCGGGTAGTAGGGGTCTTCCCAGCAGTTACGTCCAGGGTGATAACCCCTTCGACCGTTACTGGTACCCCCGTGAACCCGTGGAGCGTGTAGCCGGCCGGTTTGAGGCGATCCCGGGATAGTTGCAGCCCTCAGAAGGCCGAGAGGAAGAGGATGTTCACAGAGCTCCCATTGTCTACCAGGACCTGCTGCACTTTGAAGTTCGCCATGCGGAGGTCGATTACAAGTGCGTCGCAGTGGGGAGTCCGGACTCCCTCGAGGTCTTCATCAGAGAAAGTTACTGGGACGCCGAGGCCTTTGGGGGGAGGGGCGCTGTGAACTGAGTTGACTTCTCTGACGAAGGCCTTCCGAGAGGAGTTGGAAGAGCCCCCCATTGGGCCTCCGTGGATAAGGTGCAGAACCCGTTCTTCCTCGAACTCGGGGGTTTCATCGCATCGCTCGGAGCGCTTGTTAGCCCCCCGAGGCGGAGGAGTGGTGCGATCCCCTCGATCGTTTGCCTTTACAAATTTGGCCAACTGCCCCCTCTGGATGAGGGCCTCTATCTCATTTTTCAACGCCTGGCAGTCGTTGGTGTCGTGGCCGTGGTCCCGGTGGTAACGACACCATTTCTCCTTGTTCCTCCTCTTGGCCAGGGGTGTTCATCCTCGGAGCGGGAGGTATAACCCCTTCCTTCTCTACTTCCATCAGGATGGTGGAGACATTGGTGGTGAGAGGAGTGAACTTCTCGAACCTGGGGGGAGGACGGCGCTAATCGCTGTTATCCTTTTGTAGCTTCTTGCCCCCCTCCTCTTCCGTTGCTTTCCTTTTCGACCCGAAAGCGGATCCTCCGAAACTCGGGAGGCACTCGGCCTTCTCTGCCCGAATGTATTTCTAGCATCTAAGGAGAAGATCGGCGAAGTTGTGCAGGGGCTTTTCGGCGAGGGACGACCGAAGGTTAGAGTTGAGGACGTTGGACTGGAACGCGACGGTCACCACTGACTGGTCGAGGGAGGCGATGGACCTGACCTCCGCAGTAAATCTCCTCACATAGTCCCTCAACTTTTCTCCCCTCTCCTGTCGGAGGTGGAGTAGAGAGAGGCTGGTCTTCTCCGTTCGTCTGCTACTCACGAAGTGAGTTATGAAGAGCGTTTTGAACTGCTCGAACGAGAAGATGGAAGAGGGAGCGAGCCGAAAGTACCATTCCCGCGCCGAACCCTTGAGAGTGGCGGGGAAGGTCTTGCAAAGCATGGCGTCGGAAGCTTGGTGGATTAAGGTCTTGAAGCTTTCGACATGATCAACAGGGTCCAACTCCCCTGAGTACGTTTCAAACTACGGAGGCTTGAAACCCCTCGGGATGGGAGCCTCCATGATATTCCGAGAGAAGGGCGGTCTGCTGGGGCGGATGGTCGTTCCTCTCGACTCCTCCTCCTTGTCCATACGGCCGATGCGCCTCTCCATCTTGTGGAGACGACGGTAGAGGGCATCGTCCCTCCAGTGATAGTCGATCGAGCCCCTGGACTCGTCTTCATAGGAAGGGGAGCGGGGGCTATGGCGTCGATAGTCCTGGGATCGGCGAGGACTATGATGGTGCTGCTGGTGACTAGGAGCCGGGGGAGGACTTATGGATCGGTGGCGAGGACTTGGAACCCGTGGGGGTGTTGGAACCTTCTGGGCATTATGGTTGTTGGGGCGAAGGTTGAGGGCTTGCAACACAGTTGCCTAGAATTGTAGGAACTCGGCACGAGTGATAGGTGCCTCATCGTTCCTCGGTAGATGTCGATCAGCAGGGGAATGTGGCCTCCTCCTACGACGCTCGGGAGATTCCCCCCGTCCTCTTCGGTCCGGAGACCTTCTTCCATCTTGATGATGAGGAGATCGCTCACCTCGATGTTGGCGGGAGGCTCTCTCCCGGGCCCGTTTCTCATCTAGGCGGTTGCGAAGATCCTCATCCTTTTGGCGAATCAGAACGGTGTTGCGGAGGTCGGAGGCTCGTGGGTTATGGGAAGCCATCGAATCCGAGGAGGCATTGTGAACTGAGACATGGTCTGGGTGGAGAGGTTGTTTCTGCCTCCGCTGGTTTGGACCAATAGGACCATTGGGGGGTTGTTGATTCAGAAGAGGGTCTTGGATTGGGGAAGGAAGTTGCTCGGGCTGCGGAGCAGGATGCACGGGGGCTTCCTCTTGCTGATCGGCGGGGTTGGGCCCACGGTTGGACCCCCTTGACCTGACCTTTCTGGGAGGCATGGTTGGAGAAGAGCTAGTCGACGGGAAAGGGAGAGGCTGCTATTCGTGTGGGTTCCCACAGACGGCGCCAATCTGTTACCGCTGATTCTGGTGTGGGGGTAAACAGATGAGATTTGTGGATTCGTAGAAAAACCTGAATAGCGGATCTAAGCCTGCCGATTCCTGTCGCTAACCTGCAAGGAAGTGCGATACACCGGGGTTGATTCCGGCGACGCACCCTCCGACGCTCTTGTCAGTAACCAGTGGTGATTAAGAAAGAGCTTAAGCTGGAAAAAGAGTGATTACCCGGTCACAGTGGTAGGTAGGAGGTATTTATAGTCGCCATGGGAGTGATTAGGGACCTGATTTCCTGTGTAACTGTCAGGAGTAAAATCCTCACAATTTGTTTAGGAAACTGACCCCTGATTCCCGGTGAGAGGATAACTGCAAATCAGGCCCGTTGATTTAGTCAAATCAGTGACCCTGATTTTCCTCTTGCTGGTCTGGGTTTGTCTTGGGTCGGGACCCGTACCCAGTTGGAGTGGATCCGTTTTTCGGGTTATTGGATCTGTGAAGGGGAGATCCAGTGCCCGCTTCGGGCCCATCAATATGCGAAATTACCATTTTACCCCTGAGCTTCAAGATTCGTTCCCAATCTGGACAGTTCCGATTTAACCCCATTTTCAGCCATATCACAACTCAAACAATATTTTCTGTCATTTACAACTCAAATTATCTCAAAACTGCTTTTACAAATTTACACAAAACTCTTATAAATCAGTTTATCTCAAATATGCCTCAAGCATCCAAACCTCCAAACTCTAAGCAACAACCTGCAACATGTGAGGCTAGAGATGATCCCTAACCCCCAAAACTAAAGGGGTTAGCCATAAATGGTGTGAGTGACATAAAAACAAACAACATAATTTAATCGTAAAACATAAGGTCATCAACAACATGTATTAACCACAATGATAAATGAATGAGAAATAACAAAAATGTAAATCATGAAAACATCATAGAATGAAAACAACAAGTGCATCTAGTCTAAGTGTCAAGTGTAGGAAAACTGGAAAACACATGCATAAATCCAAGTCAAGACAACACAAAGTCTATATGCGGACTCTCTAATGCATACTTGTCGAAATCTATGCATCCCATTCTACATAGGTTCGGTGCAAGCCCTTAACGTCTCCACATCATAGGGTTCAATCCCCCGCTATGCAACTAATCCTATCACGATGACTACTACGAGATAATGATAAACTGTGAGAATTAGCCCATGCTTGATAATTCCGGAGATAGATCCCACATCTCAGGTAATTTTCCTGGATAATTCCGGAGATCATCCCACATCTAAACATTGACACATCATCACATGAATACCCCATGTGCGTCGCCTCGACTTTGATAATTCCGGAGATTAATCCCACATCTCATGCAAATCACTTGGATAATTCCGGAGATATATCTCACATCGCAGGTAATTTACCTGGATAATTCCGGAGATAAATCCCACATCTCAAATAAGTTACTTGGATAATTCCGGAGATTAAATCCCACATCTAAAGCCATACTGAGGTGCATAACCCATGTTCCCGTTCATCATATCACCACTAGTGCCTGTCCTTATCATTTGGGTTATTTAATTACTTAACGAATCTCCTAGAGTTGGTGTACCCTACCGGCCTAAATTCGAAACTGACTAACTGAAATGCCTCACGGGCCACAACAAAATAACTCAACACCGGTATACTAGGGTCACTCACCTCTAGAGACTCAACTCAAATGTCTAAACCAAAGTTCCACTAAACAAAGTGGCTCAACTGAATATCTTAAAATCAAATGCTTATCTGAAGACAAAATATAGGCCAAAATATCTGAAGACTAATCATTCAAAAGAACACTCAAATTTATGGAAACTCATCAGTACCAGTCGACTTATTACTGTAGTAGGTCGACTGTCCAGAGGGAAAATGTCCATGATTTTGAGAAAACAAGTTAAGTAATATAAGTTGACTTATAAGAGTCATAAGATGACTTACCAATAATATAAGATGACTTATAAAAATCATAAGTGACTTACCAACAATATAAGATGACTTATAAAAACATAAGTTGACTTACCGACAATATAAGATGACTTATAGAACATAAGTTGACTTACCAACAATATGAGATGACTTATAAAAATCATAAGTTGACTTACCAACAATATAAGATGACTTATAAAAATCATAAGTTGACTTACCAGATCATAAGTAGACTTATAAAAACATAAGTCGACTTAAAGGAGACATAAGTCGACTTATAAGAACATAAGTCGACTTATAAAAACATAAGTCGACTTACCAGAGAGAAATTCCAGAAATCTTTAAGAAAATATTCTAAGTATTATAAGTCGACTTGCAAAGTCATAAGTCGACTTAAAATACAATATAAGTCGACTTAAAGGTCATAAGTCGACTTACCAGAGAAAAATCTACGATAACTTTGAAAAATAAATTCTAAGTGTACCAGTCGACTGAAAAGGGTCTAAGTCGACTGTCCAGAACGGATTTTCAAGAAAAACTAAAGATATAGCAGCTGGGTCATACCAGTCGACTGTCGACCTACAGTTTTCATAATTTAGATCTGAATACAATAATCAAAACTGAAGTTTTTCTAAAGATTCCTTGTTTATGAAAATAGTTCGTATTCAGGCAAAATGACAATTCTCAAATATTCTTCATTATGGACACATTACTCAATCATACAATATCTCAGAACTCAATTCTCATGTTTTAAATTCCTAATTCTTCCACTAGGGTTTCTCAATACTAAATTTCTTCACAACTCATAGCCAAGATATGATTTGTAAACACAAGATCCAGATGTTCATCCATCCGATCATAACCATACTCAAATCTTAACATGCTTTCTAGCAATACAAATTTATAAATCAAGATCTACTCAACATTTTTAGATTTCACATACATGGTACAAACAACAACCTTTGCATCGTTCTCATGCAAAATACACCAAATAAATAACATATCAAACAAATGACAAACAATCGTTCGCATAGATCAATTCACAAACAAAGTTCATATCATTCACAAAACAAAACAAAACAAAACAATGTCACTCACCTTTGAATTGAAAAGATCCAACGAAAAGCCTCCCTTTTTGCGAGATCCAAAAATTCTCCTCTTGATCACCAAGAAAATAATAATATAATAAATCTGGAGTTGTGCAGCGAATGACGGCTACAGGTTCTCTTTTATACAGGCCGGGATTGAAAGGAATTAGGGTTTTGAAGTACTTTTGCAAAATAGTCATTTTTCAATTTATTACTTCACATATATAACCTTTCTTAGTTAAAATAAGTTAAATAAATCAAAACTAAATAAAATCCTTTTACCACTAAGTTTTCCAACAACCCAGCACAGCTCAGAGATAAGAAAATTTCGGATTTACACTCAGGGTGGCAATTTTGCACAAAAGCCCTCCCTTTTGTAATATTTGCAAATACCTCATAAAATATTCATAAAAATCCAGAAAAATCCGAAATAATATCTAATAATACATATTATATTTTCCAATCAAAATATTTGACTTTTACATTCCAGAAAAATATTTGCACAAAGTTCTACATGAATTCCTTATTTGCAAAAATACCCTTTTTGACTAAATCTTCACCAAATCGACTTTAAATAAAATCTAAATATATTTAAATTTAAATGCTAACCATGGGAAACCAAAATATCGGTAAAAACGAATTTTCATAGTTTATTTAAGATCCAAACGACTTTTACATAAAAGCCCATCTCTTTCGAGATATTTGTAAAAATAGTTTCTTTATTCAGAAAAATCCCAAAACTTAGAATACTCTCCATTATAATTAGGAGAATCTACTAAAAATATAAATTTGGTTATTTTCAACAAAAATATTTGCACGTGTTTCGCACGTGTAAAAAGATAAATCTTTAGAAAATATTTATTAAATCTCTAGTAAATCATTTTAATTCATTTTTAAATATTAAAATAATATTTGAAAATACGGGGTTCTACACTACCTGCCCTCTGTAGGTTACCATTGAAGCCTTGAGGGAGGCTAAGATTCTACCTGCCCTATGTAGGTAACCATTGAAGCCTTGCTCCCTCAGTTAAAATGTTCAGGCTATCATGCTTTTCTCCAAACAATAGTCAAAAATTGAACGTTGGTAAAAACTTTGGTTACTTCTTTTGTTTATGTTGTTAATGCTAGTGTAGTTTTATTAAGTACTGCAAATAAGAAGTCTTACTTATTTTGTCCTTCAGAAAGTTCAGCATTTGTGTGTTGAAGTGCATTCAAGATATGAAGATCAAGAAAGAAAAGTTAATCTTGGTTCTGCAAATACAACTTGTAAGGTTGATGAAGAAGAAAATTTAAGCACATCTTCTCATGGAGATGACTGGGCATCTAAATATTTGGATGGGCATCTAAATATTTGGATGGTGATATTTTCCAAGGGGAAGTCATTGAGGTAAGTTTAAATTTGCAGATATCTCTCCTATTATTTGTGCTCTATTGCAGCGAGAAAAATATACCATGTTAATATTCTTACATAATTATCCTTTATTTTGCTGTATTGTAGAACATGAAAATTAACTTGGATCACCCAAAAATATTTGGAGAAACAACAGTACATAGTACTATTACAGAAGTTGTAGCAATGGTTAGTGAGAAAGTGAAGCTGCAAATAGGCTTTGCTGTAACGCCCCGAATCCCAAATACACTGAATTCGAGATGTTCTACAGGATCTTTTCACTTTCTTCAGTACAATTTTACAAGGAATTTAAACTTTTCACTTTACATCAGAGTTTACATCATATATTACACTTTTCATTTGCACAGCGGAAGTAAAAATTTACAACATTTACATAAATGTACAACAACATGGTAAAATCTTTATGCATCCATTCCTCTTTAACATATAATTTATCCTGCATAAAAAACTGTGGGTACGTCAGTTTATTCAACCTGACGATAGTTATACATGGCCATCCTCTCTATGCCAGAAACAGTATAACGATTCTCATTTCTTAACAGATCACAAACTTGTTCACATGATAAATAAAGTAAAGGGGAAAATCTTAATGATATCGTGTTGTGATCGTGCACTTAGTCCTTAATGCAATTATTTAATTTACATGACACTAATGCGCACTTGTTCGGATTCTATGCATCCCATACTACATAGGTCCGAGGGCAAGCCTCTTAATCGTTCTTCCTTTTGTAGGGTTCAATCCCTCGCCCTGACTTAATCTACTAATGTAATTACAGTAAGTATCCTAGATATTTTCCGACCTACGAACTCATGTCTAGGCACTCTGGAGGGAATCCCATCGCTGACATGACTCATCATGCAGACATCCTGTGGTAATTCAGCTCTCACCATAGACATGACACCACCCGTAGTCTTCAAATATCCCACGAGAGTCACCATTGGGACGATACTCTGGAGTAGTATCCTAACCCAGACTCATCATGGGAATTCCTGGAATATGCTCTCGCCGCTACCCAATAGCCCTCATACTCAATATTTTTCTCTTACTTTCATCACATCTCCACTATGTACTAGTCCATATTTTAATAGAATCATGAATAAAAATCAAAGTTCTAGAGTTAGCCTTTCCACTAAACCGGACTTATTCATTCATTTCAATACATGACCAACCTTGGTCTTTAAATTCTCATTTTTCATTTCATTTCCATTACCGGGGGAGACTTAGCTACTCCTTTGTTCAATTTCTAATTCACAACTTCCAATTTGAGCAATTCCAACTCATGAATTCATTTTCATTGCCTCAGCATATCATGTTCTTAACTTTCATATTCATGTAGTTATCAATTCAAAACTATGATTCATTTCATGTACATTCATGCAGCAATAAATAGAGTTTATCGTCATCGATCATAAAATTCACAACTTTTAACAGCAATCAACTGAAATCTCTGACTTATCAAAATATATTATGTACAGCCGACTTGGAAAACACCAGTCGACTTGTACAGTCGATTCATGTTCTTCATAATCACTCGGGAGAGTCGACTGCTGCACATGGCCAGTCGGCTGTTCTGCAGCTTTCTATGTTCAAAAATCATTCATGTGACAGTTGACTGTTATTCCATCAGTCGTCTGTCCTGGGGGTTTTTAACAGTACATTTCTGTGTTCAGCTCAGTCGACTTGTTACTCGCATTAAGTCGACTGGACAGATTCATATTTCAAATTAAAGGATTATCTTTCTTACAGGTACATGCATCATGGTGTCACATCACAATATACATACTTTCATGTTTCATAGACACGAAATTTCTTAATTGTTCAGTAATATCGCAGTATGGAATTTCATATAACTAACATTGTCTTTTCTTCAAGGAAGTGTTTAAACATGCATTTATACTTGTTCATAACTTTCTTGCAGAGATGAAAATATTAATCTCAATCCATTACACTAGAATAACACAATGGAAAAATACCTCATTTCATGAAACTACTGGATTATTCATAGTTTAAACAAAGCATCGGTCGACTGTTCATAACACCAGTCGACTGCACAGATCATTCTTAGTTTTATTAATCATCGCTAGTTCTTTTTTTTTCCATATGTTCATGTCTCCTCAGTCATGTACATCATGAAGGATATGAGTTAGCTTTACTACTTCATTCTAATTGTACACATAAATGTCAACGAAACTTTCTAACAAAATATGTAACGAATGTCTCGTACCAGTCGACTTATCCAACGACAGTCGACTGTACAGACCCAATTCGTCATTGTTTGCAGTGCTATTATTTCACTAATAGTCTTCCACAATTATCATCATAAACATACTCAAGCAATTTTAGTACGTTTAAATTTACTGCTCATAAGCATAATAGCAATCATCACAAACATGGCACATTTTCTACTTTAGAAGTCCTGAGAAACACCCACCTTATTGACGAAGTAATCGAAGTCCAGAAAAGCTCCTTAATGCAGCGCACCTTCCTTGTTCCTTGCTCCTTGCTCCTTGCCGAAGATCTCCAGAGGATGATGCCCGGTCTCCACACACAACTCTCTCACAATAATAATCTTATAAAATAATCTTAGTGTAAAGAACAATGGATGAGAGGGGGGTATTTATACACCAAATGGAGTGAGATGGAGGGCTAGGATTCAATGGATGGTTATTGAATCAAAGGCTAGGATTGACTAGGGGGTTGTTATAACCACCCACACTCCAAATAACTACCCACACTCATACCCACTTCTCTACCCAAAACCGGCCAAACAAAAAGGGTGTGCTCTACACGTGTATGCAACATGCACGTGTATGCACCAATCACCCTACTAGAACTTGTACACAAATGACAAGTCTAAAAAAATGCTACACATTCCATGTTGTAGAAAAATAATAAAAGGGATTAAATCCATGGGCTTAAATTAATTGGGCCAAAATAATTATTTTAAAAGAAAGATAAGTAAATTAACATTTGGGATTTAGGAAAATGCTTTATAGAAAACAATATTCTTATTCATCATGTAGAAAATAATAGCCAAAATATTACACGTGCACACCATATATAAAAATAAATAATCTTTCATATGTTCGAAAATCAGGGTATTACATTTGCATTGTCGACATCTTCACATGGTGTTGTTTGGTCTTACCTCAATGCATGTCCTCAACGAGGTATGTCTATTTTTTCGTCTTCAATATAGATGCATGTTTCTCTGATAGACTGGTTCTATTTTGTCTATTGCTTGTATATGACACAACGATTACTACCCAATTTGGAGGAAACAAACTTTGTGGTCTCTATGTATGTTTATCTAATTCTGTGTTGTTTCCTTTTCATGTAGTCTTTATGTAGTGGCGATGACTATAAGGCTGAGGAGAATGAGGAACATGCAAAAGACCTTCCATGACCGATAAAGTGAAGTTGGGGATACATGGAAGCAATAGCGGCGAGTTAGAAGTACTTTTGATTACTTTTGTTGTAGTTCTTGGAGTATGACAACTCATCTTTCCTTCTAGAATGTACTGTTGGTATTTCGGTACTTCGAAACAAACATATAATTTTGTAATAAGAATGTTCTATAGTCTATAATATTAAAGCTTATTTTGGTGTAATGTTTATGTATGTGTGTTTTTGTGTTTTGACACATTTTGTTTTGTTTATATAATTGTGTGCATCATAAGGTGAAATAATTATATGTTCTTAATTGAAAAAATACATTGCTTAGTCTTGTTAACTAGTTTAAGCCATCCAAATATAATCAGCAATAGAAAAAACACGTGCAATTGCATTCATAGGGGAACATTTGCAAGGGAATGACTACCTTGCGAACTTCTGTAACAATTGTTCATCAACAATAGGAAAAGTCCATTTTAAAACACATCTGCAAGAGAAAAATTTGTTGTAGATATTCTCTTATGGATGGGGACAACAAGGAACAACTTCTCATGCAAATATTCTATTGTAGCTAATATTCGCAATGGATAGTTATAATTCCGTTGCAAATGTATACATTAACCAGGAGAGATTTCGCAACTGCACAAATACAAGGGAATGAGAAGAAATCCCTTGCAAATGTGCACTCACCATGGAATTTCACTCTTCTACAAGGGAATTTTCTGTTGCAATTGTGACATTTTCTACTAGTGTGTGGGGTCCTCACCAACCGCATCAAGAGATCATCTACACGGTGCTAGAATCTCGTGTGTGAACTCTTTCATAACATCGGTCACATCAGATGCAGGTACTTAACAAATGTCGAACGAGGCTTCTTCCAAATCTCTCATGCGTTCTCCGTCTATAAATTAGATAATTTAATATATCAGCAAAACAAAGATAAAACAGTTATAAGATGTGATATGAACGATTGATACGAATCTACAAATGTGTCATATAGTTATTAAACTTTATTACCATGGTTGCCAAAGTCTTCGCCTTTGGTTGGAACGTGGGTGTTGGGGATGAGTGGCTGGGAGATGGTTCTCTCTCTCGCATTGGTATCGAAAGCATCACTCGGGCGGGCACAATGATAGGAGGTGTGATAACCAACTGCATAATTCTAGTATACCAAGTCATGTATGCATCATGCATTCGTCCATCTTACGCAGGAATGCCGCCAATGATCATATTGTTTCGGCGCTCATTCCATGAGTAGACATAATTACGGTGATATCTGACCTAGTCGATATCGGGTTAACGACCCATCACTGTGACATCGTGCAAGGTAGTATCATATGTTCTTACGGCGGGTATATCTTGTTGAAGACTGAATTGTCGGAGTACTCGATATACATGCAGATGCTCTACGATGGAGAAGTGGATGAGAGATGCAGGCATCAACCATAGATCGTCAGTGTACGGTTCCCACACTATGCATTTTGCATACAACTGATTAAGCTTATCTCGATAATATGTGAGCGGTCCACGTGGGTTATCACGGTGTGTGTGTTCGACAGCCCGATATACACCAATAGGAGCCAACCTACTGACTCCAAACACCCCCAAACTCCACACTGGGTTTTCAACTCTTAGGCACGGTCGACCAATGTGGAATCACTCCTAGCTTCATATTTGCAGTATCAACATCAGCCCTGTCGCCTGTACATTGTTCATAGAAGCAGGACACAGATTTCTGTAAAGGACGGCCATAGCGGCATTACCCTAACTAAATCGGTCAACTAGTCTAATGTCTATGATCAGATGCAAATACATTAAAGGTACTTGATTATCCATTGAGTTGGGAAATATCACACCTTCAAAAAGGGTCATAATATAGGATCGGGTGTAGCACTCTATTTGATACTCAGTCAACTCTAGATTCAAGTAACTATCGAACGACTTCATTAACCATGAAAGTCTAAGAGATGTACCAATAAAAGCCGATTCGAACGGATCCTGGCCAAGGTATTCTTGAACAAGCTGGAACTTATCGCTGCCCCAACTTCCAGTCACGACTACACCATCTATTGGAAATCCAGTAATTAGTGCAACATCTTATGAAGTCACCGTCATCTCTCCATGCGGTAGGTGGAATGTATGAGTCTCCGGTCATCATCACTCGACTAAAGCTGTTAGAAGACCCCGGTCCAACTTCACCAACCCCATTAGTGCAACTTCGTAGAATCCCGCCTCCACCAAGTATGGGATAATGCGGTCGTGTAGGGGCAACGTTTTGTGCTTTCGGAATGTCAAGTCCTTCGACTCACCTTTCTACTGAAAATTCGATCGGTGAGAGGTTTGCATGCTAAGAAGTGATGAGTCTATTGGATCGGGACCCCTAGGTGCATCTGCATTTGTAACGCCCCGATTTTCAGTGACTGGGAAACCGTGACATAAGCCAAAATCTTTTCTTCAATTAGCCACAATACACAGAAAAACAAGAAAATTTAAAACTTTTTATTCAACACAAATGTATTACAAGTCTGATTGTTATAATTTGCAATATATTACAGCAGTGTCACAATAATACCTTTATAACCCCAAGTGTTACACTTCCAACAACTTACATCAGAGTACAATGAATGAAGAACAACACTTGGTAACTCTCACTTGGATACATTTCAACAATTTGATAATCAACATAAATATTACAGCAGAACTTAAAATGACATCTACTCCTCGCTTCCCTTGCCTTGAGTCCTCCTGAATCTTGCACCTGTACTTCTGCGATCCAGTACCTATTGAAGTGGGGACGTCAGTATTCACTAATGCTTTAAGGCTGATAACTAGTAGCAAATCTCCCAAAACAAACATACAACCATGGCAAATGTGTCAGTGTAGTTTAAGTGTTCGTGAGTGTTATAACTAGAATCTAATGCAATATCAACTAAGGCTAGGATGCTCCTATTCTAATGCCAGCAAGTCTCCGAAGCAACATGCAGCCCATACAACATGTGCCCATCTCAAGCCATTTCTTCATATATAGGGATTTGAACCCGCGCCATGAGTTCTACTCTTGTACTCAACTTGTTTCTGAAGATACAACGTGACTGATGATGTTGCCCTGAAATAGTCTAATTCCGCCAATGGCAGTTATATAGTGGTGTCTTCGTTTGCTACTATTGCATCACTCAAAAATCTGACGAACCCCGGAGTTACCGCAAAACAGGTTAGCTCGAAGCATCCCCTGTTGCCCCCTAGCCAGACCGTAGTCTATGGCTTGTTCGTCCCTAGATCAAGGACATGACGGAGTTCTGGGGTCCATCCCCTAGCTCTGACAGGACTCGCGCCCGCCCTTATCATGGCACTTCAGAAATTAACAGACGAGATACGGATCTCGTGCTCCCAACTCGTGAGACGGCACATACTGTATCCCTTTGACAAGAAGGGTACAACCCAATAACACCTCCTAATGCAGGCCTATAGGACAGGTCGGATCATAAGGAATCACCCTTAACACCAACTCTTTCCCTTCAGCGAAAGATGATAATAATAATGGTTAAGTAGTAATAGCCCTTAGTTACTACCCTAACAATGTCACTAACCCTAAACATACTGAGGGATGACAACAGAACTTACACCACATGCTAAGTCTTAAGTTAAGACTTTGCAAGATAACTCTACTAGGCTGCTCAACCTAGACTTACCAGAATCCTTAAGGATCTGGTTCATGGCCTATCGATCTAAGACCCCGGCAATACGAATGTACCTGCATGCCACTACCCTAAACTTGGATTTCGTCTATACTCCTGTCCGCGATCAACCTACAGCGATTAAGATCCGACGGTACACAAGGAGTGACTCGTCCACAATCCCTTAGGAGTAAGGAAAACACATGTCTTGATGGTCGATAGCCCCTAGGGTAATAATATCACCCTAGACGAGCACAACAAAACTACGCACTAGCTAATAAGCTATATATGAGTAAACTGAACACATACGAGCCAACAAGCTATGCATGAAACCAACGACTACATACGAGCCAGGCGGGCTACGTATGAGACAACAACATACATACCAGCCAAATAAGCCGCGTATGAGACCAACAGTTACATACGGGCCAGTCGAGCCGCGTATGAGACAACAACATACATACGAGCCAAATAAGCTGCGGATGAGACTCACAGCTACATACGGGCCAGTCGAGCCACGTATGAGCAAAACCACATACAAAAACAACCATACAGGTAATCAAACCTAGAAGCAACCAAACATGCTTACTAGCAAACTTGATCTTTTATAATTAGTAGCAACAGAAGAATCTACTAACAGTCTAAAATAGGCATTCTACCAATGAGAAGCCCAAAAGCGACATAAAACTTTTTATCGAGCCAATCAATTATTAGTGACTTTCCCAACCCTTATTACCCATAAAGATGAGGAATGTCCCCATGATACGGTCCAATTTCAATTAGAACCTCACACGACTAGAATCCACGGTTTCTTTTCCCAAATTGAACTAGAGCTACATATAACTAGATTCTCTCAAGCTGAGCTAGAATCACCTAGAAGCTAGATGCATGGGTTCATGGGTTCTTCCTAATCCTTCACTACAATACTACCATTCAAGCATGTATGGCTCTTGAATCTAGAACAACTAAGCAATCTCAACATGGGTTCCTTCTAGGAGATTAGCTAGAACGACCTCACAACTCAGTAGTGCAACTACAACATGATTGGTTCTTCACTAACGCTACAACCACAACATGCTAGTTCTTTACTAACACAATTTACTATAACATGATAGTTCTTCACTGATACTATAACTACAATGTGATAGTTAATACTACAACTACAACATGAAGGTTCTTCATTAACACTACAACTACAACATAATAGTTTCTTTGCTAACACTATAACTACAACGTGATAGTTAATACTACAGCCACAACATGAAGGTTCTTCACTAACACCACAACTACAACGTGATAGTTTCTTTGCTAAACACTACAACTATAACATGGATATCTACCATCACTTTATACATGAATGTTTATTACTATTTTAAGCATGGACTTTACTCACACTCAAGGATGGATCTTCACTACTTAAGCATGGATAGTCACTACAAACTCAAGTAAGGATACAACTTAAGTAGAAAGCTACTATAAGTTTAAAGCATGAATAGCTACTAGATTTAAGCATGATATCTTTTACTACTTTAAGCATGGTTAATAGCTACAACATACCCATGAGTACTAAAAATTTAGCATGGTATATAACAAAGCATGATTTTCTTTACTACTTTAACCTACAACAATTAGCATGGTATACAACCTTAAACATCATTCTACAACAATCTCAAACATGGTAGGAACCTACAACAATCTTAAGCATGGTATTTCACTTAAGCATTCCTCCAACAATCTTAGGCATGGTAGGTAATTTAAACATCAATCCTACACATTCCTAAGCATGGTATTCAACTTCAACATTAATCTATAACAATCTAAGCATGGTAGGTAATTTAAACATTAATCCTACAACAATCTTAGTATGGATATATACTTAGCATGAATCTACAATATTCCTAAGCATGGTATTCAACTTCAACATTAATCTACAATGATCTAAGCATGGTAGGTAATTTAAACATTAATCATACAACAATCTTAGCATGGATATAAACTTAGCATGAATCTACAACATTCCTAAGTATGGTATTCAACTTCAACATTAATCTACAATGATCTAAGCATGGTAGGTAATTTAAACATTAATCCTACAACAATCTTAGCATGGATATAAATTTAGCATGAATCTACAATATTCCTAAGCATGGTATTCAACTTCAACATTAATCTACAACGATCTAAGCATGGTAGGTAATTTAAATATTAATCCTACAACAATCTTAGCATGGATATAAACTTAGCATGAATCTACAACATTCCTAAGCATGATATTCAACTTCAACATTAATCTACAATGATCTAAGCATGATAGGTAATTTAAACATTAATCCTACAACAATCTTAGCATGGATATAAACTTAGCATGAATCTACAACATTCCTAAACATGGTATTCAACTTCAATGTTAATCTACAATGATCTAAGCATGGTAAGTAATTTAAACATTAATCCTACAACAATCTTAGCATGGATATATACTTAGCATGAATCTACAACATTCCTATGTATTGTATTCAACTTCAACATTAATCTACAACAATCTAAACATGGTAGGTAATTTAAGCATTAATCCTACAACAATCTAAACATGGTATACTACTTTAGGCATTAACCTAAAGCATGGTATATATTTCAAGTAAGAACCTATAACATTCTAAACATGGTAATACTACTTAGCATGAATCTACAACACTCTTAAGCATGGTAGGTAATTTAAACATCAATCCTACAACATTTCTAAGCATGGTATACAACCTAACATGAATCTACAACAATCTTAAGCATGGTATGTAATTTCCTACAACAATCTAAGCATGGATTATACTTCCCTACAATAATCTAAGCATGGTGTACGACTTTTCTATACAACCTAAACATGGTATATAATTTCCTACAATTAATCTAAGCATGTATACTTATTTTTTTTCTTAAACATGAAAAATTGCTACAACTAAGCATGGATAATTAGTACACCAAAACATGGATACTTACTTCAACCAAAGCATGGATACTACAACTTATCCGACAACAAAATAAGCATGGTCTACAATATAGCATGAGTTCCTACAACAAATTAGACAACTTACACTACAAAAGATACTCGATTTCCTGGCGAATATTCCCGGTATTTTACTAGTAGTGCTGGAGTAGGGAGCGAATAGGAATGGGGCACCAGATGGGAAGGTTCGCTTTAAACCGCCGGGCAATCTTCGTATTCACCGGCGTTTTATTCAAAAACGCCAGTGAAGTTTATTATTCACCGACTTTTTAATAATAAACGCCGGTGAATATACCGACACATTCACCAGCGTGTCTAATTGAAATGCCGGTGAATAAGCTGCGATAAATCCCGCGAACCCTAATCTTTCGCTCGCCATTTTCCCAAACCCAAAAAAAAGGGGGGGCGCTTCGTTTTCCCTCCTTCCTCGCTCTACTTCCTGCGCGTTTGCCTCCGCCGCTTCGTCCTCTTCGACAGCCTTCGACCTTTCGTCATCGTCCCTTCTTCCCTTCATCATTTTCGATTTCCCTCCTCCCTCTCTCTATTTGGAGGTGAATCGACGAATCGGAAACCACCGTGTCGCCCCGCTCTCTCTCTATCTCCTACGCCCCTGCGCTCGTCGCCCCGCTCTCTCTCTCTCTCTTCGGTATCATCTCTTGATTTTTCCTTATTTTTCAAAAAAAGTATGTTTTTTCAGATTATGCATCTTGATTTCCTTAACATGAATGGTTTAGTTGGGATGAAGAATGAATAGAAAAATATATGCTTAGATACTGAAAATTTTCATCTTCTTTTACTGTTAATGAAGCTTATTTCATGCATCTGATTGTCATCTTGGCATGTTTTTTTGACCAAAATGGGTTCACTGTGAACTGAGGATGGTATAGCTGTATGCCAAAATCCTCCGGATATGTACAACAATTGGGTTTTAGATTTAGTTGGGCTAAAGAATTAGTAGAGCAACATATATGCTCAGATAATGGAAATTTTCATTTTCAGATACTGTTAATGAAGCTGATTGCCATCTTTGGCATGATTTTTTAACAAAAAATGGGTACACTTCCAAACTAAGTATGCTGCTAGCATCCTCATTTTCTTTTACTGTTAATGAAGCTTATTTCATGCATCTGATTGTTATCTTGGCATGTTTTTTTGACCAAAATGGGTTCACTGTGAACTGAGGATGCTATAGGTACGTATGCCAAAATCGTCCGGATATATACAACAATTGGGTTTTAGATTTAGTTGGGCTAAAGAATTAGTAGAGCAACATATATGCTCAGATAATGGATATTTTCATTTTCAGATACTGTTAGAGAAGCTGATTGCCATCTTAGGCATGATTTTTTAACATAAAATGGGTTCACTTCCAAACTAAGTATGCTGCTAGCATCCTCATCTTCTTTTACTGTTAATGAAGCTTATTTCATGCATCTGATTGTCATCTTGGCATGTTTTTTTGACCAAAATGGGTTCACTGTGAACTGAGGATGGTATAGCTGTATGCCAAAATCCTCCGGATATGCACAACAATTGGGTTTTAGATTTAGTTGGGCTACTGAATTAGTAGAGCAACATATATGCTCAGATAATGGAAATTTCATTTTCAGATACTGTTAGAGAAGCTGATTGCCATCTTAGGCATGATTTTTTAACATAAAATGGGTTCACTTCCAAACTAAGTATGCTGCTAGCATCCTCTTCTTCTTTTACTATTAATGAAGCTTATTTCATGAACCTGATTGTCATCTTGGCATGTTTTTTTGACCAAAATGGGTTCACTGTGAACTGAGGATGGTATAGCTGTATGCCAAAATCCTCCGGATATGTACAATAATTGGGTTTTAGATTTAGTTGGGCTAAAGAATTAGTAGAGCAACATATATGCTCAGATAATGGATATTTTCATTTTTGGATACTGTTAGAGAACCTGATTGCCATCTTAGGCATGATTTTTTAACAAAAAATGGGTACACTTCCAAACTAAGTATGCTGCTAGTATCCTCATTTTCTTTTACTGTTAATGAAGCTTATCTCATGCATCTGATTGTCATCTTGGCATGTTTTTTGACCAAAATGGGTTCACTGTGAACTGAGGATGCTATATGGACGTATGCCAAAATCGTCCGGATATGTACAACAATTGGGTTTTAGATTTAGTTGGGCTAAAGAATTAGTAGAGCAACATATATGCTCAGATAATGGAAAATTTCATTTTCAGATACTGTTAATAAAGCTGACTGCCATCTTTGGCATGATTTTTTAACAAAAAAATGGGTACACTTCCAAACTAAGTATGCTGCTAGCACCTTAATTTTCTTTTACTGTTAATAAAGCTTATTTCATGCATCTGATTGTCAGCTTGGCATTTTTTTTGACCAAAATGGGTTCACTGTGAACTGAGGATGCTATAGGTACGTATGCCAAAGTCCTCCGGATATGTACAGCAATTGAGTTTTAGATTTAGTTGGGCTAAAGAATTAGTAGAGCAACATATATGCTCAGATAATGGATATTTTCATTTTCAGATACTGTTAGAGAACCTGATTGTCATCCTAGGCATGATTTTTTAACAAAAAATGGGTACACTTCCAAACTAAGTATGCTGCTAGCATCCTCATTTTCTTTTACTGTTAATGAAGCTTATCCCATACATATTATTGTCATCTTGGTATGTTTTTTTGACCAAAATGGGTTCACTGTGAACTGAGGATGCTATAGCTGTATGCCAAAATCCTCCGAATATGTACAGCAATGGGTTCACTATGAAAAATATATGCTTACATACTGGACATTATCATTTTTCTTTTACTGTTAATGTAGCTGATTTCATGCATCTGATTGGCATCTAGGCATGTTTTTGACCAAAATCCTCCAAATCTGTACAGAACTGGGCTGAACAAACCTTGTGCAGGTTTCTTTTGGCGCTACAAACATCAATGATTTAGTTGGGATGAAGAATTATTTTAGAAAAACTTATTAGTAGCCATATTAGTTTCTTTTGTTTAGTATTATTATTATTATTATTATTATTATTATTATTATTATTATAATTATTATTATTATTATTATGAGATAAGTAAGTGATTATTAGTAGCCATGAATAGAATAGTTCATGAGTCATCAGATCTTCTTGTTACCGTAGTTACAGCACGACGCACTCATTATTCGTCCGATTCCTCTTCATCAGCAAAATACCCTTTACCATCATCATCTCTTTGAACAGAAAGCCAAATACAGGGGAGACTATAGTCGAATTGATATTACACTCGAACACAGGGTGTGCGATAAAATACCACTAAGGTGGTTGTGATAATTTCCACAAAAGGTAGTTTAGGGTTATGTGAATAGAGTAGATTGTGTTAAGATTTAATTTTTTTTTGTACATTTTTTGGAACCACAATTTCTTTATTTTACAGTTAAAGATTATATCGTTTATTTATTTGCAGCTAGGGATGGTTTTCAAAAAGGTGAAATTTAATATACAAAATGCCTTTTACTGTTATTACTATTTAATATATCAAATTTTAATTTCAGATTGTGTGCTATTGTTATAATGGATAGAAGTTGGATTAGTAAACCACGATTATCCAAGGAATACCGTGATGGTATTAAAGATTTTATTATCTTTGCCAAACGACATTCCCGTGATCCCAACCTAATCCTTTGTCCATGCCTCCGGTGTACAAATTGTAATTTGAGGACATGTGACGTAGTACATACACACTTGGTTGTCAACGATTTTCTTCAAGGGTACACAAGGTGGTTTTGTCATGGAGAGGATCATATGTCAGCTCCTGTTCGTCCGGTTGTATTAGAAAATGAAGATGAGCCCTTAGTGAACGAAGACTTAAGCATTTCCGATGAGATGCATGCTTTGTTGCAAGATTCCATGGGGATTCATAATGTTCCTTTCCACACCAATAACCCAACAACCCAAGTTTACAATGAGTCAACAGAAACATCACACATTGGTGGTGGGGTGGACGAGGAAATGTCTGGCCCCGCCCCTAAAAATAATAAGCAGCAAGAATCCTTCGCTAAGTTACTTGAAGATGCTAGTACTCCGTTGTACCGCGATTGCACCAAATTCTCTAAATTCTCATTCATTGTCAGACTATTTCAGATTAAATATTTAAACGGGTAGTCTGCTAAGTCCTTCACTATGCTACTTGAATTGTTGAATGAAGCATTTCCTGAAATCTGTATTCCAAACTCAGCCTATAAAATTAAAAAATTCCTAAGTTCTTTCGATCTAGGGTATGAGAAGATAGCAGCATGTCCAAATGACTGTATGCTTTTCACGAGTGGTAAGGAAAGTCTGGAGAATTGCGAAGTGTGTGGTTCTTCGAAATGGAAAGAAAGACCAAATCAAGACGAGGGAGCCAGTGGATCTACTAAGCGAAGTAGGAAAAAGAAGCCTGCCAAAATACTGCGTTACTTTCCTTTGATTCCTAGGCTACAAAGGTTGTTTATGTCTACGAAAACTTCTTCTGATATGAAATGGCATGCTGAAGGTCGCACTAATGATGGGGTTCCTAGACATCCTGCTGATTCTCAATCTTGAAAAAAATTTGATGAAAGATATCCTGATTTTGCGGAAGATCCTCGGAATGTGAGACTTGGACTAGCTAGTGATGGTTTCAACCCTTTCAGGCAAATGAGTAGTACATACAGCATATGGCCGGTTGTGTTAATACCATACAATTTTCCGTCTTGGAAATGCATGAAGCAGTCCTCATTTATTTTGTCCATGATAGTTTCTGGACCGAAAGATCCTGGAAATGATATAGATGTGTACCTACAATCGTTAATAGATGAACTTCAGAAATTGTGGGTGGGTGTTCCAACCTATGATGCTGTGGCTAAAGAAACATTTTCTCTTCGGGCCGTGTTGTCTTGGACAATCAATGATTTTCCAGCATATGCAAATTTATCTGGATATAGTACTAAAGGACGTTATGCATGTCCATGTTGTGCTGACCAAACTAGTTCAAGGTGGTTGTACAATGGCAGAAAGTTTTGCTATATGGGTCATAGGAGATGGTTGCCAGACACACATATATTTCGGGCAGAGACAGCGACATTTGATGGTACCAACGAGTGGGAACATGCTCCTGGATCTTCTTCTGGTTCAGATATTTTGAGGCGGGTAGATGGTCATCAATTCAAGTATGGAAAAGAACCAGAAATCAGGACAAAGGGCAAGAAAAGGGCAAGGCCGGAGCAAGGTGAGGAGACCGATCTATGTGGCGAAGATGAGGATCAAAACATGACGAGTTTAGGTGCATGGAAGAAGAAGAGTATTTTCTTCAAGTTGCCGTATTGGGAATTCAACTTATTGCGACATAATTTAGATGTGATGCATATCGGAAAAAATATTGGTGAAAATTGTATAGGAATAGTTATGGGAGATGACCAGAAGACAAAGGACAATCTCAAGAGCCGACTTGATTTGAAGTCAATGGGCATCCGACATGAGTTGCACCCAGAAGAATTACCGAACGGGAAAGTACTCCTACCTCCTGCAATCTATTCAATGTCAAAATCAGAGTTGGAATTGTTTTGCAAAGTACTACTGGAACTTAAAGTTCCTGATGGCTATTCTTCTAACATAGCAAGATGTGTCAACTTTAAAGAGAAGAGGCTTCAGGGTCTAAAGTCACACGACTACCACATCCTAATGCAGGATCTCCTTCCTGTGGCCCTAAGGTCTTCAATGTGTGAGCAAGTCACTACTGTCCTGAAAGATCTTTGTAGCATATATAAAGGTATTTCCTCAAGAATGCTTCGTGTTGAAGATATTGACCAAATGGAGCAGCAGGCGGCATTGACACTTAGTAAAATGGAGATGATATTTCCTCCATCGTTCTTCACTATAATGATTCACTTGATAATCCACCTTGCTGGTGAAGCCAGAATCGGCGATCCTGTTCACTATCGGTGGATGTACCCCATTGAGAGGTAAAAGAATTCATTCATCTTACAAAATTGAATTTTTAAAAGTTCATTTCTTTTAATCCCCTAATCCGCTCTAATTCATTAATTGTACATGTTCAGGTACCTATACCGGCTAAAGGGTTATGTTAAAAATAGAGCATATCTTGAAGGGTCAATAGCTCAGGGATATCTATCAGAGGAGTGTTCACATTTTTTTCCAGGTATTTGCCGGGTGTGGAGACATCTTCGAGTAGACCACGTAGAAATCCAGACATTTCCAACCTTGATGGTGCTCAATATCTTTTTGATACCGCTGGCACTACTGTTGGTAAACATGATGCATTTGAGCTAGATAACTTAGCGTGGGAATAGGCACATCGATATGTGCTAGACCACCATGCATCAGTGGAACCATTTCGAAAGTAAGTTGCTTTTGAATTTAAATCGACTATAGTGAAAACCGCGGAGTTCGATATTAACTTACTTTTGTTATTCCTTATTTCAATTGCTTGTTTTTTAGCGAATTTGTCAGGGACATCAAACGAAGGGCTAGACCAAGAAGACTACCACCATGTGAACAAAACAAGTTGATGAATGAAAAATTTCATAAGTGGTTTGAATCTCATGTAGGTGAATTACAGTTATGTAAGTTAATCTTCATTATATCTACATTTTCTATGGTGCTGATACGATTTGCGCAAAATTAATAGGTACATTCTTTGGGTCCTGAACGTGTGTCCTCTGAAATACAAGTACTTGCCAAAGGTCCTTATAAGATGGTCAAAAGATACGGAGGATACATATTCAATGGTTTTAGATTTCGTACTAAGGATCGTGAATGTAATTTGAAGACTCAAAATAGTGGAGTGGTAGTGACGTCTAAGACTAGAAGTTATGCTTCCAAATCTGACACGAGGCCTGTAAATGGAGATCTCGACTACTATGGAGTGCTCACGGATATCATTGAGTTGAATTATTTTGGTCATTTCCGTGTTGTCTTATTTCGTGGGGATTGGGCTGAGTTTGATAGGAATTTTGCTAACAATAAGGATAAGTTTGGCTTCACAGTTGTAAACTTCTCAAAATTGATTCACATCGGTACACACATTAGCCATGAGCCATTTGTGTTTCTATCCCAAGTGCAACAAGTGTTCTACATTGAAGATCCAACCCTGCCAAAATCGTATGTGGCTCTCGCTATGCAACCAAGAGATGTATTCCAACTGGGCGATACTTCAGAAGATGAAGATGGTGAAGTCATGAACAGTTACATTGCTTCTGAGTTTCCTGTGTTTGATGTAAACACAACCGACGGTGGAATTTGCGGGACTTGGCTCCGCAAGGATGGAGAAGAGGGCGATGTATTGGAAGATGTCGTATTGTAATTTACTTGATTTTCAATCTCAATATTATATGTCTGTAATTTTCGTGTCTTAAATCTTGTTGTAATATTATGTCTGTAATTCTGAACATGTTCATTGTGAATTTAATACACAAGTTTAATTATTTTTCTATTTTCTACTGCTTGGTGTTATTTACATTAAACTATGCTTAGTGTCATTTGAACCAAACTATCATTGTAATTTAATTTGTTACAAATCTCATTTAGTTAATTTTTTTATAATTATCTTGGTTTGTTAATTCTACTAAAGTACAAATTTTATGATAGTTATTATAAATATGTTATTAATTAAATTTGCATCTCTAAGGAAGTTATTGAATCCTTGACAGGTACAACATGCCGAGGCGTGGAAAGAGGGTAAATATAAATGATGGCAACGAGAGCCATGGGGATGAGCAGTCACTACATAATAGTGGCAGTCAAACCGATGAGGGTGAGGGTAGCACGCCGCCCACTGTCAAAAAACATTGTGGGCGCACTAAGATGACGAATATTTAGAGGCTTAAGAATGATGAAAGGATTGTGGTGGAGGTAAACGGTGTCGGGCAACCGGTTGGCGATAACACCAGCAAATTTTCTTCCTTTATTGGGGTTATAGCAAGGAACCCCCGGATAGTTCCTTTGTCATACGAGAGTTGGCCGAAGGTGCCAACCACGACAAAGGCCACTGCTATAGAGACAATCAAGGTATTTCCCATCTAAAATAAATAATTGGTAGGTGCAAATATATTATTGAAATATGTATTTTTAGTGATGGGTAATAAATTTTGCAGCAATACTTCTCGTTCGCCGACTCCCTTACGCCTTGGGTTGAAAAGTCACTCTCCAAAAAGTGGAGGGACTACAAGAGTGACTTGAAGGCGAGGTATTTTGACAAAGACCTTTCAGAGGCGGAGAATGCAAGGGATGTGCCAGAAAATGTGGAGCCTTCAGATTGGCAATTCCTTGTGCACTACTGGAGTTCGGCGATCGGTCAGGTATTTACATTAAAGGCACAAAAATCTAATGAGTATGTGGTTGTATGGCTACTCTAATGAATTTTTCTGCTAACTTCATTGTGGCATGTACAGAAAATGGCGGAGGTGGGTGTTGCCAGTCGGTCAAAGCAGCTAGTGTTGCACACTGCTGGTACACAGAGCTTTGCTCTGGTTAGGGAAGAATTGGTAGGCGCAATCGTATTGAACATTTTTTACTTACAGTTATTTGTTTATAACCATTTCATCTTACTAATATATAGGAAGAAGATTTGGGGGGTCCTATGGAGTTTGGCGACATTGACTTTTTCGATGCCACCCACAAATCGAAGGATGGGACGTATGCGAGTCCTGAGGCAGCACAGATTCTGGTAATTTGTGAACTAATATCTAATGAGTAGTCGAAATCTCATCTGCTTTTAACTCTGATTGTTATGTCCTTTTACAGACTAACGCTCGGAGAAGGTATGATGAAATCTCTTCCGCTTCAGATTCTGACCCTACGGCGGCACCCACAGATTGGCGTACCCGGCAGAGAGTTGCCTTGACCGAGGTTAGGGGAAAGGAGAGGCATGGACATGTCCGTGGTATGGGGCTAGGACCAACCCCCTCGCGGCTATTCGGACGGAGTGAATCTAGTTCAAGTGCCAATCAGGACGAGGAGATGACTTCATTAAAGGCACAGGTTGCACTCCTATAAGAACAAATGGCCCATTTAATAGGGCAGCAATCCCAAGTCCCACCCTCGGTAAGTCTTTAAATTAGTATTTTTAAAGAGATAATGGTCTTGAATGCATGAAAGACACGTACTAGTGTTTGTGAGTCTGCATAGTGGCTGTCGTCTATAAGCATTTCGTCTATGTTTCTTAAGTGGGCTGTAATTAGAAAGAAAGGGCTGGAGTGGAGATCTGGAAACCCAAATAGAGACATCTCGTTTATTATAATCTATACTTATTGTTAGACCAACCCCCTCTTGCTATTGTTGCTGATGTCTCTTTGTGTGCGTGTGTTGAAGAGAATGAAGGGATGAGAGAGAGTTGAGAAAAATGCCGTTATGTTAGCCTGGTGTATCCTCATTCTCTACCATCCTTCTTTCTGGCTCCATATATGGCTTCTATATTAAATTGGTTTCCTTCCACGATGACAATCCGTAATACTACACTTGATATGAGCCATGTTCATAGCTGCACCCTATTGCATACTCACAAACAACTAATACGTGTCGTTCATGCATTGTATGACCAACCCCACTTTGGCACATAACATGCTTAGATGACATTGTATGACCTGCAAACAAGGTTTGTTCAGCCGTGTTGTTGTACTGATTTGGAGGATTTTGGTATGCTAGCAGCATACTTAGTTTGGAAGTGAACCCATTTTTGTTAAAAAATCATGCCAAAGATGGCAATCAGGTTCTCTAACAGTATCTGAAAATGAAAATATCCATAATCTGAGCATATATGTTGCTCTACTAATTCTTTAGCCCAACTAAATCTAAAACCCAATTGTTGTCCATATCCGGAGGATTTTGGCATACAGCTATAGCATCCTCAGTTCACAGTGAACCCATTTTGGTTAAAAAATCATGCCAAAGATGGCAATCAGATGCATGAAATCAGCTTCTTTAACAGTATCTGAAAATGAAAATTTCTATTATCTGAGCATATATGTTTCTTTAACAGTGACTGTGAACAATTATTCTTAATTGGGCTGTGATTAGAAAGAGACGAGTTGGAGTGGAGATCTGGAAACCCATATAGAGACATCTTGTTCATAATAATTTATTATTATTGTTGTTCTTGTCGCTCTTACTGTTGTTGCTGATGTCTCTATGTGTTCGTGTGCTGAAGGGAAAGAAGGGATGAGAGAGAGATGAGGAAAATGCCGCTATGTTAGCCTGGTGTATCCTCATTCTCTACCATTCCTCTTTCTGGCTTCTATATTTGGTTTCCTTCCACAATGACAATTCCTTAAAACTACACTTGATATGAGCCCTATTCGTATTTTTCTTCAATGAAGAATTGATCTATGACTACAATCTCCATTCAAAGCCCAATCAAAATTTGTTTTGGAGCCACAAACATCAATGAAGAATTAATAGAGAAACATAAATGATTATATGCTGGAAATTTTCATTTTCTTTTACTGTTAAAGAAGCTTATTTCATTGTACTGATTGTCTTCTTGGCACATTTTTTTGACCAAAACGGGTTAACTGAATTAGTAGAGCAACATATATGCTCAGATAATGGAAATTTCCATTTTTAGATACTGTTAATGAAGCTGATTGCCATCTTTGGCATGATTTTTTAACAAATGAATGGGAACACTTCCAAACTAAGTATGCTGCTAGCACCTTAATTTTCTTTTACTATTAATGAAGCTTATCTCATGCATCTGATTATCATCTTGGCATGTTTTTTTGACCAAAATGAGTTCACTGTGAACTGAGGATGCTATAGGTACGTATGCCAAAATCCTCCGGATATGTACAGCAATTGGGTTTTAGATTTGTTGGGCTAAAGAATTAGTAGAGCAACATATATGCTCAGATAAGGGAAATTTTCATTTTCAGATACTGTTAATGAGGCTGATTGCCATCTTTGGCATGATTTTTTAACAAAAAAATGGGTACACTTCCAAACTAAGTATGCTGCTAGCATCCTCATTTTCTTTTACTGTTAATGAAGCTTATCTCATGCATCTGATTGTCATCTTGGCATGTTTTTTTGACCAAAATGGGTTCACTGTGAACTGAGGATGCTATAGCTGTATGCCAAAATCCTCCGGATATGTACAGCAATTGGGTTTTAGATTTAGTTGGGCTAAAGAATTAGTAGAGCAACATATATGCTCAGATAATGGATGTTTACATTTTCAGATACTGTTAGAGAACCTGATTGCCATCTTAGGCATGATTTTTTAACATAAAATGGGTTCACTTCCAAACTAAGTATGCTGCTAGCATCCTCATCTTCTTTTACTGTTAATGAAGCTTATTTCATGCATCTGATTGTCATCTTGGCATGTTTTTTTGACCAAAATGGGTTCACTGTGAACAGAGGATGGTATAGCTGTATGCCAAAATCCTCCGGATATGCACAACAATTGGGTTTTAGATTTAGTTGGGCTACTGAATTAGTAGAGCAACATATATGCTCAGATAATGGAAATTTCCATTTTCAGATACTGTTAATGAAGCTGATTGCCATCTTTGGCATGATTTTTTAACAAAAAATGGGTTCACTTCCAAACTAAGTATGCTGCTAGCATCCTCATCTTCTTTTACTGTTAATGAAGCTTATTTCATGCATCTGATTGTCATCTTGGCATGTTTTTTTGACCAAAATGGGTTCACTGTGAACAGAGGATGGTATAGCTGTATGCCAAAATCCTCCGGATATGCACAACAATTGGGTTTTAGATTTAGTTGGGCTACTGAATTAGTAGAGCAACATATATGCTCAGATAATGGAAATTTCCATTTTCAGATACTGTTAATGAAGCTGATTGCCATCTTTGGCATGATTTTTTAACAAAAAATGGGTTCACTTCCAAACTAAGTATGCTGCTAGCATCCTCATCTTCTTTTACTGTTAATGAAGCTTATTTCATGCATCTGATTGTCAGCTTGGCATGTTTTTTTGACCAAAATGGGTTCACTGTGAACTAAGGATGCTATAGGTACGTATGCCAAAATCCTCCGGATATGTACAGCAATTGGGTTTTACATTTAGTTGGGCTAAAGAATTAGTAGAGCAACATATATGCTCAGATAATGGAAATTTTCATTTTCAGATACTGTTAATGAAGCTGATTGCCATCTTTGGCATGATTTTTTAACAAAAAATGGGTACACTTCCAAACTAAGTATGCTTCTAGCATCCTCATTTTCTTTTACTGTTAATGAAGCTTATTTCATGCATCGGATTGTCATCTTGGCATGTATTTTTGACCAAAATGGGTTCACTGTGAACTGAGGATGCTATAGCTGTATGCCAAAATCCTCTGGATATGTACAACAATTGGGATGCAGATTTAGTTGGGCTAAAGAATTAGTAGAGCAACATATATGCTCAGATAATGGAAATTTTCATTTTCAGATACTGTTAGAGAAGCTGATTGCCATCTTAGGCATGATTTTTTAACATAAAATAGGTTCACTTCCAAAATAAGTATGCTGCTAGCATCCTCATCTTCTTTTACTGTTAATAAAGCTTATTTCATGCATCTGATTGTCATCTTGGCATGTTTTTTTGAGCAAAATGGGTTCACTGTGAACTGAGGATGGTATAGCTGTATGCCAAAATCCTCCGGATATGTACAACAATTGGGTTTTAGATTTAGTTGGGCAATCGAATTAATAGAGCAACATATATGCTCAGATAATGGAAATTTTCATTTTCAGATACTGTTAATGAAGCTGATTGCCATCTTTGGCATGATTTTTTAACAAAAAATGGGTTCACTTCCAAACTAAGTATGCTGCTAGCATCCTCATCTTCTTTTACTGTTAATGAAGCTGATTTCATGCATCAGATTGTCAGCTTGGCATGTTTTTTTAACCAAAATGGGTTCACTGTGAACTGAGGATGCTATAGCTGCTGTATGCCAAAATCCTCCGGATATGCACAACAATTGGGTTTTAGATTTAGTTGGGCTAAAGAATTAGTAGAGCAACATATATGCTCAGATAATGGATATTTTCATTTTCAGATACTGTTAATGAAGCTGATTGCCATCTTTGGCAAATTTTGATTGGGCTGTGATTGGATTGTTTAGTGGCTGTTGTTTATGTTCTTAATTAGGCTGTGATTAGAAAGAGAGGGCTCGAGTGGAGATCTGGAAACCCATACAGAGACATCTTGTTCATAATAATTTATTATTATTGTTGTTCTTGTCGCTCTTGCTGTTGTTGCTGATGTCTCATTGTGTTCGTGTGCTGAAGGGAAACAAGGGATGAGAGAGAGATGAGGAAAATGCCGCTAAGTTAGCCTGGTGTATCCAAAGTCTCTACCATTCTTCTTTCTGTTTCCATTTCTGGTTTCTATATTTGGTTTCCTTCCACGATGACAGTTCCCTAAAAATACACTTGATATGAGACCTATCTTATTTTTCTTATTTTTCTTATATTTGGTTTCCTTCCACGATGACAGTTTCATGGATTGTCTGAACAATCCATGAAAGACATGCTTATATACTGAATTTTCATTTGTTTTACTGTTTTAGATAGTGGATATTCCCAATCAGAGGAGAATATTAAGGTTTCAAGTTAGATACTGAATTTTCATTTGTTTTGTTGTTTTAGATATATTTAAAAACAAAATTAAGTACTAGATTTTTAGCATTGCAATGTAATTATTTTACCTCTCTATATATCATTAACAATTCCATTTGCAATTAGCACTTTGATCTTATAATTTAAGATACAGGTAGATCCTTTTGCAAGTTCAAAAAATATGTATATTCTGTATTGTGGTCTACTGTTGAATTAAACTATTGTTTTTTTTTCACAGAGCGGTCGCCCAGATGAAGGAAATTCTGATGATCAGAACTGAAGCTACTCGAGGGGTACGAATCTGCGGTCCTCCTTGCTGTTCTTATGTCCTCCTTGCTGTATGGTTGTTGTTCTTATGTCCTCCTTGCTGTTGTTATGTCAGACTGTTTTTTTTTATGAGAGTTATGTCAGACTGTTAATTTGGGATATTTGGGATATTTGTCATGCTGGTTTGTTTGGATATTTGGGATGTTCGTCACTATATTAATTTGTTAATTATGACACTGTTAATTTTGCGGTGAATTTGGACGTTGATATGACACATGTGAAACTTTATTATCTTTAATTATTCTTGTGTTTGGTTGTGATTTGCACAGTAATATGCAACGAAATTGGTTGAATCAGTTGTGAATTAGTTTACAGGGTTTGTAAATGAAACTGTGAATTGAAATCGAACGGAAAACCGGAGCATGAAAAAACAAATGGGCATAGCTAGACCGGCGTTTTGTAAAACGCCGGTCTATCTAATGAATTACTTGCAGTGTGCGATATACCGGCGTTCCCACACACGCCGGTGTATGTCGCTAGCTGTAACGGCACCAAGAAACACCGGCATTTTATAAAACGCCGGTGAACCTAACTACACCGGTATTTTTGGTCACGCCGGTGCTTGTAAGTAGGGAAAACCGGGCACTCATAAACGCACATACACCGGCGGTCTATGACCGCCGGTATACTTTCGTTCTACACCGGCGTTTATAGAAACGCCGGTGAATGGATAAATACCGGCGGTTGATGGCCGCCGGTGAATGTATATACACCAGCGGTCTATGACCGCCGGTATACTTTCGTTCTACACCGGCGTTTATAGAAACGCCGGTGAATCGATAAATACCGACGGTTGATGGCCGCCGGTGAATGTATATTGGGGGTAAAAGAACGGCACTCAGAGACCCCCATACACCGGCATTTTATGACCGCCGGTGTAGTTGTAATATTTACCGGCGTCCAGTGAAACCGCCGGTGTAGATCCCTTCCTTTCCGCGACGCTCGTTTCGGCGGCATTTGGACCGGCGCTATTATAAACGCCGGTGAAGGTTTCACCGGCGTAAAAAAACGCCGGCAAAGACGCAAAAAAACGCCGGGAAATTGAGTATCGTTTGTAGTGTTAAGCATGGATCCTTTACAATTTAGAAGCAAAAGTAACACGCAACAATTACTAAAACTTATCTCTTATGACTAGAATTAGTAAGACTAGATCTTTAACAACAAAAAATAGTTCTATTAATATACTAACCCCAAAAAATGGGCTCTTTAGTATACTACAACCCAAGGGCCTCCAAATTGTTTCTTTAATAACTTTAACATAAACCAAACCAAAGTTGGGTTCTTTCTACACTAATTGATCAACATAAAAAAGTGATCTTTTTAACATTATACAACTAATAACTTCAAATAGTTTCTTTATCATACTACAATAGAATTAGCATCCAAGTTGGGTTCCTTTTATACATATATGATTAATAAAAAGGAATAAGCAAAATAAAATAAAGTAGAGAATCCCCAACTTGGGTTCAACCATTCATATGCATATTCTTAGTCCAAGTAGTTCAAATAGTCATACAAGACTCAATCCTTATGCCCAATATGTAAGTTCTACCATCCATATTCCATTCTATGCTTATGATTTGAGTCCAAGATAAGTTCTACCACCCCAATATGGGTATGTTCACAACATTCATGTGCTTGTGCCAATTAGTCCAAAAATAACAATAATAAGAACAACAATTTCAACAACCAAAAGAGTCAATCTTTATGTTCCTTTTTGAAGTTCTATCATTCTTTTTCTTCCATGTGGTCACACCTTTTATCCACACCAAATTTTAGTCCAAGTTGTTTAATCAACAAAAATAACAACACAACAAAAACAACTCATAAAAGAGAACAAACAACCAAAGGAACAAAATCAACAAAGAGAACAAGAACAACAAACTCAAACAAAACAAGAAGATGGAGAATCCCCCACCTTAAACTCTTGTTGGAAGGACTAGCCTATGCAAACCTTCTCCTTCCCCTTAGCTCTTATGAAATCTCTTTAAAAAAACCTACAAGTAAAAAGTCTCTAATTAGTAGTTCTCTCTTTCTTTTCCTCCATTTATTTTTTTTCTTGTAAAAGTGAGACAAGAAAAGAGGGGAGGGGTATTTATAGGGTTGGAGAGAAGGGGGAGAGCGCAAAAGTGCACATACACAATTGCACAAAACCCCCTCCATGAATCAAGGGCCGGCCATACTCTAGGGTAAGGTGGAGGTATGGGTGTGAGGGTGAGGTGGAAGCATGGTGTAAGCTTCTAGAAGAAATCTCCTAATTCTCTCATGCACTCTAAACCCTAGATTAATCCTCTTAATCCCAAACTTAGCTATTTGTCATGACAAAGACAAGTATTTTGTCCAAAAAATATACACCACACAATTTGCACAATGTACTAATTTGATACAATACACGTGTGTATGTATGTATATATACCGAAAATCTTTGAATAATCCGTATAAAAATAATTTAATTTCGGAAATAATAATAAAATAAATTTTATTATCAGTTCGGAAGATTACGATACTAATTTGATACAATACGGATGTATACAGATTGGTATATGTGTACAAATAATGTTTATGAACAAAACCGGGTGACAACCACCAAAATATTTCAATTCTGGAATTAAAACAAAATAATGATAAAATAATAATAAAATAATAATTTATACAATGTAATATCCGTCCGGGATATTACAACATGTGTATGGGATGTTTGGGGAGACATTGATAATTTCAGTAACATCCTGCAACGGAAGAAATTAAAGTTGACATTAATCGATAATGGTTGGATGAAATATATATATATATATATATATATATATATATATATATATATATATATATATATATATATATAGGGCTGATTTCGCACTCGATCAGCAGCGAACTCAGCTGTCAACCACAGGATCGAGATCACCAACATGAATGTGATCGGACGGTGATAACATACCCCCGCTCGAGCGGGGGTATTTTTGTCAATTATCCCAAAATTCCTTTTCTCCCCAACTCTCTCCTGATCTTCTTCTCGTTCGAGCAAACCCCAAATCCCCCCAAAATCATCGATGCCCCTCTCCCCTTTCCATCTCAAAATCCCTTCCTTTTATTGCACTCGAGGAAATCCCCTTCGAAATCCCCCTAAAAAATCCCCGACGTCTCTCTCTCCAACTCCCCTGACCTTCGAAACCCTAACCCCTAGCTCTCCATCTCCTAGCTCTCGAGCTACCTTGGCGTTGGCCGATGCCCCCGACGCTCCTCTATCTTGGCATCGCCGACGCCCCCGACTATCTTGGTTGAAATTACACAAAGAAAGTGGTGTATGAGTTATTTTGAATTATTGGCCACATCGTGTTCGGTCAAATTCTTGTTCCGAAATTTGTCTCAAATTCACTTTGAAAAGACTATATTTCTACATAATATTTGATGTCTATATAGAAATGCAAGTAAACCTTTAGATATGTGGCTCTTCTTTTAATCCATTTTGTTGTTGTTGTTGTTGTTGTTGTTGTTACTTATACTTGAGCTGATAGCTGATATCGATGATATTTGTTATTGTTGTCGTAGCTATTTGTTCTTACTTAAGTTATATGTTGAGATTTTTTCGTAGTACTTTTATTTGAAGTTTTATGTTGAGATATTGTGTGGATGTTGGGAGTGCCGATCAAGTTTTTGGAGCTGGTGTTTGGTGGCAATAGGCAACTGGATCAAGTGTTTGTTCGAGGGCCGCATCAGCAGCAGCAGCAACAGAGGGGAGAAGGAAGTCATTGCCCGCTCGAGTCGGTCCTGTAGTTTGTTGGGTTTTAAGGTTTTGTAGTGTGAAATATGAGAGTGAGAAGTATGTATGTAGTAGAATGTAATATGTAATAACAAGGTGTTTAAGCAAGCACCTCGAGGGATGTAAGTTATGAATAAGAACAGTACTATGATGTTCTTTGAAATCAGAGTAATGAGTATATATCAACTTATTTCCTGGTAATTTTCTCTTTGTTTGTAATTCATATCTAGTATTTGCAGAAATGAAGCAGGGAAAAGAAAATAGAAAACATCCATCTAACAGTTCCTATCAATAGTTAGATTTATGTGAACCTTAGAAAACATTAACATTGGCCTTGCTCGAGCTTCTCAGTACCAGAGCCCTCAACCTCATCATCAAAGTTGTCTTGGCGTTGATGTTCTCGCCTCTGTTGTTCTTGATAAAGTTGCTGGCAACGATGCTTACAAAGTTGCTTCTAGCGGCCTTCATAACTATCGCCGTATTCCTCGGTACCTGTTGGTTCGAATAAACCTATGCAAATAAGTAATGGTTTGATTAACTAGTTTATTAAGTATTGTATGAAGGGTGGATGTTAAATATTGTTGAAGGAGTAGTTCTCTGCAGTTGTAGAGATGTTAAATACTGTGTGAAGTGTTTCTTTCTAGTACTATAAGTTATAAAAACCCATACTTCTATGCTAAACCTTTAGGGTGTGGTTCCTCATAATTACTGTAGACATCAAAATCACAAAGCTAAAAGCAAACTGTATCACTTAAAAATATAATCTCACAAGATTTTATTAATTATGCAAGACAATATTTTATTAACAACATACACAAGAACAACTTTTGGCAAAATCATGAAGTGTTCTTCCATTCATTTCAGGATTTTCAATTCTAAGTGCATACAACTAAGGTGCAGGTAACATGATTGTTAAATATAGAACTAACATCAACTGCTTTCTTTACGAAATTAGTTGTTCATAAGTTACATCAAATTCATCACAACACAGTATTAACAAATTCCTCTTCATCAAACCCAATTAATCCTGCAGCATTACCATCCTCTTCTTCTAATCCCCCTAATTCGACTTCCTCCACAACATCCTTGCTACCAAAGAATGCATATTGTGCAGCATTAAAGCACGTTCCACCTGCAAATAAGCAAAGCAACAAATTCCATTAGAGAACAAAAGCCAATAAACTGAAATAGCACCAAAAAACAACTTGAAATGCCAGATTTGAAACTTATTTGTACACCACATTATAAGAAAACCTTAAAATCTCAAAATAGAATGTTATCATCAAATCCCAGTCTTCTCAAAAACTATAACTCAATTGCCAAGTCTGAAATATGGTAACAACTTTGGCAATAAAACAATAATCCTTGGGCTCAGTATGATTATCAACCTCCGCTGTGAAATCAACAAGAATCATATTCTTTACAATCGCATCAATCCTAAATTACTTAAGCTTTGCCTATATTTTAACTTCACTCTATCGATCCCTAGTCCCTGTTTTGTTATTTCCCTCATCAAACATGAAAAATTGCATAACTGAAGTTGCATTAATCTATCAGAATAAAGGTAAAAAGGTTCCAGGGAAGAAAAAAATAACACAAAAAAGTTCAGATTGCTGATCGAGCACAGAATGCTTAAAAAACTTTTACTGACTGAGGCCACAGCATGATTATCAACACGTGCACTCTATGTATATTTTTCATCATAAGCAGCTCATGTAGATCAGCCTGTTGCGAGATATTTATGTATGTTTATGTGTTCATTCACCTAAACAAGATGAACCATAACCAGCTCAAGTATAAGAAACAGCAACAAAAAAAAATTGGATTAAAAGAAGAGCCACATATCTAAAGGTTTACTTGCATTTCTATATAAACATCAAATATTATGTAGAAATATAGTCTTTTCTAAGTGAATTTGAGACAAATTTCTGAACAAGAATTTGATCGAACACGTTGTGGGAAATAATTCGAAATAATTCATACACCTATTTCTTTGTGTAATTTCAACCAAGATAGTCGGGGGCGTCGGGGATGCCAAGATAGAGGAGCGTCAGGGGCGTCGGCCTTTGCCAAGGTGGAGCTCGAGAGCTAGGAGATGGAGAGCTAGGGGTTAGGGTTTTGAAGGTCGGGGGAGTTGGAGAGAGAGGTGTCAGGGATTTTTGTGGGGGATTTCGAAGGGGATTTCCTCGAGTGCGATAAAAGGAAGGGATTTCGAGATGGAGAGGGGAGAGAGGAGTCGATGATTTCGGGGGGATTTGGGGTTCGCTCGAACAAGAAGAAGATCAGGAGAGACTTACTGAGAAAAGGAATTTTGGGATAATTGACCTAAGTACCCCCGCTCGAGCGGGGGTATGTTATCACCGTCCAATCACATTCATGTTGGTGATCTTGATCCTGTGGTTGACAACTGAGTTCGCTACTGATCGAGTGCGAACCAGTTCGCACTTGATCAACCCTCTCTCTCTCTCTCTCTCTCTCTTTCTCTCTCTCTCTCTCTCTCTCTCTATATATATATATATATATATATATATATATATATATATATATATATATATACAGGGAACGCTTCGGTTGAGCACTACTCTAGTGCTCACCGCGTGAACACTAGGCCTTCGGGCGTTCATATCGAAAATCCGAACCGTTCACATTGATCTACACATCTAAATTAGTCTAAATATGTAAAATCAAATCAGTTGAAATTCATTTGCCCATCCATCATGTGACTATAAAAATAATGATTTTCAGCCATACAATTTTGTAACACTTCAATGGATTTTGTAACGCTTCAATGGATGGGTAAATGAATTTCAAATGATTTGATTTTACATATTTAGAATAATTTAGATGTGTAGATCAATGTGAACGGTTCGGATTTTCGATATGAACGCCCGAAGGCCTAGTGTTCACGCGGTGAGCACTAGAGTAGTGCTCAACCGAAGCTTTTCCTATATATATATATATATATATATATATATTATGGAGTTCAACACTATAAAAAAAACTCTTATCACTGCAGGAGCTTTCCCCCGCTTGGATGTAGTAGGAGGACGGCGTCCAAAACCGCTAAATTGTGTCATTATGTGCCTGCAAAAAATACAACATTTATATATATATGTAAAAATACAACATTTACATTGAATTTCTTGGCTTGCTTTTTAACAATTCTTAGGTACAAGAACTACATATGAATGTAAATGATCATGAACAAGTCACCACTAACAAACGTTGGGTCACCTACATTCAAATGTCAGCACTAATGCATTACATCAGACACCAAATATGCATAACGAACAATTCGATCACTTACGCAATTCATCGAACACTTTATGTCCGTAACATAAACCAAACCCAACCCCTTTTCAATTTATAACCCTAACTCTAACCCTACATTCAATTTAAAGCATAATCCTAATCCTAACCCTAACCATATCCAAATACATTATATGAGTCAAGTAAAAACATACCATTATACTGTCACTTGTGATAAAAAATGAACGTAGTGGCTAGATTTGTTGGGGAATGTTAGAGATTCTGCCAAGTGAACTTGTCAACCAAAGATTGAGGGAGAAGACGAAGATGAGAACTAGGATTTTGGTTCAATGAGGAAGGAGGTGACTGAGGGTCAGAGAGAGACTTGGTGAAATGATAGTAGAAGTTAATAAATGTTGGAAACGAAGAGTTATTCTTTTGGAAATTTCACCAAGTCCAACAGAGAGTTTTCATGTAACATCTCTTATAAAAATTTTAAAAGAAAAATACATTTCTTTTTTTTTACACGTGCAATTTCATCTTATGATTTTTTAATCTCAATTTTATTTAAAAGTTATGCACAATTTCCTTTCATTCATTTTTGTTGCATATTAGAACCCATAGGCCTAATAGAAGACTCTAAGCCCATTAAAGTAAAATAAATAAATAAAAATAGACCAAGCCCATAAGAGAAAGCCCACTAAGAAAAATTCTACAATTAGTTGTACACTTGTCATGTAAACAACATGTACAAATAAATAAATAACAACTAACAAATGAGAGTGTGTGCTTGTGGGTTGCATGTGCACGTAGTGCAACCCAAAAGTCACAAGAAGAGTTAGCCATGCATAAGAATAGGAAGAGTTGAGAGTTTGTGAGAATAATGGTGAGTGGGCAATTAGTGAAGGAGGTTATGTAGGTTACGAATTAGAACACTTAATTTGAGTAGTAGAAGAGCCTTCTCAAACCCTATAAATACCACCCCCTTCCTTCATAATCTTGAACCAAAGATCAAAAGAAACAAAATATAAAAATAAGAAAGAGAGAAAGAAAGAGAGAATTGTTTGAGTTCATGCTTGGAGGAAGGAGAGCTTGCAAGGAGAAGAAGAAAGTCCCATTCTTGGAGCTAGGAGCAACTTCTAGGAGTTTTCTTCTACTTTAGAATCTTCATTTGAGGTGGGCATCTTCCTGAGCTTTCTAATTTATAGTACTTGTAAGTTACATGTGCAATGCACGTTTTATAAATATAATTTTAAAAAAATTCCAATATTTTCTGGCATCGAACCTACAACCTCCTTTATATTAGTTATACATGTGCATTCCACGTATTTGTTGGATTACAATACACGTGTTTATTTGATTACAAATAGAGTTTGTTTGGTGACAAACTCTCCCATTAAAATAGTAGAGATTATGTATGTGTAGGTAAATTGATGGATAAACTTGATATGCACATGAGTAGTGATTAAATTTAAATGATGATATTTAGAATGATGATGCATGCGAATTGAAAGAATTTCTTGAAGATATGTTGAATTGATGTTGTTTAATTGCAAGGTAGTACATCTTGATTAGATTAAATGATATGAAAATAGATTTGTACACAAAGTTACTTATTCATGCAAAGAAAGTTATTGTTTTAAATTTTGTTTACACTTCAGAAAAATCATATCTAATAAAACAGTTGGAATATGGAACTAAAACTTTTTGGGGAGCATCTTGTATATATTAGTAGCATCCCTTTAAAATTTCATAATATTTGGAGTTTGTTTACTATTTTAATAATTTCTAAACTCAAAACTGGTTAGTAGTTGGCTGGTTGCAGGAATTCTACACACCTTTGGTTTTTGATTAATTTAGCATTGTAAATGAAATAATTTGAGAAAAGTCTGAACTAAAAAATTGTAGTAAACATGTTAACCTTTCTGAAAAGTCCAAGAACTCAAATTTTCATAACGAATTGAATTTTATATGAATTTTACAAGACTGTACAGTAGTAGTATTTCAGTAACTCGACCCCACTGTATATTTTGAAGAATTCAGGGTTATAGATATGGTATTTTGGGAAAACTTATAACTACAAAATGAATTACACTTGTATACCATCAGTTTGATATAGAGAACGCTAAGTTTCGTGAAGCATACAAATTTCTATGATTTTTACGAATAGCATGAAATGCAGTTTTCTAACTTTGAATTTATTGTTTTGCAATGTTACTTAAACGACTTGATTGAAAATATATTCTCGATATTTTAAGTTATATTTTGGGAAAGTAAAGATCATATTCATGAGTAGATGAAATTTGAACTTAAGAAAGACATATATATAGGATTAAGATGTTAAGCTTAGTTCAAAATAAATCAAAGGAAGATAATGAGATTGATTTTCAAAGATAAATTTTAAAGAGATTATGTCTTAATCATAATTAACTTGATTCAAGAAAGTTTTGGATGAATATGAAAAGTGTTTGTGAAAATGAATAGGTTGAGATTGTACCTATTGATGAATGAATAAGAATGCATGAAAGAATTTGAATAAATTATGAATACATGAAATTTGAGAATATGAATTATAAGGGGATGAGTACCCCAAGTTGTTGAACATGGAAAGATGTTGATTCCAGAGGCTTAGTGATACCCAGGTACCGGAAAAGCAATAGTAATGAATAATTGATTTTTTAGAAGTGGCCAATAAGGGTGTCGTTCTCGGGTATTTTTGTGTAAGACCGGCAGGAGGGTAAACTAGCTCTAGGCAGTATTATTTATTCATATTCAAACTTAAGAATTAGGCACTAAGAGAAGATATAATAAACTTGGGCAAACGTAAGTGGAGAGCCTCTATCTAGTCGGGCGGTGGATTCCAGGACTATAGACCCAGTCGGGCGGTGGATTTCGGGACTTTGGTTGCTTGCGTTGAAGACAAGCCTTAATTAAATTCAGAATTATGATTGATCGGGCAGTGGATTCCGGGATCATGAATAGTCGAGCGGATAGTAGGCCGTACTCCAGTGTATATGTGTATACTGGGGCTAGAAGGAGACTTGCGGGATGTTCGCACGACGATGATTCTGTATAGTCGGGCAGTGGATCTCCGGAACTGAAATCCGTACTCGTGGAATGTCTAAATATTGTTTTATTACTGGGTAGTTATCATGGCGAGGGATTAAACCCTTTAATGTGGAGTACATAGGTGCTTGCCCTCGGACCTATGTAGTATGGGATGCATAGAATCCGAACAAGTATGCATTAGTGTCATTATAGTATAATACCTGTATTAGGCATTAAGTCATGTCATACACTAACAAATGTAGGGTATTCACTCTTTACACTTTTATATACATTCAAATTTGTGATTTGTTAAAGTAAGAGATTTCGTTATAATACAACATAGAGAGGATCGCTGTTTGTAACATTGCGTGGGTTGTAAGTAACTGACGTGCCCACAGTTTCATATGCAGGACTTGGATCTTACAAGGAAATAAAGAGATGAATTTGATGCTGATGATTAGTTACATGTTCATGTTGTACTTTATTTATTTCTTGCTGCGTTATTGGTGTCAAAGAACAATGATGTAATAAAAGTTTCAAAATTCCTTATAAAATTGTATGAAGTGAAGTGTAGATCCTGTTGAGATACGAATTACCGTATTTTGGTATTCGGGGCGTTACATTTCACTCTCTGGGAAGTGTGAAAAACTTCGCAGTCGCCGTTCCCAACAATGAGTCTAGTACAAAGATCTTTATTGCTGGGATCAGAGAGTTATTTTAATATTTTTTAAACCTAAACTCGCTGTTGGGAAGAGCGAATGTCTAATAAAATTAGAACTGGACTCGCTGTGTCCCAACAGCGAGCGCGAAACAACTAAACTCGCCGTTGAAACAGCGAGTTCAGTTGTTGAGTCAACGAGCACAAATAGTTTGACAATTGTCATCTTTTGCAAATAGTTTCAAAAGTTTCAAAAAATGGCATTAAAAAAAATTCTGTGTAGAACATATATCCACATTTTAGTAAAAAAAAAGGGATAGAAGGATAAAAAGAAAAAGGGTTTTTAACACGTATGTCCCTAACAAATATGCTAATATCATATGTACCCTTCAAAAATGTGTATTTTCATATATGCCCCTAACAATATGATCTTATTTCTAATTTACCCCTAAAAGTTGCTTCAAGCTACGTGTATTTGAAATTTATAAGATTAGTGGCGAATTTGACTAAAAAAATGATAAAAAAGATGAAATTACAAATATGTAGTGTAAATTTGTCCATTTATTAAGAAAATTGAAGAAAAATTGAGAATTGTTGATGTGTTTCAGTTCGTTTTATAGTCGAGTGAGTTTATAAAAAGTAGGAAGTAGAAGCTTGACTAGTGGAGGAAGGGTATTTCAGTCATTTTACATAAAATCTATTAAATAAAATTGTATATTTTATACTTTTTTTGTGTTTTTAATGTAGTTTTAACTTAAGGGGTAACAAAGAGGTTGGACACACATTGTTAGGGGTAAATATGAAAATACTCATTTGTGAGGGGTATATGTGATATTCACATATTTGTTAGGGACATACATGTTAAAAACCCAAAGAAAAAATGTTTTAAAAAAAAACACGGAAGACACCCAAATAAAGTGAGAAAACAAAATAAACATTGGTTGCAGAATATTTGCATCCCTAATAAATTACGTGACTGCCAACCGATATGTGGTATATCGGCTACTATTAAGCTTGGTTTTGCGGCATTGTAATTGAATCCATTTTCTACAATGGGTTCTATAATTCTTTTATAAAAAAAAAAACCTGTTTAAGACACGTTTGGAAACATCCATTTTGTAAAGTTGTATACAGTAACGTTATGAATCTATTCTAACAAAATCTATTTTCAAAGTCCACGATCAAATCTCCAGACTGCAGTTACCATAACTTAATCCGTTTTCAAACACGCACAACGGTTTTTTTTTAAACACAGGAACTTTTGTAATTGGAGCCTAATAACGAAAAAATCTATCATGACACCCAATATCCCATCCCATATATTAATTTATTAGTCTTTTTTGAGCTTCTTGTGTTGGCGGACAAACAAGAACATCAAAGTTCTCTATACTCCAAGATTAGAGGTGAATGGGAGATCCTATAGTGTCCCCCCATACACTGAATTTGGCCGACAATTTAAATTGTTTCTCCTTGTTTGTTGTCCTTTAATTTTTCCCATTAAAATCCGCCCAATCGCTCATTAGAGTCTGACATGTAAACCATTAACTCAGAATACGGATCCTCTCTACATTCATCACTGATCCTAACATTTATAGGGCCTTGTGCGGAAAGATAAAAAAAACTGGGTCTTCTTTGAATATTCTAATACTAATTTTATTTTATTTTATTTTTGATATCATCTATATATATTTATATGTATGGGGGCTTCGGTTGAGCACTACTTTCGCGAGCACTCCGTGAACACTTGTCCTTCCGACCATTGCATGGATAATCCAAACCGTACACGTTGATCTACATGTTTAAATTAGTCTAAATATATAAAATCAAGTCATTTGAAATTCATTTTCCATCATGTCATTATAAAAAAAACCATATTCAGCCATACAATTTTTGTAACACTTCAATGAATGAGGAAATGAATTTCAAATGACTTGATTTTACGTATTTAGACTAATTTAAACGTGTAAATCAATGTGAACGGTTTGGATCATCCATACGATGGCTAGAAGGGCGAGTGCTCACGGAAAGGAGTGCTCAATGGAAGATTTTCATATATATATATATATATATATATATATATATATATATATAAAGTTCTTTAATGATTTCTATGTTTCTTTCATTAATTGTTGAGATTGACTTAATACGTAAAGCTTTTTTTAATCGTGTATTTCATGTGTTGCAAGAATATGAAGATTCTTAACCACATGTATACTATTGCGTCTTAATATATGAGACGACTAATTCAGGATATCGATTAAGTCGTCTCAAGTATTGGAGCCTCCAATGATATAAAATTTGAAAGTTATTTTTCAAATGAATTTATATAAAAAAAAAATAAGATATAGAATGTACCCTACTCATATTTTTCAATTGAATTATTTCGTCTTAATTTATGAGATGACTAATTCAAGATATCGATTAAGTCGTCCCAGGTATTGGAGCCTCCAATGAAATAAAATTTGAAATGTACTTTTCAAATGAATTCATATAAAAAATTTTAAGATATAGAATGTACCATACTCATATTTTTCAGTTGAATTCGTATAATACATATAGGAAAATCTTCCATTGAGCACTCCTTTCCGTGAGCACTCGAATATATATATATATATATATATATATATATATATATATATATATATATATATATATATATATATATAATAAATAGATATATGTAAAAATTGAAATCATCACAGTAGGGTTCGAACCTGTGCGAGCAAAGCTCAAAAAAATTCAAGTCTATCTCCTCAACCACTCGAACATGTCAACTTTTGTACCAAAATTAGAATAAAAACAGTAATCTGAGAGATTATGAGAAAAGCTTTTTTCGGAGATAAATACTGATTACTTTTTTTATGGTGGGGGTGGAGGGGTATTTATAGTCGCCTGTGGAACCAGTTTTGAGATAATCATTTATCTCTAAATCCCGGTGTTTTGGAATAGGAAATAGAGTTTAAATTTCTTCATGATAAAATATTTGGTTTAAACCGTCTCTTGGGGATAATCATGAATTTAAATAATTTTTTAAATGATCTGGGTTTATTTATAATGGGTTGCCCTCATAACCCAATAATGTAGATCCATTTTGGGTTATTGGGCCTTGAAAACCAATTCCCATTTATGGACCCGTTCGGAGGGAAATTACCTTTTTGCCCCTGAGGTTTTAAGATTCGTGCCTGATTTGAATGTTCCCAATTTGGTTCTAGTTCTAGCCATATCACAAGCCCCCCACTCCCGAAGCTTGAGTTTCACAGCCTTTGAGAAGTAGTTCGCCCATTTTTAATGGCTCATAGAATTTATCGGAGTTTTCAGGGATGTTTTGCTCTCGATCGGTGTGTAATGGTGCTTTTCCGAGTTTGCAAGATACTCAGAATTGATTTTAGATTTCTCTAGACTTTTTTGTGATTTTTCCCGATCTTTTAATCATTTTTTGAATTTTTTATTCAATCTCCGAATTTTAATAATTGGTTTTTGAATTTTTTTAAAATTAATTATTCTAAAAGTATAATTATTATTTTCAGAATAAGAATGTTCTCTACAATTAATAATTATTTTTATAATTTTTTAATTAACTATTTTGAATTTCTTATTATTTTTTGGAATTTTTTAAATAATGAAATCGAATTAATAATTAAATAAGGAAATTAACTGAAAAGGAAATACCTATATCGAATCCCAGTTGTTGATCATGTGCAGGTGCGAAAATATTGGAGATCGTGTGGATGTCGCATTCGATCAGGTCAGTTTGGCACCTGCTCGGATCGAATCCGAGCTATTTTTGTCCCAAGCTGACGTTGTCCAATACGAACGTGCCACATGGCATTGACTGGTCAAATGTTGACCATTTGACTGGAGTGGTGTTGCTTCAATCTCAAATGTTGATCTTTGATGGCGCAATTTTTTAACAGATTGAACGGTAAATGCTTGCGACATGGTCGGATCGGGGGTTGCTCAGATTCATTCTGAGTTGATGTGTCCCCAAACTGTCGTGGACCAATAAGATAGCACCACTTGGCGTTAACTGATCAACGTTTGACAAGTCAACGTTGACCGTTGACCCAAGTTGTTCTCCTCAGATCTTGGTCCTTGATCTTGATGGCATGACTTTTTAGGAGATCGAACGATAAACGCTTTCGATATGGTCGAACAGGGGGTTGCTCAGATTCGTTCCGAGTTGATGTGTCCCCGAACTGTCGTGGACCAATGAGATAGCGCAACGTGGCATTGACTGGTCAACGTTTGACCAATCAGCTGGTCTCCGTCTCCCTCTACATCCCTTTGTTAAAGAAGTCTTGAGGTGATTTACTTTGAGTCCTGCTCAGTTTGTGCCGAAAATATGGAGGCACATGAATAGCTTTATTATGCACTACCAAGCGGCAGGGATAAAGCTCCGATTGGATGTGTTCAGGGCGATTTTTAAGCTCCACCAAAAAAACAAGATAGAGTTTAGATACTACCTCAGCCCCTGTACGGGTGTGAAGTTGATCTACAACCCCGATACGTACAAGCATTAGAGGGATAAGTACTTCATGATCCATAGTCCCGAGCCATGGGGGATCCCTACTGCCTGGAGGGAGAGTGTTCTGAAAAAGGTTAGGATGGACCCGAGCTTGGGTGTGGTTGGTGCGCTTCTTAAGCGACCGACGATGAAGTGGAGGGATTTGACCGAGGAGGTGCTCTTTAGGGGGGGGCTGAGCCCGATCGACCCTAGTACGCACCTTACATTTTTTATATTTCTTATGTGCTTTTCATTTTTATTTTTTTCTTTTAACAAGATTTCGTGTCTCTTATCGCAGGGGCAGTAGAGATAGATTTTGATGCGATTATCTATATGCGCTAGGGGCTGAGCAACAAAGCACTTGCAGAGAAGAAGAGGAAGCCAACCACTACGAAGCCTTCGTCGGCGAAGGTTGCGAAGAGCTCAGTGGTGATTTTGGGATCTCCTTCAATGTTCTCGACTACCCTCACCGAGGGTCGCTTTACCTTGGATGCGGCCTTAGCCCTTGAGGCTCCTTCTATCGCGATGGAGGCCGCTGCCATTCTCATCGATGAGCATAAGAAGATATTCATCCCAGATTGGCAGGTGAGGTAGCACAACGGCTTCCTCGGGGATTCAGCTAGCCTTATGGATGTGATTCATCATTTTGCCACCCCGAAGGACAGAGCCGCATTGGAGAGCGGGACAGTTGGCGACTCCGCTATAGAAATCTCTCGATCCACCGTGTCGGTAAGTTGCTTCTCCTTTTAGTTTTGTTTTTCTTCAGTCATAGAAAAAGGTAACTTGGATCTGTTTCGTGATTATAGATTGATTGCCACTTCGCCAATCTGTTGGAGTGAACAACACATCAAGAGAAGGAGTCAAGGTTGGTTGTTAATAGGTCCTGGGCAGAGCGGTTGAAGGCCGCTAAGGAGTTGGAGGCGGCCACGCTTAGGGCAGAGTCCCAGGTGGCGCAGATTTCATAGTTGGAGGTGGCTCTATCCAAGGAGAAGGAGCAGGCAGCTCGGGCCTTGGAGCAGCTGGCTCGGGAGAGGAAGAGTGCGGCGAAGGAGAGGGATGCCATAGGCAAAGGCCGAGGTGGTAGGGTACCTGGTTACCAACATGGAGAATGCATATGTCAGGGCTTTGGAGCAAGTTAGCGAGTGGATCCCTGACTTCGATAGCTCAGGGTACTCGTTGTTCCCGCCTGCCACCGAGGTGGCGTAGGATGCACAGGAGGAAGAGGAAGAGGAGAAGGAAGTGGTGGTGGATCCTCTCGCCGTAGATCTAAGGTGTTCGGGGGTAGGCGATAGAGCTGGAGGCGAGTCTTCTTATCTGTGGTGTCATTGAGTGAGGAGGACCCCTGATTCCCTTTTCTTTAGCTCTTAGTATTTTTTTTTGTATTTGCCTTATAGCGGACTGGCCACCACTCGATATATCTTTATTTTGAATCATTGAAAATACCAATTTGGTTCTCCTAACTTGTGTTGAAAGTTTGGAGTTGAGTCTTTGAGTCTTTTCCCTTTTTGTGACCATGATCGTTCTTGTAGAAGTGACTCTTTACTCTTTTTTCTTTGCAGATTTTCGTATATGATGGGAGAAGTTATTATTCAAGTGAGATCGCCCGCCTTCATACTAAACTCCAAATGGTGGAGCTGGGGCTTAGACGTTCACGAGATACATTTTTTAAGGCATAGACGGAGCTTGGTCACTTAAGAAGGGTGTTGGTTCGCAGAGAGACTGAAGCGAGACGTTGCGGCGAAGTTCTTCGGGATCAACTCCCAACTGAAGTGGAGAATTTTTCGGGATCACTTTACCGAATTTGTAGCGGGAAATGATACAATAGTTGAATCTCTTCGGCACTCTATATTCGCGGCCACCACCGAAAGGGATGAGCTAAAGAACGTGGTGCTCGAGTAGAGCTTAGAGATAACTCTTTTGAGGAAGGCCATCTTCTAGAATTCTGGGGAAACATGTTAGGCCAGCCTGACGTGTGCCCAGTTTGGTCGTTTAAAGTTTAGGGTGAAGGATGGTACTATTAAGGAGATCCTTATAGAGCAAGAGGTAGAGATTAATCGATTGAAGCGGCTTCTCGAGGGAGCCAAGACTAAGAGTACCACTTGTTCCTATGAAGAGTACAAGCAAGGGTGGTCGTTTTGCGAATTGGCTCCTTAGTCGCACGGAGCTTCGAAGAATTCGGGAGACGCTCAAAGCGGTGTGGCCAGTGCTTCGAGCACCTCTTCGACTAGAGAGGTAGCACGTACCGTAGATCATATGGCTCAGACTCTATCTGTTGGGATGGAGTCCTGTTCATGTGGTCCAAGGGAGGGGGTAACGCTTTGGGCACCAACAGGAGCCGCAGACCCCGAGTGTTTCTTAAAACGAACATCCCCCTGCCACGATGGGGTAAATGTGGCTCTGAGGGGATGTCTAAGATTGTATGGAGTTGTAATTTAGTTCTTGTTTCTTGAACTCGTATCGAGGTTTTTGATTTGAATGAAAAAATTCTTTGAGTGTTGAAACACTATTTCTTTTTATTGTCTCCCCTTCTTTTTTATGAGTATTGTTTAAGAGTTTCAAAAGTTGTGGGAGTAATTCTGAATGGTGAGCTGCTCCACACTTGCTTGTTCACAATTGGCTAAAGCGGCAATGAACCAAGTGTTGGACCCCAAACTTATTGTTTTAAGAGTTTCAACAGTTATGGGAACAATTCTGAATGGTGAGCTGCTCTGCACTTGCTTGTTCACAAGTGGCTAAAGCGGCGTCGAACCAAGTTTTGGACTCCGAACTTGTCATTTTTTGTTCGTGGTCGTAGTGACTTAGGCACGTATGCATTAGGCTAGAACAACAATTTTTGCAGAGAAATAAACTAAGTTATTATAAAAGAAACACTAAGTGGCTGCTTCTATGTTGCAAACCTTGATTACATGCTTTGGCTTGCGTCACAAGTACCGACCATATTGAAAGGAAAATAAAAGAACTGAAAAATATGGAAACTAGCTTTAAGGGATGTTTAGGTGCTTTCTTGATACTTCATCAAGCAAGTGCTCAGTATACGAGGCCCCTCCCTCCCCCCCCCCCCCCCCCCCTCTCACACACACACACACACACACATGGATCTTTAAGTTGATATGCTCCAGGGCAGACAACTTTAGAGATCCTTTACAGTCCCTCCCAGTTAGGAGCTAGTTTTCCTTTCTTGCGAGGATAGGAGATTTCTAGCTTGCGAAGAACTAGGTCTCCTTCTTTAAGGTTCATGAGGTATACCCTCTTATTGTATGGCTGCTCGACTCTTTGTTGATAGATCTTTTGTCGTACGGATGCTCTCTCTTGGATCTCGTTAATGAGGTCAAGGTTGCCTCGGAGGTTGTTCGAGTTTCATTTTTCACTAAAGGCTAGTCAACGAGGAGATGGTAGCCTAACCTCAAGGGGTATGCGTGCTTCAGAGCCATATGTAAGATTGAAGGGGGATTATCCTGTTGGGGTTCTCTTGGTGTTTCGGTAGGACCAGAGTACATTGGGGAGTTGTTCGACCCAAATTCACTTTGAAGATTTGTCAATCTTTTCTTGAGACCGATGAGAATTTGCCAGTTGGCATTCTCTGCTTGACCATTGGACTGTGGGTGGGAAACTGCGATTGGATGCCGAGGTCGGTGCAGAACTGGCGGAACACCGGTCCTATGAATTGAGTTCCATTGTTAGTTACCAGGATTCAGGGTATGCCGAACCAAAGAACAATGTTTTTGCAAAAAAAACTGCTGGACCCTATTCTCCGTGATTGTCGCAAATGGCTCGGCTTCGATCCACTTGGAGGAGCAGTCGATTGCCACTACAAGAAATTTACTTTGACCGATTGCTGTAAGGAAAGGTCCAAGCAGGTCCATCCCCCACATAGCAAAGAGGATTGGACTGGCATGGAGGATAGCTTGGCTTGAGGTGTCCGTCGGATGGATGAAAACCGTTGGGAAGAAGTACACTGACGATAATATTGTTGAGCATCACTTAGGAGTGTAGGCCAGAAGTAATCATGATTCAAGATCTTGCGAGCAAGGGATCTGGCTCCCATATGAGTGCCCCGATCCCTTAATGAATTTCCATGAGGGTGTACTGGGTTTCTTTGAGAGATTGACACCGCAGATAGGGCCTGCCATCTACCGTAGTATAGGAGCGCTTGTACATGACTCTCTAAATGAGTGTGTATCGCTCGGCTCTTGTTCAAATTTTTCTAGCTTCTTTAGGATCTGTGGGGAGAGTTCCTTTATCGAGGAACTTGATTAGAGACTTCACCCAGTTCTCCTTATGTGCTGGGGGAGGTACCACCATGAGCTCGAAACTTTCTTCTTTGATGTTGGGCCTGAGGAGGATTTCAATCAGGACGGTGTGTTCAAGCCCTTGAACTGAGGAGGAAGTCAACTTTGATAGGGCATTTGCTTGCCAGTTCTCTTCGCGAGGAATATGGATGACATTCGCCTCATGAAAGGTTGCTAGTAGCTTCTTAACATGGGCTAGATATTTGATCATGAAGTCATCCTTGGCCTCGTAGTCTCCTAGGACTTGGTTTACCACCAACTGAGAGTCGCTAAATACTTTGATGTGTCGAGCTCCGGCCTTGTGGGCCAGAAGTAAGCCGGCAATTAATGTTTCATATTATGCTTCATTATTGGAAGCTCGAAAGTTGATGAGGAGGGAGTACTGAAAAGTGAAATCATCTCGTCCCGTCAGAATGACTCCCGCTCTGTTTCCCTCGATGCATGAGGATCCATCGGCATAGACGCTCCAAAATGGAGGGTCTTTGCTTCCTTTGGAGGGTCGGGGATGGAGCTTTATACAATGAACTCTGCTAGAGCTTGAGCTTTGATGGCTTCCCTTGACCGGTAGCTTAGATCGTGCTGGCTGAGCTTAATGGACCACTTCACAAGTCGTCCCGAGCTTTCTGGCTTGTGCAGCACTTGCTTTAGGAGTTAGTCGGTAAGAACCACCACTGAATTGGCTTGAAAGTATGGGTTAAGCTTGTGAGCGGCCATGCTTAGTGCATAGGCCATATTCTTCGTTTTCAAATAACGGAGTTCAGCATCATGAGGACTTTACTTATGTAGTAGACCAGTTTTTGGGTTTTGTCCTCCTCCCTTACCAAAATGGCACTAAGGGTCTGATATGATGTGGCGAGGTAAAATATAGTATCTCTCCTGGCTCAGGCTTACTTAGGAGCGGGAGGTTGATGATGTAGGCCTTGAGTTGCTCAAATGCTTCTTATTGTGCTTGTCCCCACTTAAAGCCTTTCGCCCCTCTTAGGGCCTTGAAGAACGGGAGGCACTTCTCCCCCGACTTGGAGAGGAAGTGTCTGATGGCGGTGAGGTGCCCTGTAAGTCTTTAGACTTCTTTGATGCTAGATAGGGAAGCCATGTCCAAAATAACTCGGATCTTCTCCGGGTAAACCTCTATTCCCCTCTAGCTGACCATAAACTCTAGGAATTTGCCTGAAGATACACCCAAGGAACATTTGGATAGATTGAGCCTCATGTTTTGTTTCTATAAGACGTTGAAGGCTTCCTGAAGGTCGATCACATGGTTTTTTTTACTGAGGTTCTTCACCAACATATCATCTACATAGACTTCCATGTTCCTGCCGATCTGTTCGTTTAAGACCTTGTTGACGAGGTGCTAAAAAATAGCACCGACATTCTTTAGCCCGAAGGACAAGACGCGGTAACAATGGAGACCTTGATCAGTGGTGAAAGAGGTCTTTGGAATATCAGGGGGGGGGACATTCTGATCTAATTGTATCCTGAGAAAGTATCCATAAAACATAAGAGTTCATGACCAGACGCGGCGTCGATCTGGGCATCGATGCTGGGATAAGGGGAACAGGTATTTCTGACATGCTTTGTTCATGTCTGTGAAGTTGATGCAAATTTTCCACTTACCATTGGCCTTTTTTTACCATTACTACGTTTGCGAGCCATTCAGGGTAACTGACTTCTTAGATGAACCGGGCCGCCAGGACTTTATCTATTTCTTCTTTGATGGCTTATTATCGATCAAGGGCAAACTTGCAATGTTATTGCTCGACTGCTTGGCTTCAGGGTTTACACTGAGGCGGTGCATAAGTAATTTTTCTAAATATCGGGCATATCGGCAGCGGTCCAAGCGAATAGGTCTTGGTTCCTCCTGATGCATTTGTTGATCTCTTCCTTGACCTGGTGGGGGAGGACTTTTCTCGCTTGGAATGTCTTAGTCAGGTCCTCCTTAGAAAATGAGATTTCCTCTAGTTCATCTACTAGCTCTGAGATGGCTTGGCTGCTCCCTTGGGGGTGCGCTAGTGCTTCGAGTGAAAGGAACGGACCTCCCATTGAAGTCATATAGCATTTTTGAGCAGTCTCCGGCTTCCCTTGAGTTCTCCCACCCCCGTCGAGATTGGTAATTTCATCTTCATGTGAAAGACTGAGGGTACGACATGAAGTGCGGCTAGGCCGGGTTGTCCAAGGATGGCATTGTAAGCATCTTTCACATCGATGACCATGAAGTCCATCACCTCTGTTCGGGGCTTTTCTAGTGGTCACATCAAGAGTGACTACTCCTTCGACTATTACCGGTACCCCTGAGATTCTGTGGAGAGTGTATGCAACAGGTTTTGGGCGACCTCGGAAGAGCTTGAGGCCTTCGAAGGATTCTAGGAAGAAGATGTTGACAGAACTACCATTGTCGACTAGGATCCGGTGCACTTCGTGGTTGACCATGCCGAGACTGATGATGAGGGCATCACAGTGGGGCGTTCGGACGCCTTCTGGATCCTTGTTTGAGAACGTCACCAGAATCCCGAGGCTTTTGGGTCGTGGGAAGTTCTGTACTGAATTAACTTCTTGGATGAAGGCCTTTCAGGAGGAGTTTGACTCTCCCTCCATCGGACCTCCCTCGATAAGGTGGAGGACGGGCCCAGGTTTAGAGTCTTGAGACTCGGCGGGCCTTTCGGTTCGCTTGTTAGCTTTCTAGGGACAATTATCCTCGCTAATTATCCTCGCTGAATGAGGGCTTCGATCTCCTCCTTCAAGGCCCGACAATTATCTGTGTCATGGTCGTGGTCCCTGTGAAAGCGACACCACATGTCTTTGTTCCTTCTCTTACCGGAGTATTCATCTTTGGGGGTGGACGAAGCAGTCCTTCAATGTCTACTTCCATGAGGAGAGCCGAGATGCTGACATTGAAGGGGGTGAATTTTTCAAAATGAGGAGGAGGACAGCGCAGGCCGTTATGGTCTTTGTGGAGCTTCTTGGAACCTTTTTCATCTGCACCCTTCCGTTTTTTCTTGGATAGGGGCTCCTTCTGATCGCGGGGATGCAGAGCCTCTTTAGCCCGGATGTACTTCTTACTCCTTAGCAGGAGTTCTGAGAACTCCCGAGGAGGCTTCTTAGTGAAAGATGCATTTAGGTTGACATGGTTGATGTTGTGTCTGAATGCTGTAGAGGCTACTGATTGGTCGAGAGAGACAATAGACCAAGCTTCAGCGGTAAAGCGTCAAACATAATCTCTTAGGCGTTCACATTTTCTTTGACTGAGGACTAGCAAGGATGCACTTGTTTTCTTGGCTCGTTTGGTGCTAACGAACTGGGTGAGGAAGAGCTCTTCAAACTGGTCAAATGAGAAGATGGAGGTTGGGGATAAATGGGAGTACCATTCTCTCGCTGGTCCCTTCAACGTTGCTGGGAAGGTATTGCAGAGGAGTGTGTCCAAGGCTAGATGGATCATCATGAGAGTTTTAAAACTCTCAATATGGTCAGTCGGGTTAGACACCCCGTTGTAGGTTTCAAAATGAGGCGGCTTGAAGGTCTTGGGGACACAGGCTTCCATGATGGTCCTGGAAAAGGGGGGTCTGCTCGTGCGGATGTTCTTGGTCTGTTGATCTTCTTCGACATTGATCTTGCTGAGGCACCTCTCCATCTCTCGAAGGTGGCGATGAACCAAGTCGTCCCTCTAGTCGGATTTGATCGATCCTCTGGACTCTCCTTCATGAGTGGTGGCATAGCGAGGGTTGTGTGCTTGCCGGTCGTGATTTAGGGTGATGTTAAGGGCTCACAAGATGTGATCTTTGAAATTTTAGAATTCTGCTTCGGTGACCGGACCCCTTCCATCATGGTGAACCCTTGGTGCTGATCGGCTCGCAGTGGTGTGGCTCCTTCGCTGTCGATGGGGAGGAGACCTCCTTCGCCCCATTGAGAGGCCGACCTTCTGCATCTCGGCCTTCGGGGAGAACGACTCCTCTGACTTCTCTCGTGTTCTAGATGAGTGACCTCGTCACGGACTAGTCTCACATTCAAACAGGTTCGAAGGTCGATCCCTTGGTGGCAGTTGACGATGATTTGATGGAGGTGTTTTGACCCCTAAGGACCTTGCGAGGCCATCGATTCGGTGGAATGATTGTGGACAGAGACATGGTCATGGTGAGGATGTTGTTCTTGATGGCTTCGACGGGAGCCCCCCGGTGCAGCACCTCGAACGTAGGGCGAGCCTGTTAGGGAGGCAGCTATTCAGGTTGAGGCTGCTGAACTTGTTGATCACGTTGAGGGGGAACATCCTTAAGTCGAGGAGGTGGAGGAAGAGGGGTGGCTCTTCGGCTTGACGTCGCCGCCTTCCCTTTCACCCTTAAAGGCATGGCTGAAAACTGCTTTTGCCGGTGAGTATGGTCGATTGCTTTTTTGATTCCCACAGATGGTGTCAATCTGTCACTGCTGATTTTGGTGTGGGAGCAAACAGATGATTTGTGAATTGTTCTAGAACCAGTAAAAGCTAACATTTTTACTACTTGCCGATGTTAACCGTTCTCAACGCTGCTGCTGACCTGCAAAAAGTTTAAGACACCAGGATTGATCTCGGTGACAAATTCCTTGATGCTCAAGTCACTAATCTGAAAGATTATGAAAGAGTTTTTTTGGAGAGAAAACTGATTACCTTTTTGTGGTGGGGTGGAGGGGTATTTATAGTTGCCATTGAAGCCAGTTTTGAGATAATCATTTATCTTTATATCCGAGTGTTTTTGGATAGGAAATAAAGTTTGAACTCTTTCATGATAAGAGATTTGGTTTAAACCGTCTCTTAGGGATAATCATTAATTTAAATAACTCTTTAAATGTTATGTGTTTATTTATAATGGGCTAACCTCATAACCCTGTATTGCAGATCTGTTTTGGGTTATTAGACCTTGGAAAAGACCCAGTTCCCATTTCTGGACTCGTTCATAAGGAAACTACTTTTTTGTCCCTAAGGGCTTTAAGATTCGTGTCCGATTTGAACGGTCCCGATTTGGTTCTATTTCTAGACATATCATTTAGTAACAATTTGTTTGCTTGCTACTAAGGTACTAGCAGATCGAGAAACCTATAGGATAAGATAGACATGGTTGGATTTCTCCACAAATTATTTCTCTTTTCTTTAATTTGGCTACGCTATCACAATGACGTTGGGAAGTCAATATTATGGCAACAGTGCTTCAACTGTGTTGTTTGATTGATACGTTTGCTTGGTTAGGGAATCAAGAAATGAGGTTGCAGGAATGAAGAAGGAGAGGTTTTGGGGAAGAACAAGGAAGAACAGATGAGGATAATAAGATGAGATTGAGGAAAATGATTTCTATTCAGTGCATAATCCCTCTTACATCATTTGTAGTCTATTTATAGGTATTACAATGAATCAATTACAGCCACACAATCTTTATCAAACTCTCAACCGACTTCTTTCTTTATAGCTATTTTCTTTCTAAATACTTTTCCTGCTATATTTCGAAATCCTTCAAGTGTGCAAGTGTCCTCCTTACTCATGCAGCTCGTTCTTCACTCGATCCTGGCCGCTCACCATTTGAAACTGCATTAGACCCAATGATCTCAGTTGTATCTACTTCATTAACTGTATTACTACTTCCCCTCTCAAACTGAACCTTGTCCTCAAGGTTCAAATGTGGACTGCTTTATCTATGGACACTTCCTTCTCCCATGTAGAATCTCCAATTGGTAGATCTTCCCATCTCACTAAGACTTCATTGATAAATTTTGCTATAACCTTGATATGTCGTCTGCCTATAATCTCTGTTGGATGAAAGATCCATTTATGATCTTGATCAATGTTTGGTAATTCCTCCAATACCACCTGCGATGGCACAATAACACATCTCTTGAGCAAGGAAACATGAAATACAGGATGAATGCGTGCTCCCTTAGGTAGTTGCAGTTTATACGCAACATTTCCTACTCTCTTTGTCACTTGGTATGGCCCATAATATCGCTTTGACAGCTTTTGACTTTTCCTCTGAATTAAAGACCGTTGGCGATATGGCTTGAACTTGATAAATACCCAATCCCCCACCTTAAATTTCTCCTCCTGCCTATGTGCATCAGCTCTATTCTTCATCCTACATTGTGCTTGCATCATATGCATTTTCAACTTTTGTAGCAATTCCCTACACTTGGCTAAACTGGAATCAACTTCATAATTGTTTTAATTACCATTGATGTAGTATGGAATTACAGGAGGCTCTCTCCCATATACTGCCTCAAATGGAGTACACTTAATTGCTGAATGCCACGAAGTATTATACCAGTACTCTGCCCATGCTAAATACTTACTCCATTGTTGTGGTTCATCACTGACAAAAGCTCCAAGATACTGTTCTAGAGTCCTATTTGTCACCTCAGATTGGCCATTTGATTGTGGGTGATATACAGTGCTTATTTGTAAGGTGGTTCTCTGCTTCGACAACAACTACTGCCAGAAATTGCTCTGGAAGATTGGATCCCTATCTAAGACAATTGTCTTGGGCAATCCATGAAGTTTTAGTATATTCTCAACAAATACATCTGCAATTTTCACTGCTATGAAGCTGTCATGCCCCACTTCCCAAAAAGAATACGGAATACGGATACGAGACAAAAGCCCAGCGAATGATTTTCATCATCCATAAGCTGTTCGGGAATCTTTACAACATTTCACAAGATACTCAGAGTTGGAAGCGAAAGATACAACCAGGCATGCATAATTAAAACAAGATACGAACAGAAATTACTTGAAACCAAGGATAATAATCTCAAATAATCAATTTATGAACAAGTCAAATATTCTGGGTCACATCGCCCAAATACAAGATAAATTTCCACGTAATCAAGTACATCTTATTCAAGTCCAAGCAACAATAATAATAACAATCATAAAGCAGAAACTCCAGCACTAATACATCATCTCGCCAATACCATCTGGCAGCCATCCATCCCGATCTGCAATTAATAAATTTGCAGGAGAAGGAAGAAGAAAAACAAGTACCCGTCAATTGTAAGTTACGGGCCACATATAATGTAGGATACAAGTACATGGGATAAGAAATTCTAAATAACAAACCTAGCATGGGATAATCATGAATACAGGATATAAATCATAGCATGGCAAGATGAGCAAATATAATAGCATGTGTCGAGTGTCAAGTAAACAAGTGTCATGCATCAAGTAACCAGTATCAAGATTCATGTAATCATGTAGCATGTATCAAGTATCAAATCTCATGTATTATGTAGCATGAATCAAGTATCAAATCTCATGTATCATGTAGCATGTATCAAGTAGGCATGTAACATGTTCAACTGCCATGTATCAAGTCTTGTAGTTATAACTATCTAGGTAGCACTTCATGCATCCCGGGTTTTACTACATGGTTGCTACAACAAATAGTTTCGCTTTAGATTTTGTAGGGGACCATACAGGGCAGTGTACTCAGGGACAAGTTCCAAGTATCATGTAATCATGTAAACAAGCTCCAAAACACAAACAAGCTCCAGTTTCATGTGTGTACGTGTCATGTATATCGTGTCAAGCTCCACATGTAAACAAGCTCCAATAACCACTAGATTCTTCCGAGTACACGTTTCTGCACTATCCACTACTAGATCTTTTCCGTAACCCTGGCTTGTTTATTTTATTATTAATGTCAAACAAGCATATAGGTGTGCAAAACGTATCAAGTATAGCATGGCATGATCATATGGCAAGGTCAAGTTGTAGAATAGACATGTACGTGTGCAAGATATTTCATAGAAGAACTAAAATAACCAAATCTCAAGTTCAGGACACTAAGACCACATTGCAGTAAAATAGTGATTTCCAGTGTTACAAACATGCAAATCTGGATCCGTCGAAGGATCTGGAAAATAGACTTCTACACGAATCCAGAGAATATAAATAAGTCATATATTAATTCACAAAAATATGGCTTAAAACTGATTTGAATACAGAAAATAGGTTCAGCCAGAAATCGGGAAAACGGGTTCAAGAACAGAAAAACAGCATGAAAACTCAATAAATAAATCCACGAAAAATCTGGGGTATTCCCCTATATGTCCAGTATCTAAATATAAAGTTTCAAATTTTTTCAGTGAAATTAGATCATTCATCAAAAATAAGAAAAATATCAATAAACGGTAGTTTGGCAAATCTGGAATTCCCAACACTGCTGTATGAAAACTATGATATCTCGCAACCAGTGAAACAAAATCCAATTCTGCCAAAGGGGGTATGAAAATAGATAAAACATACTGACTTTCATATTTCACAAACATTTTTTATACAGTAAAAGGAGTTATAGTGAAAATAAGGTTCTTTATAGACCAACGAGCAAAATACAGCAAGCATAGATTTCATAAATGAGCATGAAACAACACATAAAACTCATTAATAAAATTCGCCAAAATTCTGGGTAATCCCTAACTAGATAAAGAAACTTTGACCAAAGTTCTGGATCAAAATAATATATGTAGCATAGTTCTTTAAAATGATTTGTCATCAAAATTACCAAAAAATAGAATCTGGAAAAGATCGACACCTCTGTAGTAAAACAGTCATAACTCAGTCATACGAAAACGAAATCAAGCAAGGTTAGAGGGATTTGAAAATAGACGAAATTCTCTAAAACTCATGTTTATTACTGGAATTAAGATACTGACTTTAAAACAGTCCAAAATAGCAAACAAAACAGAATAGCGACAAAAATACAGATTTTTCCCTTAAAAACAAAATCAATATAGATTCAAGAAAATTGATCCAAACACACCCAAACGTGAAATCGAGTCTACCAAGTTTCTAAACATCATAAATTAGGGTATCTAGCATGTCCACGCCAAGTATATCACATGGGTCACAACCAAATCATGAATTCTCACAAAAGTCTCACATACATGATTCAAATCAAGAACGGGTAAAACCTAAGTTAATTCATGTCCATATTGTGTTGTGAGTCATCTATGGTCAAGTTTTCACAATAGAGACAAAATCCATCAAGCAAAACACAAACAAAAGTCGTCTCTAGACCCAACTACACTATAGGTGGTATTTTTGACTTGTATCAAACAAATAAATTAGAGTACAAGTTACTTGCCTTAACCGACGATGAAGAAAGATGCAATCCAGAGTAAGGAGCAAAACCCACGAACGAAAAATCCGCTAGTCAACGAATCCAAGCCCACTCGAGCAAGAATCTCCACACGAACAACTTGCACGATCCCACGTGCGAACTCTCAAGCAAGCGAGAGAGAGACCAAAAGAGAGAGATGGCGGATGAACGCGGGATGGATGCTCAGCTAGGTGATGGAGTGGTGGTGTGGCAAAGTGAGGGGGATCGGGATGTGGATGTAACCAGGAGAGGTGAGATAAGGGCTGTCGGGTTGGGGTGTTGCCGGGGGTTGCACAGGCCGGGAGGGGGTGCTGGCGGCCTAGAGGGGATCGGCCAAGGGGTCAGGGGTTGGCTGTGTGTGGGTTGCAGCGCAAGCAAGGTGAGGGAGAGAGAGGGAGGCCGGGATTGTGAAGGAGAGGGGAATTAGGGTTAGGGTTTAGTGGAGAGGGTTTTGTATATATATGGTCTAGTTGTGGGTTAATGGGTTAATGGGTATTAGGAGTAGTAGTAGGTTCATCAATGAGTTTTGGATTTTAGGTCAATTAAATAGGAAAACAAATAGGGTTGGGGATTTAATTTGGCATTGGTAAAATCTTATTAGGGATCAATTAATAGGTTTGGGAAAATAGGACAACCAAATCACCACTACAAACATCCAAGAAAGAAATAAAATACGAATAAAGGGAACGAGACCAAAATGAAGAAAGAACACAACTAATGAAGAACGAAACAAAAGAGACAACCAATCAAACACAAAGAGCTCAAAATGAAATAAAACGAATATATATTGAAAACAAATTCCAATATACGGTTCAGAAAAAAAAATACAAGAGAGAAAATACAGTAAAACGGCAAATACACTCCAAAAATACACAAAATGAAAAACAGGGGTTACAGATGCCCTTAGACAATGCAAAAAAATAGGCATACTTAGATAACCTGTCAATTACTACCAAAATTACTGATTTACCTTGTGACTTTGGCAACCCCGTAACTTTGGCAACCCCATAGCTATATCCTCCCATATATTCAATGGAATTGGCAGGGGCTGAAGTATTCCACTAAGTTTTTCACCAGGTTTTGTTGTCTAATATTTAGTTTGTTGGCAATGGCAGAAGCTCTGATATAATCATGCACAAACTTGTGCATGCTTTCCCAATAGAATGAAGCCTTAATTCTTACCGGTGTTTTTGCATTTCCAGCATGCCTTCCCAATGGCGATGAGTGCATCTTGTAAAACTTCTTCTTGCAACTCTCTGGGAACCATAATTTTCCCTTTATACAACAAAATACCATTCCTTAGACGATTGTTAGGCTTACGCTCTGGAGTATTTCGCACTGCTTCCATTAACTCCTTGTACTCTTGTGGATTGAGAATAGTAGCTCTCAATTTCTCCAACCACACTATCTGAGGACTAGAAACCAATGTCAGAATTGCATCCTTCCTCATCTAGAAACCTGGATAGAAAATCAGCAGTTGCATTTTTGCTACCAAATTTGTATACAATTTTATAGCTATATCCTGCCAATTTGAGCAGTCATTTCTGTTGCTCTGGTGTCTGAATGGTATGATTAACTAAGTGATGAAGACTCTGTTGATCTGTTTGAATTGTAAATTCACCTCCTAGTAAGTATTACCACCACTTTTTCACTACCTCTATGATCGCAAACATTTCCATTACATATGTAGAGGCTGCCTGCATTCTCTTGGTCATTTTTTGACTGAAATAAGTCACTAGATGACCCTCTTGCTGTAGAACTGTGCCTATTCCCACCCCTGATGCATCTGTCTACACCACAAAGGGCTTATTAAAATCTGGCAATGCGAGAATTGGTGCTTGTTGCATACCATTTTAAGTTGATTAAATGCTTTCGCAGCAAAGTCATTCCATACAAACATATCCTTCTTTAGCAAATCTGTCAAAGGTCTGGCCAATCATGCATAATGTTTCTCAAACCTTTAGTATCCCGTAAGTCCAAGAAAGGCTCGAACATGTTTAACTGTAATGCCCCTGCCCCAAACTCAGACAGTTTATACAATTTATCACACAAATTATTTATTATTAAGTACAAATGCCCACGACAGGCTGCTTCTCAAAGGGTGGTTAACCGGATTGGTGACTCTTGATCATAGGCAATATTATTTATATTTAATTAATCTTGTGCAATTCCCGATATGGGACAATATCATCTACTCCCGCCGCTTCCTCTCTCTATGAAAGAACAAGCAAAGTTAAAAACTCCTGTAGGCCCCCACATGACGTCAGCACACAGAGAAGCAAAGTGCCTCACAAGGCTGCCTGCACGTGGGCCCCTCCCTGCCATGTGGTAGTGACTGCAGGAGCAGCAGCCTGATGCTTTGCACCCGGGCCCCCACCGAAGTTAATTCCGTATACAACCCCCGATAGGAATTCCTATGGGGTAAGCATCTTATATATATATATATATATATATATATATATATATATATATATATGAAGTTAATTCTGTATACAACCCATTCCGTATGCAACCCCCGATAGGAATTCCTATGGGGTAAGCATCTTATATATATATATATATACTTCTTTGAAATTACGGGGTGTTACATACACCCCTCCTTTTGAAATCAGCATCCTCGCTGAGCACGGGGCATGCACAACCTAGTGCAGGATCTTCTTTCTAGTCGATGTGGAACGGCGTACCCTGATTCTGCTGGCTGTACAGTACCCCGATTCTGCGTATTGTCTAGTCCCCTAGCCCACCTCAGTGGATTTACCAGGCAACCTGACCCAACCCTACTCCCTCTCAGGCATACTTACCAGTACATCTGCTAGCTCCATCTCAGGCATAACCACCACTCTGTACCCACACTCGGTGTCGAAAGTCGGCTCTGAGACCATTTGTAATGCCCTTTCCCCAAACTCAGACAATTTATACAATTTATCAGACAAATTATTTATTATTTTGTACAACTGCCCATGACAGGCTGCCTCTCAAAAGGTGGTTAACATGATTGCTGACTCTTTATCATAGGCAATGTTATTTATATTTAATTAATTTTGTGCAATTCTCGATATGGGACAATATCATCTACTCCCGCTGCTTCCTCTCTCTCTGAAAAACAGCCAAAGTCAACAACTCTCGTGGGCCCCCATGTGACGTCAGCACACAGAGAAGCAGAGCGCCTCACAGCGCTACCTGCATGTGGGCCCCTCGCTGCCACATGGCAGTGACTGCAGGAGCAGCATCATGCTGCTCTGCACCTGGGCCCCCACCGAAGTTAATTCCATATACATCCCCCCATAGGAATTCCTATGGGGAAAGCATCTTATTCCTTATATATATATACCTCTTTGAAATTACGGGGTGTTACAGTAACACTCTTACGAGTAAGCTAATCTCTTACAACTTGCACTTTAGTGCCATCCTTCTCCAATCCTCTAGTAGATATGATATAACCCAAATAGTCAATTGAAGTCTTACCAAATGCACATTTAAAAATCTTCACATAGAACAAGTTTTGCTCCAAAATTCTCAAGACATCTACCAAATGTTTCAAATGAGTATCCCTGTAACATCCCGTAGTAATTTTGAAATAAAAATACATTTTTTCATTTTTGCACGTGCAACGCACGTGCAATTTTGTCTCATTTTTTTTCTAAAAATTTTACTAAGTTATGCATAAGTTTCTTTTTATTTTTGTCTCATTTATTTTCTTCTCTAAATTAGAAGTCTGTAGGCCTAAAAGACTAATTTAAATCCGTTAGAAAAAATAAATAAATAGTAAAAGCCCAATGAGAAGCCTACAAATAAATTCTACATTTATTTTGAGCACTTTTCCTACACTTGTTTTGTAACATACACCTAGGGTATAACTAAAAAACATTAATTAATAAAATAAAAAGTGTGCATGTGTACTGCACGTGCACGTGTTCGTGTGCATGGATGAGGTGGCGTGGAATGTTGGAGGCGTGAACCAGTTGTGGGATTGTGGAGGAAGTGGAGAGAAAGAGTAGGGGGGAGTAGTTAATTAACTTCCTAATTACCTTATAAATAACCCCCCCAATACCTAATCACTCTCACATAATCTCAAATCCATTTCACTAAGTTAGACAGTGAGTGAGAAAGAGAGTCAGAGCGCCAGGGAGTTTCAGTTCTTTTGGATTTTGGCTACTGTGCTTTTCGTTGGATTTTTTGGCTAGCTTGTGTGGTGATTTTCAAAGTGCTTTTGAAGAGGATTTTTGCTTCTAGTAATCTACTATAAGGTGGGTGTCTCTTCTTGTTTTCAAATTAATATAGAAATCATGCATAGGTGATATGGTTGAAGTTGTAGCGCCCTAAATCTCCATACAGGTGATTCGTGACACAAACTTGAATCTTTCCTTCAAATAGTCACAATACAAGAAAATGCAGGAAAAATTTAAACAAATTTTATTCCGTGATGTACAAGTTCAAGTATTACAATTATACATTGTTTTAGAAATTATAAATCAGAGTTTACAAGAATAACAAAGATGTAAATAATGAACACTTGACACTATCACTTGGGCACACCATCTAGCTTGGGCTTCCTGGGCTCCACGGGTCGGCAATTTAGCACCTAAAAGAGTGGGCACGTCAGTAATTTTACTGACGCAAAGCTGATAAAAGCAGCGATCTCCAAACTAGACAATCAAGATTGAATGCAAATAGAAAAGTGACAAAAATTTAGGAAAGTGGAATCGGTCAAAGGTGTCCGTGTATGATATGCCACAGTAATCTAATGCACAGGTCAAGATGTATTTAATCTAATGCAAGGGGACTTTAGAAATGTATGCATCCCATACTACATACTTTTCAAATCAAGTCGTTGTCTCCAAGTTCAGGGTTTTGAACACTCGCCATGCATCCTACTCTTGTACTCGTCCTATTCCTGATAGATAGATCGTGATTGATGAGATTGCAGATTAATCGGTCCCATTCGTTTCTGCAGTCACTTAGTGATGTCTTGGTTTGCCACTAGTGCCCGACACCGGGACCCCACTCAAAAGCCGTGAAAAATATAAAGATACACAACAGCATACCTATGGCACCGAAGATTTACAGGACCGCAGCCCATATGACCCGTTCGTGTCCACTAGCATAGAACTTGACGGCCTCGAAGGTCTAATCCCCCTATTCGCCAGGAAATCCCATCCTGTTCCTACCACGGTACTTCAGGAATCAACAGTGCAAGATACAAACCGCAACATGTATCCCTAATGACAGGAGAGTACACCACCCGATTATTAGTTCGCTAGAACTAATGCAGTTATAGTTGACAGCAAATCTAACTAACATTAAGTCCACCTGAACATGTTACAAGGGCATTGTCACCAACTGATTCCTAGTCTAAGTTATGCCTAGTCTCAAGCGGTTTCCCTACTAGAAACCCTTGTGCCTATCTATCAACCTGTGTCTCCAGCGATGTGATCACTTGCTCGCCACTTCCCCCATTGAGTCTCGTCCTCAAACTCGGCCCGTCATCATCTCCCATGATTTTGTCGGCGCCCGAGTTAGTCACTTTCAATCGTTAAGGCGGAAGTCCCCAAGTTGGCCTAATGGTTGATAAGTGTAGGCAACTAACTTAGACAAGGTCGACGACTCATATGTCATTCAAGTCACTACCCTATGTCCTAATCAGCATAAGACACAAAATAACCAACTATTGGGGTATAGAAATACCCGTAACTCTCAATTCAACACTTGAGAGTTGAGAGAAAGTCACATACTGTAACACCACGAATCCCAAATACCACTGAATTCGAGTTCCACAGGATCTTTTCACTTCTCTTCGTACAATTTTACAAAAAAATAAAAACTTTACTTTACATCAGAGTTACATTATGCATCAACAATTGTAAAGCGGAAGCAAATTTTTACATCAATGAATGAAATACAACAACAGTTGAATAATCTATAAGCATCAGGTCTTCTTTAGTCTTTTTCATGTACCTTTTCCCTGCATAGAAACTGTGGGCACGTCAGTTCATTCAACTGACGAAATATTATACATGGTCATCCTCTCTATGCCGAAAACAGTATAACGATTCTCAATACTTAACAAACCACAAACTTGTTCACAAACAAAGCTAAAGGGACTGTCCTACTGATGTCGTGTTGTGAATGTGCAGTTAGTCCTTAATGCAAATATTTCTATTATATGACACTAATGCGTACTTGTTTAGAGTCTATGCAGCCCATACTATATAGGTCTGAGGATAAGCCCTTAACCATTCTTCATCTTATAGGGTTCAATCCCTTGCCATGACTTAATCTACTACTGTAACTATGGTAAGTATCCTAGATATTTTATGACCTATGAACTCATGTCTAGGCGTCCTGGAGGGAATCCCAATGCAGTGACACATGACTCATCATGCAGGCATCCTGTGGTAATTCAGCTCTTACCATAGACATGACACCACCCGCAGTCACCAAACACCCCACGAGCGTCGCCACCGGGACGGTACTCTGGAGTAGTATCCACGTCCTACTCATGACGCATCATGGGACATCCTGTGAATACTCTCACGCCGCCAATCTAATGGCCCTCATACTCAATATTTTTCTTCTTACTTTCATCACATCTTCACTATGAATCTAATCCTTAATTTAATTGAATCATGAACAAAACTAATTCCTTAGGGTTAGCACTCCCACTATACCGGTCTTGTTCATTTATTTCACATGACCCAAATCTTGGTCCTTTCATTCCAAATATCATTTCCACATTTCTATTATTGTCGGTATAAGGCTTAGCTACACCCTAGTTCTTAATTTCAACTCATAATTACAACATCGAGCTTTTCATACTCACAAAGTCTTTTTCATGATTAATCACAGTTCACATTTCATAATCATAGTATTCATGTATCCATATTCATAATATCCTTCATAACTCAACATGTTGTTTAATTACATTTTCATACACCATTTCATGCATAAACAATAAAATTTCAACTTGTCATATTCAATAGTTCATTCATTCCACAAATCTCTTATTCTCATTTCAATCCATACTAATTTCACAATTTGTAATGTCAATTAATTACACAAATCAAACTTCCAAATTTCCCATTACTAATTCTCATTTTTAAAACTCCTTAAAAAATAACTCATTTATTTTTTTCCTTTATCACAAAAGATAATTTAATTAAAAACAAGTCCTTTCTGGCAAATAGCCTCAAATTCTCAATTATACTTTGCCAAAAGTTATAAAAATACTCTTATGAAGTCCAATTAATTTCAGCAATTAATTCCATATTTTTCTTATTTTTAATTTATTTTTAAAACTCAAAATAATCTTAATTTCCCAAAAAAAAAATAACTTTTTAAACTAAAGCCCACAACCGGATTCGAACCCACAACCAGCGGCCCAAAGGACAGCACCTAAGACCACTGCGCCAAAGCCACAGAGGCGATATGATATGGGTTATTATCCATGTGAATTGGCTTTCGGCATTTCGGAATTTTTAACAAAAAAAATAAAATAAAAGCTCCTTCTCAGTACCGAACCCGAGACCAGAGACCAAGCCCCCCCCCCCCTACTGTAGTGACTGAAACCATTCCGACCAAATGGTCTAAGTGGCCAGACTGTTTTGAAAAAAAATTGGTTGAATTTGAACTAGTTCTCCGTTCATCTCTACATTTCATAATTTTCAACGATTTTTTTTCTTTTTCTTTTCTTTTGAAAGCAAAATTTTTTAGATTATAACATACATAAATTTACAGTAAACCAGTATTTTTATAATGATTATTTGCTTTATAAAACATGCATTTTGGTCCTACTTTATGTTCTATGTCCATATTTTCAACATTGAGAACAATAACTGTAATCCTTGTTTTTCATTTTTTGTATTTTGGAGTGTATTTTTCATTTTTGTTTATTTTATCTCTCTTGTATTTTTCTAAACCGTATATTGGATTTGTTCTCAATATATATTCATTTTACTTCATTTTGAGCTCCTTGTGTTGTTTGATCGCCGCTTTTGTTTATTTTTCATCATTTTGATTCTTTTCACCATTTTTAGACTCGTTCTCTTTATTTTATTTTTCCGTGGTGATTGTGATGGAATTTTGGTGGTAATTTCCCAAACCTATGATATTTGACTCCTAATTAGATTTTCCAAGAGCCATAGAATTCACTCAAACTTGTATCCCCATTTGTTACTTACCCAATACCCATTACCCATTGTATACCTATTACTAATACCTAATACCCACAAACCATTAGCCCACATTAACCCCTTTATATAAACCCCTAACATTCTAAAACCCTAACCCTAACCCTAAACTCTCTCTCTCTCCTAATCCCGGCCCTCTATCTCCCCATCCTTGTGCTCCCGGCTGCTACCACTCGACCACACCTCCATCCAGCCTCTCCTACCAGGCTGAGCCCCACCAAACCGACCACCACCTCACCCCCCAACTCCGGCCACCATCCTACACCAACTCCATAAAAACCCGACACCCCACTTCCTTGATTGCCTAACCGACACCACCAAAGCACCACCATCATCATCAACTAGCATCTACTCCCTTCTCTTGCGTTGATTCTCAAAGTGGGTATTTTCCACTTTGATCGTTTCTTTGAAAGAGATCGTTCGTGGGTGGATTTCGTTCGTTTGGCTTGGATTTGTTGCTTGTAGTGGATTTCGTTCGTGGGTTTCGTTTCTCTTCGTGGTTGGATCGTTCTTCATCTCCTAACTATGGCAAGTAACTTGTACTACAATTCAATTGGTTTGATACAAGTCAAAAAGTTCACCTATAGTGTAGTTGGGTGTAGAGACAACCAAAGATGTGTTTTCCTTGATGGATTTTGTCTCTATTATGATAATTTGGTCATAGATGACTTATGACACAAATCTTGATAGGTGATACCCTAGGTTTTGTCCAAATCTTGATTTTTAGGCATGTATGTGACTATTTGTGTGAATTGATGTTTGGACTAAGACCCATGTGAGATAATAGGTGTGGACTTGTTAGTAACCCTAAATCATGATGTTTAGAAGCTTGGTAGGTTTTATTTCAAGTTTGGATGTGTTTCGATCAATAATCTTGAAGTTATGATGTTCTCGATTTGAAGTGTGAAATCTGTAGTTACTGGGTGTTCTGATTTGATTGCTGTTTTCGTCTATGCTACAGCCAGTATCTTGATTCCTGTATAAAAGTTGAATTTTAAATAATTTTGTCTATTTTCAAACCCCACTGGTTTTGCTTGATTTGGATTTCGTATGACTGAGTTATGACTGTTTTAGTACAGAGGTGTCGAACAATTCAAGATTCAGTTTTTGGTTGATTTTGTTAACAAACTATTTTCAAGAACTATTCTACACATATTATCTTAATCTAATATTTTGTTCAGTGTTTTCATGCTCTTTTCTAGAATCATCTCATGCTGTATTTTGCGCTCTGGTCAGTAAAGAACCTCATTTTCACTATGATTCCTTATACTGTATGAAAATTCTTTGTGAAATATGAAAGTTAGTAAATTCTATCTATTTTCATATCCCTTTGGCGGAATTGGATTTCGACTCACTGGTTGCGAGATATCTTAGTTTTCGTACAGCAGTGTTGAGATTTCCAGATTCGTTAAACTATGTTTTCATGATGTTTTCATATTTTTGATGACTGATCTATTCTTACTGGAATATTATGAAACTTTATATTTTGATTTTAGACTTATAGGGTAATACCCCAGATTTTTTCTGAATTTATTTGATGAGTTTTGATGCTGTTTTTCTGACTGAGAATTCGTTTTCCTGATTTCTGACTGAACATATTTTCTGTTTTCGAACTTTTTTGAGTTAAGATGTTGTGATGTACTATATAACTTAATCATACTCGTTGGATTCGTGTGGATGTCTAATTTCCATATCCTTCGACGGATCCTGATTTTCATTTCTGTAGCAACAAGAATCACTGTTTTAGTACTGATCTGTCGTGCTGTCCTGATTATGAACATACACTATTTTGCTCGTTTATGTGAATGTAAATCACCCATGCTTGTATATTTTTTTCCCTGAACCTAATTATGATTATACCATGTTAGTTTGGCACTATTTCGTACCCATTCATGCCTGTTTGATGACCATAATAAAAGTAACCAAGTCGGGATTTAAGGAAAAGATCTAGTAGTGGAAAATATAGAAACGTGTACTTGAAAGAGGCCATGTGTCTTGCCTTCCTATTACGTGTTCATGACTACATGATTCACGATCCTGTTTACCTGTACCTGATTGCATGCTTACCTATAGGAAGATGTTCTCGGAAGATAGCCACTAGGTTATGCCTGTTTCCTGTACCCGACTGCATACTTCCCTTAGGAAGGTGTACTCGGAAGAGAACCACTAGGTTCTACCTGTTCCTGTTTTCTGTACCTAAATACACTGCCCCATGGACTCCACTATGAAATCTAAAACAAAACTTTTTGTTGTAGCAACCATGTTGTATGGGCAGCATGAAGTGCTACCTAGATGATAAATTAATAAGATTAGACATGACATAACCTGATACCTCTTTACCTGTTACCTGTATACCTGTTACCTGATTATCCTGTCACCTGATACATGGTTACCTGTATACCTGTTACCTGATTATCCTGTCACATGATTACTTGTTACCTGTTTACCTGTTTACTTGACATTAATACATATTTACTGGTTTACCTATTTACTTGACACATGTTACCTGTACCTGTTAGTATACCATGTTGCTAGTTAGTTTCCCCATATACTTGTATCCTACATTATTTGTGACCCGCCACTTGTAATTGACGGGTACTTATTTTCTTCTTTTCCCCTTTTTCTGCAAATTTACTAATTGCAGATCAAGTTGGTCAGCTGCCCGATGGTAATAGCGAGAGGATGTATTAAGTTGGAAATTTCTGCTTTATGATTATTATTAGTTGTTGCTTGGACATTGAATAAAGTGTATTTGGTTTTTTGGATATTATTTGTATTTGGGCGATGTGACCTAGGATCTTTGTTTTCTCCAGACTCTGATTTATTTGAGAATATTGTATTTGGATTCAAGTAAATTTCTGTTGGTATTTTGTTTTAATATTGAATGTTGGTTGTGCCTTTTGCTTCCGACTCTGATGTTGTAAAGATTCTGAACAGCTTAAGGATGATGAAAATCATTCACTGGGCTTTTGTTACGTATTTGTATTCTGTATTCCTTTTTGGGAAGCGGGGCGTGACAGACTTTTTAGTGGTATCAGAGCATCAGGTTTGGCTAATGTATTAGTTGCTTAATATATTAGACAAGCTTGGCTCGAACTGGGATCTGCACAATATTTCACCAACCATGTATGCATAAATGAAACTTATACCAACTCAGATTCTAGATGCTAATTATTTTTGGTTTTGTGCAGACTATGGCTTGCAAAGGTTCTACTTCTCAGTCGCAGATTGATCCGATTGAGGCTGTGAAGGATTAGCCTATTCCCAAGTAAGTTTCAGAAGTCAGAAGTTTTCTTAGTTTGGCTGGCTATTATCAGAAGTTCGTCCAGGATTTTTCGAAGATAGCAGGACCGTTGACTAAATCGACTGGGAAGAATTAGAAGTTTTGTTGGTCTGATGAGTGCAATGAGGCTTTCGTTGAGTTGAAGAACAGATTGACGTCAGTGCCTGTGTTGACTATTCCAGATGGTTCAGGTGGATTTGTAGTTCACTGTGATGCTTCTGGTAAGGGTCTTGGAGCAATTCTTATGCAGAAGGGCCGGGTTGTTGTGTATGCATCGAGGCAGTTGAGGCCGCATGAGAAAAACTATCCTACTCATGACTTGGAGTTAGCGGCAGTGATCTTTGCTCTGAAGCTGTGGAGACAAGTGGAGATCTTTACAGACCACAAAAGTCTCAAGTACGTCTTCACCCAGAAGGAGTTGAACATGAGACAAAGGCATTGGTTGGAACTTATGGCCAATTATGACATCAGTTTGCAATACCATCATGGTAAAGTAAACTTGGTGCCAGATGCTTTGAGCAGGAGACCAGCAGTTATGTTTCTTACTCAGTAGAGAGATCTCATTGAGCAGATGAGGAGGTTGGAGCTTGTTGTTGTGTTGCCGAGTTCTGGTCGGAGTTGTTTGGCGCTCCAGCTACAGTCGTCTCTTGTTGAGCAAATTAAAAAGGTGCAGGCTAGTGATGCATAGTTGCAGAGTTTTCGAGCTAAGGTTGAGTCTGGGTCCAGGACGGACATGGTTATTCATTCAGATGGATCGCTTCGTTTTGGGTCTAGATTATGTGTCCCGGAAGGTGAAGTTCGTTAGAGGTTGCTTAAGGAAGCCCATCAATCTTCGTATTCTATCCATCCCGGCAGTACTAAGATGTATTGGGATTTGAAGCTTTATTTCTGGTGGTAGGGTATGAAAGGGGCTGTGGCTCAGTTTGTTGCTCCGTGTTTGATCTGCCAGCAGGTTAAGGCAGAGCAACAGAAAACCGCTGGATTTCTTCAACCACTTCCTATTGCAGAGTGGAAGTGGGAACATATCACTATGGATTTTGTGACTGCCTTGCCGAGGAGTCCTAAGGGTCATAATGCTATTTGGGTGATTGGCGACCGTTTGACAAAGAGTGCTCACTTCATTCCTTTTCGTGTCGGTTAGTCTACTGAGAGCCTTGCTGAGAGTACATGCAAGAGATTGTTGGACTTCATGAGGTTCCAGTTAGTATTGTATCTGACAGGGATACGAGATTCAGATCTCAGTTTTGGGAGAGTCTTCAGAACAGTTTAGGGAGCAAATTAAAGTACAGTACAGCTTTTCATCCCCAGACCAATGGACAGTCAGAGCAGACTATTCAGATTCTTGAGGACATGTTGAGGTCCTGCATGCTTCAGTTTGGTGGGTCTTGGGAAGATCACTTGCATCTTGTAGAGTTCTCGTACAATAACAGCTTTCAAGCTAGTATTAAAGCTGCTCCGTTCGAGGCAATCTATGGACGGAAGTACAGATCACCAGTGTGCTTGGATAATATTGGTGAGAGGAAGTTGTTGGGTCCAGAGTTGATCACCAAGACAGTGGATGTTATGGTTCAGATCAGGAAGCATTTGCAGGCAGCTCAGGACAGGCAGAAGCGATGGGCTAATGTTCATCATAGGACTTTGGAGTTTGTTGTTGGTGACCAAGTTTTCCTCAAGGTATCGCCGTGGCGCGGTGTCATTCGGTTCAGTGGTGGGGGCAAGCTTAGCCCGAGATTTATTGGACCGTTTGAGATTTTGGAGCGAGTAGGCAAGGTGACCTATCATCTTGCATTGCCGCCAGCTTTATCAGGAGTGCACGATGTTTTTCATGTCTCACAACTCAGGAGATATATTCGAGATGAGAGCCACGTGATCGATTATTCGGAGTTGACCGTTCGGCCGGATTTGACTTGTGAGATTCCGCCAGTTGCTATTGTGGATCGGCGGGAGAAAGTGCTTAAGAACAAGGTCATCAAGTTGGTTCGTGTTGCTTGGATTCCTCACTCGCCTGCTGAGTCGACTTGGAAGTTGGAGGAGGTAATTCAGCAGAAGTTTCTTCATTTGTTTGAGTAGTTTGCTTTAGTTTTGTTTTGTCTTTTTTTTTGTTTTGGGGTTACCCTATGTATCTTTCTTTTGAATTTCGATGAAGAAATTTTTTTGTTAGGTGGGTAGGATTGTAACCCCTGTTTTTCATTTTATGTATTTTGGAGTGTGTTTTTCATTTTTGTGTATTTTATCTCTCTTGTATTTTTCTGAACCGTATATTGGATTTGTTCTCAATATATATTCATTTTACTTCATTTTGAGCTCCTTGTGTTGTTTGATCGTCGCTTTTGTTCGTTTTTCGTCATTTTGATTCGTTTCACCATTTTTGGACTCGTTCTCTTTATTTTATTTTTCCGTGGTAATTGTGATGGAATTTTGGCGGTGATTTCCCAAACCTATGATTTTTGACTCCTAATTAGATTTTCCAAGAGCCATAGAATTCACTCAAACTTGTATCCCCATTTGTTACTTACCCAATATCCATTACACATTGTATACCTATTACTAATACCTAATACCCACAACCCATTAGCCCACATTAACCCCTTTATATAAACCCCTAACATTCTAAAACCCTAACCCTAACCCTAACCCTAAACTCTCTCTCCCTCTCCTAATCCCGGCTCTCTCTTTCCCCATCCTTGTGCTCCCGGCTGCTACAACCCGACCACACCTCCATCCGGCCTCCCCTACCAGGCCGAGCCCCACCAAACCGACCACCACCTCACCCCCCAACTCTGGCCACCATCCTACACCAACTCCATACAAACCCCAACACCCCACTTCCTTGATTGCCTAGCCGACACCACTAAAGCACCACCACCATCATCAACTAGCATATACTCCCTTCTCTTGTGTTGATTCTCAAAGTGGGTATTTTCCACTTTGATCGTTTCTTTGAAGGAGATCGTTCGTGGGTGGATTTCGTTCGTTTGGCTTGGATTTGTTGCTTGTAGTGGATTTCCTTCGTGGGTTTCGTTTCTCTTCGCGGTTGGATCATTCTTCATCCGCTAACTAAGGTAAGTAACTTGTACTACAATTCATTTGGTTTGATACAAATCAAAAAGTTCACCTATAGTATAGTTGGGTCTAGAGACAATCAAAAATTGTGTTTTTCTTGATGGGTTTTGTCTCTATTGTGATAATTTGGCCATAGATGACTTATGACACAAATCTTGATAGGTGATACCTTAGGTTTTGCCCAAATCTTGATTTTTAGGCATGTATGTGACTATTTGTGTGAATTGATGTTTGGACTAAGACCCATGTGAGATAATAGGTGTGAACTTGTTAGTAACCCTTAATCATATTGTTCAGATGCTTGGTAGATTGTATTTCAAGTTTGGATGTGTTTCGATCAATAATCTTGAAGTTATGATGTTCTCGATTTGAAGTGTGAAATCTGTATTTACTGGGTATTCTGTTTTGACTGCTGTTTTCGTCTATGCTACAGCCAGTATCTTGATTCCTGTATAAAAGATGAATTTTAGATAATTTTGTCTATTTTCAAACCCCACTGGTTTTGCTTAATTTGGATTTCGTATCACTGTTTTAGTACAGAGGTGTCGAACAATTCAAGATACAGTTTTTGGTTGATTTTGTTAACTAACTATTTTCAAGAACTATTCTACACATATTATCCTGATCTAATATTTTGGTCAGTGTTTTTATATGAAGTTAGGGATTACCCAGATTTTTGATGAATTTTAAAGACAAGTTTTATGTGGTGTTTCATGCTCTTTTCTAGAATCATCTCATGCTGTATTTTGCGCTCTGGTCAGTAAAGAACCCCATTTTCACTATGATTCCTTATACTGTATGAAAATTCTTTGTAAAATATGAAAGTTAGTAAATTCTATCTATTTTCATATCCCTTTGGCGGAATTGGATTTCGACTCACTGGTTGCGAGATATCTTAGTTTTCGTACAGCAGTGTTGAGATTTCCAGATTCGTTAAACTATGTTTTCTTGATACTTTCGTATTTTTCATAACTGATCTATTCTTACTGGAATATTATAAAACTTTGTATTTTGATTCTAGACTTATAGTGGAATATTCCAAATTTTTCCTGACTTTATTTGATGAGTTTTGATGCTATTTTTTTGACTGAGAATTCGTTTTCCTAATTTCTGACTGAACATATTTTCTGTTTTCGAACTTGTTTTGAGTTAAGATGTTGTGATGTACTATATGAATTAATCATACTCGTTGGATTCTTGTGGATGTCTAGTTTCCAGATCCTTTGACGGATCTTGATTTGCATTTCTGTAGCAATAAGAATCACTGTTTTAGTACTGATCTGTCATGCTGTCCTGATTATGAACATATACTGTTTTGCTCGTTTACGTGAATGTATATCACCCATGTTTGTATATTTGTTTCCCTGAACCTAATACTAATTATACCATGTTAGTTAGCACTATTTCGTACCCATTCATGCCTGTTTGATGACCACAATAAAAGTAACCAAGCCGGAGTTTAATGGATAGATCTAGTAGTGGAAAATATAGAAACATGTACTTGGAAGAGGATCTGTGTCCTGCCTACCTGCTATGTGTTCATGACTACATGATTCACGATCCTGTTTACCTGTACTTGATTGCATGCTTCCCTATAGGAAGATATTCTCAGAAGATAACCACTAGGTTATGCTTGTTTCCTATACCTGACTGCATACTTCCCTTAGGAAGGTGTACTCGGAAGAGAACCACTAGGTTCTACCTGTTCCTGTTTTCTGTACCTAAGTACACTGTCGCATGGACTCCACTATGAAATCTAAAACGAAACTGTTTGTTGTAGCAACCATGTTTTATAGGCGGCATGAAGTGCTACCTACATAGTAAATTAACAAGATTAGACATGACATAACCTGATACCTGTTTACCTGTTACCTGTATACCTGTTACCTGATTATTCTGTCACCTGATACATGGTTACCTGTATACCTGTTACCTGATTATCCTGTCACATGATTACTTGTTACTTGTTTACCTGTTTACTTGACATTAATACATATTTACTTGTTTACCTATTTACTTGACACATGTTACCTGTACCTGTTAGTATACCATGTTGCTAGTTAGTTTCCCCATGTACTTGTATCCTACATTATTTGTGACCCGTGATTTGCAATTGACAGGTACTTGTTTTCTTTATTTCCCCTTTTTCTGCAAATTTACTAATTGCAGATCAGGTTGGTCAGCTGCCCGATGGTAATGGCGAGAGGATGTATTAAGTTGGAAATTTTTGCTTTATGATTATTATTAGTTGTTGCTTGGACATTGAATAAAGTGTATTTGGTTTATTGGATATTATTTGTATTTAGGCGATGTGACCCAGGATCTTTGTTTTCTCCATACTCTGATTTATTTGAGAATATTGTATTTGGATTCAAGTAAATTTCTGTTGATGTTTTGTTTCAATATTGCATGTTGGTTGTGCCTTTTGCTTCCGACTCTAATTATATCTGTGATATGTTGTAAAGATTCTGAACAGCTTAAGGATGATGAAAATCATTCGCTGGGCTTTTGTTACGTATCCGTATTCTGTATTTCTTTTTGGGAAGCGGGGCGTGACAATAACACATTTCTTCATAATTTAGAAGAAGAAATCCGCAAACTACTGTGTTCTTTTATTCTTTTTCTTATTAACATCCTATTACATTTTTAGACCACAAAAATCTCATCTTTCTAGAATAAGGAAATTCTATTTTAGACAATTAACTACACATGATGCATTTAATCAACTATTTGTAAGCACAAATTTTACCATAACATTCATGTAGCACAACAATATGGTGATTTCTAGCACATTAATCCACCATTTATTCATTAGCAATAAATCCATCAAACATTCTCTAAATTACCACTACACTTTTAATTAAACAAGCATGGTTCCAATTTGCAACTGATTGATTCATAATAATTGCATTAAATCATCCCTAGCATGGTATCTAGTTGTAGAAGTATGAGAAACACCCACCTCTTTGGAGAAACACGATATGAAAAGCTCCTACAGTCTCCTAGAAAGCAAGAAAGTAGCCTTCTCCTCCTAGATTGTGTTGCAAAATGCTCCACTTTTTGTTCCTTGGTGCAACCCGAGCTTCCCCTAGTGCTTGATGATGGGCCGGCCTCCTTTTGGTTGGGACACACACACAAATGCACACTCAATCTTTCGCTTCCTAATAAATTACTTTCCTATATAGTTTCTTCCTTTCAATTATTTTTTTCATAGTGTTGTATACATGAAGGTAGGGGGTATTTATACTAGCTTTAGGATAGATTGGAGGGCTAGGATTTCACTAGATGGTTGTAGGTGAATGGCTAGGATAACATGGGAAGTTGTAGCAACCACCCATAATCAAATAACTGCCCATGCACACAAACCCACTCTCCCACTCTTCTCTTAGCCATACCCAGCCTCCTAGGGTGTGCAAAGCACACACACGTGCATGCACGTGCTCCTTCTAGTACCCCCCTATTTAAAGTTTGTACAAATTTAATTAATCAATTGTTCACCAATTGTGTCTACAGACAAGTTGTGATAATTTAAAAGATTAATTAAGTTTGTGGGCCTCAAAATAGTGGGCTTTAGTGTCACGCCCCGCTTCCCAAAAGAATACGGAATTCAGATTCGTAACAAAAGCCTAGCGAATGCTTTTCATCATCCATAAGCTGTTCAAGAATCTTTACAACATTTCACAAGATAATCAGAGTCGGAAGCGGAAGATACAACTAAACATGCATAATTGAAATAATATACCAACAGAAATTACTTGAAACCAAATACAATAATCTCAAATAATCAAGTTCTGAACAAGTCAAATATTCTGGGTCACATCGCCCAAATACAAGAATAAATATCCAAGTAATCAAGTACATCTTATTCAAGTTCAAGCAACAAATAATAATAATAAAGCAGAAACTCCAATACTAATACATCATCTCGCCAATACCATTTGGCAGCCGTCCATCCGGATCTGCAATTTGTAAATTTGCAAGAGAAGGAAAGAGAAAAATAAGTACCCGTCAATTGTAAGTTACAGGTCACATATAATGTAGGATACAAGTACATGGAAATGGGTGAATCTAAGTAACAAACCTAGCATGGTATAATCATGATGTCCAAAGTAAACAACTAGCATGGCAAATGTGAACAAGTGTAAATGGCTTAAATCAAGTGTCAAGAAATCAAGTATCATGTAAACATTCATCAAATGTCAAGTGTCATGTAATCATATATCAAGTGTCATGTTTCAAGTGTCATGTAAACAAGTCTCATGTATCATGTAGTCAAGTATCAAGCAAGTAGGTATCATGTTCAAGTATCATGTTCAAGTAGCATGTATCAAGTCTTGTAGTGAATTACTATCTAGGTAACACTTCATGCATCCCGGTTTTTACTACATGGTTGCTACAACAAAAAATTTCGCTTCAGATTTTGTAGGGGACCATACAGGACAGTGTACTCAGGGACAAGCTCCAAGTATCATGTAATTATGTATCATGTAAACAAGCTCCAAAATCCAAACATGTTTCAGTATCATGTGTGTACGTGTTATGTATATCGTGTCAAGCTCCACAAGTAAACAAGCTCCAATAACCACTAGGTTCTTCCGAGTACACGTTTTTGCACTATCCACTACTAGATCTTTCCCTTAATCCCGGCTTGGTTAATTTTATTATTAATGTCAAACAAGCATGTAGATGTGCAAAATATATCAAGAATAGCATGGTATGATCATGTGACAAGTGAAAGTAGCAAACTAAACATGTACGAGTTCAAGATATCTCATAAACGAATAAAATAAACACATCTCAAGTTCAGGACAGTAAGACCATACTGTAGTAAAACAGTGATTCCCAGTATTATAAACAAGCAAATCTGGATCTGTCGAAGGATCTGAAAAATAGACTTCTACACGAATCCAGCGAATATAAATAATTCATATACTAATTCACAAAATCATAACTCAAAACTGGTTTTAATACAGAAAATAGGTTCAGCCAGAAATCATGAAAACGAATTCAAGAACAGAAAAACAGCATGAAAACATGATAAATAAATCCACGAAAAATCTGGGGTATTCCCCTATATGTCTGGTATCTAAATATAAAGTTTCAGAATTGTAATGCCCCAATTTTCATTTATGAAAATTTATTATTTATTTTGTACGTAGTGTGCACGCGCAATATTTTTGGTAATATTAAATTTTATTTCTTCCATGATGAGTATAGATATATGTATATGTGCTCTTTAATTATTTTTATATAAAGGCCTTTTTCAAATAAACATAAGCCTTTCCTTTTAAGCCCAAATCTAATTTATTTATTATTTTTTATAACTATTATTTTCGCCCATAAACTAAAGCTCATGAGTTATTTTTATTTTAAATGCAACTTGTAATGTAGAACATATTTTAAAGATTATTTTTATGGAAAATATAATGTACAACTCTTGTTAAATGGAGACAAATGCATGCATGTGCATCGCACGTACACGTGCAAATGCACCACATGTTGTATGGACGGTTTTTACATTGGAGGGAAATACAAAAATTCAAGTGGAGTCATGGGTGGTGGTTACTTGATCATGGTTGGTTATTGTAACTCCTCCTTGAATCCTAGCCTTTTGTTTCTAACTCCTAATTTGATCATAGCCTTCCATTTACCCAAATTTTTAGCCCCTAGCCTAGTTATTTTTGTACTCTTCAATTCTCCAAGACCTATAGTATAAAATACATTATTAGTAGTATAGCAAGTGAGTTAAAAGATTGAGAGTTGTGTGTGAGGAGTTTGTGTTTGCACCATGGAAGGAGAGGCCGGCAATCAAAGGAGCTCGGGTTGACATCTTGGAGCTCGTGTGCACATCGAGGAGGAGGATGATCGCTCTCTTGGCAAGGACTTTTGTTAGGAGGTGTTGCAAATTGTACTTCTCTCCAATTAAGGTGGGTTGTTTTCCATATTTCTAATTAGATATCATGTTAAGGTGGGTTATTTCCCACATTTCTAATTAGAAAGCATGCTAGAATTGAATTGAAATGATGATGCATGAAAAAGAATAATAAGAGTACATTTTAATTGGAAAAATGGCTTATTAATTGATTGGAATGTTAATGAATAGCTTGTATGTGTTTCCATCATTTAATTTAAGTCGTGTGTAAATTAATTATAGCTATGGATTGTTTGAAGAAAAAATTCATTACTAGCATCAAGAACTATATGCAAAAGTTAGTGGATGACAATGTTGCTTTATATGCTTAAATGGACTTTTATGATAATGTTGAAATGAATGACTTAAAATGCAATTTGTGGGTTTGTGAAATGAATAAAAACAGAGAATTGATATAGAGATTATTGAGATCACAATTGGATAAGAATTATTGAAAAAGAAATGTGGTAGTAGTAGCTTATAATTTAACCAAATTGTATGGAAAATATGTGTTAATTATTGGGAAAAAATTATTTTTAATATACTGGAGTATAAACTATTATGGGAATAATTAATCTGGAAATTTACAGTAAGTTTAGTAAAAGCAAAATCAAATGAGAGCTTTTTGACATCGAAATGTTCTATTAAACAGAAAGAATTGATTTAATTAGAGTTCGAGTTGTATTATGACAACCTGAGCCTATAGCTCAAGTGGTCGGGAGGCTCCTAATCGCTACAGTGTTGTGCGGTGGGTCTTAAAGGTCGACGGTTCGATTCCCGTTGGCATCATATATTTTGTTTTATACATTTAAAAAATAATAAAGCTACAGCCGAGAGCATGTATAGCTCTCAGCCCCCTTTTATACCGTTTGGCGCGATCGGCCTAGTGGTCAGTGCTTGCGGCTTGGTTCCCTGTGGTTGTTGGTTCGAAACCCGGTCTCGACCAGGATTTAAATTATGGAAAAAATATATTTTTTGGGGTGGTTTTTGATAGTTAAAAATTATGAAAAAAATATTATTATTATTCTAAAATTATGTGGGAGTTATTAAAATAAAATAGAATATATTTTTTGAACAAAAGTGTAATTGAAACTATGGTTCTACACTTGTATTTTTGTGAAAGTTGCACTTTGTAAAAGAACTTGAAATAAAGTGTTAAAAAAGAAATATGAATAAGAAGGAAAATATATGACGTGAAGTGATGCGTATTATTCTTATTGAAGAATAGTGTGACAATAATGAGTTGTGGATATTTCTAAATTTTGATATGATTTTTAGATGTGGAAATAAATATTGAGGAATTACTTGATGAATAACTGAATTCTATGTATCGTTATAAACTCATGAATTATTTAGAAATCATGTGATTGGAAAAGAGAATATTATTGAGTATGAATACTCAAGCATGTGAATTGTGAATTGAAATTGAAAAATTAGAGTGTAGCCAAAACTCACACCAGCAAGTGAAAGTGATGAATTATGAATATTGAAATTGAAAAGACCAGTTTGGGTCATTGTGAAATGAAAGAAATAAGACCGGTAGTAGTGAGAGGGCTAACTCTAAGAGATTGAATTTTGTTCATGATTTCATTAAATTTAAGGATTTAGTACATAGTGAAGAGGTGATGAAAGTGAGAAAAAAACACAAGTATGAGAGCTTCGAGTTTACGATGCGGGTGTGAGCCACAGAATGCATGCTTGATGCGTCAAGACATGGCATGGGCACAACTCAGAATGATCGGACCTTGGCGACGCTTGTGGGATGTTTGGTGACTGCAAGAGAATCGTGTGCCATGAAGGAGGCTGAATTGACACAGAATGCATGCTTGATGCGTCAAGACATGGCGTGGGATTCCCCTCCAGGTTTTCTCTACACGAGCTTGTACTCATAGATCATCTAGGATACTTACCGAAGTTACAGTAGTAGATTAAGTCATGACGAGGGATTGAACCCTACAAGATGAAGAACGATTAAGAGGCTTGCCCTCGGACCTATGTAGTATGGGATGCATAGAATCCGAACAAGTGTGCATTAGTGTCATGTAATATAAATAATTGCATTTAGGACTAAGTGCACAATCATAACACGACAACATTAGGGTATTCCCTTTAGTTTGACATGTGACAAGTTTGTGTTTGTTAAATATGGAAAATCAGTTATGCTATTTCCGGCATAGAGAGGATGGCCGTGTATAATGTTCGTCGGTTGAATAAACTGACGTACCCACAGTTTGTATGCAGGGTAAATGACATGATAAAGATTAAAGAGGCACAGATGCTTAGAGATTATTCAAATGTTGTTGTACATTTATTTAAATGTTGTAAATTTGCTTCCGCTATAAAATGTAAAGTGTAAAGTTTCATGTAAACTCTGATGTAAAGTGAAAAGTTTTAACTTCCTTGTAAAATTGTACGAAAGAAGTGTAAAGATCCTGTGGAATCTTGAATTCAGTTGTATTTTGGAATTCGGGGCATTACAGGAATTTTCCAGTAATATCAGTCATCAAAAATAAGAAAGTATCAAGAAAACATAGTTTGGCAAATCTGGAATTCCCAACACTTCTGTACGAAAACTAAGATATCTCGCAACCAGTGAAACGAAATCCAATTCCGCCAAAGGGATAAGAAAATAGATAGACTATACTAACTTTCACATTTAACAAACATTTTTCATATAGTAAAAGGAATCATAGTGAAAATAGGGTTCTTTACAGAACAGCGAGCAAAATACGGCATATATAGATTTTATAAATGAGCATGGAACATCACATAAAACTTATCAATAAAATTCACCAAAATTCTGGGTAATCCCTAACTAGACAAAGAAAAACTGACCAAAGTATTGGATCAAAATAATATGTATAACATGGTTCCTGAAAATAGTTTGTTATCAAAATTACCCAAAAACAGAATCTGGAAAAGATCAACACTTCTGTACTAAAACAGTCATAACTCAGTCATAAGAAATCAAAATCAAGCAAGGTCAAAGGGGTTTGAAAATAGACGAAATTATCTAAAACTCATGATTTATACCGAAATTAAGATACTGAATGTAGTACAGTCGAAAACAGCAAACAAAGCAGAATAGTGCCAAAAATACAGATTTTTCCCCTTCAAACAAAAACAACATAGCTTCAAGAAAATTGATACAAACACATCCAAACTTGAATCGAGTCTACCAAAGGTGTAAACATCATGAATTAGGGTTTTAACATGTTCACACCAAGAATTTCACATGGGTCTCAACCAGAACACGAGTTTGCACACAAGTCTCAAATACATGCTCAAAAATCAAGAATTGGGCGAATCCTAGGTTAATGCATGTCAAGATTGTGTCGTGAGTCATTCTATGGCAATAATATCATAATAGAGACAAAACCCATCAAGAAAAACACTATCAAGAGTTGTCTCTAGACCCAACTACATTATAGGTGAACTTTAGGACTTGTATCAAACAAATGAATTGGAGTACACGTTACTTGCCTTAATTTGTGGATGAAGAACGATGCAACCAAGACTAGAAGCAAAACCCACGAACGAAAATCTGCTAAATCCGTGAATCCAAGCAATCACGAACAAATCTCCACACGAACAAAACTCCTTAAAGCGAAAGACGATCAAAGTGGCAAGCGACCACTTCGAGACCACCACGAAGAGAAGTTGGGGATTGATGGTGCGAGATTTGATGATGGTGGTGTGTGTAGATGGTCGGCAAAGCAAAGGAAAGGGCTCGGGTATGGATGGTGTTCGGAGTGGAGGGAGTAGACCGAAGGGGGCTGTCGGCCTGGGTAAGGGAGGCCGGGATGGTGTGAAGGGCTGGTCGGTTGGGGTGCAACCGGGAGCAAGCAAGAGGGAGAGAGAGGATGGGGCCGGGATTAAGGGAGAGGGGAAATTAGGGTTAGGGTTAGGGTTTGTCAGGGTATGGTTATATATATAGGGTTTAGATGTGGGCTAATGGGTATTGGGTATTAGTAATAGGTTTATAAATGGGTTTTGGATTTTGGGTCAAATACAAATAGGAATGCAAATAGGATAGGGAATTCTTTGGCTTTAAAAATCTTATTAGGGATCAAAATAATGGGAGTGGGAAAAAAACAACCAAAACACCACCATAACACCAAGAAAAATAAAATTAAAGATAACGAGACCAAAAATGAGGGAAAGATTAAAATAACGAAAACGAACAAAAGAGACAATCAATCAAACACAAGAAGCTCAAAAATGAAATAAAATGAATATATATTGAAAACAAATCCAATATACGGTTCAGAAAAAAAATACAAGGGAGTAAAATACACCAAAACAAAAAATACAGTCAAAATACACAAAATGAAAAACAGGGATTACAATCAGGCTTATGGACTAATTAATAAAAATATTTAACTATTAGAGTGGGCTTAAAATAAGAAAACTAGTTTAGGCTTTATAAAATATGCTTTTTAGAAAGATAAAGGGAAAGAAAGAAATAATTGTTCATGTTATAAAAGAAATTTTTGTAAAAATAAATATGCATACGAAATTTTGCACGTGCACAACACGTGAAAAATCAACATTTCTTATTAAGATGAAAATTTTGGGTATTACAACACTCCCTCCTTAGAATAGTTCCGTCCTCGGAACTACAATTAAAGAGTGATGAAAACAAAACACAAGAAAAAGAAAATACAAATCAAACAAAGAGCTCAGGATGATCCTTCATCATCATCTCCTCAGATTCCCAAGTAGCCTCTTCAACCAACTGGTTTCTCCAGACTACCTTGACCATTGGTATCGTCTTATTCCTTAAGACTTTCTCCCGACGATCAACAAACTCAACTGGAAGCTCAATGTAACTCAAATCCAACTACAAACCCTCTGGCACTTCAGGCAAATGATGACTTGGATCTGGAATGTAGCCTCTCAGTATAGACACATGAAAGACATTGTGCACCTGAGACAACTCTTCCGGTAACTCAAGCCGGTAAGCAGTTTTTCCGATCCTTTTCAATATCTTATACGGGCCTATGAACCTCGGAGTTGACTTTCCCAACTGCCTCCAAAGTCTAGTACATAGCACCAAAGCATGTCCTCGAGAATACGTTTGACTCTCTCGGTTTGCCTATCGGTCTGAGGATGAAAAGTAGTGCTGAAATCCGTCTTGGTACCCAAAGCAGTCTGAAGACTCCTCCAGAAATGTGAAGTAAACCATGCATCTCGACCAGATACAATGGTTAACGGAACACCATGAAGCCTGACGATCTCACCAACAAACAGCTCAGCCAACTTGTCCATCGAAGCAGTGAGTTTCATTGCCAAGAAGTGAGCGGACTTGGTTAATCGATCAACTATGACCCAAATCGCATCATTGCCTTTTGGACTCTTAGGCAAACCCATGATGAAATCCACACTGATGTTATCCCACTTCCATTCCGGAATAGGTAACGGTTGCAATAGACCTCCGGGTTTCTGATTCTCGGCTTTGACTTGCTGACAAATCTCACACCTCGACACAAATTCAGCTACACCCTGCTTCAAACCAGACCACCAGAAATGTTGTTTAATGTCCTTTTACATCTTGGTACTCCCAGGATGCACTGATAAAAGAGTAGCATGTTCCTCCTGAAGAATACTTTCTTTCAATTCCGACTGATCCGGAACACACAGCCTCTCCAAACCACATCACTTCATCCCTGATCTGAAAATCCGGGTAACTTGCCAGCACCAACCTGCTCCTTCATCTTCTGAATCTCTGCATCTTCCTTCTGACTTGCGATAATCCTTTCATTCAACGTTGGTTGAAGCCTCAACTAAGCTAAAGATGATCCCAAGCATTGCAGAACAACTTCAATACCAGCCCGATTCAACTCCTCTGCCAGCTGTCTCTGGGTCGTAATCAAACTAGCCAGACTGCTCTTGTGGCTAGGTGCATCAGCAACCACATTAGCCTTCCAGGATGGCACTTAATCTCCGGACGAATGTCCTCCACTACCTTCAGCCATCTCCTTTGCCTCAGGTTCAGATCCTTCTGCTGATAGATGTATTTCAAGCTTTTATGGTCTGCGTACATATTCAGCTTCTCACCATACACGTAATGCCTCCATTGCTTTAAGGCGAAGATAATCGCAGCCAACTTCAGATCATGAGTCGGGTAATTCTTCTCATGCGGTCTTAGTTGCCTACACCCATAAGCGATTACTTTCCCTTCTTGTATTAAGACACAACCAAGCCCACGATGTGAAGCATCGCTGTAAACATCATACTCAACACCTGCTCTAGGCAAAGCTAAAATGGGTGCAGTAGTCAGCCTCTCTTTCAATTCCTGAAAGCTTGCCTCGCACTGTTCGGTCCACTTGAAGTTCACATTCTTCTTGGTCAAACCAGTAAGTGGTACGGCTAACTGAACATAACCCTGAATGAACCTCCTGTAGTATCCCGTCAATCCAAGAAAACTCCTGATTTCCTTCACTGTAGTAGGCCTTGCTCAAATCTCTTACTGCCTCTATCTTCCGAGGATCAGTTGCACTCCCTCCTTAGAAAGGATGTGACCTAAGAATGCCACTTCAGATTTCCAGAAATCACACTTGGATAACATGGCATACAACTCCTGCTCCTGAAGCTTCCTCAAAATTGTTGCCAGATGGTTCGAGTGCTCCTCCACCGACTTGGAGTATACAAGAATATCGTCGATAAACACCACGACGAAAGAATCAATGAACGGGCTCAGAACTCTGTTCGGCATAACTAAGAATTCGTAATGCCCGTGCCGATTTCTGAACGCAGTCTTATGCATATCTTCAGCTTTCACTCGAACTTGACGATATCCTGATCGAAGATCTATTTTGAAGAAAATAGCTGCTCCTTGTAGACGAACGAATAAGTTATCAATTCATGGAATAGGATATTTATTCTGAACAGTGACCTTATTTAGCTCTTGGTAATCGATACACATCCTCATCGAACCATCCTTCTTCTTTTCCAAAAGCACCGGCGCTCCCCAAGGTGACGCACTCGGTTGAATAAAGCCTTTCTCCAATAGTTCCTCAATCTGCCGTTTGATCTCATCCTGCTCCACAAGCGCCATCCTATACGGTGCCTTGGAAATAGGTGCACTCCCTGGCTGAATAGTGATGCTGAACTCTACATCACGATGCGGGGGTAACCCAGGCAAATCTTCTAAGAAGACAGTCAGATAATCCCGAACCACAGGAATCTACTGCACCTCTACAGGAACATCCTTCTTGCAGATAGCTACCACCAGACCAAAACATCTCTTCTTCCCTTGGAAAGTGACTTCAGGTCCACCTGGAGCCTTCACTGTTACTGTCTTGGTCTTGCACTCGATGCTCGCATTGTACATCGACATCAAATCAATGCCAATGATAACATCGACTTCCAAGACATTCAGCTCGATCAGATCAATCCCAAAAATTCTATCTCCAATCACAATCTCGCAGTCAGCATAGTACTGATCAGTGGTTAAAGTCTTCCCTGATGGAGTACCTACTGCTAAAACTTTGCCTGGAAATATCTTCGGTTCAACTTCCAAAACTTTAGCAAACTTGGGTGATACAAAAGTGTGAGAGGATCTAGTATCGAACAAAACAACAGCTTTCTTTCCATTCAAATATAGTTCTCCTGTTACATAACACACACTCATTACATAATAATGTACTAATTAACGGGAAAAGAGACAACAGAAAAAGAAAGAACACTCCAATACTCCCCTACTTGTACCAGTAATGACGTGATCCACCTCATCAGCGTCAGCTTTAGTCAAGGCAAATACTCGTCCCTCGTGGTACGGCTTCTTCTCGGCCTGCTGAGTTGGTTCATTGCGGACGACATCCTGCAGTTTGGGGCAATGAGACTTGTAGTGGCATGTCTCTCCACAGTTGAAACAAGTCACCGAAGGTCTCACCCAAGTACTTCCGGGTCTTCCTGCTACTTGAACAGTGTTCGTACCCATAGGCTTGAACCTTTGAGCCGGTGGCTGTCCCCTGACATTGCCAGCAACTACAGGCCTCTTCCCTGCATTCCAGTTATTCCTCTGATTCTGAACAGCGTGGAACTGCTCCATGTCCGCCTCCGTGGCTGCCGCTCGTTTGACCAGCTTGTCAAACCTCCTGATACCGAGAGATTTCATCCTCGATCTCAGACTTGGCCTCAAACCATTCTCAAACTTTCGAGCCTTCTTCACTTCGTCCATCACCAGTTCGGGTGCATATCTTGAGAGCTGAGTGAATCTTGTCTCATACTCCCTAACTGACATGCCGCTCTACTGCAGCGCCAGAAACTCCATGGCCTTCTTCTCCTGGACGTCCGATGGAAAGTAATGACTGCGGAATTCCTCCAAGAATTCATCCCAGCCAAGAACCAAATCCCCTATCGTCCGCTTCATCGACTGCCACCATACCGCCGCATCCTTCTCGAACCGCAGTGCCGCCAACTTCACCTTGCTACCCTCCGGAGTCTCCAAGACTTCGAAGATAGTATCTACCTATCGGATCCAATTGTCAGCCGTGTTAGGGTCTGACTTCCCCTCAAACACCGGTGGTTACATCCGCTTGAATGATTCCACGAGTTTGATTGCTTCGGATACTGGATTCGCAGGCACCCTTCCCTGATTCTGATTCATGGCAACGTCATTGAGTGTCTGATAGACCCTCGCTAGCTCCGTTTCCAAGTCCAAACCTTCACCATTTCGAGCTCGTCTTCCAGCCATATTCTGATGCAAAAGATCCATTAAATTCGAAGTATAAACATGGATTTTAAATCAACTTTACATTTCATCAAATTTCAAACTTTATACATTCGAATTTAAAACATTTCTGACATCAAATGAAAGCAGTAGAAGACACAACAGTCTAACTCCTACGGTTCCTCTTGGCTTCACGAAGCTCTCCCCGTAGTTCCTCCACTTCCTCCTTCAGAACATCAGTCATGTTTTTTCTCTTCTCGAGTTCCCAAACACGATGACTGAGAACTGCAATATCATCCTTACGCTTCGCCAACTGAGTCTCCAGTAGCCCGACTCTCTCCCGTAGAGTCTCTACCTGTCTCTGAAGAGACACAATGAGATTACTCAGAACTGGTTCTTCCTCGTCAGAGAAATCATCAGATGAATCCGGAGGTGGAGTGATCTCTTGGGACTCAGGCCATTCCTCTTCCACTTCTTCAGGATCTTCCACGTCTGAATCAGCTTACCCAGGGTAGTAATCTTCCTCAACGATGTGCCAACTGTCATCTCCAGCTGGGTCGAAGTGGTCCGCCATCTTAAAGAAAAAGGAGAAGAAGCATAAATCATAGAGCAACACAAATGTAAGTGACTTACATTTAAATCTCTAGACTCAACACACACTCTAATCTCCACTTCTAGGGTGTCGTTCCTTATAAATTCGTACTACTTAGAAGCATGGCCCTGATACCACACTGTAACACCCCGAATCCCAAATACCACTGAATTCGAGTTCCACAGGATCTTTTCACTTTTCTTCGTACAATTTTACAAGAAAATAAAAACTTTACTTTCATCAGAGTTACATTATGCATCAACATTTGTACAGCGGAAGCAAATTTTTACGTCAATGAATGAAATACAACAACAGTTGAGTAATCTTTAAGCATCAGGTCTTCTTTAGTCTTTTTCATGTACCTTTTCCCTGTATAGAAACTATGGGCACGACAGTTCATTCAACTGACGAAATATTATACACGGGCATCCTTTCTATGCCGAAAACTGTATAACGATTCTCAATACTTAACAAACCACAAACTTGTTCACAAACAAAGCTAAAGGGACTATCCTACTGATGTCATGTTGTGAATGTGCACTTAGTACTTAATGAAAATATTTCTATTATATGACACTAATGCGCACTTGTTCAGAGTCTATGCAGCCCATACTACATAGGTCCGTGGGCAAGTCCTTAACCGTTCTTCATCTTGTAGGGTTCAATCCCTCGCCATGACTTAATCTACTACTGTAACTACGGTAAGTATCCTAGATGTTTTATGACCTACGAACTCATGTCTAGGCGCCGTGGAGGGAATCCCAACGCACTGACACATGACTCATTATGCAGGCATCCTGTGGTAATTCAGCTCCTGCTATAGACATGACACCACCCGCAGTCACCAAACACCCTACGAGCATCGCCACCGGGACGGTACTCTGGAGTAGTATCCACGTCCTACTCATGATGCATCATGGGACATCCTGTGAATAATCTCACGCCGCCAATCCAATGGCCCTCATACTCAATGTTTTTCTTCTTATTTTCATCACATCTTCACTATGTATCTAATCCTTAGTTTAATTGAATCATGAACAAAACTAATTCCTTAGGGTTTGCACTCTCACTATACCGGTCTTGTTCATTCATTTCACATGACCCAAATCTTGGTCCTTTCATTCCAAATATCATTTCCACATTTCTTTTATTGCCGGTATAAGACTTAGCTACACCCTAGTTCTTAATTTCAACTAATAATTACAACATCGAGCTTTTCATACTCACAAAGTCTTTTTCATTATTAATCACAGTTCACATTTCATATTCATAGTATTCATGTATCCATATTCATAATATCCTTCATAACTCAACATGTCGTTTAATTACATTTTCATACACCATTTCATGCATAAATAATAAAATTTCAACTTGTCATATTCAATAGTTCATTCATTCCACAAATCTCTTATTCTTATTTCAATCCATACTAATTTCACAATTTGTAATTTCAATTTATTACACAAATCAAACTTCCAAATTTCTCATTACCAATTCTCATTTTTAAAACTCCTTAAAAAATAACTCATTTATTTTTTTTCCTTTATCCCAAAATACAATTTAATTAAAAACAAGTCCTTTCTTGCAAATAGCCTCAAATTCTCAATTATACTTTACCAAAAGTTATAAAAATTCTCTCATGAAGTCCAATTAATTTCAGAAATTAATTCCATATTTTTCTTAATTTTAATTAATTTTTAAAACTCAAAATAATCTTAATTTCCAAAAAAAACAACTTTAAACTAAAGCCCACAACCAGATTCGAACCCACAACCAGCGGCCCAAAGGACAGCACCTAAGACCATTGCGCCAAAGCCACAGTGGCAATATGATATGGGTTATTATCCATGTGAATTGGCTTTCGGCATTTCGGAATTTTTAACAAATAAAATAAAATAAAAGCTCCTTCTCAGTATCGAACCCGAGACCAGAGACCAAGCCCCCCCCCCCCCCACCCCCCGCCCCCCCGCTTCTGTAGCGACTGAAACCATTCCGACCAAATGGTCTAAGTGGCCAGATTGTTTTGAAAAGAATTTGGTTGAATTTGAACTAGTTCTCCGTTCATCTCTACATTTCATAATTTTCAAAAAAACGATTTTTGTTTCTTTTTCTTTTCTTTTGAAAGCAAAATTTTCCAGATTATAACATACATAAATTTACAGTAAACCAGTATTTTTATAATGATTATTTGCTTTATAAAACATGTATTTTGGTCCTACTTTATGTTCTATGTCCATATTTTCGACATTGAGAACAATAACACATTTCTTCATAATTTAGAATTCCACAAACTACTATGTTCTTTTGTTCTTTTTCTTATTAACATCCTATTACATTTTTAGAACACAAAAATCTCATCTTTCTACAATAACGAAATTCTATTTTTGACAATTAACTACACATGATGCATTTAATTAACTATTTGTGAGCACAAATCTTACCATAACATTCATGTAGCACAACAATATGGTGATTTCTAGTACATTAATTCACCATTTATTCATTAGCAATCAATCCATCAAACATTCTCTAAATTACCACTCCACTTTTAATTAAACAAGCATGGTTCCAATTTTCAACTAATTGATTCATAATAATTCCATTAAATCATCCCTAGCATGGTATCTAGTTCTAGAAGTATGAGAAATACCCACCTCTTTGGAGAAATATGAAATGAAAAGCTCCTAGAGTCTCCTAGAATGCAAGAAAGTAGCCTTCTCCTCCTATATTGTGTTGCAAAATGCTCCCCTTTTTGTTCCTTGGTGCACCCCGAGCTTCCCCTAGTGCTTGATGATGGGCCGGCCCCCTCATCACTCAATCATTCAATTCCTAATATATTACTCTCCTATATAGTTTCTTCCTTTCAATTATTTTTTCTTAGTGTAACACCCCGAATTTCAAATAAGGATAAATTCGAGATTTCACAGGATTTTTACTTCACTTCGTATAATTTTACAAGGAATTTTAAAACTTTTTCAATAGTACATCAGAGTTTATTTGCACTTGGTTTTTACACAGCGGAAGAAATAAAACTTACAACAATTGAAAACAAAATATAACTTGTACAATTTTACATCATTTGCCACTTCTTTAAATGGTAATAGCATATCCACTTTATAACTCCATGAATGGTCCTTTACCTGCATGTTAATCTGTGGGCTCGTCAGTTACTTACAACAGACGAAATGTCATACTCGGCCATTCTCTCTATGCCGGAAATAGTATAACGATCTTATTACTTTAACAAATCACAAAAAGATTGAAATATTATATTTTTGTTGACTCAAAATAAGATAAAATCAGTACGGAGAAATCCATAAATAGTCGGTAAATAAGATACGTGGTGAAAACACGTTTACAAAATACACGTTCGTAACACACGAGGGCAAAATTGTAATTCCAGTTTTGCGGGGTGTTACACTCTCCCCCCTTTAGAGTAGTTTCGTCCCCGGAACTCGCTAGGGTAAAGATTGTATTTTGTACAAGCCAAAGAAAATATTATTCTTGTATTTAGGAAACTGCAAACTTTAAAATATGCAACGAGGAAAACAAGATAAACTCTACATAGGAAAATTATGAATATTAAAATGTTACAAGACAGAATAAGAAAAATAGGAGAATGGCATGAGAAATGAAATGTGACAAGAGATAGAATAGTTTGAGAGAAATTTTCGTACAAAAATAATATTAGGTAAGCTATTTGATAAAAGGGAAGGTCAATTAAGTCGTTAACTTCGAAATAGTTCGGAAAACAATGTGTCGAAGAAAACATGGTCAATAGGTAATTTAGAAAAATTTATCAATGTAATAAATGGTAGAAAATTCGCAAACTGTATAACGAAATCGAATTAGCAATTTAAAACAAGACCATTGAATAAGAGTTTGGAAAAATAAATGGGAATGAGACTTAGTTGAAAGTATAGATAACATAAAATGACTTTGTATATCAATTAATAAAATAGTTTGTAAGGGAACTATAATAATTATACACACAATTTGAAAATTTAAAATAGTAGGCATACATTGAAATACTTTTGAATTGTCAAATAGACCAATATATAAAATTTTATAGACATAAAAATTTTAGAGTGAGACAACCAATAGTATGACATGAAAATTACAAATAGTTTGTCGGAGTAAAGCAAACATCATAGTAGTAAAGTAGTAATATATGATTGAAATAATGCGAAAACTAATCATATAGAAATAACTTATAAATTGAAGAAAAGTATAAATACAAATTTGTTAGGTGAGTAGAAACCAAAATCTTACGATAAGTTAGTGGCAAAATAATTTACGATAAAGTGGTATGAAAAGATTTGAAATATTAGGAAGGAGATAGTTAATATTAAATTGTAATTACTCAAGTAGGATAGAATTCAGTTTGAATAATATAATGCCGGATTGCAAAATATTATAAATTAGTATAAGCTAGTACAAAAATAGAATAGGGGTAAGTAAATATTATAAAAACAAAATAGGGTTTATTAGAGTAGGCAATCTCCTTCTGGTGTAGGTTCGTCTCATTGGTATCCAACTGCAGACTTGCCTCTACGATCTCAAGTTGCAGAATTGCCTCCCTGACATTCGATTGCAGTTTGCCTTCTGGACATTCGGTTGCATATTTTTCCTCCCCGACGTCCAGTTGCAGCCTCCATTGACGTCTAGTTGCAGATTTGCCCTCTCGATATCAGGTTGCACCAAAATGGAAGACGAAAAGATGTAATCTTTGGATATTGGGTGTCTAGTAAAGTATGGTGTTATATTTTGAAATTAGTGATAAGTGAATGAAAAAGTTGTAAATGAAATAGGAAAAAAAATATATATATATCAAAATAACATTAAGACAAAATAGTGTAAAGAACATACACGAGATGGAAACACAATTAAAAACAATAATGATGTAGTATAGCAAATTAAAACAATAGACATAGACACGTATATGAAAAAATATTAATGTAGTAATTAGATGAGGGTAAAACTATATGTATAATAAGAATATTGAAATATATGGCATACATAGAAATCATTGGAAAAATATATGTAATACTAAGAATGTAAAGACAGTTTAAAATTTGACAAAAGAAAATGTATAAATAGTGAGTATATGCATTATATTAAAGAAGTGTAAAATTATAATGAGTAGCAATTAATAGTGAAAACAAATATGTCGAAACAAATATGCAATAATAATAGTACCGAATGTAGACAATAAAACAAAATGGTAGGTCATATTCATATAGGTAGAAAATTTCAATCTTGTTAAAAACATATAGGATAAGATAATATAGTATCACAGAAATCAAATCTAATAAAATGAGTGCACATAAGAAAAATCCAAAATAATACATGAAGAAAATAGTGGTTGCAATATTAATTTAATAAATGGCAATTTAAAACTTGGCAAAATATGTAAAGTAATAGTAGATATAAACGAATAAACATAAAGTGACATAAATACATGAAAGACAAAATTTTAAGTATGAAAAATAGGTTTAAAATATCAAGACTAAGGAAGATAGACAAATAATAAATATTCAAATGATTTAATAACATAAGAAAATATTTATTTGAAAAAATATGGAGAAAGTAGCATGATAAAAATTTACAAAAATAATTTGAGAGAGATGTGTGTAAGGTATCATGAATGATGGTCCAAACCAACCACACTTTCACTGCGCCACTCTGATACCCAGGGGAAAATGTGCTCGCATACACTCTCATATTAATGTATACGAGGAGAACATCATGAATGAAATTGAATGCAAGTTCAATAACAACTTCATTCACGACTCCAGCCATCCAAAATAAAGAGAAAATATCAGTGCATAGAGCAACACAAATGTAAATCACTTACATTTAAATCTCTATAGACTGAAACTCACACTCTAGTGTCCACTCTAGGGTGTCGTTCCTTATAAACTTGTACTACTTGTGAAGCATGCTCTGATACCATCTGTAACACCCCGAATTTCAAATAAGGATAAATTCGATATTTCACAGGATCTTTACTTCTCTTCGTACAATTTTACAAGGAATTTTAAAACTTTTTCAATAGTACATCAGAGTATATTTACACTTGGTTTTTACACAGCAGAAGAAATAAAACATACAACAATTGAAAACAAAATATAACTTGTACAATTTTACATCATTTGCCACTTCTTTAAAAGGTAATAGCATATCCACTTTATAACTCCATGAATGGTCATTTACCTGCATGTTATTCTGTGGGCTCGTCAGTTACTTACAACTGACAAAATGTCATACTCGGCCATCCTCTATGCCGGGAATAGTATAACGATCTTATTACTTTAAAAATCAGAAAAAGATTGAAATATTATATTTTTGTTGACTCAAAATAAGATAAAATCAGTACGGAGAAATGCATAAATAGTCGGTAAATAAGATATGTGGTGAAAACACGTTTACAAAATACACGTTCGTAACACACGAAGGCAAAATTGTAATTCCAATTTTGCGGGGTGTTACACTTAGTGTTGTATACATGAAGGGAGGGGGTATTTGTACTAGCTTTAGGATAGATTGCAGAGGTAGGATTTCACTAGATGGTTGTTGGTGAATGGCTAGGATAAGATGGGAAGGTGTAGTAACCACCCATAAGCAAATAACCACCCATGCACACAAACCCACTCTCCCACTTTTCTCTTAGCCATACCCGGCCTCCTAGGGTGTGCAAAGCACACACACGTGCATGCACATGCCCCTTCTAGTACCCCCTATTTAAAGTTTGTATAAATTTAATTAATCAATTGTTCACCAATTGTGTCTACAGACAAGTTGTGACAATTTAAAGGATTAATTAAGTTTGTGGGCCTCAAAATAGTGGGCTTTAGGCCTATGAGCTAATTAATAAAAATATTTAATTATTAGAGTGGGCTTAAAATAAGAAAACTAGTTTAGGCTTTATAAAATAGGCTTTTTAGAAAGAAAAAGAGAAAGAAAGAAATAATTGTCCATGTTATAAAAAAAAATTTATAAAAATAAATATGCATATGAAATTTTGCACGTGCACAACATGTGAAAAATCAATATTTCTTATTAAGATGAAAATTTAGGGTATTACACATACATGCAAAGTGACAACTTCTTAAGGTGGCTGGATCTGTACAACACTGTCAGAATTCATATCAATTACTACACAACTTGGAATTACAATACTGTGGGTTTTTTGGAAAGCTTAAGTTGTCAAGAATTATGTTGATAAGACTACAAATGATTTTTTTTTCTTCAAAGACACTAGAGATGGAGTTGATGATGTATTCATTTTTTCTTTATCAAAGACTATTAATTTAGATGGGCTTAGAGTCTTCTATTAGGCCTATAGGTTCTAATATGCAACAAAAATGAATGAAAGGAAATTGTGCATAAATTTTAAATAAAATTGAGAATAAAAAAATCATAAGATGAAATTGCACGTGCGTTGCACGTGTAAAAGTAAGGAATGTATTTTTCATTTAAAATTTTTATACGGGATGTTACAACACTCCCTTCTTAGAATAGTTCCGTCCTCGGAACCACACTTAAAGAGTGAGAAAAACAAAGAAAGTGAGAAGAATTTTTTTTTATTTTTTTTTTTACAATTTTTTATTTGAAAAGCTCAGGGTGATCTTTCATCATTCTCTCATCAGATTCCCAAATGGCCTCCTCAACAAGTTGGTTCCTCCAAACGACCTTGACCATAGGTATAGTCTTATTCCTCAAGACTTTCTCCCATCGATCCACAATCTCTATTGGACGCTCATTGTAGCTCAAATCCAACTGCAGACCTTCTGGCACTTCGGGAAAATGGTGACTTATATCCGGAATATAGCCTCGCAGTATAGACACATGGAAGACATTGTGTACCTGGGCCAACTCTTCCGATAGTTCTAACCGATAAGCCGTCTTTCTAATTCTCTTTAATATCATATAAGGACCTATGTATCTCGCGGCTAATTTTCATCCCCTTCCAAACCGAATCACTCCCTTGGTTGGAGACACCTTCACAAAGACAAAGTCACCTTCCTCAAACTCCAGATCTCTCCTCTAGTTATCAGCATAACTTTTCTGTCTGCTTTGGGCGTCGACTAACCTCTTCCTGATCAACTCAATCTTTTCTGAGGTTTGTTGCACAATCTCTAGCCCATACAACTGATGTACCTCCACTTCATACCAACACACTGGTGTTCTACACTTCCTTCCATACAGAGCCTCATAAGGTGCAATCCGAATGCTTGTCTGGAAACTATTATTGTCGGCAAATTCCACTAGAGCCAAATGCCTCTCCCAACTTCCGCCAAAATCCAACACACAAAATCTTAGCATATCTTCTAGTACCCGGTTGACCCTCTCAGTCTGTCCATCAGTCTGAGGATGGAAAGAAGTACTGAAATCAGTCTTCGTCCCCAAAGTTGCTTGAAGATTTCTCCAAAAATGAGAGGTAAATCGTGCATCTCGGTCGGATACAATCTACAAAGGAACTCCATGTAGCCTCACGATCTCCCCGACTTACAACTCGGCTAACTTCTCCATGGACCAAGTAAGCTTCATCGCCAGAAAGTGAGCCATTTTGGTGAGTTGGTCCACTATCACCTAAATTGCATCGTTGTCATTGGAACTTCTGGGCAATCCTGTAATGAAGTCCATACTAAAATTATCCCACTTCCACTCCGGAATGGGTAATGGCTGCAATAAACCCCCGGGTTTCTGATTCTCGGCCTTGATCTGCTGACAGACTGCACACCTAGTGACAAACTCAGCCACATCCTGCTTCATTCCCGATCACCAGAAATATTGCTTTATATCTCGGTACATCTTGGTACTTCCTGGATGTACGGATAATAAAGTGGCATGTGCTTCCTGTAGAATGTCCTCCTTCAGTTCTGCTTGATTTGGCACACACAGCCACTCTCCAAACCACAATACCTCATCTTTCACCTGGAATTCTGTCAACCTGCCGGTGCCAACCTGCTCTCTCATCTCCTGAATCTCTGGATCAGACTTCTGACTATTGATAATTTGTCCCTCAATGTGGGTTGAGGTCTCAACTGAGCTAATGAAGCCCCTAATCCTTGCAACACCACCTCAATCTCTGCTCGATCAAGTTCCTCTGCCAACATCTCCTGAGTTGTGATCAAACGGGACAAACTGCTCTTCCTGCTGAGTGCATTAGCCTTTATGGTACTTGATTTTGGGTCGGATATCTTCCAACACTTCCAACCATCTCCGCTTGTCTCAGATTCAAGTCCTTATGCTAGTAGATGTACTTTAGACTCTTATGATCCGTGTACATGTTAACCTTTTCCCCATATACATAGTGCCTCCACTGCTTTAGTTCAAAGATGATTGTTGCCAACTCCAGATCGTGGATTGGGTAAATCTTCTCATGCGACCTCAGCTGTCTTGACCCATAAGCTATTACCTTCCCTCCTGCATCAGCACACAGCCTAGTCCGGGTTGGGAAGCATCGTTGTAGACATCATAGTCGATTCCTGCTTTTGGCAAAGCTAGGATAGGAGCGGTAGTCAACCTCTCCTTCAATTCCTGAAAGCTAGCCTTACACTATTCCAACCATTTAAAACTCATGTTTTTCTTTGTATGTCCCATGAGCGGCACAGCTATCAGGGCGTAGCCTTGAATGAACCTTCTGCAGTAGCCTGTTAACCCCAAAAAGCTCCTGATCTCTTTCACTATAGTCGGTCATGGCCAATCTCTTACCGCCTCAGTATTTTGTGGGTCAGTAGCCACTCCCTCTTTAGAAAGGATGTGACCCAGGAAGGCAACTTCGGTTTTCCAGAAGTCACACTTAAACAACTTTGCATATAGCATCTGCTCCTGCAACTTCTTCAGTACCTTTGCTAGGTGCTCAGCATGTTCTTCCTCTGTCTTGGAGTAGACTAGTATGTCTTCGATGAACACAACAACGAAAGAATCGATGAACGGTCGCAAGACCCCGTTCATCATGTCCATGAAAAAAGCAGGTGCATTGGTTACTCCAAACGGTATGACTAGGAACTCATAGTGGCCATGTCGAGTTCTGAACGCCATCTTGTGCACATCTTCTTCCTTTACTCGGACCTGGTGATAACCCGACCGTAGATCTGTTTTAGAGAAGACAACTGTTCCTTGTAGATGGTCGAATAGATCATCGATTCGAGGAATCGGATACTTGTTCTGCACTGTTACCCAGTTCAATTCTCTGTAATCGATGCACATTCTCATCTATCCATCCTTCTTCTCTACCAAAAGAACTGGTGCTCCCCAAGGCCACGCACTTGGCCTGATGAATCTTTTGCCCAACAGCTCTTCAATCTGCTTCTTGATCTCATCTTACTCAACTGGCGCCATTCTGTATAGTGCCTTAGAAATGGGTATACTCCCTGGCTCAAATGGATATACCAAACTTTACATCCCACAGAGGTAGAAGCCCGAGTAGATCTTCTAGAAACACTGTTGGGAAATCTCGGACTACTGGAATCTGCTTCACTTCTTCGGGAACCTTCTGCTCAGATAGCGCTGTTACCAACTATTTGCACTTTCTCTTCCCTCGAAATGTCACTGCTGGTCCCCTTGGTGCCTTTATCACAACCTTTTTACTCTTGCACTCAATAGCGGCATTGTAGATGGACATCCAGTCTATGCCAATGACAATGTCGACTCCTAAAACTGCCAACTCATTGAGATCGATGCCCAAGATTCTACCTCCCATCTCATGTTCACACCCTTCATAATATCGGTCGGTAATCAAATTTTTAATTATTTTATTGGAATTTTTAAATAAAAATTTCAAATTAATAATTAAATAAAGAATTTATTAAATCACCTGTCGACGTGGCATAATCTGGGCCGTCAATCACAGCCGGCTCGGATATCTAGAAGATCGAACGTAAAGAAAGGCATAAACAACACGTGTCCTTTGATCGATGACCTGTTGACCATTTTTGTGCAATTTCGCATTCGGAGATGCGTTTGCTCGGATCGCGCCACCGAAGTGCTATGGTGGCTTGGCAGCGTGACATGTGTCCTTTGACCGTTAATCGTTAACCACTTTTGCACAATTTTGCGTTCGAGGATGCGTTTGCTCGAAGCACGCCACCGAAGAGCTATGGTGGCTCGGCAGCATGAAACATGTCCTTTGACTGTTGACCGTTGACCATTGACCATTTTAGCGCAATTTTGTGTTCGGAGACGTGTTTGCTCGGAGCACACCACCGAAGAGCTATGGTGGCTCAGCAGCATGACACGTGTCACCTTTAACCGTTGAATAGTCAACGGTTTTCGCGTGATTTCACATTCAGGGACGTGTTTGCTCCGAGTACGCCACCGAAGAGCTATGGTTGCTCGGCAGCATGACACGTGTCACCTTTGACCGTTGACCTTTGACTAGTCAATGGTTTTTGCGTGATTTCACGTTCGGGACGTGTTTGCTCGGAGTACGCCACCAAAGAGCTGTGGTTGCTCGACATCATAACACGTGTCACCTTTGACCGTTGACCATTGACCAGTGAACGGTTTTTGCATGATTTCACGTTTGGGGACGTGTTTGTCCAGAGTACGCCACCGAAAGACTATTGTGGCTCGGCAGCATGACACGTGTCCCCTTTGACCGTTGACCATTGATCGTTGACTATTGACCAGTCAATGACTTTTTTAGCTGTATAAGATTCCCTCCTTTTTGTGTTTTGCCGCTTGGTATTCACAACTCTTTGGGCGGTTTTGGGGTCCCAAAGGTCTCAGAAGCCCAAACATTGCTCCCCCCTCTCTATAAGACTTCACCCCAGCTTTGTTTCCTCATTCTCTTCTTTGATTCTTGAAAAGTTTTACTTCCCTCCGAGGTGGTTTTACTAGCGGTCGCGGTCAGGCATTTGACTTTCTGGCGAACTATTCCGACCGCAGCAGTCACATCAAGGCAAACATATATATTTTCGCTTATATATTTTATCACGAGATGTCTAGGGTGTCCTCAGGGGATGAGACTCAACTTTGGACCATGAAGGGGATCGACAGTTGATCCTTCCCCCAACAGTGTATAAGGGGAAGAGGGTGATCGGGTCGGTTATTGCCAAGACAGCAGTGGAGAGGGTGAGGGAAGCGGGGGAGTTAGGTAGGCTCCTGTGCCCCTTAACGATCCTCGATGGAGTTCGAGATTACTTCGAAGACCTTCTGTCCAGGGTAGTATACGAAATGTCAGCTTCATACGAGGAGAATAGGCCATGGGAGCACTCTGATGTCGACGCCATCCCATCAATGCTTTCAGAGTGGGACTTGGTACGTATCCGAAAGAGTTTCATGATATCGAGAGAGTTTGGACTTCTCCATCCATGTCCGGGTGTTAGAGCCTGATCGCTGACCTCTCCTGACATGTGTTTTTTCCCCTTCGATGCATTTCACACCGGCCTTCGTCTGCCCCTTCTGCCAGTTGTGACCGAGGTACTGAAGTGGTACTCTTTGAGTTCGGTCCAATACAAGTCGAACATGTGGATGCACGTTAATGACTTTATTCTTCAGTGTCAGTCAGCAGGGGTCGAGCCTCAACTTAGTGTTCTCCGAAGACTCTACAAAATCCATCGAAAAAGCAAGATAGAGTATAGGTATTATCTGTCATGGCGTCGATGTTGAAGCTGATTGACAACCCCAACGCCATCAAGTTTTGGAAGGAGAAGTACTTTCTGATTCAGAGTAATGCACCGTGGGAGATTCCCACGAGGTGGAGAGAAGAGGTGCCAAAGTGGGCGAAAGCCGAATAGGTGTTGAGTTGAGTCCGGAGGAGGATGAGGTTGTTTTAAAACTTCTGAGCCGTCCTCATCTATGTTGGAAAGATATAATCAAGGAGGTCCTCTTCGGTGGGGGTCTGAGTCCGATCGACCCTAGTATGCATCTTATATTTCTCTTTTTTTTCCTTTTTGTACTTATGTATCTTCGTATGCTAACTCCTTCGTGACTCACTTTGCAGATGCAGCGAACATGGACTTCAAATCAATGCTGTTTGATCGAGGGGTTCTAACTAACAAGGCTCTTAATGAGAAGAAGAGGAAGAGGACGACTGCGGGGCCATCGTCTGCCAAAGCTACACGGGGCTTGGCCCTTGGAGTCTCCCCCCTCCGCTTCTCCTACCCCGTCCACCGAGGAGTTCATCCTCGGTGTCGCGCTGGCTCTGGAAGCTCTACCTCTTACTGCAACGACGGAGGTGATTCTTACTGAAGAGCACAAAAAGCTCTTCGTCCCCAACTGGCACGTGATGAAGCACGACGGTTTCCTCGGGGATTCTGCTATGTGCATGTAGGCGGTGCATCACTTAGCAAATCCAAAGGATCGGGCCACGATGAAGGCAGGGTCGGTAGGTGACGACATCCTAGAGATAGTCAGGGCGAATATGTCGGTAATTTTTTTCTCGAACTTCATCACCTAGAAATTTTCTTGTGTCTTTCACATTTAGAATTTTTTTCTTTGTTCTTGTAGATTACTTGCCACTTTAGCCACCTACTAGAGCAGTTCGCCAAGCAGGAGAAAGAGCTCAAGGCGGCGAGCAACAGGGACAGGTCGGAGCAAGCAAAGACTGCAAAGGCGTATGAGGAGGCGAAGAGCTTGTCGGAGACCCAAGCAATTCATATAAGTCTGCTTGATTCCACGCTGGCGAAGGCGAATGAGCAAATTGCCTTAGAGAAGGAAAGGACGGACAGAGAAAGAGAGATCGTCGCAAAGGCGATAGATGCTGCGACCAAGGAGAAGGAGGCAGCTGTGGTGGCGACGAAGGTCGAAGTGAAGGGACACTTGCACCTGAACATGGTGCAGTCGTACGCAAGTGCGCTCAAGCACGTAGAAGCACGCGTTCCTGGGTTCGATTGTGTAATACCCCGCAAAATAGTGTATAGCTATTTTGCTTCATAATCCGTGCACAGTTGAAAATTGCATGCGAGTATGTATTTTTCTAATGATTATTATTTTCAGTTCAGAAATTTCAGATATATTAGTTATTCTGAACCCGATGAGGTATATTCGGGATATCTTCTCAATTAAACTATTTGTGTTGTCCCGGTTGTTTTGATAAGACAATCTTCGAGAAAAATAACAATTTTATATATTTTTGTAATTTACAAAAATATCCTATTTGTAAGTATATATATATCTATATATCTCTATATATATATTTGACTGGATCATATTAGATTGTATACGATATATGATCTATAATTGCTTTGTATATGAATATGTCCGTATATATACTATAATATAAATATTAGAATGTATTTTGCTATGGATACCTATAATGATTTGAAATATACTAAACCATACATTGTTTGACCTAGGGATAGTGTCGCTAAACCTAAGTGTAGGAAAAACTAACCTAGGGTTACTAACCCTACTTTAGAATGAGGGTCTCATCTTGATTGATGAAGATCCAATGGGCACAAATGTGCCATGAAGAGGTCTTCATGAAAGAATGAGAACACTCGAGAAGCTCCTAGATTTTTGTGTGTTGGCATTTATCTCAACCATTCATTTCTTCACCCACCCTACACCCCATCCCCACCCTCCACCTCATCACCTCACCCCCACCCCCCACCCCCCCCCCCCCATCCCTCTTCTCTCCATTTCATTTTTTTCAAGTTTCATTCATTTTCTTCTTCTAACCTTCTTCATTTTTCTTCTTGTTCAAAAAAAAAGGGAGAGAGAAGAAAGTGAGAAATAATAAGAGAATTAGAAAATGAGAAAAAGAGAGCTTCATTTGTTTTCTTAGGAGCTAAGGAGGACGAGCCAAGAAGAAGGAGGAGCCAACAAGACCTGTGCATCAACTTCAAAGTTGGGTGTTCTTCAACTTTTGTATGTTATACTTAGAAATTTGCTTATGAAATTTCTGTGGCATGTTCTAGGATGAGTTTAGAGTATTCTCTATTTTTTTTCAAATTTTTCTGAGTCTGTTTAGTAGCCCAAACACTCACTTCAATTTCAGACAGAGGAGAGGCTGAACAACTGCTGTTGAGTAGAAACTTGGTGTTTCTTTCAAAAATCATAACTCAGAAATGGTAGGGTATTTTAAGCTCAAACTTTTGCTGGACGCTCTTGTATGTGTCTAGGACTATAGTTTCAAATTTCATAATTTTCTGAGATCGTTTGATAGCTCAAAGAATTTGTAGAGTGCAACTGGTCTGGAAAACAGAAGCTGAATCTGTCTGTTTTAAGATTGATGCTTATTAATTCATATCTACTTTTGGGTGCATGAAATTGAAATGAAATTTTTACAATAGCTTTTAGTATGAGTCTATATGATGATTCTAAAATTTTAGAATTGTTAGACAACATTTAATAGAGTTTAAAAAATTGATTATATGATGGGGTAGAGACTCTGTCTGAAAAGCAGTAGAATTTTTATGCTATGTTCGAAGGGTCATAACTCTTTGTGTATAATGAATCTAGATGCAATTTTTGGACACAATCGAATGGTATATGTTTAGTTTCAGAATCTCAAATTTGATGAGGTTTGGACTTAGGTTGATTTTTTATTGAATTTTAAAGTAGACCAGGTTCAGGATTAGCTCAGGTTAACTGGTCTGTGGAATTGTGCAAATCTGGAATCATGTGTTAAGAATTTGGAAAAATGATCAACTAGAGATTTGTAGTAGAGAGTCTTAGCTTTTCAAAACATCTGGAATTATGCAATTCTATTTTCTGTAGCAAAAGTTATGATTTCTTTTAGATCGGGGCAGATCCAAACTTAGTCGAGACCCTGTTTGTTAAATGAATCAAATTTTCCCTATATGTGCACCTGATAAAAATTGTAGTTTTTTAGAACTTTAGTGGATGAATTGGAGGATGTGTTCAACTAAGAATTTGTAGTAGACATTCTCACCTTTCCGTAGAATCTAGAATCGAGTAATTCCAACAAGTAGACAAGTTTTTATGTTGTTGACAAGATGCAGCAAGTGTATGAAGAAATGCACAGCTGAGAATATATAGTGATTGTATAGCCTCTAGAGGGCTGAATTTGAAGTAATGGTTAACAAGAGACTTGTAGTATAGGATCTTATCTTTCCATAATGGGTAATATAATACAATTCCGATTTGTATTTTGGAAGTTATGGATATTACAAGTTCAGCAACCTGTTGTCTTGATTGACTTCAAGAATGTGTTAAATCGGGGAACTAGAGTTCTATAAGGAAATTGAAGAAGTTGTCAACTGGAGAATTGCAGTAAAGTTTCCTACCCTTCTAGAAAACCTAATTTTGTTGGATTCCGATGAGTGTAGCTTGAGTCCCAGCAACTGCTATGTCTTGAACTGCTTATGATTAGAAGATTGATAAGGAATTCTCTGCATACCCCAGTATGGTGATTGTGAGCTATTGAGTTTTAAGATGTTTTAAGCACTTCATTTGAAACTTAGACAAGATTCGTGTGCTTAGTACTCATGATGGACACGTGAGTATGTTGGGAGAATATCTTTATGGTCGATTTGTTGTATGTGGGGATGGTAGCTATTATAGCTTGGAGCTAGCCTAGTTTGTGATACCCTAGGACTATCAACCCAGTCAGCAAGTATTGTGATTGATTTATTTCTACCTCGAGAGGTAGTGATTTTTCCTTGTAACCCCTATTTCCGCAAAAATGTAATTTCATGAGTATTTTTTTGTATCTTGATATTTATAAATTGTTACTGTTAAATTTGTTTTTGAGTTTCTTTGTTAAAGCATTTTTCTAAACAATAATTCTAATTATTTTGAATAAACTTTGTTTTCATTTCTACTTGATCAACTATTTGCTTTTAACCCTCAAAGTATATTATTACTGATTGGACTATTTCAACAAATTCCTATTTTTATACATATGACACTACTCTGATAACTCCTTTTGTTATTGTTAGTATTTTTATTTTTATTGTAATTACTATTATTAATTTTTCTTATTAGTATTATTATTCTACAATTCCTATTGTTAGTATGATTATTTATTACGATTAGAGCAAATAAATCCCTTCTCATTTGATAATTGTATTTTTAATTATTTCAAATAACTTATGTAATGCAAATTTTATCACATATCATATTCTTGGTGTTTGGGTTTATATTGTTCCATTGTATTATATTCAATGTATTTTATTTTATTGGATTTATACCCAATTTTCCAATTACCCAATACCCAATATCCTACTTTTTCCCTATAAATACCCTAATCTAATTAACTAAACCCTAGACCTAATTAAAAACCCTAACCCTACTTTAAAACCCTATACTATTTTACCCCCAACCCCCCCCTACTGTTCAATTCCCCTTACATCGTCTCCTTCTCCCACCCTGTTCCGCTTCAACCCACAACCGTCCCACTCCTCGTCGCTCTCACGTCCACCTTCCGACCACCTTCGAGCCATCCCCTCGTCAACCTCGTCACCATCGCCCTCCGATCATCTCCCTGTCCTCATCCTAGAATCCACCGCAACCCAAACCGAACCCATCGCCATTAACCTTTGCTTCGCCGTCCAAGCCCCGTCGAAGCCAGTCGTGTCGCCTCTGTTTTGGTGCGAGAACATAGACGCCGTTGCCAGCCATTGTTACGTCGCTTCCCGACCAGCCGCCGCAGCCTCGTCATGGCCTCCACAGTGCCGCACCGTCTTTTTCTGAGTCGCGCCATGCCATCGCTACCAGTTCGCCCGCTTTCTCCTTCTCTCTCTATCGAAGTGAGGAAGAAGGATTATGGGTGGTCGAATTTGCTATTGGTGTTCTGGCACGTCGGATCTGGCGGTTGCTGTTCTCTATTTTGGGGTCGATCCGGTGTGGGGTTTCATCGAGTTGCTGTTGTTGTTGTTTGCTTTGCTGTTGATTCTTCGCACGTAGTTCGCGCGTGTTTTTGGGAGATTTCGTCCGGGATTCTGATCCCGTTATTCAATTTAATTGTATCTGCAATATAACAGGCAAGTCTCTTCTTGAACCCATTTTATTGTTTGTGTTCAAGATTATTTGATCTCCTGCAAGTATATCCCGTCCATTTTGCTATCAAAACTGCTTTTGACAATTCTATTAAGATTTTCAAGGGTTTACACGAGTTAACCCGACATACTTTTAACATCGTGCTATTTCTTTGATCTTAAACCTAGTCCGCATTGTTTTATGCATATGCACATTTAAATAACGAGATTCACGCATAGGACTGCTTGACAAATTGGACATTGAAATTATATGTGCTAAATTGAAGTTGCTCTATAATTTGACACCATGACTGTGATAATTGCATCTTAAACTTAGAAATTTGCATGTTGACACATACGATTGCTTTGATTACCAATTTGCATGCCATATGTGATCGTATGATTTATTTGTTATCTTTTCATGTTAAGTTGAATTCTGGACTGCTGTAAGTTTCACTCTGAATCAGATTTTTAGCCATGCTAATGACATAATTTGAAAGAACTTACTGAACATAAAATGTAGCTCTTGATGTCTAGATAATTTTTCCCTGGTCTGGATTTAAATTCCAATTTGTCATCTGTAAGATATCATCACTTTACTACAACTGTGTTAGTAATTCCAGACTCATAATTTCATGCGTATCCTGTTGTTTCTTATTTTATTTGACCCTGTTAACAGTAAAAGAAAACCTTAAATAAATTAGGCTGGACCTAGACATGTATAGCTACTTTCCTGATTTTTTGTAGATTTTATTAATGAGTTCTCTAACCCGAAATAATTAGATGAACACAACCTACTGTATGCTGCCTTAACATAAAACCTGAATAGAATAGAGTTTCCACCCAAGTTCCCATATCTTTTATATGCCTTAATTATGCTCGCTGGAACCGTGTGGAAGTCTACTTTTCAGATCTTCTGGTGGATTTAGCTGTGCTATTTTGTAGTGGCTGTAATCCATGTTTTAGTACAATAAGGTCATGCTGTCCTGATTATGAAATTTTATGTAAATGACCTGTTTGCTTCATGATTTGTCTATAACGCATAGAATTAGACACACATAGTATTATACAACATTGACACCCTCTTGCATGCTCACATAGGATGGAAATGACTTAATAACAAGCCGGGGTATTATGGGTAGGACTTGGTAGTGAACGATCGAAAAATTTACTCGGCAAGGCTTTATTGTTATATCGTATTAGAAGGAAGAGAAATATTGTATTGGAAGGAGGAGAATATTGATTGGAAGAAGTATTGATTGCAAAGTATTGTTTGTTAATTATTGATTGTAAAACTATCATCATCGACGCCGAGTACACGATTCGTAAATTTACCATCAGTCTAAAATGTTCACTTTCTGTTTGCACGGAACTTATAGAATGGGACGCAGTAGTACGTGCACTAGATAGGTTAATAAAATGACTAATAACCTGCATACTTGATCCTGTATTGAAATTGACTGGTACAGCTTATGGATGATGCATAATCATTCGCTGGGCCTACTTTGCGTGCTCATATTCCTGTATTTTTGGAGGCAGGGCGTGACAGGTTTTTAGTGGTATCAGAGCCCCCGGTTGAGTAATATGGCAATCAAACATGACTAACTTTATGGAGGTCTAGCTTTGATTGATATATTAGTCGAGTTTCGCTCATGCCAGGTTAACTCAATAATATGTGCACCACATTGATCACATAAACATGTAATAACTTTAAGATAATCTGGATATTAATCCTATTCGATCCACATCTGACTCCTTTGCATTCAATCCTTTGATTCCTTGTATCCTTCCGTCCCTTGCATTCATTATCATCTGTCAATCTACCCACATATGTCTGGGTACTCTCCAACTGGATGGTTTTGCAGACTATGGCTCATGAAGATCCTTCGACTCCTCGGCCCAGGGCTAAAACATCAGAGAATTCTGCCATTCTTCATGCGATGCAACGAATGATGGAGCTACAACAAGAGCACAATGAGCTGTTGAGAGATAGTCTGGAAAGATACCAGGAGGATGCATAGCTCCCCCGACTGTGTGTAATTGCGCCCCACCATCATGCTTTCGCTATCATGGGACAGACCCGTGGAGGGAAGGGCCCGACATGCAACTTTTGCCGCAAGATTGGTCACTTACGCAAGAATTGCCGGATGGCCAACCGCCTATGTTTTGTAAGCGGAGCAAGTGATCACAAGGTTCGTGACTGCCGAAGGTGCGACCGCAGGTATTTTGCTATTTTGTTGCATTTCAGTTCTTACGTCTATTACTTCTTCTGTTCTTGCATCTATCATATTTTGTCAATTCAATATTGAGTATCATGTTAGTTATTTCTTTCCTGCCATATTCTCTTCGATTTCGATTTTACCCCTTGTTCCTCTCCCTTCACATTCAATTCTTTGATTTTCTTTTGTCCCTTCTAGTCATCCTCTTCTTTAACTCTTTATTGGGTATAAATTTATTTTCTTCTACCTATTTTTCTCTTTATAATTTATTTTTCCCTGAATACTTTCTATATTTCGATTATTATTTGTTATACTTATTTTGGATCCCTATAAAAATGTTTCTCAACAAAGATTTTGTTATTTCGATCAATGGTGTATTTTAACTTCACTTTTCATTTTTGATCGACTATATATTTCTATTGGATTATTTTGATAAGGCAAATTCTTATTTTGTTGTATAATGCTATTATTACTACTATTATTATTGATATTGTTTTCATCATTATTACTAGTATTATTATCACTATGTTACTATTATTGCTATTATTATTGTTGTTTTTATTATTTTATTAATATTGAATTACTCTCACAAAAAATGTTGAATCCAAAACTATATTTTGTCTTACATTATTATTCTTATTTTTCTACTATTTTTATATCACGAATTTCAAAACATAACCTCATACTTAAATTAAATGTCCCATATCCCGGTGCATATGGAAGGTTACATCTTCCATTTCACCATTTCGGTGCAACCTAATGTCGAGATGGCAAATATGCAACTCGATGTCTATGGAGGCAAATTGCAACTGGATATCGGGGAGGCAAAATGTGCAACCGAATATCCAGACGGCAACTTGCAACTTGGTGTCGTGAAGGCAAACATGCAACTTGATGTTAAGGATGCAAGATTTTCTACCTATTTGCTAAATGATATTTCAAGACTTTTTATTTACATAATGAAACTAATGGTAAAGAAATATTTTCTTCATGACATTTTGTTTATACAATTACACTTTATGTTTCCATACAATTTGAACTAGTGCAGTTGATTTATTTATGGAGTTGATAAGCCAAATTCTTACTTTGTTTTATAATGCTATTTTTATTATTGCTATTGTTTTCGTTATTATTATTGGTATTATTATTATTATTGTCTTTTCTATTGCTGTTATTATTATTATTTTCATTATGTTTATTGTTGTTATTATTTTTATTATTATTATTACTGTTATTTTATTATTTTTATTGATATTATTATTATTATTGCTATTATTATTATTGTTATTATTATTATTCTTGTTATTATTATTTTGTTATTATTATTTTATTATTATGGTTATTACTACTTGTATCATTATTGTTGCTATTTTTTTTAATATTATTGTTATTATTAATTTTTATTATTATTATTGTTATTATTATTTTTATTATTTTTATTATTATTCTATTACTATTGATATTATTATCATTGATATTTGTTGTTATTATTATTTTTGTTAAAGCCCTTAGTTTTGATCTATATTATATCTTTTAATTATTTAAATTGAAGCTCAATTTTATATTCTTTTGCATTATTTGCTTATATCTATCTTGGGCCCATACTCTCTTTGATCCTAGTGTCTCACTCTCGTCTTCTTACTCGGTTCGTCGATTGGCGTCATGTGATCTACAGCAACATGTATGTTGCTTAGAGCATCACCATCGGAGTAGCACAGCGGAAACGTGGTGGGCCCATAACTCATAGGACCCAAGATTCATTTGTTGTTTCACCTTTCCTGCATTGTTTGTTTCACTCTATCTCTTGCATTCATCTTCATCCGTTGACCCATTTGCTTGTTATAACTCTTCCTTGTCCATCCTTTCTTTGATTCTAGCTCTATCTATTTTTTCATCTCTTTGTTTGCTATCTTGCAAGCCTTGTGTTGTTCTTCTTCATTTTTTTGTACCGGTTTCTTCTTTCTTGCATTCCATTTGACCTCATTTTGTTATTCACTTCATTCTTTTTCTGGTGTTGCCATTGCTTTATTCTTTTCCCTTTAACTCTCTGTTTTGTTACCCCCATCTTATTTTGCCTCGTCCTATGTACCGCCTAAGCAAATTTCGAGGACGAAATTTTGTTGTAAGGTGGGTAGAATTTGTAACCCCTATTTCCGCAAATACGTATTTTCATGAGTATTTTACTGTTTCTTGATATTTATAAATTGTTACTGTTAAATTCGTTTTTGAGTTTCTTTGTTAAAACATTTTTCTAAACAATAATTCTAATTATTTTGAATAAACTTTGTTTTCATTTCTACTTGATCAACTATTTGCGTTTAACCCTCAAAGTATATTATTACTGATTGGACTATTTCAACAAATTCCTATTTTTATACAAATGAAACTACTCTGATAACTCCTTTTGTTATTGTTAGTATTTTTATTTTTATTGTAATTACTATTATTAATTTTTCATATTAGTATTATTCTACTATTCCTATTGTTAGTATGATTATTTATTACGATTAGAGAAAATCAATCCCTTCTCATTTGATAACTGTATTTTTAATTATTTCAAATAACTTATGTACTGCAAATTTTATCCCATATCTTATTCATGGTGTTTGGGTTTATATTGATCCATTGTATTATATATAATGTATTTTATTTTATTGGATTTATACCCAATTGCCCAATTACCCAATACCCAATATCCTACTTTTTCCCTATAAATACCCTAATCTAATTAACTAAACCCTAGCCCTAATTAAAAACCCTATACTGTTTTACCCCAACCCCCCCTACTGTTCACTTCCCCTTACCCCGTCTCCTTCTCCCACCCTGTTCCGCTTCCACCCACAATCGTGCCTCTCCTCGTCTCTCTCCCCTCCACCCTCCGACCAACTTCGAGCCATCCCCTCGTCAGCCTCGTCACCAACACCCTCCGATCATCTCCCTGTCCTCGCCCTAGAATCCACCGCAACCCAAACCGAACCCATCGCCATTAACCTTTGCTTCGCCGTTCATGCCCCGTCGAAGCCAGTCATGTCGCCTTTGTTTTGGTGCGAGAACAGAGACACCGTCGCCAGCCGTCATTGCGTTGCTTCTCGACCAGCCGCTGCTACCTCGCCGTGGCGGCCGCAGTGCCGCACCGTCGTTTTCGCAGTCGCACCGTGCCGTCGCCACCAGTTCGCCCGCTCTCTCCTTCTCTCTCTTTCGAAGTGGGGAAGAAGGATTGTGAGTGATCGAATTTGCTGTTTGGTGTTCTGGCACATCAGATCTGGAGGTTGTTGTTCGCTATTTTGGGGCCGATCCGGTGTGGGGTCTCACCGAGTTGCTGCTATTGTTGTTTGCTTTGCTACTGATTCTTCGCATGTAGTTCGCGCGTGTTTTTGGGAGATTTCATCCAGGATTCTGATCCCGTTATTCTATTTAATTGTATGTGTAATATAACAGGCAAATCTCTTCTTGAACCCATTTTATTGTTTGTGTTCAAGATTATTTGATCTCCTACAAGTAGATCCCGTCCATTTTGCTATCAAAACTGCTTTTGACAATTCCGTTAAGATTATCGAGGGTTTACACGAGCTAACCGACATACTCTTAACATCGTGTTATTTCTTTGATCTTAAACCCAGTCCCCATTGTTTTCATGCATATGCACATTTAAATAAATAGATTTATGCATAGGACTGCTTTATAAATTAGACATTAAAATCGTATGTGCTAAATTGAAGTTGCTCGATGAATTGACACCATGACTGCGATAATTGCATCTTTAACTTAGAAATTTGCATGTTTACACCTAGGATTCCTTTGATTACCAATTTGCATGCCATATGTGATCGTATGATTTATTTGTTACCTTTTCATGTTAAGTTGAATTCTGGACTGTTGTAAGTTTCACCCTGAATCAGATTTTTAGCCATGCTAATAAAATAATTTGAAAGAACTTACTGAACATAAAATGTAGCCCTTGAAGTTTAGATAACTTTTCCCTGGTCTGGATTTAAATTCTAATTTTTCATCTATTAGATTTCATCAGTTTACTGCAACTGTGTTAGTAATTTCAGACTCATAATTTCATGCGTATCCTGCTATTTCTTATTTTGTTTGACCCTGTTAGCAGTACAAGAAAAATCTGAAATAAATTAGGCTGGAGCTAGATATGTATAGCTACTTCCTGAATTTTTGTAGATTTTAATAATGAATTCTCTGGCCCGAAATAATCAGTTGAACATAACCTACTGCATGCTACCTGAACATAAAACCTAAATAGAATAGAGTTTCCACCTTATTTCCCATATCTTTTATATGCCTTAATTATGCTCGGTGGAACCGTGTGGAAGGCTACTTTTCTAGATCTTCCAGCGGGTTCAGATTTGCTATTTTGTAGTGGCTGTAATTCATGTTTTAGTACAGCAAGGTCATGCTGTCCTGATTATGGAATTTTGTGTAAATGACATGTTTCCTTCATGATTTGTCTGTAACGCATAGAATTAGACACACTTAGTATTAAACAACATTGACACCCTCTTGCATGGTCACATCGGATGAAAATGACTTAATAACATGCCGGGGTATTATGGGTAGGATTTGGTAGTGAACGATCGGAAAATATACTCGGCAAGGCCTTATCGTTATATAGTATTGGAAGGAGCAGAAATATTGTATTGGGAGGAGGAGAACATTGATTGGAAGAAGTATTGATTGCAAAGTATTGATTGTTAATTATTGATTGTAAAACTATCGTCATCGATGCCGAGTACACGATCCGTGAATTCACCATCAGTCTAAAACGTTCACTGTGTGTTTTTGCAGAACCTGTAGAATGGGACGCAGTAGTACGTGTACTAGATAGGCTAATAAAATGACTGATAACCTGCATACTTGATCCTGTATTGAAATTGACTTGACATCATGCATTACATGTGTGATTATTGTACACCTTTGATATTACTGCCTGCTCTTTGCTTTGCTCTTTGACTTTGATCCTGTCCCTTTTCTCTGATATTCATGCTTTCCTTTATCCTCTGTTTTTCTCTACTTGCTGCCCATGACTTGCTCTAAGGGTATTCTTTTCTTTCTTTTTAGATCCAGTATTAACAAGTACCGAAGGAGCAATACAAGAAGAAATTGGTGTTCAAACTCTCTGAAGATCGGAGCTGGACTGTTAGACTACTTAGCTATATTTTGTTATTAGCTTATTGTATTTCTTTTTATTATACTTTGTATTCTTGGGCTTTATGACCCGAAGTTTTATTTTATCCCAGATGTTAGATTATTATTGGTGAACTTATTTCATGATTATCTTTGAGTTTATTCATTGTTTATGTGATTATATTCTTTTCTTGCGTGGTTGTTTTTCTTGTAAATTATTGAGTTAGACTAGTACAGCTTATGGATGATGCATAATCATTCGCTGGGCTTATGTTGCGTGCTCGTATTCCTGTATTTTGGGAAGCGGGGTGTGACATTCCTGCTCGCCGTCGGATCGTTTACCGAGAGAAGGTTGATCGCAGGCCAGGATAATGGATGAGATCTGAGAGGGAGGTGGTGGCGACCGATGGAGATCGGATCGCCGATGTTTGGGGTTGATAGGCTAGGTTATCTACCTCGTCTAGAATGTGTTGATGTCTAGGTCTGTCAATGACTGGATAATAGTAAATCGTGTGTGTTCACCTCTATTGCCAGGTATGAGGCACACCCTTGTGCGCCGTTGTACTGCTCTCTGAAGTTCGCGGGCCAGGGACATTAGGTCGAAGACTTATGGAGGTGTTGGCAATCGATGAATGTCGGTTCGCCGTGATTATTTTTTTTTTAACAAAACCGTTTGGGCTCAATCATTCTTTAGACACTGTGCATGATTTGACAACTAACATATTTTAGCAACCAATGTTACTTCATATTATATTTCTCCACTTTTCACTTGAAGACCAAGTTGATATTAGAGGGATTCCTAATTCGACTTGTTCTAAGGGCCAATACTAGGCGGTGATAACCAGGGTTGTCTCTTCCTGTCATTAGGGATGTGCTGCGGTGCGTATCTCGCACTGTTGATTCCTGAAGTACCATAGTAAGAACATGATGTTCCCTTGTTCTATGTTGGTGGACACGAACGGACCATAGGGGCTGAGGTCTCATGGATCTTTGGCGCAATGGGTATGTTGCAGTGTATTTGTGTGTTTGTCACGGCTTTTGAGAGAGGTCTAGTAAGAAAATTATTAGTGACAAATGGGGTAGCACCCCGAAATTTTATAACCTCCTCAATCATGTATACTTATCAAGAACATGGAGTATACAATAGTAGAATGCACTGCATGGCGAGGGTTGAAAACCCTGGAACTGAGAAGATGGCTTGATCTGGAACGTATGTAGTATGGGATGCCTGCGTATCCAGAGTCTTGCTGACATTAGACTAAGTGCATCTATCTTTTGTGCATTGTGTACTATGCATTAGACTTCAGGTCATGGCATACACTGATACTAGGAATTAGGATGCACGTTTCTGTTTTCATTAAAGGCTGATTGTGATTGCTTATTGTAGATCGCTGTTTCTTATCAGCATTGCATCAGTATACGTACTGACGTGCCCACTTATTTAGGTACTGGACACTGGGTCGCGAGTACAGGAGAACTCAAGACAAACATGGCATCCCAGTGGAGTGGCAGTGTACATGCCTACCATTCAAGCAGATACATAAATACCAGAGTCGTGCAACGGAAGACTCAAGTCTAGGGGCACATCCCAGGAAAGCAGATTGACCACTTAGTAGAGTTCCGGCAGTCATCAGTTGATTACCATTCTAGAAGATTGCTGATAGTTTTACAAGTGGTTCTATAAATAATTGTAAAAAGTTGTAATGAGTTAATATAATTTGTATTTCTTGTTCAAGGATAAGATAATACTTGTAACTAATAATGTAATAACTCTGATGGCAATAAAAGTTTTTAAATTTTTGTGTTATTACTGTGTTGAGATGCATTTGAAGTCAAATATTTTGGTTCTGTCATGGATGTCCGGAAATGGAGATTCGGGGCGTTACAGATTGCTCCGGGTACTATCTGTACGACCCCATCAACAGCGAAGAGGAGGAGGAGGGTGAGGAGGAAGAAGAGGAGGAGAACGTTCCCTAGTCGGCTATAGTGACAGTGATGGAGGCGACTGAGGGGAGCGGTCGCGAGCCCACACCCCCTGTAGATTAGTCTGCCGAGGTGGACCCTTGACCCCTTTTGTAGCTACACCACTTTAGTTTGTTGTTTTTGTTTTCTTCTTCTTCTTCTTCTTTTTTGAATACTTTTGTTTCGATGCCTAATAGCCGATTGGCCACCGCTTTTGTATCTTTACTTTAGCAATGAAAAAACTCTTTTTTTGCATCTTCATTATATATGGCAGTGAAGCTCCTTTTTTTCCAACTTAGAGCTATCTCATCTTTCATGCTTCAACTTAGAGCTATCTTGTAGATTTCACACTTGAACTTAGAGTTATCTTGTATCTTTCGCACTTTAAGTTAGAACTATTTTGTAGCTTTCACACCTTAACTTAGAGTGATTTTTTATTCTTTCTTTGGTTGGCAGGTCTTTCCACTCCCCGTACGTGTTTCTCAGGACAACGTGGCATCAAAACTTCGTACCAAGCTCCATATTACTGAATTGGGACTCGCTCAGTCTCGGGAAAGACTTTCGCACTTTAAGTTAGAACTTAGAGCTATCCCGTCGAGAGATAGCAGCGCGGCGCGGCAATGAGGCTTCGAGGGAAGTACCCCCTGTTGGGGTAGAAGATAATCCTTTGGGGGAGGCAATTACTTGAGAGTCTTCATGGGTTAAATTCCTTTGACACTCCCTACTCTCGGCCACCACTGAATGAGACGGGTTGAAAAACGTGGTGCTCAAGAGAAGTATGGAGGTCGCCCATTTTAAGAGGACAATTCTTGAGTTTTCCGTGGGGAGCGTGCCCTGTTTGAAGCTTAAGGTGAAGGACAATTCTCTCAAAGAGAGAATAGTTGAGCTAAAGATGGAGGTTCACCAACTAAAGAGGCTTCTTGATGCTGGCAACGTCAGGAGAACGTCGTGCTCGCGAGAGGAGCGTGCCCAAGGAAGGTCGTTTCATGAGTTGGCTCTCCATTTGCTTGAAGTCCCGCGAGTCCCAGGGGACGCTCAATGCAGAGTAGTTGGTTCGTCCAGTGGGGCATCGGTTGGAGGGGCCGCTAGAACCATGGGACCTGATGGTACGACTCGGCTTGCCGATCTAGAGATCTCTTCAGAGGGGTCGAGAGAACGGCATAGCGCTCGTCGGCCGCTCATATCCCTCGACAGGAGCGTGCCTCTTCCCAGGAAGAGTTAGGGTGATTCTTGGAGTTTTGTATGAGCTTTTGTCCCAATAAAACTTGTAACCCCAATTTTTTTTATGAAATAAGATCTTCATAACACTTAAGCAATGTTTTTGTTGGTTGTGCCTCTTTAATCTTGTAATTGGTTTCTTTTTGGAATAAAAATCCACCAAGTGTTTAAGTGCTATTTTCACTTCGTTGGATAACTGGAATGTCGTGTGTTTAGTTTAGGAGCTTTCAATAGTTGTGGGAGCAATTCTGAATTGCGAGCTACTTCGCACTTGCTCGTTTGCAAGTGGCTAAAGTGGCATTGAACCAAGTGTTGGACTCCGAACTTGTCGTTTAGGAGTTTTCAACAATTTTGGGAGCAATTCTAAATGACGAGCTGCTTCACACTTGCTCGTTTGCAAGTGGCTAAAGTGGCATCGAACCAAGTGTTGGACTCCGGACTTATCATTTAAGAGTTTTCAACAGTTGTGGGAGCAATTCTGAATGGCGAGCTACTTCACACTTGCTCGTTTGCAGGTGGCTAAAGTGGCATCAAACCAACTGTTGGACTTTGAACATGTCGTTTAAGAGTGGTCGTACTCAAGGTAAAACAAACAGTTCTTGACAATAGTTTTTCGAAAAATAAACTGTGTTTTAATAAAAGAGAAAACTAAGTGGCTACTTCTAAGTTGCAAGCCTTTATTACATGGCGATGAATAAAAAATAATGGAGGTAAAGAAAAAAATAATGGAATCTAGTTCTCTTGGAATTTCATCAAATGCTCTGCATTCCAAGTTCTTGGCACTCTCTTCCCCCCCAGGTCTTCAAGTTGATACGCGCTAGGGCCGATAGCTCTAGAGATCCTGTACGGCCCCTCCTAATTTGGATATAGTTTTCCTTTCTTGCTCGGGAAAGAGATCGATAACATTCTAAGGACCATGTCTCCTTCTTTGAGATTTGTGGGGCGGACTTTCTTTTTGTAGGACTGCTCCACCCTACGTTGATAGATCTGTTGGCGAATGGAAAATCATTCTCTAATCTTGTCGATGAGGTCAAGATTGCCACATATGTGGTTCGAATTTTGTTCTTCACTGAAGGCTAACAAGCGGGGAGAGGGTAGGCCAACTTCAAGTGGGATGACGGCTTCTGAGCCGTTTGTCAAGTTAAATGGAGATTCTCCTGTCGGGGTCCATTTAGTGGTGCGGTAGCTCCAAAGCACATTGGGAAGTTGTTCAACCCACAACCCCTTTGCAGATTTTTCGAGTCTCTTCTTTAGGCCCGAAAGAATTTGCCGGTTGGCGTTCTCTGCCTGACCGTTGGATTGCGGGTAGGATATTGAGGAGAATCGCTGCTGGATGTCGAGATCTACACAGAAGTTACAGAAGGCCGCCCTTGTGAATTTGGTCCCACTGTCAGTCACTAAGATCCGAGGGATGTCGAATCGGCAGATAATGTTCTTTCAGAAGAACTGCTGGACCATGTTCTCCGTAATTGTTGCTAAGGGCTCGGCTTTAATCCATTTTGAGAAGTAATCGATCGCAACAATAAGGAACTTCTTCTGACTAGACACTGGAGGGAAAGGCCCGAGCAAGTCCATTCCCCACATGGCAAAGGGGATCAGACTGGATAAGGAGGATAACTCGGCTTGAGGCAAACACCGAATGGATGAGAACCTCTGACAGGGGGTGCACTGGTGAACATGCTGTTCGGTGTCGCTAAGGAGCATGGGCCAGAAGTAGCCATGATTCAGGATTTCACGGGCTAGGGACCTTGCTCCCATATGGGCGCACCGTCTCCTTCATGGACCTCTCTGAGGTGGTACTGGGCTTCCTCGGGGGAAAGACACTGCAAGTACGGTATGTCATCTACTTGGGTATAGGAGCACTTGTACATAACTCCCTTGATGACCGTATATCGCTCGGCTCTAGTTCTGACTTTCCTAGCCACTTTAGGGTCTGGGGGAGGACTCCTTTTCGAAGAATTCGAAAAGGGACATCATCCAATTTTCCTCATGTGCCAGGGGTAGTATCTCCATTAGTTCAAGTCTTCCTTCCTCAATGCTGGGTCTTAAAAGAACTTCGATCAAAACAGTGCGCTCAAGCCCTTGGAGAGAAGAGAAAGCTAACTTTGATTGGGCATCTACCTGCCCATTTTCTTCTCGGGGGATCCGTAGGACTTCTGCTTCTTGGAAGGTGGCTAACAGCTCTTTGATCTTAGCCAGATACTTGGCCATGCAGTCATCTCTAGCCTCGTACTCCCCCGAGACTTGGTTTACCACCAGTTGAGAATCGCTAAATACCTTGACGCGCTGAGCGTCAGCCTTGCGTGCCAGGAATAGACTGGCTATGGGAGCTTCATACTCTGCCTCATTATTTGACCCTGGAAAGTTGATGCAGAGCGAATATTGGAGAACAAAGTCATCTAGGCCGGTTAGGATGATCCCCGCTCCACTTCCCTCAGCGCATAAGGACCCATCGACATAAATGCTCCAGAATGGGGGTTCCTTACCTTCTTTGCAGGGGTCGGGAATAGTGCTTTCCATAGTGAATTTTGCTAAGCTTGAGCCTTGATAGTGGTCCTTGGCTGATAGCTGATATCGTGTTGGCTTAGCTCAATGGACTATTTCATGAGGTGCCCCAAACTTTCAGGATTGTGCAAACTTGCTTGAGGTGTTGGTCGATAAGAACGACCACCGAATGGGCTTGGAAATATGGGCAGAGCTTTTGAGCAGCGACGACCAGTACAAAGGTCATCTTTTCTATCTTGGAATAGCGGAGTTTGGCATCCCGGAGGACCTTGCTCACATAATAGATCGGCCTCTGGGCTTTGTCTTCTTCTCTCACCAGGATGTCACTGAAGGTTTGTTCCGATGTGGCGAGGTAAAGGTAGAAGATTTCCCCAAGCTTGGGCTTACTCAGGAGCGGAGGGTTAACGAGATATGCTTTGAGTTTGTCGAAGTATTCCTGTTGCGATTGTCCTTACTCAAAACCTTTCGTTCCTCTTAGGGCCTTGAAAAAATGGGAGACACTTTTCCCCTGACTTGGAGAGGAAACACCCTATGGCGGCAAGGCGCCCTGTGAGCCTTTTGTTAGGCTTCGATGGTAATCTCAGATTAAATACACAGCGAAAAAATTACAAAGAAATATCGAAACCTAGCCATGGATCCATGCGAAAACCATAAATCGTGTTTAGGAGTTATACCATGAATATGGATCTGTTGTTTCCACAGTATACCGATCACAGCACTATATTATGGCGGTGCCTCTATAGTATCCACACGAACGGATCAAATCAAGCTTTCCCTCATGCTGCGGTGCTAGCTGCAGGAAGGGATGTTCCTCACGATCTCTCTCTCTCACAATTTCTGTGACGGCTAGGATTTTCTCATGTGACCTTTTTTTCACAGATACGTATCATATATATAGCTGCAGAAAATCAACCCTAAGAGAGTATTGAGGCTGTTGGACTCACAATCTGACCTGGTTCAGATTTGTGTATGGGCCTTTGAACTTTAGTCAGCCCATTTAATTTAATTAAATTTCCAACGAATATCAGGAGTCAAAGTCTTACTTGGATCCCCAATTAAATTCATCTTATATTTAGTGTGCCACCCTTGTTTAGTTCATTCTTTGGTTTCTTAATGTCCGAGTAGACTTACTAAAACAAATGAGCTTAATATCTCATACTGACTCATTTGAGCATGGCCATATATTTTGCAGTCTCATTCAATTAAGGGGCCCATAAATATCGCTCATATTATGTAAGAGGGACAAATACTATCTAAGTCACTCACATTCCCCCGCATGATTTGTAGTATATCCAATAGTCGAATTTATAATCAACTTATTATAGGCAACGTTTGACGACATTAAAATATATAACTTCTCATGTAGGGAACCGTAGTGACTTCAAGTCAAAGGACTATGTACACCATGGTCACAGTGAGAACTGCTTATGACACTCACGTAATGATCCATACAGCTTCTCATGGTGGGTCAGTCCAGTACACTATTACTTTAATATATACCCATGTGAAGACTTGATATCTCATATCCGTGACCCGTGAGATATGGTCATCAGTGTACGCACACACTAGTCTTTATGTATTATTATTTTCCTAATTCAAAATAATACTTAACTAGGGACATTTAAGAATAGTGTTCTGATTACAGCTAATAGGATCTCACAATCAAGTCATGCACTTGATATCCCATGGTATTGAACCTACTATTCTAAAGACTTTATTATGCTCATTTAATCACAAACACAATAAATGAAATGCCTCATATATGAAATAAAAATTATGATACAATGTAAACTAGTAATGTCAATACACAACTGGCCTCTAGGACATACACCAACACCTTTGTACTTCCTTAACGCTGGACGGGAGAGCCATATCCAATATGGCTTAGATCTTCTCAGGGTTGGCTTCTATGCCCCTCTAGCTAACCCTAACCCTAGTAATTTTCCAGATGATACTCCGAAGGCACATTTGGATGGGTTGAGCCTCATGTTGTGACTTTGCAAGACATGGAAGGCTTCCTGGAGGGCGACTACATGGTTCTATTTCCAGAGGCTTTTTACGAACATATAATCCACATAAACTGCCATGTTCCTCCTGATTTGTTCCTTAAAGACGTTATTGATGAGGCACTGATATGTTGCCCCTGCGTTCTTTAGCCCAAAGGGCATGACGCGGTAACATTATAGGCCTTGATCTGTTGTGAAAGAAGTCTTCAGAATATCAGGGGGGAACATCCTGATCTTATTGTACCTGGAGAAAGCGTCCATAAAGCTTAAGAGTTCGTGACCAGAAGTGGCATCGATTAGTGCCTCGATACTAGGAAGTAGGAACAGATCTTTTGGACAGGCCTTGTTCAGATCCGTGAAGTCGATAATAATCCTCCATTTTTCATTGGCCTTTTTCACCATCACGACGTTGGAAAGCCACTCGGGGTAATTGACCTCTTGGATGAACCGAGCTACTAAGGGTTTATCTACTTCTTCTTTGATGGCTTTCTAGCGGTCCGGTGCAAATTTGTGATGCTTTTGTTGGACAGGTTTAGCTTCGGGAGCTATGCTGAGGTGGTGCATGAGTAATTCTTCCGAGATACCGGGCATATCGGCAGAGGTCCATGCGAACAGGTCATGGTTCCCCCTTATGCATTGGATGAAGTCTGCCTTGACTTGGCGGGGGAGGACTTTGCTCACTTGGAACATCCTGGTCAGGTCTTTTTCGGAAAAAGACACTTCTTCTACTTCATCGACTAGTTCCAAGACGGCTGGGTTACCCCCTTGGGGGAGCTCAAGGGTTTCGAAAGAGAGGATCAGACCCCCTACCGAAGTCATGTAACATTTCTAGATAGTTTCCTAGCTCCCCCTAACCTCTCACACCTCTGCGGAGGTAGGAAATTTCATCTTCATATGGAAGGCGGAAGGTACGACTTGAAGCGCGGTTAGGCCAGGTCGGCCAAGGATGGCATTGTATGCAGCCTTTACATCGACAACAATAAATTCCATAGGTTATGTTCGGGTGACTGGGATTTTGTCAGCGGTTACATCGAGAGTGATAACTCCCTCGACAGTCACTAGCACCCCAGAGAATCCGTGGAGAGTGTAGCCGGAGGGTTTGAGGCAGTCTCGAGACAACTTGAGGCCTTGGAAGGCCTCTAGGAAGAGGATATTGATTGAGCTGCCGTTGTCGACCAGGATTCGGCCCACTTCGTGGTTGGCCATGTGGAGGCTGATTATGAGAGTATCATAGTGAGGCGTTCAGACACCTTCCAAGTCTCTATCTGAAAAGGTCAAGGGGACCTCAAAGCCTTTGGGCTGAGGACGGTTCTATACTGAGTTTACATCTCGGATGAAGGCTTTTGGGGAGGAGTTCGAATCTCTCCCCATTGGGCCTCCGTGGATGAGGTAGAGGATTGGTTCAGTATCGGAGTTGGGGGACTCAACAAGTTTTTCGGTTCGCTTGTTCGCCCCTTGAGGTGGAGGAGGATCAACGCTGTCATTCCTAACGAACTTGGCTAGTTGCCCTCTCTGAATGAGGGCCTCGATCTCGTCCTTTAGAGCCCGAAAGTTGTCTGTGTCGTGGCCATGGTCCTCTGGAAGCGACACCACTTATCTTTGTTCCTCTTTTTGCCAGGGGAATTCATTTTTGGGGGAGGATGGAGCAGCCCTTCTTTACCAACCTCCATGAGGATAGCTGAGATACTGGCATTGAGAGGGCTAAACTTTTCAAAATGGGGCAGAGGGCAGTGCTGGCCGCTGTTATCTTTCTAGAGCTTGTTAGTGCCTTCTTCATCTGCTCCCTTTCGTTTGTTCCCGGACAGGGGCTCTTTCTGGTCATTAGGATGGAGGGCTTCTTCTGCTCGGATATACTTCTCACTCCTCAACAGGGGCCCCGAGAAGTCCCGGGGTGGCTTTTTGGTGAGGAATACTTTTAGGTCGACATGGTTGATGTTGTGTTAGAATGCTACTGAAACCACCGACTGATCGAAAGAAGCAATTGACCAAGCTTCGGTGGCGAAGCTCTGGACATAGTCTTTCAGGCACTTGCCCTTCTTCTGACAGAGTGCTAATAGAGATGTGCATGTCTTCTCGGTTCTTCTCGGTTCTGTGGCTGTTGACGAAGTGGGTGAGGAAGAGTTCCTTAAACTAATTGAACGAGAAGATGGAGGCTGGGGACAATCGGGAGTCCCATTCTCTCACAGGTCCCTTCAATGTGGCTGGGAATGTCTTGCAAAGAAGCGCATCTGAGGCTTGGTGAATCATCTTGAGAGTTTTGAAACTCTCGATATGATCAGCAGGGTCTGACTCCTCGTTGTAGGACTCGAAGTGAGGGGGCTTGAAGGTCTCAGGGACCGGAGCTTCCATGATGGCCCGGGAAAAGGGAGGCCTGCTCGGGCAGAAATTCCTAGCCCGCTTTTCTGCTTCCCGATTGAGCCTGCTACGATGCCTCCCCATCTCTCGGAGACGGCGGTGGACCGAGTCGTCCCTCTGGTCAAGCCGGGTCGACCCTCGGGACTCCCCTTCGTTAGGGGTGGCATGGCGAGGGCTAGGTGCGTGTTGATCATGACTCAGAGTATAGCGAGCTCTAGGTGCACGTTGATTGTAACTTGTGGCAATGATGAGGGCTCACATGATGTCCTCTTTGATGTTCCGAAACTCTGTCTGAGTGACCGGTGCTCCTCCGTCTCGACGGTCTCTTGGTGCTGATCGAATTGTTGGGATGAGGCTTCTCCACTGACGACGTGGAGGGGACTCCCTTTGCCTCCTTGGGGAGGGGGTTCTTATAGATCTTGGCCTGTGGGAGGACCGGACTCTCTGGGCCCTTCGGTGCTCTGGGGGAGGGACATCATCACGGGCTGACCTCTCATTCAAGCAAGTACGGACGTCTACCCCCACTGACGGATAACAATGACTTGGCGGAGATCTTCCGGCCCTAGAGGACTTTGAGAGGCCATGGAGTCGATTGAAGGATTGTGGGTTGAGATATGGTCATGGTGTGAGTGTTGTCCCTGATGGCTTCGACGGGAACCTCTCAGGGCAGCCCCCTCGGGACCTGGGAGGAGCCTGTTGAGAAGGGGGATACTTAGGCTGCAGTTGCTGAACCTGCTGGTCTGGTTGAGGAAGAACATCTGGGAGTAGGGGAGGAGGAAGAGGAGTGGCTCTTCCGCTGGATGCCGCTGCCTTCCCTTTTTTTCGGAGGCATGGCTAGGAACTACTTTCACCAGTGAAGTAAGGTTAGATTACTTTTTCTGTTTTTCACAGACGGTGCCAATCTGTTGCTCTAATTTCGGTGTAGGAGCAAACAAATAATTTGTGAATTCTTCTAGAGGCAATAAATGCGAACCTGTTAATTTCTTGCCGGTGTTTGACTGTTTTTCGCCGCTGCCGCTAACCGGCAAAATGTTCGAAACACCGGGATGGATCCCAGCGACGAACCCTCCGATGATCAAGTCGGTAACCAGGAAGATTATAAAAGAGCATTTATGGAAAAAAAATACTGATTACCTTTTTATGGTGGGGGTAGAGGGGTATTTATAGTCGCCTTTAGAGATGGTTTAGAGATAATCATTTATCTTTATGTCCCGGTGTTTTTTGATAAGCAAGAGAATTTAAATCGTTTCATGATAAGAGATTTGGTTTAAATCGTCTCTTAGAGATAATAATGAATTTGAATTACTCTTTAAAAATCATGAGTTTGTTCATAATATGCTATCACCCTAACCAGTAAGACAGACCCGTTTTTTTGTTTTGGGCTTGAAAAGGACCCAATTCCCATTTTCTGACCCGTTTATAAGTGAAATTACCATTTTACCCCTGAGAGCTTTAAAATTTGTGCCTGATTTGAACGGACCCTATTTAGTTCTATTTTTACCCATATCCATAGGTGTAGCGTTACCCATTTTAAAAAGTAAGGTGAAAGGGGACTTATACAAATTAACGTTCTAAAGAATCTAAACTCTACAGTTTTGTGCGTGGAGTATATGGAATCTCATGTGAATACGAACTGATTTCATCAACAGAGTAATTATAATTATTCTGAGCATTATCTACATTTTTTTTTAATGTCAGAATATATAAAGAGTTTAGTCATTATGCTGCATCTTTATCATGTTCAAAGAGTTGAATCATCGATTTTTCAATAATAAATAAATTGGATTATATGATTCATTGGTAAGAGGTCTCCGCGTCACTTGATGTTTTTTACACTGAAAGAGTTGCGCTATCGATCTCAGTGGCTAGAAGAGTAACTAGAAGTTTTTAGTTTTTAGTGCTAGGAGAGTTGTGCTATTGAAGCATGTGTGGAATGCCATCAATATTCACATTTTGTGAACTACTCATTTGCCAAAGTCAAGTCGGATTGGAGATAGAGAAGATCCTTAGAAATTTTTATCCCGTCATGAGAAGCTGCTAACAAAATTCATCTACTCAATTGAGATCAACTTTGTAGGGATCAGCTATGGGGATGGCTAAGCATCAGGAAATAAAAGATTTTCAAAATGCTAGGTAAGGTGCTTTTCTCTTTGTATGCAGGGTTGGATCCTTTGGTAAGAAATTCTCAAATGCAAATACGAAGTTAGTAGGACTGTAGGAGTCTAATAGTCTAAAATTGAGAAAGCTTCAGAGTCGTGGAGTTTAATTACGAACAGCTGTTATGGACGTTGGAAATGGAAAATTGGTAATGGACACACCGTGAAGTTTTTGCATGATCCATTGTCGTTTCAGTTAACGGTCTCTTTACTATCCCTCCGAGGTAGATATCAATCTACTATTATTAATGGGAGAGTTTGTCACATTGTCACTTTGAGTTTGTAACCAAACAAACAATTTTTTAATAATTTTTTGTCACAAATGAAACACATACTCTAACTCTATTTATTAACACGTGCATCACGCGTGTAAATCAAAGTTTTTTGCCACAAAGCAAATACGTACGTCGTACGTGTAACTCCAAATCTATTTCGTAACACATCACACAATTCAAGGTTTTTCCCTCAAAAAATTTACAAAATTGCGTGCAGTGCCCGTTCAACTCAAATTTTTTAAATTTTAAGGCATTCATTTCAAGTGCTGATTACTACCGACTTACATATATCGCACGTTCAACTTCAATTTTTTATCAAAACGTGCATCATACGTGAAAATTACTAGTCAAATTAATGACAGATTGGTTTCTCATTAATCTATGGTGAAGGTCATTGAGAAATTACCACTTTTGCTTCCCTTCTTCCTCCACACTTTCTTTCATCTCCCCTAAACCCTTTTGGCAATGGCGAATTAACATAGATTCCTACCGATTCCTCTATTTATACGGTTAAGAATGCTTATTTAATTGGTACAGACTCCTTTCATCTAAAACCCAAATGAGCTTTACTTATTTTGAGTTTATGGGTTAGTCCTAACATTCAGAACTTCCTGTGGAACTGTTGCATTAAAATCTACCAACTAATGAATTTCTCATCAGTAGAAGCATCATGATTGAACCGACCTGTCTCCGATATCATTTTATGGAAGAACCGCATTATCATCCTTAGTCAATTACTCTAATCAACAACAACTTATAAGGAACCTTGAGGACTATTTCGCGGAAACCAAAAATTGAAATTCTTTGTTTTTCGTAAATTCCGCATTTTTTGCGGTCTGGATATGCTTGCGAGGTGTGGATTTCGTCCCAAACTATGCATCTGTACTAGAAAAGTAAATGCTTGAGCTTGAGAAGCTTCTAAATCATCGCACCTACGACCCAACCAATTGGGAGAGAATCAATAGATTCTTTTTCAGGTTATGGGCTGGCTATTTGCACCCTCATTTTCGTGGGTGTGCTCTCAGTGATGGCGTGACATTTACCTTGGATTAGGTTAATAAGGGACGGTTAGAACGGTATGTTTCCAATTTTGCCCCTCTTTTTTTGAGGTAATTGCGACAGAGAACACATGATATGTCTGTTCTGCCCTTTGAAATTGGGTCAGATGTGTGACACGTGGGTGAAATTTTGATTTTGCCATTTCTTACAACAACCCATCTTCTTTCCCTTTCTTATAGCGGCATCGGTTTTTGGTTTTAGGTTTGGGGAAACAAACGTGTATTTATTAAGGGCGATGAGAAATTTCTGGTGATTTCCGCTTTGGTTTGCCGGAGTATGCTTTGAGATGCCTGCCTTGATTTTGTGCTTCTTTGTCACGACATTGGGGTTGGGAAAAATTTTGCAGAGTGATTACCATAAGCAAAATTTCCGGTGATTTCTGCTTTGGTTCGCTGGAATATGCTTTCAAATTTTGTTTATACCTTCATTTTGTGCTTCTTTGTCATAGCGTGGAGGGTTTCGTTTGGATTTGTCAGATTTTGTGGTGGGTTTGGTGGAGAAGGAGGGTTGGACTGGGGTTTGGTTAGGTTTAGTCATTCGTGTCTTCGATTTTGGTGATTTGGTTGGTGGCTAAAATTTGGTTACGGGATTGGTGGGAAAGCATGGTTGCAGTAGATTTAGGTGAGTTTCGTTGGGAGTTTTTTGTGCCCTTAGCTTTGAAGATGCATGGTGAGGAAAAAGGTAGAAGGAACGAGATAATATTTTGGAGAAGAGAGACTGTTGTTGTTGGTTGACAGAGACAGTGGGAGAGAAGGTTATAGGTACGCTGCTTCGTATGGAATGTTAGTACCTAGAATTTATATTCAATTGCATGACTATTGAATATAAATTGCGTGGATTTTATTGTTTGCAGTGTGCATGCCTCTGCGAAGAATGGTGAGTTTTGTGTTGTTCATGGCAGTCCTGTACTGCCGTGAATTTTTTTGCATACGCATTTGAGTCGTGCAACATATCTTTGATTGTAGTAACTATACTACGGTTGAGATTTTAGCTCATGCTCTTGCTGAAAGAGTTGGGCCAATTTTTTTATCACATGTTGCGTATGAAAGACATATAATTGAGCTAATTACGGGTACTGGCCTTCCCTAGGAAATGGCGTACCAATTCTATAGTAGTTCTCACCATGTATCTGGAATATATGTGGGCCTCTCCTATCGAGGATCGTATCATATATTTTTGCTCCTATTAATGTCAATGAAAATGCACAATTGTACAATGAAATGTATTTGTCAAAAATGCCTTGCATTTTGATCACAATTGGATGGATTAAGCATTAAATGCAGGAATAGAGTAGATTTTCTAACGAAGTATAGAAATGTGTCCATTTTTACAACAATATTTATTAGCTACAACCGACACACCTTATATCTTTCTTTTCTTTCTTGTAGTCCCTGACTTTTAATGTGCATTAAAGCTGAAGCGAGGGTCGCTTGGGGAAGAGTGCTTTGTATCGCCCGCAGGCTCTTCCCCATTGCCACATTTTTGGCATGCATAAAGGTGTGGCTTTTGCAATTGAGGCAATGAGGATAATGAATGCATGTAAACTACAATGTTTGAAAGGGGAAACAATACTCTAACTCCTTCCTTTCTATTTCCTGATTTGAGCTTTTTGCTTCAGTACCGAGGCAATTGTAATGATTGCAGCTAAATGTTTGCAGAGAAGTAAGAGAACGCATTAGAAACAATGGGTAGTCATTGTGTGTTGGATTGGAGACAAATCTGAGCCTCCATTTTGCTATCTGATTATTGTGATGTATATCTTTCTTTTGTCACACATTTTTCAATGCTCCACCGTTCCAAAGAAAATTTGCCTTTCATTTTCATTACCAGGTGTCCTTCTGTGCTGTGCTTTTCTGCGTTCACTTGCCCTAATCTTATTGTATATGCTGATGTTGGTAGTTCTATACTTCTGTTGTAGGTAATGTGTTGTTCGGTTGCTTTATTTTAGAGAAGAGTATAGTCAATTGTTCGCTGTGTGCGTTAGGTGTTTTGAGTTTAAAATTTCTTCTCAAAATGGTCAAGTCTGCTGTTACATTAAATATCATGGCGTCGTGTTTATTTGTTGTTATTTCTTGCAGTTTTTTCTTCCTTTATGAGCATTTACTCTTTCATGTATCCTTTCTTTCTTAGAAATAGTCTATACTAAAAAAATTTGGTGAGAGCATTATTGTTCTGCAGATATGGTTCAAGGTTAACCTTAATAGTCCTTTTGGTTGTTGGAGAATGTCTCATGCATTTGGAGTTGTGCATCAGATTCGGGAAATGTTTATATATTTATAAAGGGACACAAGATGATCAAGAGGGGGCATGTATCAAGCCTTTTCTCTTGACTCATAAAGTATTTATTCGTTCATATGACTTATCTTCTATTCTATATTATATATATAGAACTAAAAGAAGGTATTCTCAGAAAGAGTGTATATTGAGAATATTTGGTGAAAGCATTACTTTTTCTGTGGATGCAATTCAGGGTTGGTCTCAATAAACTTCTGTTGTTCACACTTGAATTGAATTGTTGCTGCATATGGGAAAACATATATTCTGCCTCAGTATATTCATGCATCTATTGGAGCTTAAGTGGGTATCAATATCTTACCATTGGCCCAATTAGGCCCAATCCTAGCTAGCACAATTTGGCATGTTCTGTTGATGTAGAGATAATGGAGTTATCATAGAATGGTAATCAATTTGCACACTACTTTATGTGCACGGTAGAGAATTAAATGATGTACTTTCCCACTAATATAATAATATTTCTTATGTAATATTTTGTGTTATATTTATATGTATCAATTACTCTTATTTCACCTGCAAGCCAAAAACAATTACTTTATGCTTTCAGTTCTCCTCTCTTATGAATATAGTTCTGTTCTCAGCTAAGGCAGTTTCTGTTTGCTAGGTGAGTTATAGTTTATTCTTCCTTCATATGCTCTATGTAGTTATAGCTTATAGGTTTAGATGATGATGTTATGGTAATAATGAAAGGCAACATGTTTTTGTGTTTTTTTCTTCCCTCCTTTGTTTTCTTTTTGTGACGTGTCATGCACATTTAAGAATTACTTGCAGTAAGTGGAATATTATGTGATTTATGTCTCAAAAGCATGGTCTTTTGTTGTAGAGATTTTATATAGTATGCTTGTTTGTCTATATACAAAGGATGCACCGAGGAGTTCAATACTGTCAAAAAAAGTTTGATCTTTTCCACTGTTGTTGCTTATTGTGCATCCCTTTGTTTGCACTTCTGGTTTATAGTTTGGGTTTGCAATAACATAGAATTTTTTATATATCAAAAGGTGGAACTTTTTGCTGTGAAGCTTTTATATAGCATGCATGTCAGTCAATATGTAAAATATGAGCTAACAAGCTCTTCACAATAAGAAAAATTTTGGTCTTTGTTGCTAACTATGAACGCAATTGTGCATGCATGCTCAGTAAAGCATATCATGCCTTTTGGTGTAAATTTAAAGATGTTGTTGATGTGTGTAATTTTAACATGATTATTATGATTCTTTTATGCATTAAAATTGCAAGTTCTCATTTATTTCTTTAAAATTTATCTTTTTTCAACTTATTTTTATTTATTTGTTTGATTTTGAAGGAATGAGGTGGATAAGTGCAAAAATTTGTGCGTTTTAGTAAAATCAAGGGAAAATACAATGATAAAGATTTCAAATTTTAAAATTGATTTTTTATGAAGATTATCTGAAAATTTTGAGCATTCAAAATGGATGTTTCACTACAAGACTAACAGTCTTTACCGGCGTTTATTTCCACATTCACCGGCATTCAAAAATTCCGCTGTAGATACTACCGGCGTTTTATAAATCGCCGGTGCAAGTGTCGCTGAATCGTGTGTCGCTGTAGCTTAGGGACATTCCCTAGCGTTTTTTACGAACACCGGTATAGGTAAAAACTACACCGGCGGTTAAAAAAACGCAACCGAAAGGGTGGTTTCGTTTGAAATTACTGTTTTCGGCCATCACCTACACCGGTGTTTTTAAAACACCGGTATAGACTGTCAGTTTTTGCGGAAAGCTACATCGGCGCTTGTAAAAATGCCGGTGTAGATATATTTTTTATAAATTTTTTTTTTTTTAATTTTTTTAAAAAAACCTTGAGCACTCTTGCAATCAAAACCAATTGCAAAACTAAAAGAGCCCCAATAAAATATGAATGAAGCATAATACTATAATATCATCAAATTGTAATCTCATAAACATAATAATGTGATCTCACCACATTCATGTGTCAAAATATGGAGCTCACAATATTGAGTTACAAATAGTGAAAAAGATTATTTTCACTGTCAAATTCAGGTGAACAAGACAGTAACTGAGATGAAACTAATACTTTTATAATACTCATGAGATAACTGTCAATTGAAACCACAACATAAGTTCAAATAGGATTATTTCATCACTAGTCACTTCTCTGTAAATCATAGTATGCAACTTCAGTTACATAATCCATCTCATCATCACTTAAAATCAATGAGAAAGAACAATCTCATTTTCAAACCCAAACAACAAGCATGAACATTATCTTAGAAACTGATACTCATCTAGACATCATGATATAATTGTATATAAAGTTTAGATAAAAAAATTTCCATCACTGGTCATTCCTACAAAAATCATAGTGTGCAACTTCAGATACATTATCCATCTCATCTCCAAATTCAAAAAAAAAAAGCAACTCGTGAAGCTACACTTCTAGACAAACCATTGCTCAGTTCTAGACAAAACAACCCCAAACAAGTAACGATCAAATGGTTTCAGTTAAGACTAGAACAAAGGCAGAAGACAGGTTAATCTACAAATATGTTTCAAGTAAATGCACAAGAAAGAGTAGTACCTCCATCGCTCGATCAAGAAACTCGAGTGCATCCCCAACTTTGTAAAGAGGAACCAGCACATCTTGGCAGACATGATGGTCATGGTAATAGTTGCGTATTGCATCGCCTTGAGTAGCCTTCAACAATATATTACTTAGAAAGCGAGACACCTTTCCAGCATAGAAAAACATACCATATCTCATACTTCACACTGCACATCTCGACTCTACTCAATTACAAATGATGTGTATTTAATGTTAAGACTGTAATCTCAAGTAACCAGAAAGATAAAATCTAAACAATTTTCACAAAGTAGCCTGCTATATAACTAAACAGACCAACAGAACCAATTCTAGTCTTCGATGGAGTGAGGTTTTTTAATAGCCAGAATACTCATCCCTGATAAGTAAATATACAGTTGCATGGACAACCATCTAAATCAGTCAAAAAGATTTCTGTAACTACATTAGGGGAAAACCATAAAAACTCATTAAACTCCCATAAAAATATAATTAAACGTAAGAAAAGGAAAAAAAAAAAGATATAAGGAGGGCAGAGGGAGGGGTAATTTTTAATCGATGCAAAGTTGTCTAGTTTCAATTTGGTTAATAAAAAACTCATACATGTATAAAACAGAAATGCAATATAATATGGGGAAAATGGAGTTCCTCAGTAGCACAATTAACATTAGATGCATCATGCATTACAACACCAAATGCTCAACAACAAATTCATAAACTATAAAATATAATGACAAACGAGAAAAACATATTCAACCGACCATTTGGAAATTCATTCAAAGGATAAAGGCTCTGTCGTCCATAGCATACTCCAAAAACTAAGCCTGCATAGCATGTAGCTATAGGAATAATCTGACATGTAAATACTAGGATATAGATAACACAAACAGCAATTCTTGTAAATCATAAGTTCAAACAGGATTATTTCATCACAAACTGTCAATTGAAACCACAACATAAGTTCAAACAGGATTATTTCATCACTAGTCACTCCTCTGTAAATCATAGTATGAAACTTCAGTTACATAATCCATCTCATCATCACTTAAAACCAATGAGAAAGAACAATCTCATTTTGAAACCCAAGCAACAAGCATGAACAATATCTTAGAAACTGATACTCATCTAGACATCATGATATAATTGTATATAAAGTCTAGATAAAAAAATTTCCATCACTAGTCACTCCTATATAAAAAAATCATAGTGTGCAACTTCAGATTTGATGAACACTTCATTTAAGAAAGGAGATAGTGGAGGGTCGATCACCCTTACACTGATACAGTACTCAGTAACTCATAAGAAAATTAAATTCAAGCAACTTCAAAACCACAACTAGAAAGCTTTTCAATTTCTGGGTGAACACTAAGTGGAAAAGAGAAGCTTTGAAACAAAATTAGATACCACCACAAGATTTAATAGCATCAAGTGCTACCCCTTCAGTCATGAAATTACCACCTAGAGCTCTTTATATAGAAGAGGAAAATGAGGACATATTAGATTCTTGAATGGAAATAATATCACATTTATGAGAATTGATAAGATCATATATAGCTTCTTTTTGGTGTAAGCTACCAACACCTTGAATATTCCAGAAAACACTAATCATAAAAATCAACATTCTCCATAGCTCTAGTAACTTCATTGGCTCTAATAGAGTCAGTATGGTTGTTGAAATCAATTTAGCATCAAACTCATATCACTAGCAATAGATCTAAAATCATCATTAGATAACGAATTAAAATGAATTTTGCAAATAGAGCCTAAGGGAGTACCTTGCCTGTGATCCTCAGGGATAAGAGGGATGCCAATATTCTTGACTTGTGCCGCAAGAGAAGGCTTAGAAGGAGCTTAATCAGAGCTAGTTTTCTTGGCTTAAATGCGAGCACTAGCTCTGATCTTAGCTGATTATACTTCAAATTCACATATTAAGAAGACATATAGCATCTCTAATTAGATGGGCATATTATTCCCTAACAAAATGCTAACAAAATGTTGAATTAAACAAAACACATCCATCCCCCACAAATCCAGTCACATATTCATTCCTAATAATGGTGAGACCCAAGCATCGGTAGTCCCTCAAGATCATTATTAAGTTAATAATTTAGTATGATTTCATAATGGATCAGACATTTTAAATCCATCCTGTCATATTCTCTTCCAAAATTGAACAAATTCGAGCTGAAGTTCACAATCAGAACAAATTATCTCGTAAAACTCTAACAATTCGCTCCAAATTTCAATTTTTCGCCAAATTTTCTTGCGAATTTCAACGAACTACTCCAAATCTCAACTAGCTTAACCGTTTACCAATCGGCAAACTTTCAGAAGAGTTCGAGATCGATCAGCACCAGATCATGATCCAACCAAATCTTATTGCAAAATTCTCAATCCAAACAGATTTTCTTTCAAATTTCAACAATTCGCTCCAAATTTCGATTTTTAACAAAAAATCTTACAAATTTCGACAAAATAAGCCTTTCGGAATCGGGGAAAGCTGGGGGGAGTTGTAGATGGCGCACCTGTTGACGAGAGAGGTAGTCGGATTTGATGGAGGCGATGGAGGCGAGGAGCTCCGGCAATGGCAGCAACTTCGCCACTTCACGGACGGCAGCCTCGTTCGCTTCGATTCCGACATCTTCTATCATTTGATTGATGGATCGAAATCCTAGATTTGAACAAGATGCAGAAGAAGAAGAAGAAGTTTCTTAATGGGTTTGAAGACAGAGAGAGGAATGGGTTGTGGGTTGGATACGGGTTGGTCGAGGGGGGAAGGTGACGGTGATGGGGGAAGGGGCGACGGCAGGGGAGGGGGACAGTGATGGCGGAAAGGGCACCAGCGGGGGGGGGGGGGGACATCGATGGGGAAAGGTGAGAATTTTGGGGGAAATTAAAATGAGAGAGAGAGAGGAGGAGGGGGACGGGGGATAACTTATCGATTGGATTCCCCGGCGTTTTCATGCACAAACGCCGGTGTTGTTGATTCTTGATTTTGATGATCACAACACAGTGCAACATGTGTTTATATTATACAGCTAACAATGCAGTGTTCATATCAAAAGACAATTCTAGCTGAACAAATGCACAAGCTTTCAAGGATACAGCTCAAGACAAGGATCAAGACTTTACTCAAAACAAGGATCAAAGATTCAACTCAAGACCCAAAGCTCAAATGTGTTATATTGTTGTGTCTTGTAAACATTGTAATGTACTTCCCTGTTGAGTCTTTAGTCTGATGTAAAGCCTTGTCAACACACACACACACACTTAACAATTTCATATTGTGTGTCTCTAAAAAACCCCTCAAAATAAGTCAAAACAGTTTGAAGAATTTTAGCTTTTAAGTACCAGTCGACTTAAGCCTATGCCAGTCGACTGATAAGTACGAAACTGTTTAAAATTATTCAAACTCTGATCAGTCGACTCATATGGCAACCCAGTCGACTGATCGAGAGTTTTTTGACCGTTTTCTGATTTTCAAAAACGAACTTTTTCAAATTCAAACGGTTTGATCCGTTGGTTGACAGTTATGTAACTGCTTTCCAACGTTCAGAAGTACAAAACTCTTTATATAGAGTTTCTTCTCAAAACAGAAACACTTACTTGACTTACTTGATTTTCTGACATAAACACCCGAGTACTCTTGAGAAAAATTTAAGTGATTTTCTGTGAAGAACAAAGCCTTCAAGTTCACATACTTTGGTTCTCTACACTCAGTCCAGTATAGCATTGAATTCGCTTTGGACTGAGTATAGAAGTCAACCTAATTCTTTAGCCACGTGCATCAACACATACAACAAGGCTATAGGTTGATTGTAAAATTCCTCTTGTACTCTTGCTCTCGGTTGGAGAGTGTTTTTGACTCTTGGTTGTAGAGTCGGTGTCTTTTCACTCTTGGTTGAAGAGTGGGTCTGCTTTCTCTGGTTGAGAGAAAGGACTACGGGTTAGACAAGGTTGTTGTCTTGAACGCCGTAGGGTATTCTTGTATTTATTTTTCAAGAATAGTGGAAATCTCAAGTGGGTTGCTTGGGGACTGGATGTAGGTCGGGAGGACCGAACCAGGATATATCTTGTGTACTCTGTGATTGGTTGTCTTGTTTTTGCACTTACTTTTATTTATTGAAGTTCTGCAAATCTAGTCTGTACAGTCGACTCAGCTTCGTATTAGTCGACTGATCAGTCTTGTATCTGTTACTCTTTGTTTCTTCAGTCGCCTGGCTTATCTATTAGTCGACTGAACCGAGTTATTATATTTTCTTTGTTTGATATTATCAGTCGACTGTCTCTCAGATAAGTCGACTGCATCGAGAGATTAAGTTTCTTTTAATTTGGCTATATCAGTCGACTGGTTCCCAACTAGGTCGACTGTGCCGAGAAAAATAATTTTATTCCGCAATTTATTTTCATTAACACTATTCACCCCCCCCTCTAGTGTTTGTTGCTTAGCCTACAGGATCCAACACTTGGTATCAGAGCAAGGTTACAGGCAATGGCAACTACATCAAATACTAATCAGTACCATGAAGGACAATCTACACAACGACCACCACTATTTGATGGAACAAACTATAACTATTGGAAGTGCCGAATGCGAATCTATCTCCAATCAATCAACTACGAGATATGGCAAATGACAGAGACGGAACATACTGCTCCTACCATTCCATATGCACAATGGAATGATGATCAAAAGAGTCAGACTATGAACAATGCCAAAGCAATGAATGCTTTATTCTGTGCACTGACGAAGGAAGAATTCAACCGTGTATCCAATGCTACAACCGCATATCAAATTTGGCATACACTCGAGGTAACACATGAAGGAACGAATAAAGTAAAAGAATCTAAAATTTCTGTTCTTGTCCACAGGTTTGAAATGTTCAGAATGAAGGACAATGAGACTGTGTCTGAGATGATTACAAGATTCACAGACATTACCAACTCTCTTGTGGCGCTTGGAAAGACTTATACTCAAGCAGAGATGGTCAGAAAAGTTCTACGAGCACTCACTCCAGAGTGGGAAAAGAAAACCACAGCAATAGAAGAGGCAAATGACTTGTCAACACTTACTCTCGAGAATCTTGTTGGTAATCTCATGGCATATGAGGTTCAACTTGAAGATCGAAAGAAAGATACTGAATCACACCAAGCAAAGAAGAAATCATTGGCTTTTAAAGCCATGACTGACTCAGAAGATGAGGAAGAAGATGAAGAAGAAATAGCAATGTTCACTCGGAGATTCAAGAAGTTCTTAAAGAAGGGTAAGTTTCATTCTAAGAGTAAAGATTCTAATGACCCTCCTACATGTTTCAGGTGCAATAAAATAGGTCACATGAAGAAGGACTGTCCCTTAGAAAATGCAAAGAACAAGGGAAAAACATCCAACTTCAAGAAAGACAAATATTCAAAGAATAAATTTGCTAAGAACAAAAAGGCGTATCAAGCCACATGGGATGATAGCGATTCATCTTCCGAAGAAGAAACGGATGAAAATAACGAAGTGGCAAATATATGCTTTATGGCTGCACAAGAACATGTAAGTAATGATTATGATTCTGAAGATCTTCTTGATGCATTTAATGAAATATTCCAAGAATTAAAGAAAGAAAAGATTAGAGTTAAGAATCTTGAGAAAGTGAATCAAACACTTAATCAAGAAAATCTTAACCTTGATAAGGAAGTAAAATCCTTAAATTCTCGTCTTGCAAGTCTAGATACTGATCTTGAAACTCTCAAAAAGAATTATGAAGAGATTTCAAAGAATGTATCTAAGTTTAACAAAGGCAAAGAGAATTTAAATGATATGCTTCATCATCAAGTTGCATCTAGTCATAAATTTGGACTTGGTTTCAAGAAATCTTCTATAAAAGAATCTCCTGTTTTAAACACTAGTAAGACTAAGTCAGCATCTATTTCTAGTGTTACACACAAGTTATATGATTTCTTTGCAAAACCACAGGTTGTTAAATTCAGTGATAAAAGTGATACTAACGTTCGGTTAAGTCGACTGAACCATAGCACCAGTCGTCTGTCCAGAGAAAGTGGATCTCATTCCACGGGATCAAAACCTCTTATAAGTCGACCTAGTGCATCTACCAGTCGACTGATACATACCAACAGTCGACTGATAAACACTGGTAAGTCGACTGGACAGAACAAACTAGTATGGGTTCCAGTCAATATTAATCAGAATGATAGAATTGCTTATATCAATTCTTATATGCTGAATGTATGTACTTCTACCAATTATATTCCTGCTTATGGAGGAAGATCAAACTCTTCATGGGTTTGGTTTCCCCCAAACTAATATGTTTTGGACCCAATAAAAAGGGTACCATATTTACCTCAAATGTTTTATAGGTACCCAAGAAAGAACGCTGGATATTAGACAGCGGATGTTCAAAACACATGACAGGGCATGCCAACTTACTATCCACCATTCAGAATATAGATGGAGGAACCGTCACCTTTGGAGATAACAACAAAGGCAAAGTCATCGGTATTGGCATGGTCGGTAAAATATCTAACCCTATTATAGAAAATGTACTTTTAGTTAATGGTTTAAAGCATAATCTCTTAAGTATTAGTCAATTGTGTGATAAAGGTTATAAAATAGTTTTTGAAAAAGATGCATGCTTAATTTATGATTCTACTATGGAAAAAGTTATTTTTCAAGGTTGTCGCAAAAACAATATTTATGAATTATGTTTGAATGCAATTGATTTTTCAAATGATTTTTGTTTGATAGCCTCTAACAATGAATCTTGGTTATGGCATAGAAGATTTGGACATGTGAACATGAAAAATCTCTCAAAATTATCTAAATATAACCTAGTTAAAGGACTGCCAAAATTATCCTTTAAAAAGGATAAGTTATGTGATGCATGTCAACTAGGAAAACAAATCAAATCCACTTTTAAAACAAAAGATGTAATCTCTACAAGTAGGCCACTTGAATTAATTCATATGGATTTATTTGGTCCTACTAGAGTTGCTTCTTTAAATAAAAGTAGATATGTGTTTGTTTTAGTAGATGATTTTTCAAGATTTACTTGGACATTCTTTTTAAAAACATAAAAATGATGCTTTTGAAGAATTTGCACATTTTTGTAAACGTGTTCAAAATCAAAGATCTCTAACCATAGTCACTATTAGAAGTGATCATGGTGGAGAATTTGAAAATGAAACATTTACAGAATATTGCAACAAGAATGGTATAACACATTCATTTGCATTTCCTAGAGCTTCACCACAAAATGGTGTGGTTGAAAGAAAGAATAGGACTTTGCAAGAATGCGCACGTACTATGCTTGTTGAAAGCAATCTACCAAAGCATTTTTGGGCTGAAGCTGTTGCTACAGCTTGTTATGTTTTGAATAGAATTCTTCTAAGACCTAAACTAAAGAAGACTTGTTACGAGTTATTTTTTAATAAAATTCCTAAAGTCTCTTACTTTAAAACATTTGGTTGTAAGTGTTTTATTCTAAACACAAAAGATAATCTAGACAAATTTGATCCTAGATCTAATGAGGGTATCTTTTTAGGATACTCAAATAGGAGTAAAGCATATAGAATTTTCAATAAGTCTACTATGACCATTGAAGAATCAATGCATGTTACATTCGATGAATCCTTACCTTCATCAACATTAAATAAGGATGATGAAACTGATTTATCACCTTTAGATAATGTGATTACATCCTTAGAGCAAACTAATCTATCTGATAAGTCGACTGATAAAGTCTCCAAGTTGACTGACTTAAACCAGTCGACTGAAGAACAAGTCAAGTCGACTGATCCGATTGTGATATCTTCAACTTTACCAAAGTCATTCGTTGAAGTTAAAGATCATCCTCATGACTTAATAATTGGTGACATCTCCCATGGTATTCAGACACGTTCGCATATTAATATGATCTCTCATACAGCATTCTTGTCAGATTTTAAACCAAAGAATATACAAGAAGCTTGTGAGAATGAATATTGGGTGAATGCCATGCAAGATGAACTAAACCAATTTGTAAGAAATGATGTATGGGATTTAGTTCCTAGACCTCCTGATCAGACTATCATTGGTACCAAATGGGTATTCAAGAATAAGTTAGATGAATCAGGACAAGTTGTAAGGAACAAGGCTAGATTAGTTGCCCAAGGATATAATCAAGAAGAAGGTATAGATTTTGATGAAACATATGCTCCTGTTGCTAGACTAGAATCTATTCGTATTTTATTATCTTTTGCTTGTTTTATGAATTTTATACTTTATCAAATGGATGTGAAAAGTGCCTTTCTTAATGGGTTCATTAAGGAAAATGTTTATGTTAAACAACCACCAGGTTTTGAACATGAACAATTTCCAGATCATGTTTATAAATTGAAAAAGGCTTTATACGGTCTTAAACAAGCACCTCGTGCTTGGTATGATCGTCTGAAAACTTTTCTTTTAGAAACAGGATTTGAAATAGGTAAAGTAGATACTACTTTGTTTATCAAAAGAGTTAAGAATGATATCTTAATCATACAAATATATGTTGATGATATAATTTTTGGTTCTACTAATAATAATCTATGTCAAGAATTTGCTAATACCATGAAACATGAATTTGAGATGAGTCACATGGGTGAACTCAATTATTTCCATGGATTGCAAATTAAACAATCTTCAAATGGCATATTTATCAATCAAGGCAAATATGCAAAGGAATTACTCAAACGTTTTCACATGGATAGTACTAGTAGTAAATCCACACCTATGGCTACTACTACTACTCTTGACAAAGATTTATTAGGTAAGAGTGTTGATCAAAAACTCTATCGAGGTATGATTGGTTCACTCTTATATATTACTGCAAGTAGACCAGATATTATGTTCAGCGTATGTTTATGTGCTAGATATCAATCTAGTCCTAAAGAATCAACATTACTCTACTGATCAACAAGTAGCAGATATATTTACCAAGCCCCTTAAAGAAGAAACTTTTATCAAGTTAAGAAGAGAACTTGGAATTTGTGATTTTATTGATATTTGTTGAAAATCACTCTGTTAAGTCGACTGTGTTTTGAATTAGTCGACTGCACTGAATTGTTATATATACGTATTTTGTTCTCGACTAAGTCGACTGATTATCAATCCAGTCGACTGGTCAGCAGATATAAGATGTTATTTTCTTCTCGACTCAGTCGACTGATATATCATACCAGTCGACTATCGCAAGATCAATCTGTCTTCATCGACTATTCATCACAAACTTTGAGATAAAAACTTTTCACTATCTCACCCGTGACAACCCTATCTGACCGTTGATTTCCTTTCCTTTAATCTGAGCCGTCTATTCACTGTTAAAAACCCCTTTTCCTGCCCCTCTTTCTTACCGATCTCCTATTTTGCCCCAATTTCAAAACCCTAGTTTTTTGAAGAAGGAGCAAGTCGACTCAAATTTGCTGCTGGTGCTCGCCTCTGTTCTGATCTTTCGTTTTTCTTTGGTATAATCTCTATCCCTGTCTCTCTCTCTCTAATGGCACCCAAAAGATCTAAGCGGACTCATGAGGGTAGCTCTTCTTCTCAAGACTACACTCAATATTTATTGAGTCCAGATCTTATTGACCAATGGTACCTCATTTGTACCATTTCCATCTTCCCTGGAAGATTTGTCAACTTTAATAATCTTGCCCCTTTCAATCTCATTCCTTTATTTCAAAATAGCAGTCTTTATGATTTCCTCTCTTTAGAAAACCAACCCAACTATTATCCTCAACTAATCTATTTGTTTTACACAAATATGATAGTTGTACAAAAACCCAATGGGAATGTTCTTATCCGTTCGTCTGTGAAGAATGTCAAAATGACACTCACACCGTCTAGGATAAATGAAATTTTAGGAATTGATGATGGAGGTATATTTCTTGATGACATTGTTTTAGATAATGCCTCAATTTTGTCTAAAATCTTTTTACCTCATCATGGTCCTCCAATGACAAGTAAAAATATTCAACCAATTGCAAAGCTTGTAGCTAGAATATTAACGTATAACATCCTTCCCAAAAAGGGTAGTTATGACCACTATTCTCTAGAACTACAAAAAGCTGTGTATGCAATTTTTGGTAAAATTGATATCAATTGGGGTCATGTCATTTTTTCTCAACTTCAGCATCACACTCACTTTCTACCTTTTGGTGGCTTTCTCACTAGAGTCTTTCTTGCTTTTAGCGTTGATCTCGATTCCGAGACCAATGTTGTTTCTCATTATGATTGCTTCGATCGTGCTAGCCTCGCACGTATGAAGCTTGTTGATAACCCTCCTAGCTCTCCACCTCCTTCTCAAGCACCTTTAGGTTCGTCTGCTAGACCTTCTGCCTCGTCTAGTTCATCTCTTCCCAACGCCAACTATGATGATCCACGTACCATGTATGAATGTGTCAACTACCTTATGAAACATTCACAGACTGTGGATACACATCTTCACACCCTTGATTCCAGACTTGATTCTTTTGATTCCCAACTCCACCACATTGATACCAAGATTGACAACCTCACCAATCTCTTCACCTCTCATTTTCATCCTTCTTCTCATGGTAACGATGAAGACTCGGATGAAGACGATTGAAGATTTTATTTTATTATTTTTTTTTTTTTCTCTTATGTACTTTTTAATGGACTTATTTCTGTATGCAACTTTCTATTCGTCTCCTTTCTATGAAAAAGATGGTTATTTTGTGTTTTTTTGATGATTACAAAGGGGGAGAGATATCTGAGTTATATCTGAGTTATATTTATGCTTGCTTATAACTGCTTGCTTATATTATCTGTGTTTTTATCATTATTATCTGTGTTATTTTTGGCTGTTGAAAATCTCTGGTCAGTCGACTGCTACTAATGCTCAGTACTAATGCTACTAATGCTACTATTTATGTACTTACCATTTTTTTACTGATCAGTCGCCTGCCAGTTGACACAGTCGCCTGATATGTGTTTTAAAGAAAATGCATTCTGTGTTTTTAATAGGGGGAGCATATCCTTACTGTGCCTATATACATATTATCTGTTATTATCAGCTATTGTGTTGTCATCATCAAAAAGGGGGAGAATGTTGATTCTTGATTTTGATGATCACAACACAGTGCAACATGTGTTTATATTATACAGCTAACAATGCAGTGTTCATATCAAAAGACAATTCTAGCTGAACAAATGCACAAGCTTTCAAGGATACAGCTCAAGACAAGGATCAAGACTTTACTCAAAACAAGGATCAAAGATTCAACTCAAGACCCAAAGCTCAAATGTGTTATATTGTTGTGTCTTGTAAACATTGTAATGTACTTCCCTGTTGAGTCTTTAGTCTGATGTAAAGCCTTGTCAACACACACACACACACTTAACAATTTCATATTGTGTGTCTCTAAAAAACCCCTCAAAATAAGTCAAAACAGTTTGAAGAATTTTAGCTTTTAAGTACCAGTCGACTTAAGCCTATGCCAGTCGACTGATAAGTACGAAACTGTTTAAAATTATTCAAACTCTGATCAGTCGACTCATATGGCAACCCAGTCGACTGATCGAGAGTTTTTTGACCGTTTTCTGATTTTCAAAAACGAACTTTTTCAAATTCAAACGGTTTGATCCGTTGGTTGACAGTTATGTAACTGCTTTCCAACGTTCAGAAGTACAAAACTCTTTATATAGAGTTTCTTCTCAAAACAGAAACACTTACTTGACTTACTTGATTTTCTGACATAAACACCCGAGTACTCTTGAGAAAAATTTAAGTGATTTTCTGTGAAGAACAAAGCCTTCAAGTTCACATACTTTGGTTCTCTACACTCAGTCCAGTATAGCATTGAATTCGCTTTGGACTGAGTATAGAAGTCAACCTATTTCTTTAGCCACGTGCATCAACACATACAACAAGGCTATAGGTTGATTGTAAAATTCCTCTTGTACTCTTGCTCTCGGTTGGAGAGTGTTTTTGACTCTTGGTTGTAGAGTCGGTGTCTTTTCACTCTTGGTTGAAGAGTGGGTCTGCTTTCTCTGGTTGAGAGAAAGGACTACGGGTTAGACAAGGTTGTTGTCTTGAACGCCGTAGGGTATTCTTGTATTTATTTTTCAAGAATAGTGGAAATCTCAAGTGGGTTGCTTGGGGACTGGATGTAGGTCGGGAGGACCGAACCAGGATATATCTTGTGTACTCTGTGATTGGTTGTCTTGTTTTTGCACTTACTTTTATTTATTGAAGTTCTGCAAATCTAGTCTGTACAGTCGACTCAGCTTCGTATTAGTCGACTGATCAGTCTTGTATCTGTTACTCTTTGTTTCTTCAGTCGCCTGGCTTATCTATTAGTCGACTGAACCGAGTTATTATATTTTCTTTGTTTGATATTATCAGTCGACTGTCTCTCAGATAAGTCGACTGCATCGAGAGATTAAGTTTCTTTTAATTTGGCTATATCAGTCGACTGGTTCCCAACTAGGTCGACTGTGCCGAGAAAAATAATTTTATTCCGCAATTTATTTTCATTAACACTATTCACCCCCCCCCCCCTCTAGTGTTTGTTGCTTAGCCTACAGGATCCAACAGGTGTATCCCTACATACACCGGCATTTGTATAGAACGCCGGTGTGTAATTGGATTTTTTTGTTCCCTAAACTGTTGATTCCTACTCCGGCGTTTATACCAAAACGCCGAAGTAGAAATGCCGGTGTAGACCTCCTTTCTTGTAGTGTTTTTATGAATTACCCCCTTGAAGAATAAATAGAAAATATTATGGTCAAGTAGGGGGTGCAATGAAATTTGTAATTAAAAAAAAATTTAAAAATAAAATAATGATTGGCCAGTTTGTACTGTGAATAGATAATGATAAGCGGTGATTTAGTTATAAAATTTAGAAGATTAATCCTAATCTTAAGATTTTAATTAATTAATTCATTAGTTTATCATAATCTTATTTAACTAAACCCTAATTAAAACTTTCCCTACTTCCTATATAAAGGTGACTTGCTGTAGATGGCGAGGAGGAGAAATCATGAAGGGGGGGGGGCGATACGAGACCCGACGAAGCTAGGAGACGAGACCCGACGAAGCTAGGAAGAAAAAAATAAAGAAAATGAAAAAAAGAGAGAGAAAGTGGCAGTTGGGAGAAAAGAAAAGAGAGGATGAGCATGGAAACCAAGGCGGAAAAAAAGAAAAGAAAAGCTGCAATTCAATTACGGCCTCAAACAAAAACTAGTTCTTTCTTCATTCTTCTATTTTTTTAATTATTATCATGCACACCAATAAGATGTGTAACTACCGTTTCTGCTATTTTCATTTTTTTCCTTTTGTAATATTTTTAATTTCGATTGAATAAAATATTCTATTTTCTCTTCCTTGATTATTTTAATTAAATTTGTTCATGAAATTCTTCGTTCTTCTTGTTGAAATATTCTTGTTGATCCTATTTTCTTTTATTTAATTGTGGGTATTTTTATTTGAACCCTATTGTAGCTAATCCCATCTGTTATTGAACCATAAAATCCAATTTCAATTGTTCTTGACCCAAAACCGCTATTATTAGATCCTAAACCACTAACCCAACATCCTAATTACAATCTACAAATATAATTCTATTGCAAACTCTAAAAATTACATAATTGAAACCCTAATAGCCGTCTAATTTCTCTCCTCTTTCTCTCCCCAATCAGAACCCAACCCTTGATTTCCTGCTCAAACCCCTACTCCCTTCTTCTCTAGCAAACTCCGGCAACCCCCTAGACGTCGAGCCCTCCTGTCGATGCCAGCACACCCCCGACCTCCCCTTTTCCCTACTCCCGTTGACGCCCAATGCCAGTAGCCAACCCCCCCGCTGCTGCTCCCAATTCCGTCGACCAGCACAGCTGTGCCGCCCCTGTCCCCATCGTGCCTCCCGCGGCTACCTCCTACTGACCGCCGCCCTACCCCATCGACAACACCCCATCGACCCCCGACCTCTCCTTCCCCGTTCCCCTGTTTCCACAGCAGCCAGATCCAAACCCCTTGCCCCTGTTCCCGATCGAGCCAGCACAGTCAACGTTCCCCCTCAGTCGATGTCCAGATCCCGTCGATGCCAGCCTCGACGCCGCCCCTACTCGCCGTCCGCCACCAGCCCAGACCCTTTCCCTTTTGCTATTGTTGTTGTGTCTCTTTTACTCTTGTTGTTGATTGCTTGGGTTTCGTTTACACGTAGTTTGCACGTGTTAGTTAGTGTGTTCGTGGGTTCTTTGCTTTAGAATTCTTATCCCGTTATTCTTGGTATTCAATTTCATCGTCCAAAAGGCAAGTCACTTTCCTCTTGAATTGTTATTGAATCAAATTCAAGTTTTTATTGAAACTCTTACAAGTAGATCCCATTGTTTATCGTATTATACATGTTCTTCTCTTTCATTAGGTATATTAAGGGTTCACGAGCTAACCCCAATATTCTTGACTTCGTGCCACTTTCAACTCCAAAAATTGAATCTTTCATATATTCATATGGTATCATTAATAGGGTTATGCATATGGTCACAATACAATCAAATTATTGTAGAAATAATTGCTAGGTTATATGTTTGATTGGTCGATTGATGTTTCATTGATGCTAAATTAGTGTATGTATGTGTTCTAATTTTATTTATCATATTTTGACACTCATCATGCTGATTATGAAGTTTATCGACTAATTAGAATTGATACACATCATGTTTAATTAATTTAATTCGTGAAAAATACCCAAAAACATGTATGTTGCTTGCTGGATTTATCTTGTCTGTTATTTTTCACTCAGTAAATGATCTTAAAATAAATAATATTCTGAATAAGAGTTGTATCCCTATGTTTCTAGTTTCCAGAACATCTTGAATCGCTAAATTCCGAGTTGCATTGCAAAAGTTATGACCGATTTACTACTGCTGTGTTTTTATATCCAGAATTTCATCTTTTTAGTTTTTCATTGTTTAATTATTCCTATATCGTAGTATTGCAAGAATTGAAGTATGTATATTGCATTGCATGATATTAATGAGTTATTGTCATCATTCTAATTGCCCTATTTCATGTTACCATCCTATTGTTCTCCTATTATCACTATTGTTCATCTAATATCTTTGGATTTCATATTGTATTGTTGCATTGATAAAATAATTAACAAGCCGGGGTTTAAGGGAATGACTTGAGTAGTGAATAATATAGTGACTTTATCGGCCAGTGTTTATCCATTGATTGTGGAGCGCTGACTACGGCACCCCAATCTTTCGTGTAGTGAATCCGTGAATCCATGAATCCGTGAAACTGTGAATCAGTGAATCAATGTATCATTATAATGAATCGTGCCACAATATTGTTATCGTATCAGTGATTATCGTATAGACATATGATCTATAGAATTCACCACTTAGTCCAAACAAAATTTATTGTATGCATCGAACCTGTGGTATGAAACATATGGGACACAGTAGTACGTGCATTAGTTAGAATTAAATGATTAATAAATTTAAGAATTGACACAATATTGACATTGCATATTGTACATCATTATTCCTAATGCTATCGAATATTGTCTAAGTATTATTGATATTGACTATTGAATATTGTTATTGATTATTGAATCATTGTTTATAACCATTGTATCGATTACCGTGATATTGATTATTGCTATTGTCCCATATTATTGATTACTATTGATCCACTGAATTAATTGATTATATCGTTATTCCATTGTTCCGTACTTTCTCTACTTGCTGTCCATAACTTGCTCTAAGGATAATTTTCTCCTCTTTTTAGATGAAGTGTTCACATGTAATGAAGGAGAATTGCCTGCTGGGATTGGAGAACAAACTTTCTGAAGATTTTAATGCTTTTAATTGCTTTTTGTTTTATCAAACTTAATGTATTGAGACTTATTATTTATTATTGATTTCATATTACTTCATTCTAAGTATTATTATTCATGAGATTATTATTATTGCATGCAAAATTGTTTTGTATTGTTATTATTATTGAGTTGATCGGATAAATAACTTATGGATAACGTTAGTCATTAATGTATTGAGACTTATTATTTATTATTGATTTCATATTACTTCATTCCAAGTATTATTATTCATGAGATTATTATTGTTGCATGCACAATTATTTTGTATTGTTATTATTATTGAGTTGATCGGATAAATAACTTATGGATAACGTTGATCATTCGCTGGGCCAATGTCATGTGCTCGTATTCAGTATTTTTGGGAAGCGGGGCATGACAATATGTTTGTTAGTTGCATAGTCATCATGAACTAAACTTATTTTTCTAGGGTTTCGATGTAGCCTAGTTTTGAGAACACAATTCTAATTTCATGTTATTTGATTCATTTATTTTTTCATGGTTGTGTGTTTAATTTTTGTTCCTAATGTTTACAATTGTTTGACCAACTATTGTTTGATTTATTGGATCATGTAGAGACTGAGTGGTAATTTGTGATTTAGAATTATAGAATTAGACACCATTGATTGAGCAAAATTAGAGATGATTTACCGCGATTAATGTGACTTTAAAGAAATCCATAGAACTTAAGAAATCTTCGATTAATAAAATGTGCATAGAAATATGACAAGCTGTTAGTTGGAGATATGTTTGGTGTTGTTCGAGAGAAAACATTGAATAAATAGCGGATTTTGGTTTATAACTTGGAAAATTAGAATTTCTAGCTACATGCAATAATGAATTGTGTGGAATTAACTAGGTGAAATCAAAATCTTTGCTATTAACAAACAACAAAATTTCAAATTTTCATTGTTCTTAATTAGATTAGCTTTATCTTTAGTTTAAATTAGTTTCGTTGTTATTTTTATCATATTTTTGATTTTTCAAATAGTTGTTAATCTAGTGAATTTCGGATACTCAACAAAATAATTAGTCCTTGTGGGTTCGATACTCTTTTTTCATTTAAGCTAAACTACTTATTGCTATTTTGTACACTTGCAAATATTCCATCAAGGTTTTAGCCTTGATGGAATATTTGCAAGTGTACAAAATAGCAACAAGTAGTATAGCTTTAAATGAGAAAAGAGTATCGAACCCACAAGGACTAATTATTTTATTGAGTACCGAAATTCACTAGATTTACAACTATTTGAAAAATTGAAAATATTACAAAAATAACAACAAAACTTAATTAAACTATAGGAAAAGCTAATCTAATTAAGAATAATGAAAATATGAAATTTTGTTGTTTATTAATAGCAAAGCTAGTTCTAGGGCTTTTGATTTTGATTGTTACTTGCACACAATTCATAATTCCAACTAGAAATTCTACTTTTCCAAGTTGTAAACCAAAATATCATATTTATTCAATGTTTTGTTTCGAACAACATCAAATATATCTCAAACTAATAGTATATTATATTTCAATGCACATTTTATTAATCGAAGATTCATTAAGTTCTACGAATTTTTTTACAGTCACATTAATCACGGTCATTCATCTCTAATTTCGCTCAATCATTGATGTTTAATTCTATAATTCTAAATCACAAATTACCTCTCGACCTCTCTATGATTCAATAAATTAAACAATAGTTGGCCAAACCATTGTAAACAATAAGAACAAAAATTAAACACACAACCATAAAAAATAGACGAACCAAATATCATGAAATTACAATTGTGTCTCAAAACTAGGCTACATCGAAGCTCTAGAAAAACAAATTTAGTTCCCGATGATTTTACAACTAATAAACATCTTATTGGAGTGCATGAGAATAATAAAAAAATTGAAGAGGGAAGAAAGAACTAGTTTTTTTTTTAAGCCGAAATTAAATCACAACTTTTCTTCTTCTTCTTCTTCTTCTTCTTCTTCTTCTTCTTCTTCTTTTCTTTTCTTTTCTGCCTCGGTTTCTGTGCTCTTCTTCTCTTTTCTTTTTTTCCTCTTTCTTTTCTCCCAGCTGCTACTTTCTCTCTTTTTTTATTTAAATTTCTTCCTGGCTTCATTGGGTCTCGTGCCCCCCCCCTCGTGATTTCTCCTCCTTGCCACCTACCGCAAGTCACCTTTATATAGGAGTAGGGAAAGTTCTAATTTGGGTTTAGTTAAATACGATTATGATAAACTAATGAATTAATTATTTAAAATCTTAAGATTAGGATTAATCTTCTAAATTTTATAACAAAATCACTACTTATCATTATCTATTCACAATACAGACCAGCCAATCTTTATTTATTTATTTTTAAAATTTTTTAATTACAAATTTCATTTCACCCCTTACTTGACCATAATATTTTCTATTTATTCTTCAAGGGGACAATTCGTAAAAAAATCCATTTTGAATGCTCAAATTTTTCAGAAATCTTCATAAAAAGTCAAATTTAAAATTTGAATTGTATTCTTCCTTGATTTTACCAATATGCACACCTTTTTGCACTTATTCATCTCATTTCTTCAAAATCAAACAAATAATTAAAAATAAGAAGATAAATTTTATAGAAATAAACGAGAACTTGCAATTTTAATACATAAAAGAATCTTTAAAATCATGTAAAAATTGCACACATCAAATACCCCCAATCTTAAGATTTTGCTTTTCCTCGAGCAAAAAGGAAAACCAGAAATCAAAGGATAATAATCATAATTAGGCTTAACTCATTGCACCCAAAGGACTTATCATGCAAGCATCAAATCGTCAACATAATACATAAACAATTACAAATAAAGTAAAACTAAGCATACTCACTTACTCCAGTGCAAATCATACACAATTCCATCTCATTCATATTTGTCATGCAATTAACACAACTAAATCATGCAACAACTTAATCTGTGATCACCCCTTCTCACTACTACCAACCGAGTAGTAAACTAGAGTTTTTTAAAGACGAATCTCTCTCTTTCTAAGTTGTCACTTGCCTTTTGACGTGAATATAAATATTTGTGATGAATTCACCCGATTACTCAACAAGTCACCAACTTAGAGTGCTTTGCATACTCATATTTCTAGTTGTTGTGTGACGTAAAAGTAAACATTGGTGATTCAATGGACTTTAACAAAAATAATAATAATAATAATAGTAATGACATTAGGCTTTACAAAAATAATAATAATAAGAATCATGACAATAAAAATACTAATAATAAAAATGGTAACAACATCAATAATAAGAATAACAATAATAATAATACCAATAACAATAACAACAAATATTAATAAAAATAATAACAATGAAAATACTAAAAATAATAATAATGATAGTAGTAATAATAGTACTATCGATACTAATAATAATAGTAATAACAATAATACTCAAAATAATAATAATAATAAATAATAATAAATAATAATAATAATAATAATAATAATAATAATAATAATAATAATAATATGCATCAAAATAGAATTTGAGATTAACAAGTTCATTAAAATCCCGACAGGAATAATATAAAATATAAATAGTTGATCAATTAAAAATAGAAAATATATCGTTATTCAAAATGAATATAATTGTCTATTATAAAACACTTAGTAAAATATCCAAAACGAATTTAGCGCAAAATAGATTTATAACTTATCAAAATACAGAAAATATTCAGGAAATACATATTTACGGGAACGGGGGTTACATTAACGTAGGGCATAACATAGTATCTCAAAGCCTTATTTTTTTCTCCATTATTCTCGTTCGCCATGGTGGTATACTTCTATGTCCTGAAATATATCTATTAAATAACATAAATATAAAAAAAAAGAAATAAAAAATTATATGAAAATCCATATTAGTAATAATCTAACAATTATCAATATCAATAAAAAATAATTAGTCCCCGACAACGGCGCAAAAAACTAGATGGAATATTTGCAAGTGTACAAAATCGCAACAAGTAGTATAGTTTTAAATGAAAAGAGTGTCGAACCCACAATGACTAATTATTTTGTTGAGTACCGAAATTCACTAGATTAACAACTATTTGGAAAATCAAAAATATGATAAAAATAACAAAAGAACTAAATTAAACTAAAGGACAAGCTAATCTAATTAAGAATAATGAAAATATGAAATTTTGTTGTCTTTTAATAGCAAAGCTAGTTCTAGGGTATTTAATTTCACCTAGTTAATTCCATACAATTCATAATTCCATGTAGCTAGAAATTCTATTTTTTCAAGTTGCAGACCAAAATCCTTTATTTATTCAATATTTTTTCTCGACTATCATCAAACATGTCTCCTACTAATAGTTTGTCATTTTTTTTTTTGAAGGAAAAAAATATGATCGAAGATTCATTAAGTTTGTCATATTTCTATGCACATTTTATTAATCGAAGATTCATTAAGTTCTATGGATTTCTTTACAGTCACATTAATCGCAATAAATCATCTCTAATTTCGCTTAATCAATGGTGTTTAATTGTATAATTCTAAATCACAAATTACCTATCGGTCTCTTCCTGATTCAATAAATTAAACAATAGTTGGCCAAACAATTGTAAGCGTTAAGAACGAAAATTAAACACACAACCTTGAAAAGTAAATGAATCAAATAACATGAAATTAGAATTGTGTTATCAAAACTAGGCTACACTGAAGTCCTAGAAAAATAAATTTAGTTCATGATGATTTTGTAACTAACAAACATGTTATTGGAGTGCATGATAATAATAAAAAAAATAGAAGAGAGATGAAAGAACTAGTTTTTATTTGAAGCAGAAATTGAATCACAGCTCTTCTTTTTCTTATTTTCTTTTCTTTTCTTTTCTGCCTCAATTCCATGCTCTTCTTCTATTTTCTTTTCTCCCAGCGTCCACTCTCTCTCTCTCTCTCTCTCTCTCTCTCTCTCTCTCTCTCTTTTATTTTCTTTATTTTTTTCTTCGTAGTTTCGTCGGGTCTCGTGCCCCGCCCTCCCCCGCCTCGTGATTTCTCCTCCTTCCCACCTACCCCAAGTCACCTTTATATGGGGAGTAGGGTAAGTTTGATTAAGGTTTAGTTAAATAAGATTATGATAAACTAATGAATTAATTAATTAAAATCTTAAGATTAAGATTAATCTTCTGAATTTTATACTAAATCACTGCTTATCATTATCTATTCACAATACAAACTTACCAATCTTTATTTATTTTTTAAAACTTTTTAATTACAAATTTCATTTCACCCCTTCCTTGACTATAATATTTTCTATTTATTCTTTAAGGGGCCAATTCGTAAAAACATCCATTTTGAATGATCAAAATTTTCAAAAATCTTCATAAACAATCAATTTTAAAATTTGAAACTTTTATCTTTTTTTTCTTCCTTGATTTTACCAAACGCACACCTTTTTGCACTTATCCATCTCATTTCTTCAAAATCAAATAAATAAATAAAAATAAGTTGAAACAAGATAAATTTTAAAGAAATAAACGAGAACTTGCGTTAATACATAAAAGAATCATAAAAATCATGTAAAAGTTACACACATCAGTTGTTTCAGGTAGCCTTAAATACTTACTTGCTAACCACTCTTGGCTTTGGTATTTAGATAATTTCAGTTTACCAAACATTTTGGTTCTTCGCAGAATTTATTGTGAATATTAGAACATATTTGTGAGCGCACTTCTCTGCAATATTTTTTCTGGGTATTACACAATACATGCTAGGCATTCAGTGCATAATGGATGCCAAGCGTTCTGATTTTTTTGGGGTCCTATTTGTGAGAGCTCTTCTCTGCAGTATTTTTTCTGCGTGTGACATAATACATGCTAAGCAATCATTGCATAATGGATGCCAAGCATTTTCATTTTTTTTCGGGTGATAGGGATAACAGTAATGTGATAAACAGTTGCAAGCATTCATACACATAATGGTTATTTCATAGGAATAAAAAATTTGAATTAGTAGTTGATTCTTTAATACAAAATCTTCTCTACATAATGAATGATAAGTATTCTCATATTTTTTTCATCATAGAAATGCCAATCCTAGTATTCTAAGCAATGATTGAGAGCACTCACACATATAATGGTTATTTATAACAACAGACCAATTGAATTTGTGATTGATTATGTGGTAGAAATTGACCAATGCGTATAAAGAAATGCATACATTGTAATGTTACAGTTTTTGCAGTGAATAGTTGTAAAGTTTTGTGTTCATGGTTTGTGATCTTTGACTTTCTTGTAATTCATTATTGACATGTTCAGTTGCAGTCACGTTGTTGGCTAGGCACGCTAGTAATCTGGACCTCTTTATGGAATAATAAATGTGAGATCACATGCTAAATTCTTGATAATCTGTGTTAATTTCTTCTCTTTGTTATCATTATTTGTAGTTATTCATATCTTAATGTCGATGCAAATTTACTAAATTCACAACACTTTCTCATTCTTTGTTATTGCACATGCTGTTTCGCCGTGTGATGTGTTCAATTTTACCAGACGACATTGTCTATGTCATAATCTAGATATGGAAACTTATTCGCTTTGTTTAATGCTTATTGTTGCCATTGTGTGCTTGCAACTGCTTATAAAGATCACACCATTACAGGAAAAGTTTGCATTTTGTTTTCATTACCAGTTCTTCTTCTACAATGTTCTCTCGCTTTAATCTTATCGTATGTGCTACTGATGGTACTTCGATAATTTTGGTGTAAATAATATGTTGTTCGACTGCTTTGTTACTCTTATTTCTTATGTTTGTATGTACGTTTGTGTGTTTATATATGTCTCTATTTACGTGCTAACAATGTGCGCTTTTTTGGCTTTGTGTTCCATTGCCGTGCCTATCTACAACCATATTATTATGAATGTAGATGGAAATTTCCGTAGGTGCAACCAATCTCAGCTCCTCATTGATGCGCGGAGTGAGAGAAAAAGACAGCTGGATCAAGAAAAAGATAGCTGGGTCAAGAAGGTATAGTAGAAGAAAGGAAAAACAAACAGCCCTTACTGATAAGAAAAGGGCGAGAAAAAGTCAGCTTGCACGCGAGTACTATATTAAAAAAAGGCGGTGGCCACCATGCAGAAATAGGGACATCCAATCCTGAGTCTTCCAATCTACGCACCCAAAAGTAGCGACACGAACATAACCAACACACACAACACAAGAGAATAATTTGTTTTAAATTTTAACATGTCAGTCTTTCTCAGTAAGTTGACATTTAATATTTTTATGACTTATATTAGAGGTCACTTTATACATATAAATTCGATGAGATGCATAACTTAGGACTTCCATCGTACACATGCCCAGCATGTGCTGCAATAATGTGGAAGGAAGAGCAGGTTAAATTGAGATCAAGGCTTGACCCATATCTTGCCTTTTGCTGCAAAAATGGACGCATTTCCATGCCTTCGTTAGAAAAATCTCCTCCATTCTTGCAGTCACGGCTTGATCCATCTAATTCGAGAAAATGCAAACACTTTCGACAACACATTTGATTGTACAATTGTGCATTTGCATTCACATCAATAGGAGCAAAAGTAGATTATACCGTTCTCGATATGGGAGGCTCTTATACATTCCGAATACAAGACCATAATTACTAGAGAACTGGCTTACTACTTCCTAGGAAGGTCAATATGCACAATTCGTCCAAATATATTGTATCGCCCCGAATCCCAAATACACTGAATTCGAGATGTTCTACAGGATCTTTTCGCTTCCTTTAGTACAATTTTACAAGGAAATTTAAACTTTTCTCTTTACATCAAAGTTTACATCAATATTACACTTTACATTGCACAGCGGAAGTAAAATTTTACAACAATGAAAACAAATACACAATAACATTGAGTAATCTTTAAGCATTTGTTCCTCTTTAATCTTTATCAAGCCATTTACCTGCATATAAGACTGTGGGTACGTCAGTTTATTCAACCGACGATCATTATACACGGCCATCCTCTCTATGCCAGAAATAATATAACTTATTTTCCATATTTAGCAAACACAAACTTGTCACATATCAAACTAAAGGGACTACCCTATTGATGTTGTGTTGTGAATGTGCACTTAATCCTTAGTGCAGTTAATTATGTTAGATGACACTAATGCGCACTTGTTCGGATTCTATGCATCCCAACTACATAGGTCCGAGGGCAAGCCCTTAATCGTTCTTCATCTTTGTAGGGTTCAATTCCCTCGTTATGACTTAATCTACTACTGTAATTACGGTAGGTATCTTAGATATTCTATGATCTATGAGCCCATGTCCAGGCAGCATGGAAGGGAATCCCACGCACTGACACGACGCATCGAGCAGGCAACCTATGGACAATTCAGCCTTCGCCATGGAACAATGGCACCACCCATAGCCACTCAAACATCTCACAAGCGTCGCCACCGGGACGATAATTCTGGAGTAGTGCCCACGCCATGTCTTGACGCATCAAGCAGGCAGCCTGTGGATCACCCTCACACCGCTAATCCGATGGCCCTCATACTCGTGTTTTTCTCCTACTTTCATCACGTCTCCACTATGTACTAATCCTTAGTTCTTATCAAAATCATGAACAAAAATCAAAGCTCTAGAGTTAGCCTCTCCACTAAACCGGACTTATTCATTCATTCAAACATGACCAACCTTGGTCTTTCTTTTCAATTTTCATTTCATTTATTTCCAAAATGCCGGGGGAGACTTAGCTACTCTTTTTGTTTCAATTTTCAATTCACAATTTCCAAACCGAGCATTTCCAACTCATACATTCATTTGTTGATTTATCATACTCAAAAGTATTTCTCTTTTCCAATCATGATTTCTAATTCTTTCAAATAGTCCATAACTATACATGGAATTCATATGCTTTATCAATTATCAATTTCACTTTGAAATTCACATCACTAACGAATATTCACAATTCACATTTTTCACACTATTCTCAAATGAGAATAATTTGCATCACATCACACAATATAATTTCTTCTTGGCACATTTAATTTTCTAATCCTTCATTTCAAATCATTTTTGCAAGATACAATTTCACAAAGAATATCAATGTAGACTATAGTTCTATTTACTCATTTAGTCACAAATTATACCTTACTTTATGTAAATCATTCCCAAATTATTTTTAATAAGTCCCATATATTTTTAGAAGAATAACCATATTTTTCTCATAATTTTTCGATCACTAAAAACACAAAAAAATATATTTTTTCCCAACTTGCCGAGGGCAAGATTCGAACCCAGCACCACAGAGAACCCAACCCAAAGCACAAACCACTAGGCCAAAGGCTACTGGCGGTATAAGAGGCGCTGAGAGCCTTAAATGCTCTCGGCCACTGCTTATGTTATTTTTTTTAAAAAGTTTGGTTCCACAGGGATTCGAACCAGCGATCTCAGACCACTGTAGCGATTAAAACCGACCCAACCACTTGAGCTATGCGCTCGGGTTGTCTATAGTATAATTCTAAGTTCACTTAAATAGATCTTCTCTGTTATCAAAACATTTCGATGTTCAACTAGACCTCCTTTCACTTTGTTTCTTTTTGTTTTTTTGTTTTTTTATAAAAATTACTGTAAAATTCCAGATTGATTATTTTTCACATAATTTATATACCAATATGAACAAAATAATTTTTGTAGCAATTAAAACATATTTTCATACAATAAATTTGAATTCTACATTGTAACTACCATATTTCTCCTTTTTTTTTTTGACATTTCTTAGCAATTAACATTCTAATCTCTTTATTAACAAAATTTCACCTTAATTCTCTGTTTCTAATCTTTTACCCAACATACAAATCTATATTTGAATTTATCCATTCCCACATTAGCACAAAAGATCTATTTAACACATGAAATAGCATTAACAATCTACTAACTTTTGTATACATAGTTTGTGATGTAGATAATGAAATTTTCTTCAACAATCCATGGCCATAATTAATTCACATAAAAATTAGATTTTTACTAATCAAATCACACACAATTGCACACCCACATTCCAATCAATTTATAGCTCAATTTTCCAATTAAAATGTGTACTCTTATTAGCCTTTTTCATGCATCATTTTTCCATTCCAATCTAGCATATATCCCTATTTAGAAATATAGAAAATTTACCCACCTTGTATGAAGAGAAAAATTCACTAGCAATCCCTAGACAAATGTCCTTGCAACGAAAATGCTCCTCCTTGAACACGTGCACACAAGCCTCCCAAGCACACCCAAGTAAACCGAGCTCCTCCTTCTAGTGGTAGCCGGCCTCCTCTCCTTGTTGCAAGCAAAAATCCCACACACTCTCAATCTTTTAACTCACACAATCACTACTAGATCATATAATTTAGACTATAGGTTTGTAGGAAGTAATAAGCGCGAGAATAACTAGCCATGGAGGGGGGTATTTATACTAAAAATCAAGGAGAATGGATGGCTAGGATCAAGTAAGTGGTTATAAGATGGAGGGCTAGGATGAGAGTAGGAGTTGCATTAACTACCCACAACCAAGTAACCACCACACCATGATCACCACTCAAATTTTGGTTTCCCTCCAAAAAGGTCACAACCGGCCATGATAGGAATGCATATTGCACGTGTACGTGTAGTGCACGTGCATGCAACTAGGTCCAAAAATTGTACATTAAATTTTTGTATAAAAATAAAATAGTCTTTAAATTGTATTCTACATGACAAGTTGTATAAAAAATAGTTCATGGGCTTTAGTTTTTGGCCAAATAATTATTTTAAAAATAAAATAAATGAACTAAATTTTGGGCTTTAGAAAAAGGCTTTTTGTCTAATTAAAAGAAGGCTTTATAGAAAAATAATTAAAGGCACATATTTAAATATCCATACTCATCATGATGGAAATATTCATAACATTTAATTCAACCAAAATATTGCACGTGCACACTACGTGCAAAATAAATAATTTTTCATTAAATGAAAAATCAGGGCATTACATATATACATTTGATACGCAGCATGAGATCGAAAATTGGCTCAACTCTTTCTGCAATAGTATGAGCTGAAATCTCAACCGTGGTGTAGTTGCTGCAATCAAAGATATGTTGGACGAGTAAAATCAGTGTGTGAAAAAATTCATGGCAGTTTATGACTGGTATGAACAACCTTAGATGCAAAAACACTGTAGAACATCCATTTATTGCACCAACTAGTGATGAAGTTGCTGCATTAATTATGGGTGATGGCTTAGAAGACGGTTCAACACGAGACATTATTGTTTATAACAGGAGAAATAGTTTCCAACAAATAGATGAAACCCTTCGATCTTACATGCCACGCCAATATCCATTGCTATTTACCTATGATGAAAATGGTTGGCATAAATATTTGAAACCAACCATAACTGAAAATTCACATGATAGGTCCTATATAACTATGAATGAATATTACTGCTTTAGACTTCAGCAGCACGCAACTGAGGATGCAGCACTATTGAAATCTAGAAGACTATTTATTCAGTATGTAGTTGATTGCTATACCTTAGTTGAAGGATACATGCTGCGTTAGTTATGAAACAATCTGTAACGCCCCGAATCCCAAATACACTTAATTCGAGATGTTCTACAGGATCTTTACACTTCCTTTAGTACAATTTTACAGGGAAATTTAAACTTTTCACTTTACATCAGAGTTTACATAAAACATTACACTTTACATTGCACAGCGAAAGTAAAATTTACAACAATTAAATAAATGTACAACAACATTGTATAATCTTTAAGCATCCGTTCCTCTTTAATCTTTATCATGTCACTTACCTGCATATAAGACTGTGGGTACGTCAGTTTATTCAACCGACGATCATTATACACGGCCATTCTCTCTATGCCGAAAATAGTATAACTTAATTTTCCATATTTAGCAAACACAAACTTGTCACATTTCAAACTAAAGGGACTACCCTATTGATGTCGTGTTGTGATTGTGCACTTAGTCCTTAATGCAATTATTTATATTAGATGACACTAATGCGCACTTGTTCGGATTCTATGCATCCCATACTACATAGGTCCGAGGGCAAGCCTCTTATTCGTTCTTCATCTTTGTAGGGTTCAATCCCTCGCCATGCCTTAATCTACTACTGTAACTACGGTAGGTATCTTAGATGATCTATGAGTACAAGCTCGTGCACAGAAAATTCTGGAGGAGAATCCCACGTCATGTCACGACGCATCGTGAAGACAGCCTGTGGTAATTCAGCCTCACTTCATGGCACACGATCCTCTTGCAGTCACCAAACACCCCACAAGCATCGCCACTGGGACGATAATTCTGGAGTAGTGCACATGCCATGTCTTGACGCATCAAGCAGGCAGCCTGTGGATCACTCTCACACCGCCAATCTGATGGCCCTCATACTCGTGTTTTTCTCCTACTTTCATCACGTCTCCACTATGTACTAATCCTTAGTTTTTATTAGAATCATGAACAAAATCAAAGCTCTAGAGTTAGCCTCTCCACTAAACCAGACTTATTCATTCATTCACACACGACCAACCTTGGTCTTTCATTTCAATTCATTTCATTGCCGGGGGAGACTTAGCTACTCTTTTGTTTCAATTCAAATTCACAATTTTTCAACATTGAGCGTTACTAGCTCATAAGTTCACTTTTCATAATCATACTAGATTTTCTTTTTTATGTTCATAGCTTTCACATTCATACAACTTTCACAAATTCTAATAAATGATTCACTCATGTAAATTCACACAAAGACAAATAGAATTTACTGTCATAACCAATAATCAACATGAGATTCATAACCTTTATTATAAACAAATCATAGAATTTCTGATATACCAAAAGTACTCTGAACAGTCGACTTGGAGCTCATCCGGTCGAGCAGTCAAATAAAGTGCTTCAATAATCGCTCGGAAGAGTCGACTGCTGCACATGGCCAGTCGGCTGTTCCGCAGTTTTCCACATCTAAAAATGTCATCCGCTTAACAGTCGACTGTCATTCCAATCAGTCGTCTGTACTGGGTGATTCAACTATACACTATCCATGCTCAGTACAGTCGACTGCTACAAGTATTCGGTCGACTGAACAGGTTAAATTCCAAATAAGGAACCATCTTTCCTTCCGTTCTTCAATTCACATATTACATTATATTCGTGCCAACATAACATGTAATTTCTTATTTGTTTACTAACATCACAACGTGGTTTCAATTAAATGTAAATTTCACATAACTAGTGTTTCTTTTTTCCAAAAGAAATGCTAAGCATGCACTTTCATTTACTCATCATTTACTTGCAGAGATGAATACTAATCTCAATTTAACACACTAGAACATCACATTAAAATACATCGTCTCATGGAACTCTGGACTGTACACACTTCATTTCAATAAGCCAGTCGACTGTTCACATTACCAGTTCTCTAATCATCACTAGTTCTTTTTCATCCATTCATATTTTCTAAATCAGTCGTTCTAGCACTTCAGTTTGCATACACATACACAACTAAAGCTTTAGTCTTAATAAGGATTATAATTTAGAAATCATGAGAAAACACCCGCCTCGTACCAGTCGACTTGTCCACCTGACGGTTGACTGTACAGGCCATTTGCAGTCTTTTTACAATGTCATTGCTAATAGAATCACATACAATTGCACATCCATATATCAATCAATCAATAGGTCATTTTCCAATTAAATGTGTACTCTTATCAATCATTTTCATGCTTCGTTCATTCAATTCAATCTAGCATGCATTCCTAATTAGAAACATGGAATATTTGCCCACCTTGTATGGAGAGACGAACACAAATTACAATTCCTAGACGGATGTCCTTGCAACAAATGGCTCCTCCTCCTAGATGCGCGCACACGAACCTCCAAGCACACACCCAAAACCGAAAGCTCCCTCCTTAGAATAGCCGGCCTCTCCTTCTTCTTGTTGTTGCAAGAATAAGCCCACACACACTCATTCTTTTAACTCACAAAAATACTACTAGATAAAGCAACTTAGACTATAGGTTTGGAAAGATTAATAGGCACAAGGATAACTAGCCAGGGGGGGGGGGGGGTATTTATACTAAAAATCAAGAGAAATAAATGGCTAGGATCAATTGGTTGGTTGTAGGATGGAGGGCTAGGATGAAAGTAGGAGTTGCAATAACTACCCACATCTAAGTAACCACCACACCACGATCACCACTCAAAATTTGAGTTTCCCTCCAAAAGTTACAACCGGCCCACAAGAAAGAATGCATTTTGCACGTGTACGTGCAATGCACGTGCATGCCACTAGGCCCAAAAATTGTGCATTAAATTTTTGTATAAAAATAATATAGTCACTAAAATTATATTCTACATGACAAATTGTATAAAAATAGTCCATGGGCTTTAGTTTATGGGCCAAAATAGTTATTTTAAAATAAAATAAATGAATTACATTTTGGGCTTCTAAAAGAAAAAGGCTTTTCATCCAATTAAAATAAGGCTTTTGTATAAAATAATTAAAAGCACATATTAAAATATCTTTACTCATCTTGATGAAAATATTGACCAAAATATTGCACGTGCACACTACGTGCAAAATAAATAATTTTCCATTAAATGAAAAATCAGGGTATTACAACACTCCCTCCTTAGAATAGTTCCGTCCCCGGAACTACAGTCAAGAGTGAGAAACAAAAAATACAACACTCACAACAAGAACAAAAAGATACAAAGATACAATCAAGCAAAAAGCTCAGGATAGTCTTTCAACATCCTCTCCTCAGACTCCCAAGTAGCCTCTTTAACCAAGCAGTCCCTCCAGACTACATTGACCATCGGTATCGTCTTATTCCTCAAGACTTTCTCTCGACGATCAACAATCTCGACAGGAGACTCGATGTAATTCAGATCCAACTGCAAACCTTCCGGCACTTCAGGCAAATGATGACTCGGGTCTAGAATATAACCTCTCAGCATAGACACATGAAAGACATTGTGCACCTAGGATAACTCTTCCGGTAACTCAAGCCGGTAAGCAGTTTTCCCGATCCTTTTCAATATCTTGTACGGGCCTATAAACCTCGGGGATAACTTCCCGCCTTTGCCAAATCGAACCACACCTTACTGGGTGATACCTTCAGAAAGACGAAGTCACCAACCTCAAACTCAAGGTCCCTTCTCTGGTTGTCTGCATAGCTTTTCTGCCTGCTCTGAGCTTCCACCAACCTTTTCCTGATCAGAACAATCTTCTCAGAGGTTTGCTTCACAAGCTCAGGACCAAACAACTGACGCTCTCCAACTTCAAACCAACAAACAGGTGTCCTGCACTTCCTGCCATACAAAGCTTCGTACGGCACCATCCCAATGCTAGCCTGAAAACTGTTGTTGTAGGCAAACTCTACCAAAGGTAAATGCCTTTTCCAACTGCCTCCAAAATCTAGTATACAACACCGAAATATATCCTCAAGAATACGGTTGACTCTCTCGGTCTGTCCATCGGTTTGCGGATGAAAAGCAGTGCTGAAATCCGTCTTGATCCCCAAAACCGTCTGAAGACTCCTCCAGAAATGCGAAGTAAACCGCGCATCTCGATCAGACACAATAGTTGACGGAACACCATGAAGCCGGACAATCTCGCCAACATACAACTCAGCTAACTTGTCCATCGAAGCAGTGAGTTTTATCGCCAAAAAGTGAGCGGACTTGGTTAGTCGATCGACTATAACCCAAATCACATCATTGCCTTTAGGACTCTTAGGCAATCCCGTGATGAAATCCATACTGATGTTATCCCACTTCCATTCTGGAATAGGTAACGGCTGTAATAGACCTCCGAGTCTCTGATTTTCGCCTTTGACTTGCTGACAAACCTCACACTTCGCCACAAATTCAGCCACATCCCGCTTCAAATCTGACCACCATAAATGCTGTTTGATGTCTTTGTACATCTTAGTACTCCCAGGATGTACCGACAAAAGAGTAGCATGTGCCTCCTGAAGAATACTCTCTTTCAGGTCTGCCTGATTTGGAACACACAGTCTATCTCCGAACCACAGCACTCCATCCCTGATTTGAAATTCGGGCAACCTGCCAGCACCAACCTGCTCCTTCATCTCCAAGATATCAGCATCAACCTCCTGACTTGCAATGATCCTTTCATTCAAAGTAGGTTGAAGCCTCAACTGAGCCAAAGATACTCCCAATCCTTGCAAGACAACTTCAATACCTGCTCGGTCCAATTCCTCAATCAGATGCTTCTGAGTCGTAATCAAACTGGCTAAACTGCTCTTGCGACTAAGTGCATCAGCAACAACATTAGCCTTCCTAGGATGATACTTGATCTCAGGTCGTATGTCCTCAAGCACTTCCAACCATCTGCGCTGCCTCAGATTCAGATCCCTCTGCTGATATATATACTTCAAGCTCTTGTGGTCCGTGTACATGTTCAACTTCTCACCGTACACGTAGTGCCTCCATTGCTTCAGGGCAAAAATAATCGCAGCCAACTCTAGATCATGAGTCGGGTAATTCTTCTCATGCGGTCGTAGTTGCCTAGACCCATAAGCGATTACTCTTCCTTCTTGCATTAAGACACAACCAAGCCTACGATGTGAAGCATCGCTATAAACATCATACTCAACACCTGCTCTAGGCAAAGCCAAAATAGGTGCAGTGGTCAGCTTCTCTTTCAACTCCTGAAAGCTTGCCTCACATTGCTCAGTCCACCTGAAGTTCACATTCTTCTTGGTCAGTCCAGTAAGCGGCACGGCTATCTGAGCATAACCTTAAATGAATCTCCTGTAGTATCCAGTCATTCCGAGAAAACTTCTGACTTCCTTCACTGTAGTAGGCCTAGCCCAATCTCTCACTACCTCTATCTTCTGAGGGTCAGTTGCCACTCCCTCCTTAGAAAGGATATGACCTAGGAATGCCACTTCAGATTTCCAGAAATCACACTTGGATAACTTGGCATACAACTTCTACTCTTCCAGCTTCTTCAAAACTGCTGCCAGATGCTCGGTGTGCTCCTCCTCTGACTTGGAGTACACGAGAATATCGTCGATGAACACCACGACGAAAGAATCAATGAACGGCCTCAGAACTCTGTTCATCAAATCCATGAAGATTGCGGGTGCATTCGTCACTCCGAATGGCATAACTAAAAATTCGTAATGCCCATATCGAGTTCTAAATGCGGTTTTGTGCACATCTTCAGCTTTCACTCGAACTTGGTGATATCCTGATCGAAGATCTATTTTGGAGAAGACAGCTGCTCCTTGTAGATGATCGAACAAATCATCAATTCGAGGAATATGATACTTATTCTGAACAGTGACCTTATTCAGCTCCCGGTAATCGATACACATTCTCATCGATCCATCCTTCTTCTTTACCAAAAGCACTGGTGCTCCCCAAGGTGACGCACTAGGTTGAATAAAGCCTTTCTCCAACAGTTCCTCAATCTGCCGTTTCACTTCATCCTGTTCCACTGGAGCCATCCGATATGGTGCCTTAGAAATGGGTGCACTTTCCGGTTGAACAGTGATGCTGAACTCTACATCACGATGCGGGGGTAAACCAGGAAAATCATCCAAGAACACAGTCGGATAGTCCCGAACCACAGAAATCCCTTGCACTTCCACAGGAGTCTCTTCCTTGCAGATAGTTGCCACCAGCCTAGATCATTTCTGCTTCCCTTGGAAAGTGACTTCAGGTCCACCTGGAGCCTTCACTGTTACCGTCTTGGTCTTACACTCGATGCTTGCACTGTACACCGACATCCAATCAATGCCAATGATAACATCGACTCCCAAGATAGTCAGCTCGATCAGATCAATGCCAAAGATTCGATCTCCAATCACAATCTTGCAATCAGCATAATACCGATCAGTGGTTAAAGTTTTCCCTGATGGAGTAGCTACTGCTAAGATCTTGCCTGGAAAAATCTTCGGTTCAACTCCCAACACTTTAGCAAATTTAGGAGACACAAAAGTATGAGAGGATCCTGTATCGAACAACACAACAACTTTCATTCCATTAAGATAAAGTTTGCCTGTTACATAATACACACTCATTACGTAACAGTTTCACTAAACAGCGGGAAAAGAAATGACAAAAACCTCTAAACATCAGCCCTCGTACCAGTGATGACATGATCAACCTCATCAGCATCAGCTTCCGTTAAGGCAAATACTCGCTCTGGTTGGTACGGTCTCTTCCCAGTCTGCTGCGTTGGTGCATTGCGATCACCATTCCGTGGTTTGGGGCATTGGGATCGGTAATGTCCTGTCTCACCACAGTTGTAGCAAGTTACCGCAGGAGGTCTCACCACATTGTTCCCAGGCCCTCCAGCCACACTAAAAGCGTTCGCCCCTGTCGGTTTGAACCTTTGTGCAGATGGTTGTCCCTTGAAACTCCCAGAATTGGCCGGTCTCTTCCCAGACTGCCAGTTGTTCCTCCGGTTCTGAACAACATGAAACTGCTCCATGTCTGCTTCCGTCGCTGCGCCCTCTTGACCAACTTGTCGAATCTCCTGATACCAAGAGGTATCATTCGGGACCTCAAGCTCGGCCTCAATCCATGCTCGAACTTACGAGCCTTCTTAGCCTCATCCATCACTAATTCCGGAGCATACCTAAAGAGCTGAGTAAATTTGGTCTCATACTCTCTCACTGACATGCTACCTTGCTGTAGCGATAGAAACTCCATAACCTTCTTCTCTTGAACATCGGAGGGGAAACAGTGACTGCGGAATTCTTCCAGAAATTCCTCCCAGCCAAGCACTATACCTCCCATTGTCCTCTTCATCGACTGCCACCACACAGCCGCATTCTTCTCAAGTTGCAGAGTCGCCAACTTGACCTTACTGCCTTCAGGGATCTCCAACACTTCAAAGATTGTCTCAACTTGGTGAATCCAGTTGTCAGCCGCATCAGGGTCTGACTTCCCTTCGAATACAGGTGGTTTCATTCGTTTGAACGATTCCACCAGTTTAATCGCTTCGGGCACCGGATTCGCAGGTCCCCTTCCTTGGTTCATAGCCACGACATTGAGCGTCTGATAGACCCTCGCAAGTTCCGTTTCCAGATCCAGACCTTCACCATTTCTAGCTCCTCTTCTCGACATATTCTGATGCAAAAGATCCATTAAATTCGAAGTATAAGACAAGAATTTTAAATCAACTTGCATTTCATTGAATTCCAAACTTTATACATTCGAATTGAAAAACTTTTCTTGACATCAGAAAGAAAGATAGTAGAAGCTACAACAGTCTAACTCCTACGATTCCTCTTCGCTTCTCGAAGTTCTCCCCGTAGTTCATCAACTTCATCCTTCAGCACATCTGTCATATTCTTCCTCTTCTCGAGTTCCCATATACGGTGACTGAGAACAGAATAGTCGCCCTTGCGCTTTGCCAGCTGAGCCTACAATAATCCGACTCTCTCTCGCAGTGTTTCTACCTGCCTCTGAAGAGAAGTCACAAGACTATTTGGAACTGGTTCTTCTTCTTCGTCAGAAGAAGAGTCATCAGATGAATCCGGAGGTGGGGTAATCTCTCGGAAATTCAGGCCATTCTTCTCCGTCAGAATCTGCTTGCCCTGGATAGTATTCGTCCTCAGAATCTGCCTGTCCAGGATGGTACTCTTCCTCAGTGATATGCCAGTCGTCGTCTCCAGCAGGGTCGAAGTGGTCAGCCATCTTAGAAATAGTGAGGAAGAAGCATAAGTCTTAGAGCAACACAAATGTAAGTCACTTACATTTAAATCTCTAGACTCAAACACACACTCTAATGTCCACTCCTAGGGTGTCGTTCCTTATAAATTTGTACAAGGGTGGAAAGCGTAGAAGCGTGGCTCTGATACCACTCTGTAACGCCCCGAATCCCAAATACACTGAATTCGAGATGTTCTACAGGATCTTTACACTTCCTTTAGTACAATTTTACAGGGAAATTTAAACTTTTCACTTTACATCAGAGTTTACATAAAACATTACACTTTACATTGCACAGTGAAAGTAAAATTTACAACAATTAAATAAATGTACAACAATATTGTATAATCTTTAAGCATCCGTTCCTCTTTAATCTTTATCATGTCACTTACCAGCATATAAGATTGTGGGTACGTCAGTTTATTCAACCGACGATCATTATACACGGCCATCCTCTCTATGCCGGAAATAATGTAACTTAATTTTCCGTATTTAGTAAACACAAACTTGTCACATTTCAAACTAAAGGGACTACCCTATTGATGTCGTGTTGTGATTGTGCACTTAGTCCTTATTGCAATTATTTATATTAGATGAAACTAATGCGCACTTGTTCGGATTCTATGCATCCTATACTACATAGGTCCGAGGGCAAGCCTCTTATTCGTTCTTCATCTTTGTAGGGTTCAATCCCTCGCCATGCCTTAATCTACTACTGTAACTACGGTAGGTATCTTAGATGATCTATGAGTACAAGCTCGTGCACAGAAAATTCTGGAGGGGAATCCCACGTCATGTCACGACGCATCGTGAAGACAGCCTGTGGTAATTCAGCCTCACTTCATGGCACACGATCCTCTTGCAGTCACCAAACACCCCACAAGCTTCGCCACCGGGACGATAATTCTGGAGTAGTGCACATGCCATGTCTTGACGCATCAGCAGGCAGCCTGTGGATCACTCTCACACCGCCAATCCGATGGCCCTCATACTCGTGTTTTTCTCCTACTTCCATCACGTCTCCACTATGTACTAATCCTTAGTTTTTATTAAAATCATGAACGAAATCAAAGCTCTAGAGTTAGCCTCTCCACTAAACCAGACTTATTCATTCATTCACACACGATCAACCTTGGTCTTTCATTTCAATTCATTTCATTGCCGGGGGAGACTTAGCTACTCTTTTGTTTCAATTCAAATTCACAATTTCCAACATTGAGCGTTACTAGCTCATAAGTTCACTTTTCATAATCATACTAGATTTTCTTTTTCATGTTCATAGCTTTCACATTCATACAACTTTCACAAATTCTAATAAATGATTCACTTCATGTAAATTCACACAAAGACAAATAGAATTTACTGTCATAACCAATAATCAACATGAGATTCATAACCTTTATTATAAACAAATCATAGAATTTCTGATATACCAAAAGTACTCTGAACAGTCGACTTGGAGCTCATCCGGTCGACTTGTTCAGTCAAATAAAGTGCTTCAATAATCGCTCGGAAGAGTCGACTGCTGCACATGGCCAGTCGGCTGTTCCGCAGTTTTCCACATCTAAAAATGTCATCCGCTTAACAGTCGACTGTCATTCCAATCAGTCGTCTGTACTGGGTGATTCAACTATACACTATCCATGCTCAGTACAGTCGACTGCTACAAGCATTCGGTCGACTGAACAGGTTAAATTCCAAATTAAGGAACCATCTTTCCTTCCGTTCTTCAATTCACATATTACATTATATTCGTGCCAACATAACATGTAATTTCTTATCTGTTTACTAACATCACAACGTGGTTTCAATTAAATGTAAATTTCACATAACTAGTGTTTCTTTTTCCAAAAGAAATGCTAAGCATGCACTTTCATTTACTCATCATTTACTTGCAGAGATGAATACTAATCTCAATTTAACACACTAGAACATCACATTAAAATACATCGTTTCATGGAACTCTAGACTGTACACACTTCATTTCAATAAGCCAGTCGATTGTTCACATTACCAGTTCTCTAATCATCACTAGTTCTTTTTCATCCATTCATATTTTCTAAATCAATCGTTCTAGCACTTCAGTTTGCATACACATACACAACTAAAGCTTTACTCTTAATAAGGATTATAATTTAGAAATCATGAGAAAACACCTGCCTCGTACCAGTCGACTTGTCCACCTGACGGTCGACTGTACAGGCCATTTGCAGTCTTTTTACAATGTCATTGCTAATAGAATCACATACAATTGCACATCCATATATCAATCAATCAATAGGTCATTTTCCAATTAAATGTGTACTCTTATCAATCATTTTCCTGCTTCGTTCATTCAATTCAATCTAGCATGCATTCCTAATTAGAAACATGGAAAATTTGCCCACCTTGTATGGAGAGACAGATACAAATAACAATTCCTAGGCGGATGTCCTTGCAACGAATGGCTCCTCCTCCTAGATGCGCGCACACGAACCTCCAAGCACACACCCAAAACCGAAAGCTCCCTCCTTAGAATAGCCGGCCTCTCCTTCTTCTTGTTGTTGCAAGAACAAGCCCACACACACTCATTCTTTTAACTCACAAAAATACTACTAGATAATGCAACTTAGACTATAGGTTTGGAAAGATTAATAGGCACAAGGATAACTAGCCATGGGGGGGGGGGGGTATTTATACTAAAAATCAAGGGAAATAAATGGCTAGGATCAATTGGTTGGTTGTAGGATGGAGGGCTAGGATAAAAGTAGGAGTTGCAATAACTACCCACATCTAAGTAACCACCACACCACGATCACCACTCAAAATTTGAGTTTCCCTCCAAAAGTTACAACCGGCCTACAAGAAAGAATGCATTTTGCACGTGTACGTGCAATGCACATGCATGCCACGAGGCCCAAAAATTGTGCGTTAAATTTTTGTATAAAAATAATATAGTCTTTAAATTGTATTCTACATGACAAATTGTATAAAAATAGTCCATGGGCTTTAGTTTATGGGCCAAAATAGTTATTTTAAAATAAAATAAATGAATTACATTTTGGGCTTTTAAAAGAAAAAGGCTTTTCATCCAATTAAGATAAGGCTTTTGTATAAAATAATTAAAAGCACATATTAAAATATCTTTACTCATCTTGATGAAAATATTGACCAAAATATTGCACGTGCACACTACGTGCAAAATAAATAATTTTCCATTAAATGAAAAATCAGGGTATTACACAATCGATCTATTATGCGTTGTGATTTCTACAACGGTATCACCAATGCTCTTGACTCTGGAGATACAAATACAACAATGCTTGAAAAAAAAGGTGTATATTACCTTCATCTTTAACTGGTGATCCAAGATACATGGTGCAAAATTACAAGGATGTTTTGGTGATATCTACTTGGGTTTGTCCCCATAATTTATTTATAACATTTAAATGAAATCCAAATTGGCAAGAAATCAAACACTTTTTCCAGTCAATTGGAGGGCAGAAGGCTATAGATCACCCTGACATAATTGCCCCAAGTATTTCACATGAAATTAAACCAATTGTTAGATAATTTAATCAAAGAGCAATGTTTCAATAGAGTTGTGGATGGTATGAAAGCTAAACTTATCTTCCCAACCTTCCTTACAATCAATTTACTGTTATGTTCCGGTTGAGTTTAAAAAAAAGGATTACCCCATGCCCATATTTTAATTACATTTGAACCAGCCACAAAAATGAAAACTCCTGCACAAATCAACCAATGTATTCAAACCGAAATCCTTGATAAAAATAATGACTCAATTTTACATGAGTTGGTGTTGGCGCATATGATTTGTAGGGTGTACAATCTTGCATGTCCATGTATGAAAAAAACAATTGCTCAAAGAAGTACCCCAAAATATATGTTGAATATACAACAATTGATTAGACTAGTTACCCAGTTTATAGGAGGAGAAAAGACACCATCTGTAATTTTTTTTTAAAAATGACATTGGATAGCTCTTGGGTTGTTCCTTACAATGCACGTCTGCTTCATAGATATCACTGTCACATGAACGTGAAAGTTTGAAATCAACGTAAGGCAGTCAAGTATTCAAATACGTCAATAAAGGTCCTTATTATGCAACTGCAGTTATTCATAGTAATCTAGAATACAAGTATGATGAAATCAAACGATATCTGGATAATGGAGGTTCTGAAGCAGCTTGGAGAATATATGAGTATAAAATCCATAGACGATTTCCTCCAGTTATCAGAGTTTAATATCATGTTCCTGGTGCTAATTTAGTTTTCTTTTTTTATGAGAATGAACATGCTGCTGATGTTCTTGACTGGGAAAATGCTAAAAGAACTATGCTCACAGAATGGTTTCAAGTAGATATCAATTATCCATCTTCAAGATCACTTACATATGTTCAGTTCCCAACCAACTTCGTTTGGAACAAGCAATTGCTACAATGGAAACCAATGCAACGAGGATTCATGATTGGAAGGTTACCATATGCATCAATTTCAAGTGGTGAGCATTATTTCCTTTGCTTACTTTTGACTAAAGTGAAGGGAGCTACAAGCTTTGAAAATTTGTAGATGGTAAATGGTGTTCTATAAATCAACTTGTGTCACATTAGGGCTACTTGCTGATGATGACGAATGGCATGCCGCAATTCTAGAGGCAGCAGTTTGGACTTCTCCATTCCAACTGCGCCATATGTTTGCCACTATGCTTATGTGTTGCCAAGTTCTTAGTCCAAGAAAACTCTGAGAATCACACTGGAAAGCCACGACTGAGGATTATCAACATTGAATGGAAACAAAATACCCTCATGTTTCTTACAACATACCTGCCTCAAAGTTACAAAACAAAGGGTTACAACATATCGAAGAAATATTATTTGTAAATAATCGAAGCCTTGAAGAATTTCCATGTATGCCAATGCTTTTTTTTTTTAGGGAAAAGGTGGAATCTGGCCACCCTATTTTATTAATAAGAGCTTAACGAAAAAAACCCAGAGTACTGGGCCCAAGTACAAACTACGGACAGAAAATAAAACATACATGAAGCAACATGACGCGTACAAACAACAAATCCCTGGCCGACAAAGAAGCTCGGTCTAGCAAAATTGTAAGTACATCATTTTAGCTTCATACAGTGCCTCCACGGCACATGCACACCCACCTGAGACAAGTCTAGCAGGATTTTATCACCCGCCGATCCCTGCCTTCACCTCGCTGGGGGGACCCCATCTATAGGCCCAGACCCCGCAGAACGAAAATTGTCCCCACGGCACATGCACAGTGATCCCACCCTCCCACCATCTCCATCACTCATCCTACAAACATGCTAGTAGCTCCCACAACCGCTACCAAAGAGATAGCCGTGAAGAGGATACCTTCACCTCTCACACGATAGCACTTTGTCAGGCGATTTTTCACCAAACAACTATCTCGCTCACCCCACCAAACACCACGCTCTAGGAAAGAGCCGTGGAGATTGCCAATGCTTATTTTTTATGGTGATACATATCTTGATAACATATTAGTCATAGAATAACTCAAATACAATACAGAAGAATTACTCGAGAAGTCAATAAATGTAGAAGATGCTTTGAATGATGAGCAAAGAATCATTTACGATTCTATTCTACAATCATGTTTTGCACAAAGAGGATAAATATTCTTTGTGCATAAAGGAGGGGACACATGAAAGACTTATCTTTGGAGATCTATACTCACAAAATTGCGCAGCCCGCAACACATTGTGTTGGCAATGGCATCATCGGGAATAGCATCTTTGTTACTCCCCGGTGGACCCATTCAAAGTTCAAAATTCTAATTATCATTGATGAACATTCAAGCTGCTCAATGACATGTAGTGATAGCCTTGGAAAGCTAATTCAGATCGCTTTCCTTATAATCTAGGATGAAGCACCCATGTGCAATAAACTGGTATTTGATGCAACACCATACATGCAGAGATAATAGAGGTCGTTGATCCTGTTACTAAAGAAAAGCCATATACAGTCCTTGGTGGAGATTTTAGGCAGATATTGCCAGTAGTTCGAAAAGAAAGTAGGCAAGAAATAGTTGCAGCTGGCTTGCATGAATTAGTACTTTGGAACCACTACAGATTATTTGTGCTGAGAAAAAATATGCGGCTTCAAACTGTTGATTTATCAAACTCAAGCAATGTAGATATTCATGCATTTCCTAAGTGGCTTCTTGAAATAGGGGATGATACAATAATAACTCACCTGCCTAGGCAATGAGATTGAGCCTGAATGAATAGAGCTACCATATTACATGATTATTGATTCCTCCCATGGACATGATGGTATGATTGATTATGTATATAGTGAACTCCACACAAGTAATAACCAAATTGCTTACATGCAAGACAAAGCAATATTAGCTGGTCGTAATGATGAAGTTGACAAAATAAACAAACAAGTTTTCCTTAGCAAGAAGGTGAAGTGATGACTTATTTTAGCACAAACTCCAGAGTATCCTTCTCCTGTGAGTCAAATGAGCAAAACCTAATATATCCAACTGAATTCCTTAATTCTCTAATAATATCGGGACTTTCTAACCATCCTTTGAATCTCTAACTAAATGCCCAATTATAATATAATTCAAAGTATCAGTCTATGTAATGGTACCCGGTTAATTGTTACAAAATTGGGTGAAAAGGTTATAGAGGCTGAAGTCATGAGTGGAAGTGATCTCGAAAGACATGTTGCAATTCCACACATTATTATGATTGGTGATCAAGATCTTCGCAATCGTTGAAGATTCTCATTGAACCACAAACTGATGTTTTGTACAACTATACTAAAAGTATTACAAGCGATCTTTGAACTTGAACAACAACAATAAGTTACTATAGTTTACCTGTGTTTTTTGTGTATTATTTCTTACTATGTGTGTATGCAAATACTTCTTTATATCACATGATATTTCTAATTCAAATGCAGTAATTTATGCATGTAATGTTTCGCAATTACGATACTGATTACTACTTTCAAATATTATATATAATTTGTACTTCAAGCAAGTCGATTTTTTTTCATTAACTATATATATTTCTTCATGATTTTCAGCATGGATAAAGATAGTATGGAAGAACCAACAAGCGATACACAAATGACTCATAATGATGTCAAAGAAACAGAAGGAGAGGATGATATAAATGATTCTGCTGGCACCGAAAGTAGTTTCTTGACAGCTAAATCGTGGGAAAGTAAAGGCAAAAACATAACTGCCGACACACAACCTTCAAAAGAGACACATGATGCTCATATTTTGTTTTCCGAAACTCCTGCAAAAAACCTGCTCTTACTGGTAAAAAAATTACGCAACCTTGACAACTTATTAAATACACAATTCATTCTCGCATTTAAGTATTCGCTTTATGAATAAAGAATTCTGAATTACACACCTTAACTAACTTTATGCATTACCAAGATTAAGCTGGCCTAAACTTTTATTCCTTGCAAAATATGAACTAGGTTCAAGGGTGAAAGATGAAGAGGAATCACCCGCTACCATGCATGCACGAAAGTTTCCAAAAAAGGAGAAAAAACATAAAAAGTCTAAGCGACAAAAACTTGACACACTCGACATTACTCCTCTACCGGATATATCACTGTAGTTATCAGCCTACAACATCAAAATCAAAGTTATGTGACTGTGGTATGGACCACTCTACAAAATTTCCTCAAATTCCCTGATATATTTAGTTCATGATGAACAGGTAACATTTCTTCTTCTAATAATAATTGACTTTTCACCAGTTGTACTCTGATTTCCATTGTGTCCACATTAACCATGCTTACAGTATCCACAGTGCTAATATCTACTGCATTATTTCCTAAATAACTTTTAAAAAAATCTTGCATACAACAATAAAGGAATTATCTGGAAGTAATTGTTGATGACTCTGATGCTGCTAAATGGAAAGATGTTTTTTGAAGAAGATATGATCTACCTTATAAAAAATGTGCATTTAGTTGTTGCACCCAAATTTCTGAAAATTTGTTCGTAAAAGATGGCATCTAGAGCTCACAAATGAAACAACGGTTTATGAACGGTTTCATGTCGAAGTGTCCTCATCATTCGCTTACACTTTTTCAAAGCTTAGCTCTATCCCAGAGCTTGTTGAAAATCCATAGTACCTGATAGGTAATCATAATTCCTTCAATTTCCCTCACATTAGCAACTTGGTTTACTCATGTTTTTAGACCATTCGACCTTCTCGATGTAGATGTTATCGGTTATGTCTGAGAAATTAAATTGTTCAGATTTGTGCCTGTTTTTGGAAATCAGGTTAGAGTTGTTGATTTCTACATGATAGATGAGACATCATACAACAATCTATTTGAGGTAACAATCTGGCCTTCGTTGCTTAAAAAACATGAAGATGTTTTTATACATGGAGATGGCAAACCTTTCTTCTTGGTGGCAATGTCATTAAAGATAAGACAATTTAGAATTAAGTATGAGCAACACTTAGAATATCCACTCACAGTCTTTACGACTGAAGTAGTGTAACTCTTAGATAACTCCATTCTGAAAATTGAAAATTCTTCTTCAAATAGGCATTCACATTGGAAACAACAAACTTCATGCTATTTATATTCAATGTTGATTCAATACCTTCAGTGCAGGAGTTAATGGGTTAGAAAATGACTTTTTTCTATTATCCTCTCATAAAATTTACACGCAAATTCAGTATCATATCTACACCTACCACACGCTCATTGTTGAGGTAAATAAAGTATTTGCAATCTACACCGATACACGTCCATATACTCTTTCTCAAATGCATATAAATTCAGATTCACCTGCTATTCATTGAATCTAAATCATTATCTTAAAAGTGTTGCAACTGAGCTTTCAAAGAAACAACTCCCACAATCTGGTAGCATCTCTTCATCTCCATCTGACATGATGGTTAATGGGCTCATAAAGGCAACAATGAGCCTTCCACAACTAGATAAGGTATCAATTTGCACCCACTATATTGCACTTGCTATTTATTAACTATAACTGAAACACCTTATATCTTTAACTTTTTCTTCCAACCTCTAACTTTTGATGTGCACATAAGAATTATTTTCATCTCCATTGAGAAGCCATACTTCTATGCATGCAAAAAATGTGGCAAGGGGGTTACAAGTTACAGATGATATGGAGTACTCTTGCCCATGCTGCCCTCACTCTAGTCGTGATGCGAATCTAAAGTACGTTACATGAACATACACCTTTTTCTTCCACTAAATGTTATGCCCTCAGTTGTTTCCTTCTATCATATAATGTTCATTCCTGTATCACTATAAATGTATTAAAGTCTGCAATCCATTTACAAAATTTATTCATTTACACAATAATTAGTAAAAAGTCGTACAATAAGTGAAAAGCAACTATATTACTTTCATTTTAAATAGAAAAATGAGACCAATGTTTTCAGAAATTATGTACATGGTTGTACTAACAATTGGTACACATTCAGTGTCCGAATCAAGAGACTTAATCACAGATTTATCCAATCTGGTGGATACACTGTTAATGATATTAAGAACAAGATAAAGCCATACGAACAACCACTTACTATCGCAGGTAAAACGCCATCTGTAATGCTCCTCACATCCTCTTCAACTTCATGGCGAACCCTAATCTAAATCGCAATCTCACACAGACAGTAGCAGCAATGAGGATGAAGATGAGCACAGAGATAATAGCAGTAGTTGAAGGTCAAAGCAAAATAGCAACAACCCACAATATAGAAATATCCTAAACTTTTGATCATAGTATTTTGTGTAATAAGAGCTACAACACTCAACAAAACAATGTCCTATACTTATCGTTGAGGTGCAAGACTCATTAGCGTTGTACATATTCCCTTTCGTGTTTGTTGCTACTACTATTGTGTTATGTAATATCTGTTGTAAACGTTTACACAAACCATATTCTATCTGCTCAAGCTTTTGTCTGAAGAAACATATGCATGTAAACCTATGAATCTATGATCACATAAGCACCATCATATTACCCTGTTATGCTAAACTTATCGCTTAACTTTTGCGTCACATATTCAAAATCTGGCTTGCATTATATATTGTTAGATATTATATTATATTGCTCAGTTTAATCTTTAATTCTCTCCTATATATAGGAGACAATGCATTCAGTTATAATCAATTCAATAACATATCAATTCATATCTTTTCCCTTCAGATCTCTCTGATCTTAACATGGTATCAGAGCACTAGTCCCAATCCCTAATCCCTAACTCTAATTACACAATACCCTCCATCTACTACATGCTCCAATAACAACAGCAAGTATGATAACAACAACAACAAGAGCGGCAACTACAACAACAGTAAGTAATCAAATCTCAAACCCTAATCTCTACTCCTAATTATCATCTTCTCCTTCACCGCTCCCAACCAATCCCAACTCTAGCTCCAACTCCATATCCATTACCTTCAGCCTCATCACCCACCTCAACCTCCTCCTCCCCGAACTCTTTAAATCCAACTCCCTATCACCTTCTCTGACCCCCCAAAAGAAGACAAGAAAAAGTAACCTACCCGAAACCCCCCACCGCCCCTCGGAAAAAAAGAAAAAAAACCAACCCGGGTCATTCTAACCTGACCCAACCCGACTTAATCCCAACCTGATCCTAACCCAATACCAACCCAAAACCAAAAACCTAATCCAAACCCCACTTCTCTCTACTACCACTCCAATTACCGCCGCTACCACCGCCGCCACCGCCGATCGTCGCCCGTCGTTAGCAGATTCAACAGGGGAAAAAAATCCGAGAAAACAAATCAATTTTTTTTTGCAGGTCTAGTGCTTCTTCATGGATAGTATATTTCCATCTCCACCGACTTTCCGACTATCGCATTTTTCTCTTCACTCATGCCTTATCATGACATCAACAACAACAACACCTGCCCGATCCATACCTCCTCCCTCCTCTCGACGCCATCAACAGCAGCACCATCCCGATCCCCATCTAAATCCCGACAGCATCAGTAGAGCCGCCCTCATCCTGATTCCTGCCTCCTCTCTCATCTCAGCTTCAGCAAAAACAACACCAATCTCATTCTTTCTCATTGTACTCCTTTCCCTACATCTTCTACCATAACCGTTACTCCAGTTTGCTATCTCCTGATGATTGGACCGATCATCAGTATCGCCTCGTTCAGTTGGAACTCAAGCTCTTAGGTCATTCTGTCACTGCTGACTCCTCTGTCTCTGCATTCTCTGTTACTCCAGGTATAAATTCTTCCTGAATTTTAGATTCTGGTGCATCATATCATCTTACTAGTAATTATACATTGCTCACCACCAGCACTACACATCCCATCTTACTAGTAATTATACACTACTCATCACCAGCACTACACATCCCTCTCACTCTCCATCACTTCACACAGCCGATGGCTTACAACTCTCACACACATCTTATTAGTAAGTATACACTGCACACCATCAGCACTACACTTCCCTCTCACTCTCCATCAGTTCATACAGCCGATGGCTCACAACTTCTCACACACTCAGCATTTATCAGCTCTCCCATCTCACATTGCTCTATGTTCTTTATGCTTCCAATTTATCCATGAACCTTATTTCCATTAGTGCTTTGTGCAGTAGTGGCCTTGTTGTTACCTTCGATTTTTGAGTTGTTCTATTAAGGACTCACCATTGGACATGAGTTTGGATGTGCTTGTCGATACGGTCGTCTATATCATCTATATTTTTTGCATGCACATAGATCTCATCTTAGTTTTGCTGGTGTTGTGTCCTCTAATGCCGATCTTTGGCACAGACATTTAGGTCATGTTAATGAGTCTCACTTAAAGAGTTTAGTCTGTAGTAGTGCCCTTGGTCATATTTCTTTTACCTAATTGTCTGCTTGTAAGGGTTATACGTTAGCCAAACACATAAAACTTCTTTTTAATAACAAAAGCACTTCTCAGACCACTCATCATTTTCAGCTTGTATATTTTGACATATGGGGACCCTCTCATGTACCTTTTAACAAAGACTGTCTCTATTATATTACCTTCATAGATGAATTCACTCGATACACATGGGTTTTCCTTATACACCACCGATATGAGATTCCTAACATGTACCAAGCATTACGACCATGATTCACACTCAGTTTCATGTGTGCATCAAGACTTTTCGCTCAGACGGTGATCGTAGGTACACTTCCACTAATATGCGATCGATTTTTCAATCTTACAACACCATTTTCGAACAGTCATTCCCTTACATACATGAACATAATGGTGTCTCTGAACGCCAACATCGTCACATTCTTGAGATTACTCACGCTCTTGTACTCTTTTCCTTTGTTCCTTATCTTTTCTGGGATGAAGCCGTGATGACTTCTATCAGACTTATTAACATCACTTTCTCATCTACCCTATTTGGAACGATGTCTTATTAGACTACTTATATTTGGAAGCACCTGTTACGTCCTTCTCCTTCCCACTGAGTGCACGAAGCTGACCATCGGGGCCGCTAAGTGTGTTCACCTATATATCAGTTCATAGCACAAGAGACATCGTTGTTTTGATTCCTTGGCACATCGTGTCCATATCTACCATCATTTCTCCTTTGTGGAAGACTCTTATTATTACATTTCCTCCCTTTAGGATATTCATTTTCTTGATTCCCTGGTTTCCTCGACTCCCTCACATGACACCTCTTCATGAATTCAATTTGGTCCTACCCCTTTAGCTCCTCTTCCTTCTAGACCTAACGACTGTTGTCCTTCCTACAGATCCTCCTTCCACACCACTTGCATCACCTCAGCCACTTGCCTTCACGCCATCAGAATCCCTACAGCAGCATGCACTCATACCACCTACATCACTACAGCCACATAACAGGTGAGTACATGCCCTTAGTGCTTATTCTTATAGACGATGGTCACACGACTTAGAACTAGCATACCCCACCGATCTCATCTTCCTCGACAATAAATCCGGCCAATTCATTCATCCTCACATTCCAAGAGTAAGGCAACTAGACAAAACTCTCTGATTACTAATCAACTAGTCCAAACAAAGGCCCAACTTGGCCTCCAATTGAATAAAAACCATCAACACTTTGGAATGGTAGACACCATATAACAAATTGACTATTAATGAGCTCTTCTTGAACTCGTACCAAAGGTTATTCGAGCCCAAACAATACCAAATTGCACACACAACCTACAACACCATTTAACACATACATGCACTTGTACAAACTTACACAAAAATGACATCAACACCTCATAGGGAATCATAGTTATGTGAATCCCCTATGCTCACACAATGTCAAAGAGCTAATAAACAACATTTCTAAGATTATCAAGAGGCCCTAAAAGTGATGTAATTTACATTCTCAAAAAATAGCAAATTCAAACAAAAAATGCAGTTATTGCAACTTCTAAAAATCATTAATAATCACATACTTCTCGGAATTTCGATATTTTTAGTTCTGAAGAAAGGTCAGTGAATCTAATACAATTTCTTAGTTGGAAGTTTTCTCTAAGTACTTCATTTAAGATGCCAAAATAATCAATAACTATAAGGTGTACAAGTTTCCAGCAACTAATACAACTGTGAACAAGTTGCAATTTCAGATTTCATTTCAATAACAAATGATGTCCAAAATTCATAAAATTTGGTGAGAATGTCTTAGACACATGCATGTATCACATATAAAATTTTAACTTGAATTACCACATAGTTAGAGAGATACAAATTTTTGAAGTAGAAGCTTAATCAGGGCAAATTGCAGTTCATACCAACAGTGCTATCAGATTTTATTAAAATAGAAAGTATTATCCAAATGTTATGAAATTTTGCAGAGATGTTTTAGACACATACAAGTACCACATATAAAATTTTGGCATGAAAATCCATATATTCAGAGAGATTTGAGCTCTGTTTTTCTTTCTTGACCAACGGTAGTTTCAGATTTTATATAAATAGAAAATATTATCAAAAAGTTATGAAATTTGTTAGAGATACTCTAGACACGTATGAGTTCCTACCACAAAAATTCAAAAATAAATTTCTTCTATTCAAGGAGTTATGATTCCGCATATATACATACAATTCATGCAATCAAAAAAGAGTCTACACTACTTTTCTTTTTAACAAACATGAGGATATGAAGAACACCCACCTTATGATTGAAGAGTGCTACACCTCACTATCTATTATCCTCTCCACCTCTCTATTTAGCTTCTTTTATCCTTAAATAGCAAACTAGCACCTTAAAAAAATGAGAAGATTTTTGGAAATGAAGTGAAAAGAGTGAGCTAGGGTTTTTCTTCGTACACACACATTTATATATAGTGAGGGGGAGGGGGTTTGGCCGTTCAAGCTTCAAGAGGGGCTAGTAGAATGTGGGTGAGTGTGGGAGAGTGTAGAAAACTCTAGGGTTGCTTAGGTTTCCATTTAATTAATAACCGTAGGTTTAATTAACCATCTTTAAAGTCAACAATTGTAGGCTCCCTTGTTCATAAAAAAATTGTAGGGTAGTGTAGTGTGTATGTGTAGTGTATATTGTATATGTTCATGTATAGTAGTATAGTGTATGACAACATATACACAAATGTGCACAATTTACGTGCAACACATCATATGCCAAAATAATGCAATGATATTCATATAATGCAAAAATATTTATTTACAAAATATTGTTGTACAGAATAATTGTTAAATATTTTGGGGGTTTTACATCACTCCCCCTTTAGAATAGTTTTGTTCTTGGAACTACATAAGTGGAGAGGAACAAACACCCAGAAAAATATTGTAACACACCAATTGCAAAACACATCATCATACTTAATTTAACACTTATTATCCAAGTACATACGGAAACTTACATACTTCTAGTCACAACAAAAACATATCATTTTTTAGCAGCCAAGTAAATTACATTTCAACCTTCAATACCCATGATGACCCCCTTTTTCCTTCTCAGCATCTTCTTCAGTCAGAAAGAAAATACGTCCTTGACGGAAGAACTTCTTCCCTTGATCATTATTCTTCTGCCCTGGACCACCGTTGCTCTTCCGTAGTTGTGGGCATTTTGGCTTGACATGCCCAGCCTTTCCGCAATTGAAACACGTACGCTCACTGTCCTTGACCTTGTTTCTTGGACATTGAAACTTACAGTGTCCTTGCTTAACGCAAAGGAAACACTCCGCAGTTTAAAATCTCCTGCACTGGTATTGGGCTTATGAAACTTCAGGTTTGGGCCTTGCTCCTTGAAGTCCCTGGCTAGAATAAACCGTTTCCCTCATTCTGATTCCCGATCTTCTCTTGCAGTTGATTATTTTGGTTCATATCATTCTCTGTTACTGTTGTCCTCTAACTAGCCGATCAAACCTCCGAGTACATAATGGCACCATTCTCGATCTAAATCTAGGCCTCAGTCCCTTCTCAAACCTCTTTGCTTTCTTCACCTCGTTCTGCACCATCTCTGGGGCATAGCGAGATAGCTGTGTAAACTTTGTTTCATATTCTCGTACTGACATGCTGCATTGCCTTAGGTTGATAAATTCCATTGCTTTTTCTTCTTGGACATCGAGGGGGAAATAGTGTTGTCTGAACTCTTCTAGGAAGTCTTCCCATGTGATTAGTCCATTTCCCATACCGCGCTTGGCTGAATACCACCACACCCCAACATCCTTTTCCAAAACAATGGTCGCCAACTTGACTTTGCTACCGTCCGACATTCCAAGTACTTCAAACACGATTTCCACATGACGAATCCAGTCATCGGCTACCGTCGGGTCCGCTTGTTCGTCAAACACCGGTGGTTTCATCCATTCGAAGGATTCCACCATTTTAACTGGGTTTGTCACGGCGTTTCCCATGTTCCTCCTCTGAGCTCCTGACCGCGGTATAAAGTTCTGGCTTGCCTCTATAAACACTCCCATCATCTGATAAATGCGAGCGAACTCTGCTTCAACAGTGAGTCCTGTACCATTGGCTCCGCTACTCTCGCCTTCAGTTCGTCCGGTGCGATTGCTCCTGGTTCTTCCCGACATCCTTCAAAATACAAAACATATACATTGGTTAGTTTCGGATATAGGGAGATCATAAACATAAGCTGGAAGTACAACAATATGAACTTGACTCTAACCGGGACATCCAAGTCTAATTTCCAGCTGTGTTGGTACTACGATTTGAAGTTTAGCTTTGATTCCACTTTGTAGCACCTCGATTCCCGTATACCAGAACTCGTGACACCTACTCAGAATCTTTACTCATTGAGTATACAACACAGGAAACCACATGAAATTAAAAACTTTTATTACATTATCATAATGTACAATGTAGTCTTACATATAATTTACATCATGAATTACACGATAAATTACGTTGTACAAGGAACTATATCCTTCACTTGGATGCTTCCCGCAGCTCGATTCTCCTGCTCCACGATCAACAATCCTGTAACTAATAAACCGTGGGCATGTCAGTTGAATGCAACTGACACAATGAGGATGAAACCAATAATCTCCAAAACCTCAACAACCAAATTTGATGAAAATGAAAAATGTGAAGTCAAACCACAAGTGTCGGTGTATGCCATGATCTAGATTCTAATGCACAAACTCAAAATGCATACGATGCTCATACTCTAATGCAAACTTGATTTGGAAACGTATGCATCCCATACTACATACTCTCTAAATCGAGTTCGTATTCTCCAGATGATAGGGTTCGATCCCTCGCCATGCATTCTACACTTGTACTCTTTCCTATTTCTGACATTCATCTAGTGACTGGTAGAGTCTGCAGTTTATGCGGTCTACCCCCGCGAACTACAGTCATATCATGGTCCTTTCCACTCCGAACGGTAGTGATCACTCTATTTGTTCAGATTAGTGGTTCATTCTTCACTCTGCCAGGATCAGTGGTTCCTTTCCACTCCCGGTCAGGCGGATGATCATGCAGCTCTGAGAAATAAGTAGTTCATTTCCACTCCTGCCCCTACCAAAATTACTATGAACATAAGGCAAATCAGTAGGGCTGCCCCTACTTTGCCAAGAGACTTACAGTTACACTCTTCCTCCTTTGTTCGTGTGGATAACTAGAACATAGACAGAATCTTAAGGGTCTGTCCCCTAAGTTCTGACAGGACTTGTGACTTACATCCACATCCTGCTCTTATCACTAAATCCCAGAAATTAACAGCTGAGATAACGCCTCATGTTTTACAGACGAGACGACGCCGCACGTGTCCCCTTGACAGGTGAGTACACGCCCAGTTAGTGACTATTCTTATAGACGATGGTCACACAACTTAGAACTAGCATACCCCACTGATCTCATCTTTCTCGATAATAAATCCGGCCAATTCATCCATCCTCACATTCCAAGAGTAAGGAAACTAGACGAAACTCTCAAATTAGTAATCAACTAGTCCAAACTAAGGCCCAACTTGGCCTCCAATTGAATAAAAACCATCAACACTTCGGAATAGTAGACACCATATAACAAATTGACTATTAACGAGCTATTCTTGAACTCGTACCAAAGGTTATTCGAACCCAAAAAATACCAAATTGCACACACAACCTACAACACCATTTATCACATATATGCAATTTTACAAACTTACACAAACATGACATCAACATCTCATAGGGAATCATAGTTATGTGAATCCCCTAGACTACATTCTCTATCTCAAGGTCTTGAACTAGGTCATTAAATACTTTCACACCAAGCTGTTTCACGTATGCTCACACAATGTCAAAGAGTTAATAAATAACATTTCTAAGATTATGAAGAGGCCCTAAAAGTGATGACAACTTACAAGCTCTAAAAATACAAATTCAAATCCAAAAATGCAGATCTTGCAAGTTCTAAAAATCATTAATAATCACCTACTCAGAAATTCAATATTTTAGGTTCTAAAGAAAGGCCAATAAGTCTACTACAATTTCTTAGTTGGAAGTTTTCTCAAAATACTTCATTTAAGATGCCAAAATAATCGATAACTATAAGGTGTACAAATTTTGCAGCAACTAATAAAATTATGAACCAGTTGCAATTTCGGATTTTATTTAAATAACAAATGATGTTCAAAATTCATAAAATTTGGTGAGCATGTTCTAGACACATACATGTATCACATATAAAACTTTCGGCATGAAATTCCATATATTTAGGGAGATATGATTTTTTGAATAAGGGGTAATAAACAGAACATCATGAGGTATGTTTTCTTTCTTGACCTACGGTGGTTTTGGATTTTATATAAATAGCCATTATTATCCAAAAATTATTAAATTTGGTAGACATATTCTAGGCACGTATAAGATGCTACCATAAAAATCATAACCCCAAATTCCTTCTATTCAAGGAGTTATGATTCCACATATATACATACAATTCATGCAATCCAAAAAGAGTCTACACTACTTTTCTATTTAACAAACATGAGGATATGAAGAAAACCCACCTTATGATTGAAGAGTGCTACACCTCACTATCTATTATCTTCTTCTCCTAGCTATTTAACTAATTTTTCTCCTTAAATAGCCAACTAGCGCCTTAAAAAAATGAGAAGATTTTTGGAAATGAAGTGAAGAGAGTGAGCTAGGGTTTTTCTTCATACACACATTCATATAGTGAGGGGGAGGGGTTTTGGCCAGCCAAGCTTCATGAGGGGCTAGGAGAGTGAGGGTGAGTATGGGAGAGTATAGAAAACTCTAGGGTTGCTTAGGTGTCAATTTAATTAATAACCCTAGGCTTAATTTACGCCTAGGTTTAATTAACCCTCTTCAAAGTCAACAATTGTAGGCTCCCTTGTTAATGAAAATTTCTAGGGTAGTGTAGTGTGTATGTAGTGTATAGTGTATATGTTCATGTAAAGTAGTGTAGTATATGACAACATATACTCAAATGTGCACAATTTACGTGCAACACATCATATGTCAAAATAATGCAATAATATTCATATAATGAAACAATATTTATTTACTAAATATTGTTGTACAAAATAATTGTTAAATATGTTGGGGGTATTACAATTCTTCATGGTACCTTATCTGAGGTTATTTACATGTAGCTTCCTTTTAGCCTCCCCACATCTCCTCGTCATGTTTGTCTTTCATGTTGTGCTATATAGGTTTGAAACAGGCTTCTCGAGCCTTGTTTGAGTGCTTTCGCTGTGTCATTACACAGACAGGTTTCCATCAGAGCTCACAGAATCACTCTATGTTTATGCTATCTTCAGGGGAGGGTACTTCTACAACTGTATGTTGATGATATAATTATTACTGGGGATGAATTCACAAACATTGCATTCACTCAGAGAGACTTTCACCAAGAGTTTCATATGAATGATCTTGGCAGACTACGCTATTTTTTTGGGTTTAGAGATTGCTCAGGGCTCCCAGGGGATACTCATTTCTCAGTAGAAACACACATCAGACATTATTTTCGCTGCAGGTCTCTCAAACAGTTGGTCAGCCGATACTCCCTTAGAGCTTCACGCGAAGCTTCGTCCCACAGATGGTGAGCTCCTCCCGGTCCCGCTAGATATAGGCAGATTGTTAGACAACTTGTCTATTTTTGTAAGACCAAACACGATATTGCTCATGCCGTCAGTATTGTCAGCTAGTTTTTTCCTCTTCTCGATCAGTTCACTACAATGATCTTCTTAGGATTCTCAGATATCTTCGAGGCACTATCACTCACTCTTTATTCATGCCTTCTACATTTAGACTTGAGCTTAGTGCATATTCTTATTCAGATTGGGTAGAGGATCCTACTACCAGATGGTCTACCACAAGTTTTTATCTATTTCTTGGTGATTTACTGATCTCTTGGCGAAGCAAAAAACAAGCAGTTGTTGCATGTTCTTCCCCAGAAGCTGTGTACAGAGTGATGGTAGCTACCACTGGAGAGAATGTTCATGTTTGGTGGCTATTATCAAACATGGGTATCACTCTTACAAGAGCTACTTCTCTTCATTGTGACAACCGGAGTGCCTTGCATATTGCAATCAACCTGATCCTTCATGAGCGGACGAAGCACATAGAGATTGATTGTCAGTATGTCTGTAAGTGTTTTGAGGCAGGGACATGGTCCACTTTATTCTGTGACATCTTCACGGCAGTCAACAGAATTATTTACCAAATCCCATACTGTCCAGCAATTTCGATGGTGGGAAAACTCACACTGGTAAATCGACTGTGAGTTTGAGAGGGAGTGTTACATAGTATATTATATTACTCAGTTTAGTCCCATATCGGAATATGTATTAGTTTAATCTTTGCTTCTCTCTTATATATAGGAGACATTGTACTAAGTTATAATCAATCCAATAATATGTAACGTCCCTGCCCCAAACTCAGACAATTTATACAATTTATCAGATAAATTATTTATTATTTAGTACAATTGTCCACCACATGCTGCCTCTCAAAAGGTGGTTAACCGGATTGGTGACTCTTGATCATAGGCATTATTATTTATATTTAATTATTTCTTGCTAATTCCCGATATGGAACAAATCTCTCATCCATCTCCCGCGCTCTTTCTCTCGTGAGAAGCACAACACACCAAAGGCCAGGGCCCCACCATTCCACGTGGCACACACTACCCCCTTCTCTCTTTCCTAGGCTGTGGGTCCCATGACTGCCACGTCACCCCCTGGCGACAGCAGAAATCAAAGACAGAAGCTCTGCCTTTCTCTTAATCCGGGTGGGCCCCTCCTCCATTCATTAAATTCTAACCCCCCTAAAGAAATCTCCTATAGGCCACTCCTATATTAATTAATTATATATATATTGATTCTTAACACGTGGTGTTACAGACACCCCCTCTTAAGAATTCAGCGTCCTCGCTGAGTACGGGGCATGCATAACCTACTACAAGATCTCCTTTCTAGCCGATGTGGAGCATCTGCTTTCCTATCCGCCTGACTATTCATGATCCCGGAGTCCACCGTCAAACCAATCATAGTCCCTGGGGCAACCACGGTTCTGGAGTCCACCGTCAAACTGGGTATATAGTCCCGGAGTTCACCGTTAGACTAATCATAACAAGCAACCACAGTTCTGGAGTCCACCGTCGAACTGGGTCCATAGTCCCGGATTCCACCATCAGACTATCTAGACATGCCCCATACTCGGTGTCGAAAGTTGGCTCTGATACCATTGGTAACAACCTTGCCCCAAACTCAGACAATTTATACAATTTATCAGACAAATTATTTATTATTTAGTACAACTGCCCACCACAGGATGCCTCTCAAAAGGTGGTTAACTGGATTTGTGACTCTTGATCATATGTATTATTATTTATATTTAATTATTTCGTACTAATTCCCGATATGGGACAAATCTCTCATCCATCTCCCGCGCTCTCTCTCTCGTGAGAAGCACAACATACCAAAGGCCAGGGCCCCACCATTCCACGTGGCACACACTACCCCCCCTTCTCTCTCTCCTGGGCTGCGGGTTCCATGACTGCCACGTCACCCCTGGTGACAGCAGAAATCAAAGGCAGAAGCTCTGCCTTTCTCTTAAACCGGGTGGGCCCCTCCTCCATTCATTAATTTCTATGACAACCCCCTATAGAAATCTCCTATAGGCCACTCCTAAATTAATTAATTATATATATATATTGATTCTTAACACAGGGTATTACATAATATATCAATTCATATCTTTTCATTTCATATCTCATATTAACTATATTTTCTAGTCTGTTATCGATAAATTTTATATCAAAAATATACTTTCAAGCACTAGACTATCACAATAAACATTATCTTTGACGTGCTTGTGTTGTGTAATTTTCTTTCTATATATTCATCCGACGTTACAGTAACCAATAATTCATTTTGCTATTAGTGCTATAGTAGTATTGTGTACACGTAAAATTAGCACTTGTGCTTCTTTTGGCATAGTGGATGCAATACCTGTCATTTACCTTGCATATCCAATCCCTTCTTCGATGACTTATATCCCTCACTTATAATTATAAACGATGCTTTTAGTTAAAGCATTATCGTTCAGTCGATGGAGTTCAGGCTTGACTCTCATAATCATTTTTCGTTCCTCAAGAATGGATCATGCATACACCAGTTTGTTCATACATCAGTCCAATTACTACTTCATATAAGAAAACATACGTACATGTTTCTCATTTCATTTCATTCTAATCAAGCATACACAAACAAACAAATGTCTATCGCTTAGTTCTAACATTTCCTTGTAATTTTATTTTCCAAGATCATATATTCCCTACCCAGCTACATCAAATCACATAGTACAAAAAAGCAACAAAGATTATCGTTCAAGTCCTACAAATATTTTGTAGTATTCCAAAATAGATGGGGTTAAATTTGGAACAATGTAAGAAGCCGTCTACCTATCAATTCACTACTTCTTATCTTATTTTCTGTAAACTTAAAAATTCAATATCACTAAGTACACAATTAAAATTTCAAGTTCATTCAATGTTCAAGTCAAATATTGCAAAAGATACTATAATAAAAATTACAAAATCATTGAAATTATACAATATTATTCTAATCTTGCTCCCGCGTTCGCTCTCTCGTGAGCGTGAGCACCTTGCTAGTTCATCTAAAACCCATATGAGCTTTTAGTTATTGGAGGTTATGGGTTGGTCCTTGCATTTAGAACTTCCTCTGGAACTGTTGCATTAAATTCTACCAACTAATCAATTTATCATTAATGAAAGTGTTGCTGCTTTTTTCGGAGTGGGAGCAATTATATGATGGGGATTCTTTTGAGGAACAATCAAGAACTGACCTTTTGACATTCAACGATGTTAACTACCTTTGACTGAAGTTGACTTCTGGATCTGACTGGTTTGCACCGTTGGATTTGATTCGTGTGGTGACGATCACCTCTGCTGATCTGCAAAAAATCTGAAACATTGGGATTGATCCCAGCGATAGAACCTGTAACGCTCAAGTCAGAAATCAAGAAGATTATGAGGGAGTTTTTTTGTGGAAAAAATATTGATTACCTGTTTTTGGTGGAGGTAGGGGGTATTTATAGTCGCTTTGGTCAGTTTCAAGATAATGATTTATCTATACTTTTCGGTGTTTTTGGATTAAATCGATTATCTCTTCTTCATGAAGAGATACGAGTGGTTGAGGGGATTAAGTTTAATCTCTCCTCAGGATAAGAGATGATTTTTGAATCGTCTCTTATAGATAATTATGAGTTTAAATCATACTTAGATAATCTGGACCCATTCTTATCAGGTTGTTAGGACAACCCAGTTAGAGAGACATGTTTTTGGCTGCTGAGTTTGAAAGAGACCCAATTCCCATTTATGGACCAATTTCTTGTGAAATTACTTTTTTAACCCTGACAGCTTTAAGATTCGTGCCTAATTTGAACGGTCTCGGTTTGGTTCTATTTTAAACCATATCAAGAAGCATCATGATTGAACCGTTCTATTTTAAACGGTCCCGGTTCGGTTTGGTTCTATTTTAAACCATATCATTTAATGGAGGAACCGCACGATCAACCTTATTCAATTGCTCTGATCAGCAACAACTTATAAGGTACTTTGAAGACTATTTTGAGATTGCTATGCTTTTTCAATCCACGCATGAATTCATGAATTTGTATATTGGCTTAATTTACTAGATATGAAGCCAAATCTCCTTGATATGATCATTGCTTCATCTTATGCTCATTTTATGTCGCGCCCCACTTCCAAAAAATACGGAATATGAGCACGTAATATTGGCCCAGCGAATGACTAACGTCACCCATAAGCTGTTTATTTGATTAACTTAACAATATAATCAATATAGAACAAATGCACATGCAATAATAATAACCTCATGAACAATATTACTTGGAATGAAGCAATAAAAATATCCAAATACAATAATAATAATCCAACATCTGGAAACAATAATAAAATTCGGGACATATGCCCAAAACAATAATAATCCAATTCAAAATAATAACAAGTCTCAATACATTAAGTTTATTAAAGCAATAAGCAATTAGAAAGCAGTAGTCTTCAGAATGTTTGTTCTCCAATTCTAGCAGGCAATTCTCCTTTATTACCTGTATACCCTTTAAGTAAAAAGAGGAGAAAAATTATCCTTAGAGCAAGTCATGGACAACAAGTAGTGAAAGCAGGGAACAATGGAATAATGGTATAACAATGAATCAATAGATCAATGGAAATCAATAACATGGCACGATGGTAATAATCAATAACATGGTAATCAATGCAACGGTGTAACAATGATTTAATATTCGGTAACGGTAATCAACGGTTAATATCAGTAACACTTAGACAATATTGGATACAAATAGGAAAATTGATGAACAATATGCAATGTCGGTGATGTGTCAATCCTTATGTCTATTAATTATTTTAATCCTAACTAATGCATATACTACTTCATCTCATACTACAGGTTCGATGCATACAATCAATTTTGTTTAGACTCAAGTGGTGCCCTCGGTAGATCATGTACTTGGCAAAGGTAACGGTAAATACTATTCACCTTTCGGTGTATGATATGGTCATTGACAACGATACGGTACACGATAGATTGAGTTACTGCTATAACCACAATCACACAATAAAACGGTAGCCGGAACGGTAGTTAGGGAAACACGGGCCACTCCTCCAAGTACGGTCATTACCTTGTTCACTACTCAAATCTTCCCCTAACCCCGACTTATTAATTATTTATCAATGCAACAATACAATATGCAATCAATGAACATTTCGTTGAACGATGGTATCAATAGGGAAACAATAGGTTGATAACATGGATAGGACGGTTACAATAGTGACAATAACTCATTGGGAACATGCAATGCAACATACATTCATTCATTCATGCACTAGTACGAAATAAGAATAATTAATCTATTAAAAAGTGGAATCTAAAATTCTGGACAGTAAGCACAGTCTGTACAAAAATGCAGTTTTCCGCTGACTTAGAAATCGAAAGTTGAATTCGTCATAAATTCTAGAAACTAGACTTCCTCACGGTTCCAACACATATTTAAAGTTCAAATTCTGACAACAGTAGCTGGGTCAAACACACTATTCTTCACAGATTTTATGTTCAGACAGAATTACAGAATTATGTTATTTCATTTTTAGAATCAGCAAAAACTCAATATTAAATTCAGTAAAAATACTTTCTGGTCTCCTAAACATGGTAAGAAACAATCTGGAAATTTTCAGATTAAAATTTTATCATTTTTCAGCATTTTTACTATTTAAGTGCAAACGATACAAGAATCTGAAAATCTGAAAGGAAAAACACAGCTGTAGTAAAACGGGCATAACTTTTGTTACAAAACTCAGAATTCAAAAATTCAAGATTTTCTAAAAATTAGAAAGATAAGACTACAATTCATGTTCAGAAAGTAATTCATTTTAAGATCGTTTACTGGTTCGAAAATAGCAGTTAGCATACAGGTCAGCAAGCATATACAGAAAATAAATTAATTAGACTATATGGGTATCAATTCTTTAGCCAATAAATTGTGTAACTAGCATGATGGGTGTCAAAACATGATCAATAAAACTAGAACATGCTCACTCATTAATTATCATCAATCAATCATCAATCGATCAACCCCCGATCCAAGAACATGAGAGAGGAGAGAAGAGAGAGGAGAGACGAAAGAGCATGGCTGCCTTGGTACAAGAGCAGATCTTATGCTCAAGTGCTAATGGCTCCTCCCCCTCATCATTACTCTTCTCGATCCCCACGCCAAAACCCTTTACACCCCGCCCCTTCCACTTCCCTGCCAAAAGTCCCAAAAAATCCCCTTCCTCTTCTCCAACCCTCATTCCCCTCAAATCGCCTCTACAATTGCCGACCCCAGATCAAGCACGAATATCGTCGCAGCAAGATGGAGACAAGATGCATGCTGTGTGGGGACATGGACCACCTGGCGAAAGACTGCAGGAAGAGCGGTATACATTGCTTCGACTATCGAAAGGTAGGTCACCGAGTTAGAGACTGTCCGATCTTCAACAGAAGGGAGTCCATGGCCATCGAGCTCGCCCACAACTCAGAGATAGCTTCGGCCCTTCCAGCACTGCATGCAAGCGCTTTCCTTCACCTGATCAACCCCCGATCCAACCCAGACACCGCAACAATAGAAAGCACTCTCAACTTCGCCTGGAGGCGACAGGGTGGATGGTGGGAAGTAAAGAGGGTTTGTGACGGGGTTTTTCACGTCCAATTCCCATCAGAAGAAGAGGCCAAAAGAGCCATCACAGATGGGGTTTTTCAGTTCTCAGGCTTTAATGCAACCATCTCCCCGTGGTCGATGGACTTCGGAGCTAAGATGAAGCCTAAGCCTTGCTTTACCTGGATTAATGTTCCCCTGCTACCATTCCACATGTGGAATCAGAGCTCCTTAGAGCAAATTGTTCAACCATTCGGAAAGTACGTGACCATGAGTGGAGACATGAAAGCAGCAACCTCCCGTGACCAAGCCCTCATTTTGATCGAAGTCGATGATGTTGGCCTCATCCCCAAGAATCTACTAATCCATTATCAAGTGCCTTGGACCAAGGAACTGCAAGTCCAAGAAGTTCCGGTGCTTATTTACGGCAACCCCATCCCCTCAGCTGATGTTGCTAACGGCAAGGTAAAACTCTTTTCTCAAAACACTGCATCTTCCACCAGCTTCTGGCATCGGAGGGAAGCACCGCCGGTAAAGCAAACATTTGAAATCTCCCCGAAATTCCCACTACGTGATCAAGGAGTGATCGGGGACAATAAAGGAAAGGCGAAAGTCACGGAGGCAGTTGTTACGGTTAAAGATTTGGCGGCGCAGTCACAGCCCCCACAAAATCTTTCACTTTTTGCCAATTAATTTTTGAATATCTCTGGCTTGGCGGATTCTAGTGCGAAGATTCCTAAAGTGCCCCCCCCCCCCCTCAGCAATTAGTGGAACCGGTTGTACCAAATCCTACCCCCTATCTTTGAGATTGACTCTGATTCGCCTAAGGGCAATCTGGATATTCCTTCTGCAGCGTCACAAACCCATCCCGACAGCTCTACCAGCTCACATGACTTAGCACCTGAAGAATAGATGAGTTAGATGGAATGGAAAGGCAAGACAATCAGCATTCCCCAATCCTTATTCCTCCAAATCAAACCGGCAGTGGAATCTGTCCTTGAAGCAGAGGTCAGCAAGCGTATCTCCAAACATGAGACCTCTAAGAACTTCCACTTCAACTCGGGTGCCATTGGAGCTACAGCCTCCAGTTTTAGAACAAGGTCCCTCATTCCAAGGCGTCACCTGAAACCCTCCTGCCTCTTCCACAGGCTCTGTACCCCCTGGATTCGAAGAAGGAGCTAGCAAGTGCCGCAAGCGCAGCAGATCCGCAACAAAGGTTTCCTCCTCCAGACCATTCCTACACCATCTGCGCACCTCCGTTAAGGCTGCCTCCCTCCGTAAATTGGCAGGTACATCCTCTTCGAAGCATTCTATTAACTATGCATGCCGCAATCCATTTGCTTTACTTTCTAATAATGATATCCTCGAAGTTGCGAAATCTGTGGGAGTGGCGGCTACTGGGCCACACTCAATCTCCAAGCTTAAGCAGGTTGCAGGGGTTGCAGTTAATCTCCCCGATCAACAGCAATAGCTAAATTGATGCCTGAGATGGTTGCACGTTGCTTGTTTTTCGATATTGTTGTGTGTTTTGACTTACAATGAAGATAGAAAGTTGGAATGTTTGGGGATTAGGCAACCCCTCTAAGTGTGCCTAGATAAAAGACGGACTCCGGAACGCCCAAATCAATGTAGTGTGCCTACAGGAATCTAAGCTGTCTAAACCCTCCACTCGTAAACTCTCCTCCATCGGAGGTAATTACATTAATAATTGGCGATCCCTAGATGCTGTTGATAGCCGCGGTGGCATTCTTGTTGGCTAGAACGACAACTTTTTTGACTTCCTGTACTATGCCATTGATTTATTCTCAATCTCCCTCTCTTTCCACACTAGTTCATCAGGGATTGAATGGTCCCTTACCTCAGTCTACGCCCCTTTTGAGCTTGATGATAGAGACCTCTGCTTCCATGAAATTGTGCAGCGACGTAGAGTACTCTGTGATGCATGGGTCGTCTGTGGAGACTTTAATGTGACTGTCTACAATCAAGAAAGGAACAGAGGCTCCGGCTCCAGCAGAGACATGAAGAACTTTCACAGTTGGATTCAATAACTACAACTCATTGATCTCCCGCTGGCAGGAAGGAAATATACATGGTCTAACCTCAGGCAAAATGCTTCTTGTGCGCGACTGGATAGATTCCTTATCTCAAGCCAGTTTGATCAGTTCTTCCCCTTTTGCATCCAGCACTTCCTACCCCATATTGCTTCTGATCATTGCCCTATTATTCTCGACTCCCAAGCAATTCAGAACAAAATCCACTACTTCAAATTCGAAAAAAGCATGGGCTTCTCACAAGGATTTTAACCACAACGTCACTAGCTGGTGGACTAGTTTCAATTGTGTTGGATCCAAAGTTGATATCTTTGCTAAGAAGCTTACCCTCTTAAAGAGAAGGATCAGAAGGTGGAGGAACGAGGTCTTCAGCCACATCCCCAAGCGCAAGGAGTCCCTGCTCCAAGTGATTCACAATCTTGATATTTTAGCTGATTCACAGAATTTGGACTCCACCCAATCTGCTGAGCTCAATGATGCTCGTTCTGAATATCACAAACTAGTCCAAGCTGAGGTCACATACTGGAGACAGAGATCTCGTATCACTTGGATCAAAGAGGGTGATGCTAATACTAAGTTCTTCCACTCCATGGCTAACGGGAGGCGACACAAGAATTTCATCTTTTCACTTCTTCATAACGGAGACCTCACCACTGATCAGTCGGCGATCAGATTCTACTTCGAGTCGCATTTCAAAGACATCTGTGGCACCAGCTCAGAGCCAGATTTTAGAACAGAGTGGGCATCTCTCTATCCATCACCAATGTCTGATCTCTCTACACTTGATGCAGATTTCAGTAAAGAAGAAATCAAGAGAGCAATCTTTGATATGAACGGAGATAAAGCCCCAGGCCCTGATGGTTTTTCTATGCATTTCTATCAATAGCACTGGGAAACTATCCAAGATGACTTATGCAATATGCCTCTGGCCCTCCAGCATGGTGAAGCTGGCATCGATAGATTGAACTATTCTACAATTGTGCTCATTCCCAAATGCGAAGGAGCCTCTTCTGTCTCTGACTATCAGCCCATTAGCTTGCTCAATTGCTCCATGAAGATCTTCACTAAGATCCTTGCCAACAGGCTAAGTCCTTTGCTGCATACTCTTGTATCATCATCTCAAAGCGCCTTTCTCAAGGGGAAATCTACGGTGGACTGCTTTCTAGTGGCGCACGAAGCAATCAACTTATGCTGTTCTAAGAAATCTGATTCACTTATGCTGAAAATTGATTTCCGCAAAGCTTCTGATACGCTAAGCTGGGATTTCTTGGACCAATTGCTTAATGCCAGAGGCTTTGGCCCTCGTTGGTGCTCCTGGATCAAAGCATTTCTCCAATCCACCAAATCCAATGTTTTGGTCAATGGTATTGGGGGCAAGACCATCGGCTCAAAAAGAGGACTCAAACAAGGAGACCCTCTTTCTCCAATGCTTTTCATCCTGGCGGTGGATGTGCTTGCACAAATGTTGCGAGTTGGCAGAGAAAATGGCACTTTCTCTCAGCTCAGCCTAGGGGGTTCCCTGGCCAGTCTCTCCATATTACAGTTTACCGACGACACTCTGATCTTTTGTAAAGGAGACGAGCAAGAAGTTCTTCATCTGAAAGTGCTCCTACACCTCTTTGCTAATGTCTCTGGACTCCACATTAATCTCTCCAAATCATCCATCACTTACTTTGGACACTCTCAAGCTAAGCTCAATGCTTTTTCACACATCTTAGGCTGCACTCAAGATCCCTTGCCAACCAAGTATCTAGGAATGCCTCTTGCAAGGGGAAGGCTCAAGAAAAGAGACTGGCAACCCTTGCTCCTCAAGATTGAGAAGAGATTGTCCACATGGAAAGGCAGACTCCTATCTCGGGGGGGGTCGACTCATTCTGATCAACTCTGTTCTTAGTGCCCTCCCTACTTACTTTGCCTCTTTCTTCAAGCTGCCTCGATGGGTGGTAGCCAGGATCGACCAAATGAGGAGTAGATTCTTTTGGGTTGGAGGCGACACCAAGGCTATGGGGGCCTCTTGTACTAGCTGGAAGCACATATGCCAGCCTAAGAAACAGGGTGGTCTTGGTGTGCTTGATCTTCAACAATTCAATAATGCACTACTCATGAAATGGTGGTGGAAGCTCTATACTGACAACTCCCTATGCTCCCAAACTCTTAAGTCCCTTTATTTCAACCACACCACTGGCAATTTCCTCTGCAAGGCCTAGTCCTCAGACTTCTGGAAGACTCTGTTCAAACTTAAAGAACAATTCGATCAGGGGATCTCTTGGGAACTTGGCAATGGGATCTTGCTCAAGTTCTGGACCTCTAAATGGATTGATAGACAAAGCATTACCACCCTCTTCCCCTCCCTCTTTGAAGTAGCATGGAACAAAGAAGCATCTCTGAGATCTCAGGGCATTCTGCACCAAGGCATGTGGACTTGGAGACCTAGTCTGCACACATCCTCTACTAGTAGCATCTTCATAGAAAAGAGACTTCTTCTTCAGGCCATCTCCAATGTTCAGTCACCACAGCAACCTGATCAAGCCATCTGGAACCATTCTATCTCTGGGTGCTATTCAGTCAAATCAGCTTACACCTTCTATAGTGTCTCCGACCTCATCTCCCCCTTCTTCCGCGCTTGTTGGAAGAACTGCGCACCACTCAAATGTAAAATCTTCATTTGGATGCTGTGCGGAGAAAAGCTCAACTCAAAGGATATATTACATTCTAAAGGTTGGGATGGTGATCTGGCCTGCACTACTTGTGCATGTCAGATTGAAACCACCTACCACATCTTCTTTGAGTGCCCGGAGGCCGCTCAAACATGGCTACACTTCATACAAGCCTTCAACATCACCAATCTGCCGGAGTCCATCTCGGCATGTTTCACCACTTGGTGTTTTGATCACAACAACCATAAATTCACTCACTCATGGCATCTGGTCACTGTAGCTGTCTGTTGGAGTCTTTGGAATGCTAGAAATGATAGAATTTTTCACAGCAAGCATACATCTGTGGATAAGCTGATCACTAATATAAAATTTTGGTTTTCATATTGGCTAGATTCAAGTGGAGAATCAAAGAAGAAGACCAAGATTATGGAGGAAATCAGGGGGACGGGAGACAGCAACTTAATGAGGCCACCTCGAGGGGACACTACCGATGGAAACGCAAATTGATCTCTAATGGTTACTCTGTTTATGGTCTTTATTTCTTGCTTTTGGGACTGTTATTTTTTGGGACTGCGTCTAGTCCGGTTTTGTAATCTTCACAAACTCTAGTTGTCTTCTGCTCTCTCTCGGCTGTTAGGAGGTTATTTTGTTTCGGGCTTTGTTAAGGGTGGAAAAGAGGGATGAGATCATGTCAGTGGATCTAGTAGAGGTGTACGACAATAGTCCACTACCCTCTCTACGATCCAAAGGCATGCCATCTCGAACTCGGCTCCATCCTATGTTCGAGCAACCAACTACAGCCTCTTTTTTAATAGTACTAGCACTTATTTTCTTTTGATATATATATATATATATATATATATATATATATATATATATATATTTTCTGTGAGGTAGGACTATCCTACCTTTTGCCAATCAAAAAAAAAAATCATCAATCGATCAAACAACATACACCCTAGCGACTGTCTCTACAATAATTTATTTGTGTGACAATTATATGAACAACCATATTATCGATTCTATATGCACTTATTAAAGATCCAAGCTTTAGAGTCAAAAGTGGCACGATGTCAATAATATTGGGGTTAACTCGTCTAAACCCTCAATAGACCCAACGTAGAGATGAACAATGGATAATACGATAACAAAGAGATCTACTTGCAAGAGTTTCAACAAAACTTGAATTTGATACAATTAGCAATTCAAGAGGACGGTGACTTGCCTGTTAGACGGTGAAAACGAATATCAAGAATATCGGGATAAGAATCCCGAAGCAACGAACACACGAACTAGCACGTGCAATAAACGTGCACTAAACAACACAACACACAAAGAGACAAGCAGCAACAAAGCAAGAGAGAGAGATCACGATCAAGGGGCGGCAGCGTCACTGGCATCGACGGCAAGGGGGCGAAGGCGAGGCATCGAGGTTGATGTCAATGGAGTGGGTCGACGGTGGCATCGCAGCGGCAGCGTAACGGAACAGGAAAGGGCGTAGGAGGTTTGTGGTTCTGGCGCTGCAGTCGACGAGAGCGGAAGAGGAGGAGGTTCATGGGGAATTGGGGTTGAGCGACGACCGATAGGAGGGCTGACGAGAGGTGGCAACAAAGTAGGGGGTGTCGCTAGAGGGTGGCCAGGGAAGACGATCGGAAGTTGGCCTGGGGTGTTTTTGGCAGGAAAACCAACCGAGAGAGAGAACGGGAGGAATGAGAGAGTAGGAGAGAGAGTAGACGGCTAGGGTTTTGATTTGTGTGCAATTTAGGGTTTGCATTAGGGTTGTATTTATAGGGTACAATTAGAGTACTGGGTTAGTGGTTTAGGGTTCAATAATAGTTGATTTGGGCTAAGAACAAATGAAATTTGGTTTTTAGGGTTCAATAAGAGGTAGATCCAAATCAATAGGGTTCGAATAAAAATACCCACAATTGAATTAGAGAAAGTAGGAACAACAAGAATAGCTCAATTAACAAGAACGAAGAATTTCATGAACAAGTCTTAATTAAAATAATAAAGAGCCAAAAAAGAGTATTTTATTCAAATATCAAATAAAATATTACAAAAGGGGAAAAATGAAAAATAGCGGGAACAACAGTTACATTTTATGATCTTGAAAAGGATGTCACTACACTAAAATTCAAAACCGATAGGATGAGTGCCCATTTAAATGAGCTAAAAAAACAAGACAAATTCCCCAGCAAATTGCGGACCAAGACTTGGATATGCATAACAATATATAAAAATTTTAAAACCCAAAATAGATAAATAAATAAAGAACACCCAATGAGCCTTGCATCTGGGTTGCTCCAGTACCACATAAAAGAATCTGCTACTACGCTAAAACTTTGAAGTTATTAGCAAAAATTAAAAAAAACTTTAAATTTGTTGGAATGGTGGAGGGAATTACATTTATATATTCTAAAGGATCTATGAGATCCAAACTAATTCTTATTCCTCGAAGATGAATACTAAGGCAAGTTTTTCTCTAGTGTTGTGCAACCATTAATTCTCAATTCCATTTTCTTTGGACCATATATAAATGAGAAATGTGATCCTCATACTTGTATGAGGTAAATCTCCTCGTACAAAATGATTGTAATCACTTAGTGGGGCACTAATGGAAAATCCACACCGTTCATCATATTTTTTATGTCAAAATATGTATGAGTAAAAAGAATCAAGCGATTTAGGGGTCCTTTACCTACGCATCATGGGACTCAATTTATGGCACAATTTGTTATGCAATTGAAATCGTTCATTTTGCAACCACGTGATGCATCCGTAAAAAAACTCCAAATGGATTAATTTTTTTTACACATGCATTTTATAATAATACAAATCACAATGAACGGTGTGGATCGAAGTGATTAAAATTTTTTATGAGGGAATCACCTCATATAAATATGACTCTCTCTCTCTCTCTCTCTCTCTCTCTCTCTCTCTCTCTCTCTCTCTATATATATATATATATACATATATATATATATATATATATATATATATATATATATATATATATATATATATATAATAAAACACAAAGAAAGCTATCAAGTGGCTCACATTCAATCTATCCCAAAATCAATGAACCAGATCTACTCTCACAAAACATATTTTCCCGCCCAAATTTCAAACTTCACAAATTCAAACACACACACTCTCTCTCTCCCAAAATACCCCCCTTCTCTCTCTTTTCTCACTGTCTCTCTTTTCCGCTCACTCTCTCTCTCACTGTCTCCCCTCTCTCTCTCCCCGCTCTCTCTCTCTCTCATCGATCGACGCCTCCCCCTCCCCCACCTGTCCTCCCTTCCGCTCTCACCAACCCCGACGCCCCTCTCATCGACAGACACCTCCCCCTCCTGTGCTCCCTTCCGCTCTCACCAACCCCGACGCTGAATAGCAGGACAAGTCAGGCGAAGCGTGAGGAAGTGATTAGGAGGACGATGTCTGATATTGATCTGCAGGTAATTTCTCGATTTAAAGATCAAATCTTTGTAGTTTGTTGTCAGAAATGCTATTTCACTTCATCTTCTTCTTCCTCAAAACCCTAAATCCCCAAAATTCACAGTACCTCTCAAAACCCTAACAATGGTGCGATCCAAGCCCGGGCTCACCAACAATGTTATTAATTTCAAAGTAACTCTCTCTCTGTCTCCACTCTTATCCTTCTTCAATGTTCTTAATTTTGTTTTCTGATTTTGAAGAAAATAAAGCGGAACATTGGACGGAAGCTCCCACCCCCGAAGAATTTCACCGTCACGCAGATAAAATCGAAAGGTAAAAATCCAATCTTACGCATTTTTTTATATAGATAATTACTCATTTGGAGTAGATGCTTTGGATATTTTCCTAAATTCTTACCCTAGAAAGGAACCACCCCTTGATGTAGTTTTATCATATTTCTGTTTTATGCACTCATCATGTTTGATGAAATGCACAAATGACGTGAAACATTTTAATTGTAGGAGCCTGCTGCACTGGGGGCATCTGAAACTAAAGTGGATGGGTTAAATCAGATGCACAAAAGGTTTCGCCTTTGGGACGGGAAATATGGTTAGTCTCTCTCTCATTCATATTCTCTGTTAAATCATTCAATGCATACTCATATAGTTTTTCTCAGGTTTTTACCTGCCTTTGAGTACAGAAACTTGGCATAAACTTCAAAAGGCTGCTGCTACAGTGGTCAATGTCAACAATTACTCGATGTCATCCACCACCGCCAACCCCGACGCCGATCAACTCCAACCACTGAATGATTTCAGGTAGTGAGCCATGAATTTAGTGTTTTCTGTTGATTTTTCTGTTTAATTTTGTTTAATTTTGTTAGTAGTGTGGTAAGGGAATGTAATTTTGTTTAATTACTGTCTCTACATCTCAGGTAGTGAACCAAAAAATTTCAAAATTGATTTTATTGTGTCGTAAGGGAACGGCTTGCTGAAATTTTGGATAGGTTTTTTTAGATACGTTCTGTAATCCTACAAATTAGGGTTTTTTTTATATTAAAAAGTTCAGTTTTGAGAATTTGATGGTTCAATTGGGTTGGTGGGTTTTAGTGCAGATCGAGATGAAGGAAATGTGGTTGGAGGAGTTTGAAAATTTTTCTAGATTCCATCTACATTATGTTCATTGTTCTTCCAATTTGTTTAATTTGATTATAACAGTGAAAATTTTGCCAGAATTTCTCAATTGGTAACTTTGTTGGGTAGGAACAATATGAGGAGCTAAATTTGATAAAATTGTTCGGTTGAATCATAATGATGTTAATGCATAGTTGCTGTTAATTCGATATTTTGTTTAACTAACCAATTATTTAAGCATACTTACTGTCATTTGAATCATAATGATGTTAATGCAATTTCCTAGGAATGTGAACAAATATTGTAGACGTCTTGCTGAAATTACGTTAAAGTGCAAGGTGAATAAGTTAATTTATGTTCTTTTTAAGCTAAACCATATCTTTTGATGATGTGTTTGGCATTGCAGAAAGATTCGAGGGAGGCCGGAATAGTGAGCCTCGTAAAAGATCTGGGAAACTGCGGCTCTTGCTGGACATTCAGGTAAATTCATCCTGAAAATATTTACATCCTCTTATTTTGTATTGCACACTTTTTGATGAGTTATTTTGCAAGTGGTTGGATAAGTATAGTTTAGATAAAGATAGTAATGGAATTGATAACTATGGTTAAAACTTTGTGGCCAACAAAAGTTTATATAACAATTATCTCAACACCACTGAAGTCCCCAACCAGACCAACGTTAGATATCTAAGTTTATGTGAGACAACTTTACAAAACTCCAGTTATTAAACACAACTCCAGTTGCACATGCGGGAATTTTGTTATAGATTTCTATCAAATTTAATGATTTCACGTTTCCAAACTCTAAATTTCCCCCTCCTTTATAATTTCCGACGGATTTCCAACAAAGTTTTCAGGTTTGAAATTGGCCAAAAGTGAAGGAGGATTTCTCATTTGCCATCAAATTCAGGTAAATTAGTCTCTTTTTTTGTTTCTTTTTTTAATGTAAGTAATAATTTGTTAGCACAGATTTTGAACCAATTTTCTTTTTATTTGATTTCAGGTATGAACATGAAAGAAGGGGAAGGATTGACGTTGAACTGGATTGTCTCTGTTGGTGCGCGAGAGTTAACAAGGTAAGGAGGTATGTGTAGAGTTCGTGATTGTGTGAAAAAAATGGAAGTTAATTTGTTGTTAATGTGCAGAGTATATGGCGTTGTGTGAAGGATCAGAGCAGGTTGTCGTGGTTCACTTGCTCAACATAAAGGGTAAGCTCTTTCTCTCAACATAAGCTAAGAAATTTTAGGATCTAGGGTTTATGAGCTGGAATGAAATGTGAGTTCATTTCTTAGTTTATTAGAAATGTAGCTTTTTTTGCTCATTGGTGTGTTCAATTTTTTTGTGGATAATTGATTTGTATTTTGGGGATAGTTTATATTGAATGGGGATCTAGGGTTCAATTTTAGGATAAATGAAGTTTTTCCTTTTGTCGTCTAGGGCACGAAAAGATTGCAAGTTGGGATGTGAGTTTTATTAGATGGAGCAAAATGTGGTAACCTCTTGATTGCATTTAATGCAAGACTCAACCCGTCATTGTGAGTATCGTCTTTTTTTTGCCGATTTTTTAGATCGATTTCTATGTTCTCTCTCTCTCTCTAGCTTCAATTTTGAGACGAATGTTTGAGATCTCTATGAGTTGTTATCAAGCATCAAGATTAGTCACTGCCAGTGTTAACAGCTCTTCCAATGAAGCATAGGTTAGCTTTGTTCCGGTTAAGATGCATGATTTGTAAGTTCGAAAGCACTAACGCTTTCTACCAAATTTAAATGATGCAGTGTATACATATACTTTATCAGGACTTACTATTTTTCCAAATATCAGGCACAAATAATTGGACTAGAACATAAATATAATTTTATCGAGAAATAGCACTAGAACAATATCAAAGTTGGCACACAGTATGTGTTTTTACTTGATCAAATAATTCGCATAAAATCGGCCAGTAATTATGTTTGCCCATTTTGAACTCATAAAAAAAAAAACTAAGAAGTACTACAATTACATAGAGATAATTGTTGTTTGCGAAAGAGATTATTCATATGACTTTATCGGACATTAATATGGATTTCTCATTTTCAAACCAATAGAGATAATTTTTATGCAGATGAAATGCAAGATTTAGTGTTAAGGTTTTTGCTGATTTTTGATGGATTGGGGGTTATGTAGGAGGTGGATTTAGGGTTAATTTTGGTGTTGGTTTGATTTAGGTTTGGTTTTGAATTTAGTTGTTAATAGATAGATGGTGTTAATGCAGTTACCTGAGTTGATTGAGCCTGTGAGTATAAGGATGAAGGCTTTTGAGGATTACATCAAGGTAAATGAATTATCAGTTATCTTTTATGTTTTTGTGTTCAATTTCTCTGAATGTTTATGAACTAGAGTCTGAAATAGAAATGTTCATTTGGGTATTTGATTAGTGCTCATTTGAGATTTGCAAGATTGTTGAGAGATGCAATGCATGGATTGACTGATTCTCTGCAGTTAAATCCAATTTAATCGGTAATCGGTTTAGATCCGATTAGTTCTTAAGGCGATTGATCGGAAAAATTATCGATTAATCGGTGATTAATCGATAATTAGACTTACACTAATTAGTTTCGAAAACCGATTTTAACTGCCTAGGACTGATTTAATAGTAGATGGGCATCCTATAAATTTCCAGGCCATCTTAACAAGAACCCATAATTGCTTAGCAAATGAGCATTTGAGAATTAAATGATATGCTGTTTCATTACCATTTCTTCACATAGTATATTTTTCATCTATAGCAAGATGCCTCTTCTTCAAATTATTGAGGTAGAATATCTGCTGCGTTGTACAGTAATTTTCTTTCTGTAAGCTTAAGCAGGAACTTTTTTATAGAACTCTGTTTTTACATCCACATAAATGACAGTGCTCTTTACTATGTTTATATTTATTCCTTTCGAATGAACATTTTATTCAAATTGTGGTTTTGTAAAATTCAACAATTGTATTTGGTTATTTCTATAATGCATTTGAGCTATCTATAACACTTTTTGGAACAAAAAACAGTCCATTAAACCAGGGTTGATCCTGCAAGTCGAGCCAATTATGGATCCATATGTCCTTCCATTGCGGATGACAAGTTGGATGCTATTATTGTCAGGTATGTTAGTCTAGGCTAATTTCACTATTAGTCTTGCCAAATGTTGATAATGCAACAATTATACTCATTTTATTTGTATAGTGTTTTATCGTTGTAGTATTGATGTTGCATATGTTCTGCAAGACATTGACTGCGTCGGATACGAGCACTCATGGGGGGTTTTCGGTGCTGAGGTGCGCGGCTGAGGATTGTTTTCCGCCACTGGTATTAATGTCTTTGTTTGTTTGTTTGTTTGTTGATGTTTGAAAATTGTTGGGTTTCGGGGGATGATTGATTTTGAGTGATGGAATATGTAGTGTAGGATTATAAGCAGCAGAGGCCATCGCAAGAGCTGGTTACCAAGGATTTGCACGGGACGGAGCGGAGGTTTCGGCATATCTATCGAGGTATTATACTTGATTGAATGACAAATTTAATAGATATTAAGAAAAAAAAACTATACAAAGATCAGTAATATCTTGCATCATTCTTTAGTGTCTTAAAAAATGTAATAGACGGTAATTCATATCAGGATGAGAACTAATTTTTATCACAGTACATGTTCAAGAAGAACCTGAAACTTAATCGGTGTGAAGATCATGAACAAGTGATGTGTCATTGAAGAATTAATGCTATCAATAAGCACTCTAATTTTCCTTTCGGTATCTTAGAATATCAACAGTTACGAATACAATATGTATAAAAGAATTATGAGTAAGACATTACTTCCTTTGTTTAAACATTTGATCCTTCAACGGGCCTCATCTGTCCTAGATTTGTGTTCTCAGACCTCAGACTCAGACCGTGTCATTAATGTATGTGATCAGAGGTTGGTTTTCACCAGCACAGCTCTTCTTCGGGTGAATGGAGCATGGAGAAATGTTGATTATATCAATTCACCGGTTCTAACGCCGTAGAAGTAGCTGCTGCATCAAAACCGCTAAGATGCAGCGTATGGAGATATTGATTACAGTTACAAGGTCATTGTTGAGCTGGAAAGATAAGTTCAAACATGTATAAATTATCTTTAAAGACAAACCAGTAAATGAATCATGTAGCAAACAATATAACCATCACAACATCCATAATACTACATTAAATAGAACATGCATGTTACACGGTCTACTGTCATCTTCAAAGATAAACCACTGAAAGGACCATGTAGCTAACAATTTAACTATCACAACATTCATAACGAGGCTGAAAGGACCATGTCATTAAATAGAAGTCTTTTATTAGGTTTTGAGTTGTGAACATCATGTCAACCAATATAAGCACATAAATTAATTAAGAATAACAATAACGGTATATAAACAAATTGAACCATTTCAATATTCAATAGTTATATGAGGCTGAATGACTTTGCTTTCAAAATCAATCCTGAATTCCCGATGCCTCCATGTTTGGAATACAGTATTTCAATAAAAATATGATGTTAAATATATTTAGTAGATTAGCATCTCATTCTGTACTTCTTATAAGTCAAGTATTTTGCCAAGTTTGTCAGCATCTCAAATAATGGAGTAAACAAAGTTTGTCAATTTGTGTGCTTTTAAGTGACATCAGCCTAAAATTGATCAGTTCACATATTTCTATTATCTTTCTAATATGCATAAACCAATTTTAACAATTATATCCATCAATGAGTAACTAATTAGTAACAAGAAAATTAATTTTAACATTTTCCTCATATGAAGAATGAAAGGTTTCTGAATAAAAGGTCCAACAAAGTGAAAAACCACAAGAACATACATTAGATATATGCATTGCACTAGAATGAGGACGACCAATTGACCAAATGAGTATCCTTTAAAATCTCTTACACTAAACTCCTCCAGGTAATGGTATTATACATTCAAATAAAGATGCTAAATGCTAAATGCCAACTTAACATGGTTCAATAGGAGCATGAAAAAATAAACCTTTGCATAATTTCCAGTACATTCACTACATAACTAATTATACAATAGGTTAATTGCTTGAGGCAGTACCTGTTTCACTTCTACTAACCAGGCCGTAAACTTTGGCCGCTTATTCCTACAAAAAGAAAATAAGAAAATAAAACATTACATCATCAAAATGAAAATCAAAACAAAGGAAATTACACTACTTTGAATTAGTTGTCCATATACATGTTAGTATTCAAACAAGTTTCAGCCATGTTTGGATAAGGAAGTTAGGTAAGGTAACTGGAGATCAGTGAAGGTAGAGATCAGTGGAGGTGTCTCTACAGTAATCTAAACTTTTATCCATTTCGGACCTATTTTAAAGAAATTTTAAAGAAAGATCAGTGGAGTTGATATACATACCTTCAGTTACTGAGCTGCAAGAGTTGTGAAATTATTTATCATTCCTCATGCTTCTGGGAGTGTAATTAAGCGTGATCCTGAGTCATATACTAATGGAGTCTCACAACTGCAAAACAAATTGCATGGTCGATGTAATCTAAATCCAGGTATCAAGGTATAATTGACTACAGTGATTATGAGCACATAGGATCTTATGTAGAGCATTTAATAGTATTCTGAGAACCTCCACTTGGCATTGTCAATATAGTCCCAAAGAAGGAGACATTTTCCGTACACAGTTTGGGCAAGGACCCTAGGTATCAAATATAATGTCAGATTGTCATTACTACAGATACCTAAATTATTAACTATAATCCTGATTGAGATCACACCTTTAAGATCAAAAGTCTTTGAGGTTGGTATTAGTGCATGCCTGTGATGACCAAAATATTAGAGGTAATGCAGCAAACCATGTGAAGATGAAACTGAAAGGCTCCGGCAACTGCATTATAAATATGAAATAAGTATGGAAAATGACACCAAATTTATTTTCTTACCGCAGTTATTCAATATAAGAAATTTGTACAATAACAAGAAACTACCAAGAAGAATTTCTGTAGAAGAACAATGGATACTTTTGAGGAATAAATGAAATGTATTCACTTTGGAGAAATAATGCACCAGATGACCATACCCATTAGTGGTCATATAAAAAGATGCCTATATGAGGTTTTAGATTTAAGTTGAAAATTCTAGATGGAAATTCCGAAAGTGGAAAGATGGAGAGAAAGCTTCAAAATTTGTACAAATTTATAATCAGAAGGATGAGAACATGATGAATGAGATAATTCAAATTATGAGAGGAAAATGGGTATAGAATGTGCCAACATTTGGAAGGAAGCATTGGAAGCCAAAGTTGGGTCATTGCATCGTTTGAAGAATTGTAAGACTAATAAATTTACAAGAAAATTAAATGAGTGACAGTAGGCTGGTCTGCACAGAGATAAGTTAAACTAATTCACGTTAACTGTCACAAATCACTCAAAGATAAAGACTGGAATCTTTGGTGATGCCTAACTGATCCCATAATTATAATTGCAGATATTATTCAACATGTAGAGGTAGATGGAGCCACAAAAGTTTCAAAATTACAACCTATATCACTGAAACTGCCATTAAGCCCCAGATAATGTACTAAGTTTGGCTCCAATGAAACAAAAAAATTCCTAGATAAACTTGATTGTAGGATTGAACAATGGTAGGATAAAGGTTTACTGATGATTAGAGCCAAATAAAATGGCCTAACTAAAGGGACGAAAAAAATGATCCAGTACCAGTCAACCATCCTCAAAGACCTAAGTAGTTCAGTAAAAGGAGCTCATATACTTTCTTTAAAACAAAACAAAAAAAGGGCTCATATACAATGTACTTACTTCTCTGACAATGCTAGCTATAAGCAGACTACTTGCAGGAAAGTAAAATATGATAAAGCTTTATTACTCTCAATGACGCCTTTAACAGATTGGAACAACACTCACCTCCAAGAGGTATGTGATTTCAAAGCCAGTCAAATCATACGGGAGGATAAAAAAGCTTCGCGAATAAGATCTATTTCCAATTTGAGTACATAATTATCTACTAAACAAGAATTCTAATACTACCTGTTACTCCTTCAGACAGATTCGAAAAACAATTCATAAGAGAAAACTGAATCAACCAACTTTAGGGTATATTTTGAAACAAACTTGATACAACCTATGGTTAGTTTATAAATAAATAAAAAAGTGCCCAAATTTCAACCCCCCAAAATTCAACATAATCAAAAAATACAAAAATAAACAAAACCCATGAAAAAGGTTTCAATCTTGATTGAGGAATAATAAAAAAGAACAGTTTTTTTAAAAAAATTGAAGGCAATTCTATTATACCACAAGCACATCAAAACTGCTATGATTGAGGAATATTTGAATGACAAAAAAGGGTATTCAAGCATAATTAACTAGAAAGATACACTGTATGATGAACTAAAAATAGAAAATTAAGGATGGATGAATCTCAAGCTACTAATATTGTTACTCACCTTTCTTCAACCAATTAACCATCCTTAACAACAATGATGATAACAAAAAAAACTTTTAAATCTAACTTGAATGAAATTTCGATTGATGTCGGCTGAGCCACCTTTGTACCATACCAATTGTGAGGATTAGTGAAGGCATGTGGATGCCATTGTTAGATGCTATGAGACCGGGATAGAGGAAAAGTTGAAAAGGATGATTAATGAAGGTTGAAGAGAACTTATTGATTGGAGGTGGAGAGAGGACTGATAGAGGTTGCTCAGTGGTGATGAGCTTCATGGAAATTAGAGAACCATAGGCTGGTGTTGTTGGAGGTTTAAAAGGAAATTACAAGAACGAAGAGAGTGATATGTGAAGCAAGGCTGAGAGAGAAAGGCAGAGATTTAGCGATGGGGTTGAGCAAGGATAGAGATAATGGTACAATTAATTTAGTCAACTGTATGAATTTTATGATAGTTGAGGTGAGTTTGGGCTGTAATTTTTTAGTGGTTTAGTTTAAACCCACTATGGTACCATACCAATAAGGTAAATTTATATTTACTACAACTACACCCTATGTTAACCGTTAATTGCTGCTAATTTAATGCTTCTTCATTTTTTTCCCAGATTGTCGTCCACACTCAAAACCGTCATGTACATATTGACAGTTTAACTTTTTGTAGGGTGATGAGGAACATGTTTGGTTGAAGCCATTGTTCTGTTTGAAAGGTAATGGTTTCAAAACTATTACTATTGTTTTAATTGTTTATTGTAAACTCTTACTATTTGATTCAAAACTCTAACTGTTTTTTTAGGCTCATTGTTTGGTCCTATTTTTGAAGACTTCAACCATTGTGTTCTCCTACAACCATGTAAAAAAAAAATTTCATTCAGTTGGTTGGTGTTTAGTATGGTGGAGGATGTAATAGTTGTAATAATTGTAATATTTAGCATTTTGGGAGATGATGTAAGTAACTGTATATAATGATGATATAATATAGTTATGTTAATACCCGTACCCGCAATTTTGTGGAGTATTGGGTTAATTGTTTGGTATTTTAAAGGTTTTTCGAAGGTTTTTCAAAAAATTCATTACATTTTCAAACGAATTTTGGGTTTTTATTTTGTATCTTGCATTATATTCTGATTTTTCCCCCCAAAGCCTTATATATATGATGCCTGTGTGATGTTGCTCGGTTTCGCCTGGGGAGGATTGATATTTATTGCCTGTGATGTCATATATTTAATTGTTAGCAAAATTCCGTAAGGAATTTCTGTAAAAGGGTTAATATTTTAGGGGAGGTTCTGTCAAAATTTTTACTAAATTTTCTAAAATCTATTATGTTTTCAAACGATATCTTGGTTTTTATTTTGTATCTTAGTCATATGAAGATTTTTTTTTCTTCCCAGAGCCCTATATATATAATGTCTGTGTGATGTTGCTTGGATTGGCCTGGGGAGGATTTATATTTCTTGACTGTGATGATAAATTTTTAATTGTGAGCAGAATTCCGTAAGGAATAGCTGTAAAATGACTAATATTTTAAGGGAGGTTCTGTCGAAATTTTCAGAAAATTTCCTAAAATCTATTATGATTCCAAACTATATCTTGGTCTTTTATTTTATATCTTTAGTCATATGAAGTTTTTTTTCCCAAGAGCCTAATATATATTATGTCTGTGTAATGTGGTTTGGATTGGGCTAGGGAGGATTCAATTTGACTGTCTATGATGTTAAGGAATTGCTCTCAAAGGAATAATATTTCATGAGAGATTTTATCGAAATTTTTACTACAATCCTGCCTGTAAAATTTTAAATAATACTGTCGAAATATTTACTAAACATTTTAAAGAAAGTTAAGACGTCGCGATAACGTGCCGTATGAAACATTTTAAAGACGTCGTATTAGAAAACTATTAGGAAGCAATATAATTTCAGAGGAGGCCTGTATAGAGTAGTTGATTATATTAGAAAGGTGGGTGTATTTATTTACACCCACCTTTTTTGAACCTCTTTAACAATTATTCGTTAAAATGTTTTAATTTTTTTAGAAATTTATATGCAGTTCACCCAATCAAATAACTCTAACTAAATTTACATGCAGTCCCGAATACGTGCCGTAGGCACGTGCCACGGGCATACCTAGTATATATATATATAGGATTGATTATGTGAGAACTAGTTCTCACGATAAGCTTCGTGTGAACTTCTTACATTGTTATCACGTGAATGATTCAAACCATTCACATTGTCTATAATAACTAAATTAGTCTAAACAGTGACGGAGGGAGGAAGAGAGGAGGGGGGACATTTGGGACCCCAAAAATTTTGTAAAACCCCCTAATATAGACCAAAATTTTTATTTACCCCCCCCCCCCCCCCCCCCCAGTTAAAAAAAATTTGGGACCCCCAAGTCTAATACACCTCTTATTAAAGGCTCAATTATGTCGATGCCGGGGAAAAAAAAAATTGGGACCCCCATTTTGATTCGTCTGGCTCCGCCACTGAGTCTAAATATGTAAAATCTAGTCATTTCAATTCATTTGTCCATCCATCATGTCATTATAAAAAATAACAATATTCAGCCATACAATTTATAACACTTTAATGTATGGACAAACAAATCTCAAATATCTAAATTTGGTTAAGTTATTCTAGAGCTTAGTCCCACCATTGGTGCCTTTCCCTTTCGTTTTGCATTTTCTGCTAATGCCCTGTCAACTGCCCTTCCATATCTTCTCTGTCCTCAGGGTCTTCTGCATCTTGAATTTGACTTTTCTGCAGCTTCATCTGGTCAGGTCGATTGCTGTGAATGTTTAGATTCTTATGACATTCTGTCAGAGTCAAATATGTCGGAGAATTGCTTAAAGATATACTCCTAACATTTTTTCATTATTTCTTCTCAAATGCTTGAGGATATTTCCTTTCGAACATCCTCAAGTTTTGACAGTAGATATGCTGTTTCCAGTTCTCTTATTAAAGATTGTTCCTGAACATTTTTGTTTCTTCGGGTGATTTCCTTGATTCCTAAAACATTAGTGTCCATATTGATTGAAGTACACCAATTTACGTGGAATATATGTTTCAGGCATGAAAGATGATATTCATCCCAAGTTGCTGTGATGGTCCATTTCCAAATCCACAGGATTTTTGTCTCGCAGAAGATATACACTGGACATGGTCACTCAAAGATCTCACGTACAACCATTTTATTTATGATTGGATGAGAGTCTACCCATTCTTCATATAACTCTAAAATGGGCTTAGGTAATATTGCTAAATCAGCATCGCATTTGTGACACCAGTTATAAAACCAGGTTGGTACCCCATTATTAAGGGCAGCTGGGCATAACTTGAAGAATCAAGTATGCTTTACTTCAACCTTTATTAAATGCAGATACCTAATCCCAATAATTAAATGTATGTGTTTGTCCTTCAACCTTTATTAAATGTATTGCTTTGTGTGTGTTGAACCCCAGTCTTTAGGAGTTGATACTTCTCTTATTACACATTTACTGAAATTGGGTGGCAATTTGCCATTTGAATTTGAGTGGTAATGTTCAAATACCACTTCATTCTGTTGCAGTACCATTTGCATCCACTGTCTAGGCTTATTAGCCTTAGTGGGATAGTAGTAATTATCCAGGTAAATCTTGCGTAATTTATTTACATCATCCATTTGAGGAATATCCTCCTTTCAATGTTGTATGATAATTTCTGAAGCTTCCTTCGTATAACTAGGCTGCTCCTTTTGTAATGTTTCTGCAAACATAGCTGCAGATATAAAGGCATTATTAGCCTTTGTAGTTGCTTGAGTATTACTTGCAACTGATGATAATTCCATAAACTCTGCAATTTCAAAGGAATTATGAATTCCTTGTTTTCGAATAGTTCTCTAGGAATTTGAAGAATTGGAAGAACGTGAATGAGAGTTAGTATAACTTCCTCTTCCCTTTCCCCTTCCCCGATCAGGAGGTGTACGGTGCATCATTGCGACCCTGTAAAGAGTCACGAGTTAAGAAATCAGGTAAGGAGTTAGAATCTCCCTTAATGTAGTCAATCGTAAAATAAAATACTGATAATTCAGCTTGTCATCTGGCAAAAACCAGTTTAGAGGTAAGATTTTTAACATCTTTCTCTATAATACTCTTAGCACAGCTGCAATTAATGCGTATTAAGAATTTCTGATTTAATAAATCATCCTGAAATTTGTGTAAACATTTAATAATAGAAATCATTTCTTTCTTAATTATAGAATAATTGTATTGGGCTAGATTCCATTTCCCAGATGTAAATTGTACTAATACTTCTTTATTAGTATCATGATGAATTGGTTTCAAAATTCCTCATAACCAATTTTTGAAGCATCGGTTTCCACTATTGGATTTGCTAAATGTGTGCATGGCAACTGTATGACATGTACCTTAATTCGTCAGATTGTTTCAGTATGTTGATCAGTCCATATAGTATGACTATATTAAAGCATTGTGGATTTTTCTTTAATCGATTGTGTAGTATGAGGCTAAATCTTTGTAATAATCAGCAACATAATTGAGGGCTCCTAAAAATCTTTGTAATTGTTTTTTATAAGTTATTTCGTCAGGAAATTTGGATGCAAATTCAGTGCTGCAATCAATAGGCACTAACATTCCTTGGTGAAGATTATTACCAAGAAATCGTACCTCTGTTTGAAATAATTGCATTTTAGGCACATATATAACTAAACCATTTTTTATTACTAGATTTTTCAATATTTCAAGATGCTTAAAATTCTGATCATTGCTATTGGAAAATAAAAAAATATCATCTATGAATGACAAGATGAAATCCATATAGGGATTAAAAATATCATTCATAATATTGTGAAATTCAGAGGGAGCATTTTCAAGACCAAATGGGTAGTACATTCCATTCATAGTGCCCAAAAGGAACAATAAATATCGTTTTATATCTTTTTTTCTTCTATTTGAATATGCCAATAGCCAGATTTTAAATTGAATTTAGAGAATACTTTCGCATTATAAATGTAATTTAATAAATCTCTTTTATTGGGAATTGGATACCATATCCACTTAAGTACCTTATTAAGAACCTTATAATTTATAACTAATCTAGGAACTCCTTGTTCCCTTTCAGCATTGTTATTAACAAAGAATGTTGTAACTCCATGGAGAGTATGATTTTCTTATTAACTTTTTCTCCAGTAATGTTGTTATTTGTTTCTTACACAAATCAAGGTATTCTTGATTCCTTTAACAAGGTCTTACTTTTGTGAGAATTGTTTTTCATCAAAATTCTCTTAATATGGAAGAGATACAATGTGTTGTTTTCTGTCCCAAAATACATTTGGTACAAACCTACAAGTATTAATTTTAAAATTTTTAAATATTTGAGTTATTCACTCTTTGTTTTTTTTTTCTTTCTTTAATTGCTCTTCTATCTGAGCAAAATAAACTTCTTCTTTAAGATAGCTTATTTGCTTTTCTTTTAGAAGAATGCCTTTAATCTCATTCAGGAATCCTTGTTTGACGATCTATAATAAATTCAAAATTAATTGGTTTTGTCTTTAACAGTAGTAGTTATACCGCTAATATCGATCTGTCTTATAGGCATAATCTGATTTAAAAATTGTGTTCTTAGTATAACATGTTGAGTTAAATCATTTACTAATAAGAATAAAGTAGGAATGCATATCTAATCATTACAAATATGTGCATCTATTAATTTATAATTAACATCTAATTTTTTACCACTTGCACCACTTAGTGTCTGAGTGGTTTTTTCAAAGTATGTAAGAAGGGACAATACACTCTCTTATACAATTCAGATCGGCTCTACTATCAACGAGCACTATTAGATCTGGTATAACGTGATTTTTGGCTATTGCCAATGTTATAGATATATACCATTTCTAAGATGTTACTTGTTATAACACGTTTAATAATTCAGAATTCTGGGATTTAGAAGAATTTCCTTGTTCCAGAATTCTTTCAGGTGATGATTCATTATCAACAAATTATCAATTTCTGAGATGTATTTATTTTCTTGTTTGAGTATATTTCCTTTTTTTCTCTTTTCTCCGTCTCCATTCTCTCCATAAATACTAGTATAATGTACATGCGATGCACGTCTAAAAAAAGTAAAGTTATCAAATTAAATGAATATGTATTGAATAAGAAAAAAATAGTTTATATTTGAATGTTTTGGTTTGGGCTACACGTGCGGTGCACATTTATATTTGTTGGATATAGTTTGGACGTGTATTATACGTGTTTATATAGTTACAAAGTTAGGGTTTGTTTGTTACAAACCCCAACTCTCCCATTAAAATAGTAGAGATGTAAGCTCATTCCTAGATGAGCGTATCACTCATCTCCTTCTTATCTTCTCTACTTGTAATATTTCTTAGTGTGCAAGTGTGCTACTTTTGCAAAATATTTAAAAAGTTCAGTAAAATTGAAGAAGTTCTTGCTAAAGGCTATGGCTTCACATTATAAGCACTATTTAGTACACACGATGTGTTTGTGGGAGACATAGACATAGAAGAAGAACAACAAACACAAGTGATATGGCTAAAAATAGGATTAAATCGGAACCGTTCACATCGGACACGAATCTCAAAGTTCAGGGCTAAAACGGTAATTTCACCTACTAACGGGTCTGAAATGGGAACTGGGTCTTTCTTCACGACCCAATAACCCACGAACGGATCCACCTCAACTGGGTACGGGTCCCAACCCGAAACACACCCAGTCCAGAAAAGATAGAATTAGGGTTTCTGATTAATCCTAATCAACGGCTCTGATTCACATCTATCTTTTCACCGGAAATTAGGGATTACATTCCAAATCTGATTACGAGGATTTTATGCCTTATCATATCACAGGAATCACATTCCTTATTTGATCCCAACGGCGACTATAAATACCCCCCACCCATCTCCATTAAGAGGTAATCAATCTTTTGCTAGTTAAACGCTCTTTCATAATCATTTCTGGTTACTGACTTGAGCGTCGGAGGGTGCGTCGCCGGGATCAACCCCGGTGTCTCGCACTTCTTTGCAGGTGAACGGCGGGAGTCAGCAGCCCAACCCCGACGGAACAGGTTTGGATCTGCTATTCAGGTTTTTCTACGAACTCACAAATTCTATCTGTTTACCCCCACACCAGATTTAGCGGTAACAAATTGGCGCCGTCTGTGGGAAACCATACGAATAGCAGCCCCTCCTCTTCCCGTTGGTCCGATCTTCTCCAGCCATGCCTCCGAGGAAACTCAGGTCCAGAGGGTCCAACCGTGGGCCCAACCCCGCCGATCAGCAAGAGGTAGTCCCCGTCCAACCCGCTCCGTAGCAGGGACAACCCCCGCTTCAAGTGGAGGACCCTCTTCAACAAGATCAGCCTCCTCTTCCGAATCAGCAACCCCCCAAGGGTCCTGCCGGTCCACAGAATGCCGGTGCGGGGGGCTCCCGCATGAAGCAACCTCTCCACCAAGACCACGTCTCCATACACAATGCCTCTTCAGATTCTATGGCCCCCCATAATCGCTGAGCTTCTGACTTCCAACAACAAGTCCCAAATCGGCCGAAAGAGGTGGACCTTCGCCACCGTCTGGATGAAAAGCGGGTCCGAGAGGGAACCTCCCGCCAACACCGTCCGGATGAGCGATCTCCCCGCCGCTGAGAATACAGAAGGTCTCCTACCCGGAGGGAGCAAAGAGAATCCCCCGAGCATCACAGAAGAAGACCACGCTCCCCCGCGGGTCGGTAGCAGCCTAGGAACGATGAGGCGCCAATCACCCGTGCCGAGATCCAACGAGTTTGGAGCACAACTCTCTCATAGAGTTCCTCCTCACACTCGTCTCACAAACAGCTCTTTCCCAGAGCCGGGCTCTTCCGCTCCGCTCACCTCCGAAGCGGACCTCTTCTCAACGAGTTCGAAGCACAACTCTCTCCAAGAGTTCCTCCTCACACTCGTCTCACAAACGGCTCTCTTCCAGAGCCGAGCTCTTCGCTCCGCCCACCTCCAAGACTGACCTCTTCTCAACGAGTTCGGAGCTCGCAACTCTCTCCAAGAGCTCCTCCTCGCACTCGTCTGACAAACGGCTCTCTTCCATAGCTGAGCTCTTCACTTCGCTCACCTCCGAAGCGGGCCTCTTCTCAATGAGTTCGGAGCGCACAACTCTCTCCTAGAGTTGCTCTCCAAACTCTTCTCCCAAATGACTCTCTTCTAGAGCCGAGCTCTTCGCACCACCCCCCTCCAAGGCGGGCCTCTTCTCAACGAGTTCGGAGCTCACAACTCTCTTCAAGAGTTCCTCCTCGCACTCGTCTCACAAACGGCTCTCTTCCAAAGCCGAGCTCTTCTCTCCGCCCACCTCCAAGGCGGACCTCTTCTCAACGAGTTCGGAGCTCACTACTCTCTCCAAGTGCTCCTCCTCACACTCGTCTCACAAACAGCTCTTTCCCAGAGCCGGGCTCTTCCGCTCCGCTCACCTCCGAAGTGGACCTCTTCTCAACGAGTTCGAAGCACAACTCTCTCCAAGAGTTCCTCCTCACACTCGTCTCACAAACGGCTCTCTTCCAAAGCCGAGCTCTTCGCTCCGCCCACCTCCAAGGCGGACCACTTCTTAACTAGTTCGGAGTCCAGCTTCTTCTACATGGCTGCTCCCACAGCCGTTGAATGGTTCGAAGTCCAACACTAGGCTCGATTCTACTTTCGCAAGTTCGCTCCTAAGCGAGCAAGAAGTAGTCCACCATTCGGAATTGCTCCCACAACCCTTAATCTAACAATGGTTCGGAGTCCAACACTTGGCTCGATTCTACTTCGCAAGTTCGCTCCTAAGCGAGCTAGAAGTAGCTCGCCATTCGGAATTGCTCCCACAACCCTTAATCTAACGATGGTTCGGAGTCCAACACTCGGCTCGACTTTACTTCCCCGGCTCGCCACTAGGCGAGCCAGAAGTAGATCGCCGTTCGGAATTGCTCCCACAGCCGTTGAATAGTTCGGAGTCCAACACTTGGCTCGATTCTACTTCGCAAGTTCGCTCCTAAGCGAGCTAGAAGTAGTTCACCATTCAGAATTGCTCCCACAACCCTTAATCTAACGATGGTTCGGAGTCCAACACTCGGCTCGACTTCGGCTTGCCACTAGGCGAGCCAGAAGTAGATCGCCGTTCGAAATTGCTCCCACAGCCGTTGAATGGTTCGGAATCCAACACTTGGCTCGATTCTACTTCGCAAGTTCGCTCCTAAGCGAGCTAGAAGTAGTCCGCCATTCGGAATTGCTCCCACAACCCTTAATCTAACAATGGTTCGGAGTCCAACACTCGGCTCGACTTTACTTTCCCGGCTCGCCACTAGGCGAGCCAGAAGTAGATCGCCGTTCGGAATTGCTCCCACAGCCGTTGAATGGTTCGGAGTCCAACACTTGGCTCGATTCCTCTTCAAATAACCTGCTCTTCAGCGGGTTAGAAGTGGTTCGCCATTCGGAATTGCTCCCACAACCGTTGAATCCCTCTAACGACGAGTTCGGAGTCCAACACTTGGTTCGATTCCTCTTCAAATAACTTGCTCTTCAGCGGGTTAGAAGTGGTTCGCCATTCGGAACTGCTCCCACAACCATTGATTCTGTCATTTAAACAGCGAGTTCGGAGCACAACTCTCTCCTAGAGTTCCTCCTCACACTCGTCCCACAAATGGCTCTTCCCATGAGCCGAGCTCTTCACTTCGGCTCGTCTCCAAAGCGGACCTCTTCTCATCGAGTTCGGAGCACAACTCTCTCCTAGAGTTCCTCCTTACACTCGTCTTCCAAATGGCTCTCTCCCAGAGCCGAGCTCTTCACTTCCGCTCGTCTCCAAAGCGGACCTCTTCCCATCGAATCCGGAGCTCACAACTCTCTCCTAGAGTTGCTCCTCAAACTCGTCTTCCAAATGGCTCTCTCCCAGAGCCGAGCTCTTCACTTTCGCTCGTCTCCAAAGCGGACCTCTTCTCGTCGAATTCGGAGCTCACCACTCTCTCTTAGAGTTGCTCCTCAAACTCGTCTTCCAAATGGCTCTCCCCTAGAGTCGAGCTCTTCACTCCGCTCGCTTCCGTGGCGGACCTCTTCTCAACGAGTTCGGAGCTCACAACTCTCCCCTAGAGTTGCTCCTTGCACTCACTTCAAAGAATGGGTCTTCCCATGGCTCTTACGAGGATCTTCCTAGCACCTCTCCTCCACCCCTAGGAGTGGAGCTCCTCTTCAGAAATCTCCAAAAACCAAACAGAGCATCACCTCTTCCATATGCCGACTCATCCCCTTCATCAACTCACCGAGCTTCTCCTCACGCTCGAGTCGTCCGAACTCCGAGCTCCACTACACCGAGCTACTACGGGCAGAGGGTGAACTACTGAGTCACCGAGCCGAGCGGACGAGGAACCGACCCTCGTATATGGAGAAAAATTCGGCCAACCCGATTTCACCGTTAGATCATCTCAAAATTCGCACTCAAGTGTGATGGACGGATCAGATCGCGCCACGTCACCACAAAACGACAAGATAACGTTTTCTCGAAACTCGTGCCTCTTGTCTCGTGATTCGCACCACGATCATGATCAACCGTCCAGATGGCTCTTCTACAAGTCGAGCTCTTCACTCCGCCCACCTCCAAACGGAGCTCTTCTCAAACGAGTTCGGAGCTAAGACTCCCACCTACAGTTCCTCCTCAAACTTGTCTCTCAGATGGCTCTTCTAATGCTGAGCTCCTCACTCCGCTCGCCTCCAAAGCGGAGCTCTTCTCGACGAGTTCGGAGCACAACTCTCTCCTAGAGTTCCTCCTCAACCTTGTCGCTCAGATGGCTCTCCCAGAGTCGAGCTCTTCACTCCGCTCGCCTCCAAAGCGGAGCTCTTCCCAACAAATTCGGAGCTAAAACTCTCCTAGAGTTCCTCCTCAATCTTGTCTCTCAGATGGCTCTCCCAGAGCCGAGCTCTTCACCCCGCTCACCTCCAGAGCGGAGCTCTTCTCCACGAGTTCGGAGCACAACTCTATCCTTGAGTTCCTCCTCAAACTTGTCTCTCAAAAAGCTCTTCTCGACGAGGTCGGAGCACAACTCTCTCCTAGAGTTGCTCCTCAAACTCCTCTTCCAGATGGCTCTCCCAGAGCCGAGCTCTCCACTCCGCTCTCCTCCGAAATGGACCTTTTCTCAACAAGTTCGGAGCACAACCCTCTCCTAGAGTTCCTCAAACTTGTCTCTCAAATGGCTCTTCTAATGCCGAGCTCTTCACTCCGCTCACCTCCAAAGCGGAGCTCTTCTCGACGAGATCGGAGCACAACTCTCTCCTAGAGCTCCTCCTCAAAACTCGTCTTCAAAACGGCTCTCTCCCAGAGTCGAGCTCCTCACTCCGCTCACCTCCAAGGCGGAGCTCTTCTCAAACGAGTTCGGAGCTAAAACTCTCTCCTAGAGTTGCTCCTCAAACTCCTCTTCCAGATGGCTCTTCTACAAATCGAGCTCCCCACTCCGCTCGCCTCCAAAGCGGAGCTCTTCCCAACGAATTCGGAGCTAAAACTCTCTCCTAGAGTTGCTCCTCAAACTCCTCTTCCAGATAGCTCTTCTACAAGTCGAGCTCTTCGCTCCGCTCGCCTCCAAAGCGGAGCTCTTCTCAAACGAGTTCGGAGCTAAAACTCTCTCCTAGAGTTGGTCCTCAAACTCCTCTTCCAGATGGCTCTTCTACAAATCGAGCTCCCCACTCCGCACACCTCCAAAGCGGAGCTCTTCCCAACGAATTCGGAGCTAAAACTCTCTCCTAGAGTTGCTCCTCAAACTCCTCTTCCAGATGGATCTTCTACAAGTCGAGCTCTTCACTCCGCTCACCTCCAAAGCGGAGCTCTTCTCAACGAGTTCGGAGCTAAAAACTCTCTCCTAGAGTTGCTCCTCAAACTCCTCTTCTAGACGGCTCTTCTACAAGTCGAGCTCTTCACTCCGCTCGCCTCCAAGGCGGACCTCTTCTCAAACGAGTTCGGAGCTAAAACTCTCTCCTAAAGTTGCTCCTCAAACTCCTCTTCCAGATGGCTCTTCTACAAGTCGAGCTCTTCGCTCCGCTCGCCTCCAAGGCGGACCTCTTCTCAAACGAGTTCGGAGCTAAAACTCTCTCCTAGAGTTGCTCCTCAAACTCCTCTTCCAGATGGCTCTTCTACAAGTCGAGCTCTTCGCTCCGCTCGCCTCCAAAGCGGAGCTCTTCTCAAACGAGTTCGGAGCTAAAACTCTCTCCTAGAGTTGCTCCTCAAACTCCTCTTCCAGATGGCTCTCCTAGAGCCGAGCTCTTCGCTCCGCTCGCCTCCAAAGCGGAGCTCTTCTCAACGAGTTCGGTGCTAAAACTCTCTCCTAGAGTTGCTCCTCAAACTCCTCGTCCAGATGGCTCTCCTAGAGCCGAGCTCTTCACTTCGCTCACCTCCAAAGCGGAGCTCTTCTCCACAAGTTCGGAGCACAACTTTCTCCTAGAGTTCCTCCTCAAACTTGTCTCTCAAATAGCTCTTCTCGACGAGATCGGAGCACAACTCTCCCCTAGAGTTGCTCCTTGCACTCACTTCAAAGAATGGGTCTTCCCATGGCTCTTACGAGGATCTTCCCAGCACCGCTTCTCCACTGTGCGAGAGAACAAGGCAGAGGAGAGAACCCAAATGCCTCTCTTCCCCTTCCTCTCCTCCTCTTCTCCGAGCTACTACGAGCAGAGGGTGAACTACTGAGTCACCGAGCCGAGCGGACGAGGGACCGACCCTCGTATATGGAGAAAAATTCTGCCGACCCGATCTCACCGTTAGATCATCTCCAAATTCGCACTCAAGCGTGATGGACGGATCAGATCGCGCCACGTCACCACAAAATGACAAGATAACGTTTTCTCGAAACTCGTGCCTCTTGTCTCGTGATTCGCGCCACGATCGTGATCAACCGTCCAGATTGAGCCGCGTAGCTTGGATCTGACAATCTACCAAACTGCGGAGCGGCAAAAAATGTACCTCAAAATCCGTGCTCGGATTCGCCGAACAAAGCAAGCAGATGAAGAGGAAGAAAGAAAAAGAGGCTAACGGTCGGGGTCGGATCCGATACCCACGGTCCGACCCATACCCTTCTTAGCTCCTTCATTCTTCTCCTTCTTCCCCAACACTTCTCCTCTTCTCCACTGTGCGGAAGAACAAGGCAGAGGAGAGAACCCAATTGCCTCTCCTCCCCTTCCTCTTCTCCTCTTCTCCACTGTGCGGAAAAACAAGGCAGAGGAGAGAACCCAAATGCCTCTCCTCCCCTTCCACTTCTCCTCTTCTCCACTATGCGGAAGAACAAGGCAGAGGAGAGAACCCAATTGCCTCTCCTCCCCTTCCTCTTCTCCTCTTCTCCACTGTGCGGAAGAACAAGGCAGAGGAGAGAACTCAAATGCCTCTCCTCCCCTTCCTATTCTCCTCTTCTCCACTGTGCGGAAGAACAAGGCAGAGGAGAGAACCCAAATGCCTCTCCTCCCCTTCCTCTTCTCCTCTTCTCCACTATGCGAAAGAACAAGGCAGAGGAGAGAACCCAAATGCCTCTCCTCCCCTTCCTCTTTCTTCTCAAAAGAGCTGCCGATCAGAGGTGCCGAGGTACCGACCCCCGCATATGGAGAAAAATTCGGCCGACCCCATCTCACTGTCGGATCGTATCAAAATTCATGCTAAAACATGATGAACGGCTCAGATCTCGCCACGTCTCCACAAAACGACAAGATAACATTTTCTCGAAATTTGAGCCCCTTGTCTCGCGATTCACGCCACGATCGTGATCAACCGTCCAGATTGAGCCACGTAGCTCGGATCTCAAATCCGAGCTACCGACCTACCGAACAGCAAAGTGGGAAAAAATTCTTCTCAAAATCCGTGCTCGGATCTGCCGAACCAGATTCATTTGCCGAGCAACAAGGAAGAAGAGAAAGAGAGAGAGAGAAAAAAAATGAAAAGAAAAAAAGGGGGGCAAGTGGGCCGGGGTCGACCCGTTAAGGGATCCGAACCCATCAACCCACTTCTAACTCAACCCCGTATCTCTTCTTCTCCACTCTTTCACCAAAACCAAAGGAAGAAGAACCCACGCCACGCTCGACTTCCAACCTCCATGGCGGCTTCACTGGGGATAGCTCCCCTCCTCCGTGACCCTCTCCTTCCTCACCTAGATCCGTCGAGCTGCCTTCCAAACCCAAAGCGTCGAGCTCCTTCGACTCGAAGCCTCACCGAGCTCGACATCCCCTCCACTGCCGTCAAACGTCGTCAAGCACTGACCCATCGAGCTCCTCTCCTCCTCTCCTCCGTCGCCGACCTCAACTCTCCACTATCGAGCCATCGAGCACCAACACAGATCTCGAGTTCCCATGGCGACTCTCCATCGTCAAGCCATCGAGCTCCAACACAGAGCTTGAGTTTTGCTCCTCCACAAGCGTCTCCGTTGGCATCATGCTCCCCATGCTGAGCTCCAACCCCCTCGTCGTGCTCAAGACCACCTCGCCATCACCGAGCTCCAATCGAGCTCAGTCTCCTCCACTCCGAGCTCTGCCTCTGCCATTGCCAAGACCTGCCGTCGTGATCTAGCTCGTCGCCGAATGCCAACGAGCTCCGGTGCTGAGCTCAAAGCTTCGTCAAAACTTCGAATCCACCCCGTCGTCAACCTCCACGACGTCGAGCTCCTTCAACACCGAGCTCACCGCCTCGTCGAGCTCCTTCAACACCGAGCTCACCGCCTCGTCGAACCGTCTCCGTCATCAGCTCGGCGACCGAAGCATCGAGCTCGTCCAACAGCCGAAGCTCGTCATCGAGCCCTTCTTCGACGAACACTGTCGCCTCCAAAGCTCCGAGCCGAGCTCCTCTCCACGGAGTCGCCGAGCTCCGAGCACGAACCACCTTCGACGAGCTCCCTCACCGTGGCAGTTAGAACCCCTCGCCGTGCCAAGCCCCACCTCCGACGTCCCACCTCCGAGCTCCTCTCTACTGAGTCGACGAGCTCCGAACTCGAATCCGTTACCGAGCCCACAACTTCACCCGTCACCTTCTTCTCCAACACTCCTGGCGCCAAAACAGAAACAAAGCAAGGGAACCAAAAGCCCAAACTCCTCTTCCTCACACCGCCAAGCACTGTCGAGCTCACCACCTCCGTCGAGCTTGAGCTACTCTCGACGAACCCATGAGCTCCGAACCACTTCCGCCGAGCACCACTCCCCAAAGCTCCGTCGAGCTCTTCTCCATTGCCGAGCTCGCCCAACCTCGCTGGCCTCCATGCTCGAGCTTATCGCCTTCGAGCGCCTCGATCAAGGCTGGCGACGCTCCACGTTCGTCAAGCTCCGCTCGCTGCTCAGGTCCCTCGAATGATGGGGATGAGCTCGGAGAAGGGATCGAACTAAGGCGAGTTCGAAGGGCGAGGGACGAGTGGCGAGGTTCGAAGTAGAAACAGACGAGGGAGAAGAAGAGCAAAGACGAAGAAGAGAGCAGCGAAGAAGAGAAGAAGAGAAGAAGAGAAGGAAACAGTGCGCAAAAAAAAAAAAAAAAAAGCGCCATGTGGCATGCCACGTGGAATCTAGCCGAGCCGGCCCAAGTAGCCGAACCGAGGAGCCGGGGTGCCGACCCTCGTATATGGAGAAAATACTCGCCGACGCACACGATCCGTCTGATCGTCTCAAAATTTGCGTCGCTACGTGATCGACGCTCAGTAATGCGCCACGTGTCCAGATCGTGATCTGCCTCACGATGCGCGCACATCTGATCATGATGGACGGTTAGAAACGCGCCACGTGTCCAGATCGTGATCTGCCTCACGATGCACGCTCATCTGATCATGATCGACGGCCAGGAACAAGCCACGTGTCCAGGTAATATTTAAATTATTTATTTATTTATTTATTTGTTTTTTTTATTTAAAAAATCCGAAAAAAATATTTAAAAATCGAAAAAAATTAATTAAAAATTCTAAAAATAATTATTAATTCAGAAAAAATTATTTTTAAATTCTGAAAAAATAATTATTAAATTAGAATAATTAATTAATATTTTTGATAATTAATTATTTAATTCAGAAAATGAATAAAAAATTCAGAAAAATCTGGAAAAATCACCAAAAATCCAGAAAATTCTGAGAATATTTTTGGGCATTTTACAAACCCATAATAACACTGTTATACCCCGAGCAAGATTCCAAACTCCCTTAAGAATACCGATAAAATCCCGTACGCCATTAAAACAGTAAAACTACTCCTCAAAGGATGATCAAACTCAGTCTTCGGGAGTGGGGGGCTCGTGATATGGCTAAAAATAGGATTAAATCGGGACCGTTCACATCGTACACGAATCTTAAAGCTCAGGGGTAAAACGGTAATTTCACCTACTAACGGGTCTGAAATGGGAACTGGGTCTTTCTTCACGACCCAATAACCCACGAACGGATCCACCTCAACTGGGTACGGGTCCCAACCCGAAACACACCCAGTCCAGAAAAGATAGAATTAGGGTTTCTGATTAATCCTAATCAACGGCTCTGATTCACATCTATCTTTTCACCGGGAATTAGGGATTACATTCCTAATCTGATTACGAGGATTTTATGCCTTATCAGATCACAGGAATCACATTCCTTATCTGATCCCAACGGCGACTATAAATACCCCACACCCATCTCCATTAAGAGGTAATCAATCTTTTGCTAGTTAAACGCTCTTTCATAATCATTTCTGGTTACTGACTTGAGCGTCGGAGGGTGCATCGCCGGGATCAACCCCGGTGTCTCGCACTTCTTTGCAGGTGAACGGCAGGAGTCAGCAGCCCAACCCCGACGGAACAGGTTTGGATCTGCTATTCAGGTTTTTCTACGAACTCACAAATTCTATCTGTTTACCTCCACACCAGATTTAGCGGTAACAACAAGCAACCGAAACAACACAACCAGATTGTAGTAGGAAAACAAGAGGGAAAACTAGTGATTAGCACAAATTTTATGATTATGTTCCCGACGAAGAAAATCCGGGTGTAGGTATAAAAATTTGTAAAACTTATTCGAAAGCATAAAAATGAAAGAAGGGTGAGGGGACGGGTACAATAAAACGACACATCCAAAAAGTACACAAGAAACTTCTTGTAGACTTATCGGGACAACAAAATCCACCCTAGGACCGGTCTAGTTGATAGCCGCCCTTATGATCCCGAACTTGTTCGTCTGGGAATGGCCCGACTAGAAATTAAGGAAGAGTTGCCATTTTTCTATTCCGAGAGTAGGGACTTAGAAACTTTTAATCAAACGGCATTAAACCCGCATTTTAAAAGAATCCCTAGGAATACTGTGAAGTCTGATTGTTATAAAATGTACAATGAAATGAGAGAAGCTTTGATTACCATTTTATTGAGTTTTACTTGTAGAGTTTCTTTAATTTCCGATTGTTGGACGGGTTGCAACAATATTTCAATGATGGGCATAACTTGTCATTGGATTGACAACGATTGGATTATTCAAAAAAGGATCATATCACTTGTCACGTTGCCCTATCCCATAGTCGTATTTTAAAAATTTGTGATGTTTTTCATATCCATGATAAAATTATGTGTATAAGTTTTGATAATGCATCTAACAACAATGCATCAATTAGTATATTAAAAACCGTATTAAACTCTCCATCTGACAATATTTTTCATGTTAGACGTGCATGTCATATTTTAAATTTATGTGTTCAAGATGCATTAAAAATAGCTGAACCATATATAGTTAACATTAGAAATTGTGTACATTTTATTGCATTAAGTGGCCCTATATTTCAAGAATGGAAAGCTTGGTGTAGGTTTAAAAATGTACCTTTTAGAAAATTTGCAAAGGATGTTAAACACCGATAGAACTCTACTTTTGATTTGCTACATATTTTTACTGAATATAAAGCATGTATAAATGATTTTTGTATGGCAAAAAATATGCCAAATTTTGAAATGACTCCCCAAACTTGGTTTTATGCCGAATCTTTGTTAAAATTTTTAGAACCATTTACAACCACAACTTTCAAATTTTCAAAATCTTATGAATCTACTTCTAGTAGCATTTTTATTTCAATAGTTACTGTGATACAAACTTTCAAAGAAATGATCGATGATGCTTCTATTGGTCATATTGTGAAACCTGCATACACCAAATTTTTGTAGTATTTTAATCCTCCACCTATGTTGTATTGTATTGCTACTGTGATGGATCCTCGTATCAAATTAGAAGGTACGAAGAGTTTGATTGAAATATTTTTTAATTTACTTGGGGAAGATAATTCTGAAATTGATTTGGAAACATTTTTAGCTAAATCTGAAGCGACACTAAATAACTTGTATGATTTTTATGATAGAATTTTTTCATCTATTAGTACTACTACTTTAGTTAGTTCTTCTTCTGCTACTTCTAAAGGTAAGGGTAAGAATAAATTAAATGATGTCACATTTAATTCACTTGCTCAACTTCAATAAAAAAAACCTAGGACAAATCAACCAAATGAATTACATTGGTATAATCAACAAGATTTTAAAAGTTTTACTTCTACACTTGATATTTTACAATGGTGGAAAGACCATGAACATACTTATAGTATTCTGATATATATGGCTAAAGATCTACTAACTCCTCACGTCTCTACAGTTGCTTCAGAAAGTGCATTTTCTACAAGTAGCAGGGTTCTAACCGATTACAGGAAATGCTTGAAGCCCTAATCGTTGGAGATGCTCGTCTGCACGGAAGACTGGATGAAGGCCGAAGATAGGACTCAAGGAAAAGAGTTTGATACGTCTACAAGTGGAAGCAACTCGTCGGAAGAACAACAACAACAACGGCAACCAACATGAAGAATTGAAGACCAACAACAACAACAACAACAAATTGAAGACCAACAAATTGAAGAAAATTGTAAATTTATAAACAATTGTATAAAATCTTTGTTTGTTATAAAAAATTAGGATAATTGAAGAAAATTGAAATTGTATCGAAGAAATTTGTTATTGTATAAAACAAATTTGTAGAAAATCTTTGTTTCTTATTACAAATTGGGAAACTCGCATAAGTTGAAATCATATTAATAATATATAAAAAATTTTTTGGCAATTTCACTCTTTGATTATTATTATTATTATTACATTTTTTTATTATTATTAAAATTAATTTTTTTAAAGTTAAAAAAAATTAGACAGGCCAACCCGCGACCCGCCCCGGCCCGGCTCGGTTGCCACTCAGACCCGACCCGAACCCGTCCTAGTTAGGTTCCAACCTGGATGGGTTCGACCCGACCCGGCCCGGTCGACCCATTTGCCTACCCTAGTTAATCTCAACCACTTTTTTTTTATTGAGACCTATCAATACATCTCAACCTTACATTCTCAAATCTTACTGCCCTAACTAAATCTCAATTAACAATCCCAAATTACTGCCTCTCCAACCTTTTGCCGTGAACGATGCCTCAGGTCGCCATCACCCCCACCTCTGCTGCCGCCCTCCATCACCTTTCTTGGTGCGCCAACGACACTGCTACCACCTGCCCCACTACCCTTACTGTGCGTTGCCATCGCTCTTCTGTTGCTACCGACGCCCGCCGCCCTCCTATGCATTTTTGGCTACGCCTCGAACGCTGCCGGCACCACCCCGACACCACAACCTAATTTTGCATGCTGCCACCCTTGATGTGCGTTACCGTTAGTTGCTGCCATCGGCCTCCTAATCCAAACCCGAAATCTTTTAGCACCCGGTTGGCTATGAAAGCTTCCACCTTTTAATTCTTGATGACATATGGGTTTAGTTGAAGTTTAAAAGCATGCTTTTTCCACCTCAGGTTGACATCACCGCCGTCGCTCTCCTCCACCTTCCGCTGCACCTCCGACGCTGCCGACACGTACAGTACAGTCGCTCTTCTTTGTTCTTCTATTGCTGTTGTCGGCTTCCCAATCCAAACCCAAACCCCTTTAGCACCATGTTGGGTATGAAAGCTTCCACCTTTTCATTTTTTACAACTCGAAGAACATACATATATATACTGATGATGATATATGGGTTTAGTTGTAGTTTAAAAGCTTACCTTTTTCCTTTCAATATGCATGATTGTTTGAATTGAAGTTTAAAAGTTTGTTTGTTTTTTGATGACGGATGGGTAAAATGCTCGGTTAATGACTACAAAAGATGATGGGTTAATTAGATAGTAATGAAGATTTGATTCAAATCGTCTATGATTGTGCTTAATATATTTGAGACGTAAAGGATGTGTAGATTTGATTTTTTTTTTCTTAGTAAGGATTTCGGATTTTAGATAGGGAATTAACTGGATATCTGAATATGCAGATCTACTAATAGTAGAAGGGAGTCATGTAGTTCTAAAGATAGCCCTGAGTTAACTAACATCAACACATCATAGAAACTTAGCCCAAAAAAAACCCCACATCACAGTAGTTATCTAGAAACATGATTTTATATGATATTGTTAAGTTTTACAATTGCGTATTCTATTCTAAAAGATTCCGCAGTTGTATGACATTGTCAGAATGCCATCACATGAAACTGAAGAGAATATAGGAGAAGATAATACCCACTACAAGAAATTTGCCATATACCAACGGACACCTATAGTGACGGATCACTAAAACCGTGGGTATAGACATTGTATACCTACAGACGTATAATAAGCTGTGGGTATAGGTATCCTATAGCTTTAGAGTTTTTAATCCCTAACTATAAGTTTTACCAACGGGATAAAACACCGTGGGTATATTCTATAATTTATTTCCCCCTAACTTTTTCATTTTCCCACCAAATCCCAAATACCCCTAATTTATACAGCTCTCACGCTCACACCCATCTCTTTCTCTCTCTCCTCTCTATCTCTCACTCTTGAATCCCCCATTGACCGCATCGCCGTCGTTGGTCTTCCACGTCGCCGTCGTCGGTCTTCCACGTCGCTGCCGTCGTCAGTCTTCCACGCCACCGTTGTCTTCCCTCGCCACCGCAGCAGCCGTCTTCCTCTCGCCGTTTTCCTCCGCCGCTACCCACCGCCACCCACCTCCGTCTCCCACTTCTTCATCCGTCGTTGTCTTTCGTTGTCCGCCGTCACCCACCGCTTCCACCATCACCCGCGGACATCTGTTTTTGATTAATTTTGCAAAGCCTAGGTATGAATTTGGGTGCTTCCCCTTTAGTTGATGAATTCTGATTGCCATGTTGTTGTTTATTGTTTGATTTCATTGAGAATGCGTTCTGGTAGTTTATGGTTCTATTCAATGTGGTTATGGATTTTGATGTCTTTGAAAACAGGTTTTGTCACACTTCTGTTCTTATAAACTAGTTTATAGAAATGCCAATATGTTCGATAAAATTTTGGATATTCTCAAAGTGAAACAGATCACTTAGCTCTTATTTTCACTAATGTGCGAACAGTTACTGTAGATGGCAGCTTATACATGTAAGCACCCCAAAGCCCCAATTAATCAACCATGGTACCCACATTGTATCTCAAAATCATCCAAATAGACGAATAATTTGATATTGCAGATTATATCCACAAAATTTATATACCAATTTTTTTGAACTTGGTATTGAATGGTAGTTGAAAACAATATATTATGTAAAATAACGACTGGAATTATCCCTCACACATGCACATATTTTTTTTCTATATTTTTAATAATTATTTATTTACATTTTCTTCTCTATTTTTAATTATTATTTATTTAAAATTTCAGTTAATTTTTTCAAATGGAGTGTAGAGGGTGGATCCGTGATCCATCAAAACAAAGTGAAGTATATATTCGAGGGATTAATGAATTTCTTGAATTTGCTTTTCAACATTCAGAAGAGAACGGGAAAATATTGTGTCCTTGTACAAAATGTGCCAACTGTAAATCACATTCTCGCACAAGTGTTTATGAACACTTAACTGATCCACGACGTGGATTTCTTAGAAGTTATAGGCAATGGATATTTCACGGTGAGAGGCCTACAACTTCAAGTAGCACAACTGAACAACATTTAGAAATGGGGCATGACATGGATGGGTTAATTCGTGATGTTTTTCCAATGCATCCTATAGAAGAGCCATTTTGTGGTGAAGGTGAAAGAAATCCAGAAGTAGGAGAGAACATTAAGTTTTACCATTTGGTGAAAGAAAATGAGCAAATGCTCTACCCAAACTGTAAGAAGTATAGCAAGTTATCATTTATGGTACATTTGTATCATTTAAAGTGTCTACATGGGTGGAGTGACAAGTCATTCTCTATGTTACTGGATTTATTAAGAGATGCTCTACCAGAAGGAAATGTTTTGCCAAAGTCATACTATGAAACGAAGAAGTGATTTCAGGGTTAGGTTTGGGATATGAGAAGATCCATGCTTGTCCTAATGACTGCATATTGTATTGGGATAGATATATCAAAGATGAAGTATGTCCAAAGTGCGGTACGTCAAGGTGGAAAATAACAGATGAAGATGTACAAGCTAATGGAACAGAGACTTCTAAAAAGCGAAAGAACTTGCCTGCAAAGATCCTTCGATGGTTTCCTTTGAAACCGAGGCTGCAGAGGTTGTTCATGTCATCCAAAATTGCCGAATCAATGAGATGGCACCATGAGGGTAGATTGAATGATGGTTCTCTTAGGCATCCAGCTGACTCACTTGCTTGGAAGGAATTTGACTCTCGATATCCAACATTTTCATTAGATCCTCGTAATGTTCGACTAGGAGTGGCTTCTGATGGGTTCAATCCTTTCAAGACTATGGGTATTACCCATAGCACGTGGCCCGTCATGATAATTCCTTATAATCTTCCTCCTTGGATGTGCATGAAACAATCATTCTTCATGTTGTCACTACTAATTCCAGGTCCTAAAGGTCCCGGAAATAACATTGATATTTATCTACAACCATTAGTACAAGAGCTGCAAGAGTTATGGGATGATGGAATTGAAACCTATGATGCCTACAAGAAAGAGACATTCCAACTCCGTGCTGCTGTAATGTGGACTATTAATGACTTTCCAGCATATGCAAACCTATCTGGATGGAGTACTAAAGGTCAATATGCTTGTCCATGTTGTGGTATTGAAACAGCCTCACGATGGTTACGTCATGATAGAAAATTTTGCTACATGTGTCATCGTCATTGGTTAGCGCCTAACCACAAGTGGAGGTTGAATAGCAGGGATTTTGACGGAACAAGGGAGTTAAGAAATCCTCCGAGAAGACTTGATGGGATTGAAATTTTAAGGCAAATAGATGAAACTAGAGAAGAAGGTCTAGAGGATGGGGCACAACGTTGGAAAAAGAAGAGCATTTTCTTCACTTTGCCTTATTGGCAATATAATGTATTGTGTCACAATCTTGATGTGATGCACATTGAAAAAAATGTATGTGATAACATCATTGGTACATTGTTAAACCAAGGGGAAAAATCCAAAGATAATTATAAAGAACGAGCCGACCTTGCAGATATGGGCATAAGGAGTATGCTTCACCCTCAGTCGAGTTCAAAAAGTAATACAATGCTTTTGCCTAGAGCATGTTATCAAATGACTACCAAAGAAAAGGATGCTTTTCTGAGCATCCTCAAGAATGTAAAAGCTCCGGATGAATGCTCATCAAACATCTCACGTTGTGTGCAAGTCAAGCAACGCAAGATATTTGGCTTAAAAAGTTATGATTGTCATGTTTTGATACAACAACTTCTCCCAGTGGCATTAAGGGGTTCATTGCCAGATAAAGTCACTTCAATTTTGGTTGATCTCTGCAATTTCTTCAAGCAAATATGTTCTAAGGTACTTAATGTGGATTTTCTAGCACAACTGGAGTCTCAAATAGCTATAACACTTTGTCAACTCGAAACAATTTTTCCTCCATCATTTTTTACTGTTATGGTGCATTTGGTAATTCATTTGGCATATGAAGCCAAGGTTGCCGGACCAGTATAGTATCAATGGATGTATCCTATTGAGAGAGATGAATTCTTCATTTGAAGATGTTATTTTATTTAAAACTGTTAAAGAAGTTATTAGGATGCTAAGAGCATATATATCTAAAACTAAATTTACTTTCAGGTTTCTTCTTACTCTTAAGTCATTTGTACGCAATAAAGCACATCCAGAAGGATCGATTGCAGAAGGTTTTTTGGCAAATGAATGCTTGACCTTTTGTTTGCAATATCTTTATGGGGTGGAAACTAGGTTCAATAGACCTAGTAGAAATGATGATGAAATTGATTCTACATTGATAGATGATGTGACCTTTTTACATTCTGTTGGAAGGCCATTAGGAAGGAAAAAACAGCAAAAGTTACAATTAGGGAAGCGCAAGAGAGTGAGCAGAATTAAGCTTGATAAGAAAGAGTTAATGCTAGCTCATAGATATGTTCTTTCTAATCGTGACGCAGTCGCTCCATTTATAGAGTAAGACACCAATCATTATTCACTATTACACTAGTTGAAATTTTTTATAACTCCTTGAATTCTATTATCATTATTTTTAGAGAACACATTGGACTTCTCAAGAGACAGTCTCGGCCGCGATGATTATCACAACTTGAAATTGATAAACAACATAGTCAAAAATTTAGTGACTGGTTTCGAGAAAGGGTGAGCGCGAAAAAAATTGAATTATTAAAAATTTAATTGTTGTTTTTATAGTGTAACTAACTTTTGTTCTTGAATGTATTAGATTCATCGCCTGGATGATCAAAGGAGCCCACAAGTTACTCAAGAACTTAGATGGTTAGCTCATGGACCATCTGAGGTAGTAAGGAGACACACTGGTTATGCCATTAATGGTTTTAGGTTCCACACAAGGAAAAGAGAGAGATACCTAAAAATGCAAAATAGTGGAGTAGTTGTAAGGACTAAGATATCAAAAGATGAAATTAATTACTATGGGGCGATAATTGATATAATCCAGTTGGATTATTCTGGCAAGTACAAGGTTGTGTTATTCAAATGTGATTGGGTTGATATCAAGAAAGGTGTCAAGAAAGATAAGTTTGGGATGACACTTGTGAATTTCAATTTTTTGAAACACACCGGAAAAGATATTTGTGATGATCCATTTGTTTTCGCATCACAAGCTAAAAAGGTCTTTTATGTATATGATGAGTGGAACAAGAATTGGCCTGTTGTTCTGAATGCAAAGGTCAGGGTTATCTATGATATGGGTGATGAGGAATCCAATGAAATTGAAGAAATCCATGAGCAACCAATGCATGATACAAGCGACGCTACTCAAAATGATAATGATTTAATTGGGCTTTCAGTTGATGATGATAATGATTTCTTTGAAGTTGATGTTGATGTTGATAATGATATTGATGATGAGGACGGGGAGGAAGAATGGGAGGATATGTTTTAATTGTGAATGATTTTGTACTTTTTCTATGCAATTAGACTTGACTATTTCTTTACTCATGTTTTGAATATGAATTTTATCCGTATTATGTTTTTCTTTATCTTTTCTTTCCCTTTGTGTTTTATAGTCATTCTAATGTTGTTTTTTATGCTAATATGTTGAGTCTAGATAATTTGAAAATTATATTTCTTTCAGACGCTATTCTATGTCAGAAGCTAGTTGAAGCTTATGTTATGATTTGATCCTTCGTTTGTTTATTTGAAAGTATACAGCAATGGGAAGGAGACGAAAATTGAATATTGGGCGCCGTATGTTAGAAGACTCAAACCGACATATACAAGCAAGTGACAGTGAAGGAACACAATCTATTCCTACTCATACAACCTCAACCCATGCCCAAGGAAGTAATGCTGAAGAAACTCGGCCTAGTCCTGGTCATATAGAAGGCGTCATACATGAGTCTGTAGAATCCAACTCCATTCCATCTAATATAGCAGCAAGAGAAGTACAAATTGAAAAAGGTATGAATTATAGGACCATTGCATAAGTAGAGAGCGGGACATGCCAATTTCTATGAAACTACAGTAATTCTTGGTCTTTTATAGTATCAATATGTTATTGATAACCTGGGTATTATCACTTGGAAAGTAGAAAGTATGACAACATAGTCCATAGATAATAATTACAGAACGTAGTTGCTTGTTGGCTTTTCTGAATATAATAAATGACCTCCCTCTTGCCATAAATTGATCTTGTGACATCTCCCTTTCTCTTTTTTTGTCAACACTTTTGATCTTTTATTTTTTCCTATACTAGTGCTTTGCAATCTTCCTTATTATACTGTTAATATTATTGTTTCATCAATTAAAATTTGTGAATTCAAAATAGAAAGGTTTACGTCATAGGAACATTATATATAGGAAAGTTCCTTGAGCTAAGGGTTTCAATCAAATGACAACCAGTAAGTGCATTATACTTGGTCTGAAGAAGAGATGGTGACTTAAAGAAATCTAGATCTACTGGAAACTTGTTGTAGGCTTGTAGCATGCTTAGAGAACTGAAAGATGGGTGGAGATCTTGAAGAAGAAAATTATCAGAGGAGAGTACACTTAAAGGACCTTGTATCACTTCTTACTAATAAAAGTGACTCATTACCTTGTTGAATTCATCGTATTTTCTGAAATCATATTATGTTTGCTTGCATCTAGTACTTATCTACTCATAGTAACCATCTTCCAGTCTCCACTGCACTTCTGTCCTTATCTATAAAATCTTCAATGGATTTGTGGATATGAGTATATTAGTGGTGTTTTTGTTTCATCTTCTTTTGCAATGCCCGAAGAGGTGGCTTCTACCAGTCATGAACCTTAGCAAACTTGAGAGTGGATGAATTATAATTCCTTACTGATGATCATTTTGTGGGATTTAGTAGTAAAAGATTTGAAATCTCTGTATAGTTATTGATATTAGCTGACTATTTTTTATTTTTGTACTGGTAATATTGGCTATTTTGAAATTGAAAATTTGGATAGATATTATCAGCTACTATGCTGTGCTTCATAATTTTTATTTTTTTGTTATTTTTTTATACAACAGACCATTAATACAATGGTTTCATGTTTAATTTAGCATGAAGTTTTAGTCTTTGGACATTTGCAATGTCTGCATAGTTACCATTGCATATACATTTTGGTTGGATGGTGGTACATTGGTTAAGTTTAATTTTTAAACAACTCTAGGACCATTGCACATTGTAGAGGGGTTTACTGATGCTTAAAACCATCTTTTAGGTGGAAAAACTGTCAGAGAATAATTTGTACGTTCGCTTAATTAAGATATTGAAATTGAGCTGAAAAATCATATAGAATCTGAACATATTTATGCAAGGTACAACAAAACATGCTTGCAAACTCATTTTGAAAAGTTTGCTCAAGATGACTATAGATCTTTAACAGTTTTGTCCTGTAACAATAATTTTCTCAGAATTCTTTGCTACCATCACTATTATATAAGTGATAAAGTTATGAACTTATTGAGAAGGCACCGATTCTTATGCTTGGTTCTTCTTAACTTCTTGATGCAGTATGTATATGCCATGCCATTTCATCAGGCTTCTATGTGATATTTTTTTTCCCTTTTTCAAATTGATCTACCATATGTATCTGAGCCCATTAAGAATAGGTATCAAGTCTCTCCAGTTATTCACTAATTAGATAGTGAGAAGAAAGGAAATTGAAACTAAGGAACAATCAACATTATTAAATTGTCTTAATTATGTAAGTTTTGTTTTAATTATAGATGCGGAACATAAACGGTTGAGAGGCCCAACAAGAATGTTAGATGTGTGGGACATGGAAGATGGTGATTTCATAATTGTTAATTTAGACAAGTACGGTCGACCCGTTGGTGAGGAAGGGACAACTCTTACTCGTTTCATAGGTAGTATGGTTCGAAGGCATCAATATGCTCCCATCAGCTACAAATCCTGGAAAGACATGCCAAAGGAGGACAAAGATGCGATGCTGGGAATAATAGAGGTATTATAATTGTATATTTAAATTATATTGTATCAAAAGCTATAATATGACTCATTTTATGGTGTATTTATTTAACATCTTTCTTTTTTAGTCCAAATTTGAGTTTGTTCCTCCTATAAATGACACAACAAGAGAAATGTTGAAATCTGAGTTGAATGAAAAGTGGAGGCAATGGAAGAGCAATTTAAAGTCAATGGCATGACCCGAGTAAAACGGAAGAAGAAGTTGCATCTTCATTACCGGATGATAGGGTTGACCGAAATTAATTAATATCGTGAATTGGTTCGTTATTGGTTTTCTGAAGAAGGACAAGTAAGTCATATAGCAAATAGATTCTTGCATATTATGAGTAATATTTTGACTTTGGTTTCTTCATTCGTCTAATAATTTGTTGTATCAATTGTAGAAAGTAAGTAAAATTAATAGACAGAATCGTGCTAAGTTTGAAGATCTCCATTGTATGGGTACAAAAAGTCTCCCAAAATTGATTGATGAAAAGGTTTGTTTATATTTGTACTTTTCATTCAGTAAAATGTAATTACAAGATACATATAACTTGTTTATTTGGTTTCAGAAAAAAAAGAGCAAAGGATTATCACCTCAACGTAAAGAGATTTACATTGATACTCGCACTCGTAAAGATGGATCAATTGTCAATGAGAAGGCTACTAAATTGATCGTAAGATTTTGTTCTCATTCACTTCTAAAGCTTTACTGTATGTTCACTAAATGATCTGCTCAATATAATGTAAATCTGCTTAATACAATTATGTTCAGTAAAGCTTTACTGTATGTTCACTTCTAAAGCTTTACTGTATGTTCATTTAGTGAACATACAGTAAAGTTTGTAGTACTGTATTACTACAAACTTTGTAGTACTTTTTAAGGTGCAGAACACAAATACAAATGTAATTACCAACTTTGTAGTAAGGTGCAGAATTCTTCATTTAATTACCAACCCATTTCTATTTTAGTCTCCTAAAATTTTGCATATCTAGATAGTACATATTAGTTCATATTAGTTTACATTTATATATTAGTCCCTAACTGTGTAAGGCCCAGCAATGACGAGTCATCTACGAAGCACCGATCAGCAATGGGGAGTCCATGTATTCAAATACTCTCATATTAGAGGACGTCGCATCGTGTCTTTACGGTTGTGATATCCTTTTCAGAGATAAGTGTTGTCACTAGCTGCTGGACAAGAATCTCTGATCTATATCCTTGAAGAGTCCTTAATAGATAACTAAGAAACAGGATGACTAAAATCCATACAGTGATACATTCTTCCATATAGGGATTCTTAGGGATTCTCCTTCAAAAAGAGCGAGCGGAATACAGAGAGATTTGGTAAGATAGAGCTTTGTGTATAAACAGAAGCAGGGAGGAACAAGTAGGCTTTCTAGAGTGTAGAGAAAAAGATCTAAGCTAATTACCCCACTGTAGTATTAATACAAAAAGAGAAGATTTAATCTTTTATTCATACAAGGAGAGGAGATCGTGCCACATCATTTAAACTAACGGGTCAAATAAACAAACTCAATTTACAAGATGAACCATTCTTGCATAACCAAATCAAAATAAATTTTAATGAAATCAAAGAATTAAAGAAAATGTAATATATGTGTCAATGGTAAAGAATTACCATCTAATTAATTTTAAATCAAAGTCTCTAAACAAAAAGTATAACTATTGAAGTATATGTTAACGAATTTGTTTCATGGTCCAGTTCACATTACTGTATATCTACTATAAATCTTTTCGAGACAGCTCATGCAATTTCTTCAATGTCACGAAAAGGGTACTCATGTATCAAGTAAAAGAACATGTCTAACATGATCATATATGACTGGCTCATATATTTACATGCATGAGGAAATGAAGAAAATCAAACAAGAATACAGGTTATACTGCAAGAGGAAAAAATCAAGAAAATAAAATAAAACAACAATATATTTTTATTGATTGCAGGGTTTCAGGAACAAGAAGAAAAAAAATTAAAAGAAGATTTCTAATAACAGAAGAACTTCATATTTCCCCATGTAATTATAATTACAGAATACACACCTTGGACAATAAATCAAAAGATCCAAGTATAGACCAAGCTTAAGTACCATGACCTAAGCTTGTGAAGTATATTTTTCAATAGCAGCAATAATCTTCTCTTTGTCTCTGGTTGGAAATGCTTTCCAAAAGAACACCATCTTTATAGAAGTGAAATAACGGTACAACCTACAACCATTTGAAAATAAATTGGGCATTCTCAATCTTTACGTCACATTTTCAACAAAACTTTCTGTGGTCCTTCTCAATCTTTACGTCAACCAGGAAGGCCCCGATAGTTTCAAGGAATCCTAGTCTTATTGTCTGCACTCACTTATGGGAGGGAAGCAATTATAGACTGAGGAAGAAAGTTTTCCTGTGATCAATTAATAGACCTCAGATTTGTGGTCCTTTAAGAGGTCATTACAAAGAACAAATAACAAGAATAAGAATAGTTAATGTGGTCCTTAAAATATGATAGGGTTAATCACATTCAAACCCCCAGTATCACATCCATTCAATGTGTGAAGTTACAGTGGACAGCAAAAAGACATGAGCAACTTTTTTGAAAGCATTATTATGCCTTTCTCTGTTTATCATTTCTTTGTTTGTTTTGTGGTTGCTTCAGCTTGGGTGTTGATCTGTTCTTTTTTGTGAAAATTAATAAGCCAGTCTTGTTTATGCATTAAAAAGTAGTACTGATACTTTTAGGGTATGTTTAATATTATTAATATTTGAAATGGATTAATTACTAGGGGCAATTATTGAGCCAGTTGAAGGTGCAAATAATTCAGTTTTTTCTTATGTGTAGATGTATTAGTCTACACAACCAAAGACTTCCAATTTTCTGCAGTTAAGATATTGATGAGTCTATGATTTCTCTAATATTTGTAATGTTTCAGGTTGAACTAAACAAACACAATAATGAGGCTGGAACATCTCAATCAACCCAAAATACACAAAGTCATATGCCTTGGAAGGATGACACATATTCCCAAGTACAAGGACCTGAAAAGAGAGGACGTGTGCGTTGTATGGGCAAAATTCCTAAGCCTAAAAAACAGAAGGTTTCTTTGTCTGAAAATCAAGAGTTACGTAATAGAGTTAAGCAAGTGGAAAGCCTGTTGACAAATGTTCTGTCGTTGATTCATAATCGATTCTCTGGAGAAGATGTGAATGACATTATACAGGCTGCAAGACAGGTATATTATATTTTACTCTTGGAGTTCATATTTCAATGTTATGTTTTGTGTGAGATATTTTTTATTTATCACTGATTTTCCATATGTTTAAGTCTAATGTATTGCATTTGTATTGTCTTTTTTTCCATAATTTTTTTTCTTTAATGAATGATGGAAATATTTATTAAGAAGAGTCTATAAGTTGTATTTTATTTTTAATAGGTTACAGATGCTTCAAGTGCCCCTGACCATAGGAATTCTCTAAATCCAGACACTAATGAAGATACTGAAGATGGTATCTAATACAGTTTCAACTAATTCTTACTGAAATTGTTAATATTTCTTATGTTGAGTTATGTTATGATTCATTTGTTCTTTTTGTTATTTGCAGGTGAGGATTAGAAGCTAATTTTTTCTTGATGGAGCAAACTTAGAAATTGAGTGGATGAGATTGTTATAAGACTTTACTCTTAGGTTGACTTTTCAACTATTTTGTAATTGACACTTTTGTAATACTTCATATATTTTTAATATGATTGAAGTTTAATTTTATTTAATTTTGTTTCATAAACACATTTATTTATTTTATTTTGTACTTAGTTTATAATTGGATTAATATTATAAAAAAATATATTAAATTATCATAAGCATAATTAATGAGAAAAAATTATGTATAGAGCAAATTATGACCTATCCATAAAATTCGGGTTTGGGGGGGGGGGGTGTAAAAAATGTTGCTAAAATCTATACCAACGGATCGCACGAAAAGAACTATACCAACGGAATAAACACGGTCGGTATATATTCAAACAATTGGATGTGAAAACCATTGCTAAAATCTATAGCAATGGAGTTTCAACTGTGGGTATAGGAAAGCAAAAGGTGTCTTTAAAACCTATACCAACGGATACGAAACCGTGGGTATAACACCGAGGTTTTGTCCAACGGGTGGAAAAACCGTCGCTATAGGCTATAGTGACGGCATTTTGCCGTGGGTATAGCTAATTAAAAAGGACGGAAAAATATGTCCGTTGGTATAGGTTTTACGGGCTATACCTACGGTTTTTTGCCTTTTACCCACGGATTTTTGCTGTCACTATATGTTAAATTCCTTATAGTGACTACTCTAGGCAGCAACCAAAATTGCTTGCATAAGATATATTTGTAGCCGTAAAATTTACATTTTCACTTGAAACACAAAAACAACTCTCAAATATTAGCGTTTATCAAATTCTTCTTCACTAAAGTCATCCACTGTGACAGTATACAGATTGTAAGATTTAGGTAAATGATAAAGCTGTAATAAAAATCAATCAATATGATTCAGTATGATTTTAACTGGGGAATTAACTGGTTAATAATTTTCAACGTTTATTTTATGACCTTGCTTCCACCTTTAAATTTTTGAGAACTGTAGTTAATTTTCAAATTAACTACAGTTGCTTCCATCTTAATAATAATTATTAAGATTCAGCATTCCCGATCTTCTATATATATATATATATGATATATGTGTTTATTTGAAGTTTAAAAGCTTACTTTTTTTCTTTTGAATATGCATGATTGTTTGAATTGAGGTTTAAAAGTTTGTTTTATTCTTTGATTATACATGTTTGTTTGGATTATGATGGGTAAAATGTTGAGTTCATGACTACCAAAGGTGATGGTTAATTTGTCAGTAATACATATTTGATTCTAATCTTCTATGATTCTGCTTAATATATTTGAGATGTGAAGGATGCCTAGATTTTGAATTTTGAATTGAAGTTGATCTTATTTTGCTTAGTATGGATTTTGGATTTTAGGTGGAGAATTAACAGGTTAATAATTTTCATCCTTGTTTTTCCATCTCTAATCTCTACTAATCTAATCTAAATGAAAGGAACATTAAAATGGTGAGAAAGAGATGAATTGAAAGCAAACTATACAGATAACATTTATTTTTGTTGCCATAGTATGAGTTTTTCTAAATGCACTTGATTTTTTGTTCTCATGATTGGATATTTCCATGCATAATTAGCTATTTTTAATAGTTTTGTCTTTATAACAAGCTTTCTTTTCAGCAGTAAGAGTCCTTCAATGCTTATGATTAAAATCTTACTATTACTTATTGAAGTTAATTTTATGTGCTTATAATTTTTTGGCCTTATAATAGAGTAAACTTTAAGTTTACATTTTTTCAATCAAGGGGAATGAATAGATTATATCCTCAAATAATCCACAGGGAAATGACAGAAATAGTAGAACAAATAGAATAACAGTATCAGGAAGAAATTAAAGCACCAACTGAAATACCTCAACTATCAGCAACTCAACAACTTGTTAAACGTAGGGAGAGGCGTAGACAGTATGATAGAAATAGAAGAGCTAATATGACTACAATATAATTGAAAGAGCTTAGACAAAGATAACGCCAAAATGCGAGAAATCAACAATATATATCAACAAAACTATGAGAAAAAAATCAATTAGATTATCAGTAGACATTATATATTATCTCTCTTTGTTAACTACCCTTATATGATATATACTTATTTTATGCAAGAAAGCTTATTTGTAAGGAGAAAGCCAAGAAATCACATTGGTTTTGCAATTGGTTGGTTGTTGTTTCTTCTACTTTAGTGGTTCAATTAATGAAAGTAGGCTTGTACATTTTTTTTGTTATCTTTGTTGCAAATGGATTTGCTATAAAAAAATTTATTTGTTGTCGAAATTTGATCTTCACTAATAAACAGTGACTATGGCTCAAAGATTTTTTTTTGTGAAGAAAAGGTGGAGTCTGGGCACCATGTTTCATTAATAAGGGATTAATAAAACAAACTCAGAGTACTGAGCCCATTACAAAGTCCTACAATCAAAACAAAAGTACATAAACTCCACCCGAAACATGGTGGGTGGGACAAAAGAAACATAGAGTAGACGCAAAGAAATACATCATATCCCCCCAACAAACCCTGGGGTGGTGGGTATCTATGATCATAGTAGGCCGTGCTGGCTATTAATCGATCGTCGACCCGATCTCGATTTCCTCAACATCAAACTCCTGAACATGGAATACGCTCACAATCCTTTTCCTGGGACCTGCTGCAGCCACAGTAGCCCAAAATGAAATGAAATGCATAATGTGAGTCAAATTGCCAGAAATACTATTGCAAGTTCTACGAAAGTAAAGATTGTTTCTGTCTAGTCAAAGAACCCATGTCATTGCGGCGATAGCGATATGCCACGCTTCTCTCATAGAACCCCTCTCCGACGCGAACTTTGGACCTACCCATAGGTCCTCGTATGTACTAGGATATTGAGTTGTCCCTAGGACGCTGAGTACCTCTATAAGCACTGCTTTGCTCCTAGGACACTGAAGTAAAAGATGGTATCTAGTCTCTATGACAGCGTGGCAGAACCCGCATTGAGCGTCCACACTCGGTTGGCGCTTAGCTAGGTTTTCCTTAGTCAGTATCGCATCATTTAATACCAACCATAAGAAAGCCTTAATCTTTAGCGGGGCTTTCGTTCTCCAGATGACGGCTGACCACTTTAGAATACATCCTCTAAAATGGATGCGGTTGTACATGGAATGAACCGTGAACTTGTCGTTCTTCTCCAATCCCCATGATTTCTTATCGAGACCCTGAGAGCAACCAATTCCAGCGTTGGTGATGTAGGCCTGAAATTCCGTTAGTCTAAGCTGAGAACCTAGGTCAAGCGGTTGTTTGGAAAGTGGCTTCTAGGTGCCTCTTTTCTACCGTGTAGTGTGGTTGTGTCGCTTGCCTATATAAATCGGGGAACAGGGTTCTGAGTGTATGATCAGAACACCACTTATCGCAGCAGAATCTGGTGAGTCTGCCGTTACCGATAGCTGATTCACACAGCTATTAAAGGGTTCATAGGCCTTAGTGATGCCTTTCCAGAAACCAGAAAACCCAATGGCCTATCCTGAAGCCCAGATTTCTTGTTCCATTCACATGCATATATCCCTGAAAAAATTGTTGCCACCCTTCTCCATTATGGTGGAACACTTTCCACCACCATTTACCCAGTAGAACCAGATTCATATCTCGAAGATCAATTATACCTAGGCCTCCATGTATCTTTTTCATGCATGCCTTCTCCCATCTAATGAGGTGATATCCTCCTCGGTCCTGATCTGCCCCTTTCCATGAGAACACTACAAGACTAACAGTCTTTACCGGCATTTTTTTGCACATTTACGGCGTTTATGAACCCCGCTGTAGATACCACCGGCATTTTATAAATCGTCGGTGTAAGTGTTACTGAATTGTGTGTTGTTGTAGGTTAGGGACATTCATCGGCATTTTTTACGCCCGTCGGTGTATGTTAAAACTACACCGGCGGTCGTAAAAATGCTGGGGAATGTGTGGTTTCGTTTGGAAGTGCTGTTTTCGGCCATCACCTACACCGGCATTTTTAAAACGCCGGTGTAGACCGCCAGATTTTTGCTGAAAGCTACACCGGTGCTTGTAAAAACGCCGGTGTAGCTATATTTTTAAATTTTTTTTTTTTAAAAAAAATTGAAAAAAAACTTCAGCACTCTACTAATCAAAACCAATTGCAAAACTAAAAGAGACCCATTATAATATATATGAATGAAGCATAATAGTATAATATTATCAAATTGTATTCTCATAAACATAATAATGTGATCTCACCACATTCATAACCAAAATATGGAGTTCAAAATATTGAGTTACAACGAGTGAAAAAGATTATTTTCACTGTCAAGATACTTACTGAGATGAAACTTATACTTTCATAATACTCATGAGATAATTGTCAATTGAAACCACGACATAAGTTCAAACAGGATTATTTCATCACTAGTCACTCCTCTGTAAATCATAGTATGCAACTTCAGTTAAATAATCCATCTCATCATCACTTAAAACCAATGAGAAAGAACAATCTCATTTTCAAACCCAAGCAACAAGCATGAACATTATCTTAGAAACTGATACTCATTAGACATCATGATATAATTGTATATAAAGTTTAGATTAAAAAATTTCCATCACTAGTCACTCCTATATAAAAAAAATCATAGTGTGCAACTTCAGATACATTATCCATCTCATCTCATTTCCATTTCTGGGTGGACACTAAGTGGAAAAGAGAAGCTTTGAAAGAAAATTAGATACCACCACAAGAGTTAATAGCATCAAGTGCTACCCCTTCAAATCAATCCGAAGAAATAAATAAATGACTCAATTATGGGGGCACACTCAAATCAATTCGAAGCTCTGCATGAATTACAAAGCAGGCTCAGGCTCAAAATAGAGCAAATAAACTCCGCAAATTTAACTGGAAACAGCGTTAAGAAATATGCAGTACTTTACTGGGCATTAGTTAAATGTAATTACATCCAAATTGTATAATTATGTAATAAGTTGATGTTGGGTGTCTCAGAAAACTTCTCACAACTGCCAACATACTAGTCCAATAAGCACTTTGGAACCCATCCTTCATATTGAAAAAACAAAACATCATCATAAAGCAAAGGAAGATGGAAAATTGAATCCACAAACTTTGAGGATAATAAAAGGCAATACAGTATAGCTTAAGAACAACTACGGGTATATATTGAAAATGGAAAAAAAAAGTTTTGTATTACCTTTAACCAGTTGTGGTCTCTACAACTCACATTAAAGGATGGCAAGATGAGAAACATTTCAAAAGGATGAAAATGCATATGAGTAAAATACAAAACAGTGAGAATAAACATGAAGGGTAAGTATCCAAAAAAAAAAAAAAAATCAAGGGAAACAGAAAGCCTTCTGCATTTTTTGTTTATGTTGACAACTCCTCACCATAGGACTTCTAAACATTCATAAATTAATCAGTCAATGTCCAAATGATTATCTAATACCCTCCTTGTTCATTCCTTGGGAACCATCTACCAAGCATTGTTGTGGAAATTCTACTAGAGCCTCAGTTTAGCACCAGAAAAATATATGAGATTGGTTTCATATAACATCACATATTCCCTCTACAAAAATGAAACAAAAACATCATGTATTCATAAATTCTTTCAACTATTCACCAACTAGATTATGCATAATAGAGTAAGAAATAGCCTTCATGGAGTGAAATGGCATAAGAAGGTATATGCTATTCTAGATTAGCACATTGATCTGGAGTCCTATGCTCAGTGCCACATTTGTTGACAGTGTTACTAAATTTTCGTCGACTATGATGCAGCTACATTCTCACATTATATAAATAGCACTCTACTTCTAAAATGCAAGCATGTCAGCAAGACTATAAAAGGGGGAAATCAATTTCTACTAGTAATTTAAAGAGAGAAATGGAGCAAACAGCATCAAGAAACAATGGCAGCTGTCCTTATCTAACAATTGTGAAAAAACAATTGTAGCTCATCCATACCTCGTAAGGTTAAAAAATAAAATCAAAATATGTATTAGTTATCTATAATTTTCAATATATTATGAGCAGCTGTAATATTAAACCAAGATGCCTCTATATTTTAAAGCATAGTTGATATATGCTGCTCATGCATACACCATAGACAAGGAGATATAATCCACAGAAAAATTGCATAGTCTACTACTCTAAGGTCATATTTTGATCCATAGGAAAAATGCACCATCCATGATCTATATTACGCAATTCGGATTGTGATTCAACAGATGGTTTGCAAATTCAGCAATACTGAACAAACAACTTATTCATATAACACCACATACTAATTAAAACAAATGCCGAAAATCAAGATAAGATGGATGATAAGGCTTAACCATAGACAACGATCCCAAAAAAGCTTGATAAGGCTTGATAAGGCTTAACCATAGACAACTAAACTGAAATTAACATTTCAAAAGAAACTTCACACCCTTCACTCTAATCACCAAATAAACAAAACCACCAAAATCAACTCCAAAATCAAACTAATAGCTAATTTAACTAAAATCTTACCTTTCTTCGCCAGCCTCGACCGGTTTCCCCCATGGCGAGAAAAGAAACCCTAACCCTATGATGAAGGAGAAGGTAAAACCCTATAAATGGCAATGGCGGAGGACGGGGCGGCGATGGGGGGAAGGGGCGACGGCAGAGGACGGGGCGGCGATGGGGGAAGGGTCGACGGCGGGGTAGGGGGGGCGGCGATGGGATGGGGGTTTTCGATTGGGGAGGAGGGAGATGGAAAGTGAGCGGGAAAAATTGGGGGAAGGGGAGGGAAAATAAAGGGAAATGAGATCGATAGAATCGTTCTCTTATCCTTCACATTCACCGGCGTTTTAACTCTAAAACGCCGGTGTATACGTACATACACCGGCATTTTTCACATACGCCGGTGCACATGATGTGAATATTTGCAAGTGTACAAAATCGCAACAAGTAGTATAGTTAAGTGAATAGAGTGTCGAACCCACAGGGACTAGATATTTTACTGAGTACCGATATCACTAGATGAATCACTATTTGGAAGATCGGAATTTAATAAATAAAGAAAACAACTAAATTAATTTAATCTAAAGAAAACTAACTAAATTAATGAGGAGGGAGCGAGATGTGAAATATTTATAATTTGTTAATGGTAAAATTAATTCTAGGGCTTTTGACTTCACCTAGTTCATCCCAGACAATTTATAATTCCTAAAAATATTATTTTTCCAAGTTGTAGACCGAAATCCCCAAATCATTCAATGCTTTCTCTCGAACAACACCAAAAATATCTCCAACTAACAGTTTGTCACATTTCTATGCAAATTTAATCAATCGAAGACTCATTAAGTTCTGTGGATTTCTTAACGGTCACATTAATCGCGATAAATTATCTCTAATTTCGCTCAATCAATGGTGTTCAACTTTTGTTGTTCTAAATCACAAATTACCTCTCGGTCTCTCCATGATCCAATAACCATACAAAAATTGGCCAAATAATTGTAAGCATTAAGAACAAAAATTAAACACACAACCATGAAAAAAATAGAAAAAATATGAAATTAAAAATTAAGTCCTCAAAACTAGGCTACATCGAAACCCTAAAAAAATAAATTTAGTTCATAATAAAATTGCACTTAACAAATTTGTTCATGAATTGCATTATGAAAATTAGAAGAGAAGAGAAGATACAAAAGAAAACTAATTTGTAAATAAAAATTTGCAAACCGAGCCCGCAAGTAGCACTTATCATCTCGTCTTCTTCTCTGTCTTCCGCTCTGTCGCTGGATCCCACAGCGTCTCAGAAAATGCGTCAACCAAAAGTCGCTGTCATCTGCTTGGAATCCGAGCTGCAGCAGCAACAGCACCTTTCGCACGTCTGCGTCGTCTGGCCTCGAGGGGTGTGACAGCAAGAGATGTCTGCGTCGATCTCAGCGCCCAAGTCCACCTCTCTCTCCCTTTTCGTCTTTCAATTCTTTTTTTTTTTTTTTTCGGATGTCCACGCCGCCCAAGGCAGCCCCCTTCTTCTCTTCTTTTTCTGATTTTCACGCCACCCCACCAATTCTTTAGAAGCCAGCACACCCCACCTTCTCCAAGTCCTTCCCTAGCTTCTTTCTTTTCCAACCTGTTCATTATATAGGAAAAATTAATTAATTAATTAATTAGAATATTTAGATAAAGATTAATCTATTAATATAATTAACTAACTTTTTTATCTTTCCTTATCCATCCATCCATCCATCCATCATTATATAATTTCACTCCAACCCCTAATAGATAATAATATTTTCTATTAACTTTTTCAAGGACTAAATTGTAAAAATTAAAATTCAACAAATCAATAAAAATAAATAAATCATTATGTTTGTTTTGTTTGTTGATTTTTACTAAAAACAATCACTTTTTGCATCAAAAATCTTATTTCTTCAAAATAATTAATTAGTTGAAATCTTATAGAAATAAGGTGAATTATAAATAATATCAATGAAAACAAGCAACTTTAATGGGTAAAAGAGTACAAATATTTATATAAAAATTAGACACATCAGTACAACTGTAATTTTTTCCCCTGCCAGATTACCTGTTCTCTACAGCGGCATTTCTACCAAACCGCCGGAGTAGAAACGCCGGTGTAGAACTATTTTCTTGTAGTGGAAACATTTCTGAGTCCGGTCGATTTTCTGGATTACCCATCGCAGCATTTCAAAGAAGGAGAGATAATAGGTAGGAAGGTTTGAGAGGACTGCATTAATAAGCATGACTCTCCCTTCCAAAGATAGAGCTTTGCCTTTCCAGCCTGCTAGCCATTTCTCAACCCGGTCAATTATAGGTAGCCACTCCGCCTTTTTAAGTTTCCCAAGTCTTAGCAGCAATCCATGGTACTGAATTGGGAAACTCTCGGTGGAGCAATTGAGGATTGTGGCATGTTCAAGTTCCTCTTCTGGAGTCAGGGCGATAGGAATGAGAGCACTTTTGTGGAAATTAACCCTGAGGTCAGACCAAACTTCAAAGCAATACAGAATTCCTTTGAAGATGGTAGTTTCTCCTAGATTGCTATTGCCAAATAAAAGAGTATCGTCTGCATATTGGAGTATATGGCACCTTTGGCGGTTGACTTCCTTGGCCACTGGTACGATTCAACCTGCTCTACTGCACTTAGTCATCATGGATCTTAGAACGTCTGCCACAATGGTAAATAGAAGTGGTAAGAGTGGATCTCCTTGTCTGAGCCCCCATTTGCAGGAGAATGGGTGGCCTGATGCCCCATTTACAAAATTAGCCGTTCTGCTGGTGGTAAGACAAGTATGGATCCATCTGATCCATCTGTCCCCAAAACCTCTACCTGCCAGCGCTTCCAACAAACAGTCTCATTCAACAGAGTCATAGGTCTTCTCGAAATCTAGCTTCAGGGGGTAGCTCTTAAAATTCGAAGTATGGTAGTGATGGATGTCTTCTCAGCCATTGTTATACTGTCCTGAATACATCGTCCTTTGATGAATCCCATCTGGTCTTGAGTAATGAGGCCATCCATTACCTTTCCTAGACTGTTAGCGAGAGTCTTGGTAATGATCTTTACAGAGCAATTAAGGAGGGCGGAAGTCTCCGACTCGTCGGGAGTCTTCTTTCTTAGGAATCAGCACCACCTCCGCAAAGTTGAATCTTCCTAATTTGAGTTTATGCTCGTAGAAGTCTGCGAACACCTTCAGCAAGTCACCTTTGATTTCCTCCTAGAATATCTGATAGAATAGTATCGGGAAACCATCTGGGCCCGGAGCTTTATCTTTTCCTAGTTGTTGGATTGCCTTCTAGACCTCCTTCTCAGTGAAGGGTGCTTCGAGGGATTGCAGCCTAGGATCAGAATTTCCTGCTTGGTCTTACCAGAAATTGTGTTGGAAAGGGACTCTGAAGTCCACTTTGTGCCCAAAGAGGTGCTTGAAATGGGACTGGAAAGTCAGCTTAATAGCAATGTCGCCTTGTACCATTCCGGAATCCGAGTGGATCGAGTGAATGAGATTAGATTTACGCCGGACACTGGCAACTCGGTGGAAGAATGTAGTATTCGCGTCTCTCTCTTTGAGCCACGAAATTCTGGATCATTGTTACCATTTGATTTCCTCAATCCTGTAGAGTTGGTCAATTTCCTGTCTGAATTGGAGTAATCGATTCCGCTCTTCCTGTATCAGATCCCTAGTTTTTTCAGTCTTCTTAAGTTCCTCGATTCCTTCAAGAAGGGATTCCTTTCTTCTCCAAATCAGCGCAAATCTGGTCCGGTTCCATTTCCTGAGCATGCCCCTAAGTCTTCTAATTTTTTCACACCAAATAGCGGATGCCTCACAACCCTGGTCGGGCGAGACCAACTCTCGTTGACCATGTGATGGAAGCCTTGAATTTCTAACCATGCTTTCTCGAACCGAAACTTTGACGGCTTTCTGGGTTGATCTTACTCAGATGATAAGAAAATAATCACATGATCCGAGGTTGGTTTAGGGAGTGATTTAGCTGATGACAACAGAAATTTGGTCTCCCAGTCCGTGGAGACTAAGATCCTATCTAACTTAGCTAGAATGGGCGCCACTTGCATGTTCAACCAGGTGAAGAGCCTACAGAGATGGAAATATCAACCAACTTCAGGTCCGTGATGACCTCATTAAACGCTTCCCTGTTGGGGTCACTGGATCCTCTGCCTCTGTGTTCTGAGGCGAATCTAGTGATGTTAAAATTGCCTCCCACCACCTAAGGGTGAGACCATTGTGCTTGGATCGCTCTTAGTTCCATCCAGAATGCCGTTTTAGAGGCAGAAGTATGCGATTCGTAGACTACCGTAACCGATTGAGTCCACTGGTCGAATTTTCACTATAGTAATAATGACAGAGAAAATTTCCCGTGGAGCTTATCTAGACAACAATAGAGGTTGGGGTTAAAACCTAGGGTGATGCCCCCAGACGCCCCAACTGATAGGGACATTCTCCATTCTGAGACTCGATTTTCCCTACTCTACTAAGTCTAGACATGTGAGAAAGTTTGGTCTCTTGGAGACCTACAATGTTAGCCTTTGACCTGGCTATGACTTCCTTAACAATTTCTCGCTTGCCCCGCCTACCGAGGCCTCTAACGTTCTAGAATAGGGCTTCCATTAACTACGGCTAGGGGAGGGATCATGACTCATTTTGGACGTCAAGTTCAAATTAAGACTAACCCTATTGGTCTCCCATCCTCTAATTTGATTAAAGAGGAGGGTGTTCCTATTAATATCGATAACCGCAAGACCACAGGTTTTGGCTAGATAGAAAATCTCAGTATCAGATATGAAATTAAAAATAGAAGCTAGGAAAGAGCTTGTACCTCCGACGCTTGTCTTAGTCGACTTAGCGGCTGTAGCAATCTCTAGGTAGTCATCTAAGGACTCCTCAGTAGCCCTCTTAGCGACTTTCTAAATCCTGAATCCTGGATCGCTCGGAGAGTAGGCTGGCTCCAAAGGCTGTGAAGCAGGAAAAGTCGAGGGAACAAACTCTGGTGAGATACCCGCAAGGTCTTCCGCCAGTCCCTCAGATTCAAGCGACTCTCCCTCTGAATAATCATAGTCATCATCGAGATTAAGTCTATCATTTCGATCTTCTTCGTCGACTCCAGGAGGTGAGACGGGGATAATCTTAGATGGTCTTGTGCATCGGGTTCCTTCTTTGGAAACAATAAGTTGTAGTTCTCTGCCTTTTGAGCTAGACCCCTCTTTGGGCCCATTTGAAATCTCCTTGTTGAATTTCCCCCCTACAAAACAACAAGGCCCATCATCCATCTCATTATTATTAATAAAAAGAGGCCCATGATCTCCATCGGAGAGCCCAAGTGTCTTTGAAAGCCCATGAACTTTGTTTAAAGAAACATCAGACCCATGCCTTTCCCTACTCTGAGCTTTCATTCGCTCTGAGTCGGGGGCAGGATACGATAAGTTGTTTTTGGGGCTCATCTGGTTCATGACTCTGACTCTTTCGTCCGAAGAGGTTCCATGTGGCGCTAGCAGGCTGGCTGGCGGAGAGGTCGAGGTGTTGGGCGTTGAAATCGAAGGGTCGAGCGATAGAAATGAAGACATTTCGTTTCCCTCTTCGTTGAGGTCGCTGCTATCCTTTCTCTGTTTCTTTCCACTCTGAGCCTTCCCCTTTCCCTGTGCTCCTTCCTTCAAACTTGCGTTGCACCCTTTTGGGTCTGAAACACTGTATGCACTCCCTCCTATGTTCATCTTTCTCCCCAAAATGTTAGCCTCCGAGCTTTTCTCTCGTCCCACAGCTACCAACTTTTGCCCCTTCGGCGAACGACTTTGCATGTCATTTTGCATGTCGCCTATCAAGATGCTTTTGCCATTTGTAGCTCTTGTACGACCTACCTCTCCTCTCTGCTCTTCTCGCCTAACCTCACCACCAACTTTGAGAAGTAGATTTCCATTTTGAGCTTTCTTTTGACCCTCTTTTCGATGGGTCGGATCTGGGTCTACCAAACTACCCAAATCTGGTTGTGGATGTAGATCCAATTTCCGAGCATTTGGGCCTTTGGATCTGTTGGTCGAATCTCGTTCTCCACCAACTTTGATCGCAGATTTGATCCCTCCACCATCTGCTCCTGGCGCAGTTCCTTTCCTCTCGTCGCCTTGATGAGCTCCCTATGCACTTGTTCTACCTCATGAGCTCCATTTATGGTCAAGTCCCACTTGGGTGAGACAACCTGTTTGTACTAGCAACCGTCTCTGAGAGCTAGGGGGAGTGGGGGAAGTGATGGCCGAGATTTTCGACTTTGGCTCCGCTCGATTGTCGAGCACGAATCGAATGAGATATGATTCGTCAACTGAGTAAACCTTATCAAACCGTGGAATCAACGAGATGTTAGTGCTCCTGAAAAGAATCCTCGCCGACACTATTTTGGATGGACGAAAAGTTTTCTCGTCGATCTCTTCGATTGTACCGAAGTCGGCGATGATCTCTTGCAGGGCCTCCCTCTTCCAGAAATGGAGCGGCACGTTATGTATCCATATCCAGAACTTGTCGCCTTGGGGAAGCTCCGCTCCGAAAACTTGGTGACCATGCAAAGAATCCCATTTTGAAGTGGCCAAAGTCCACTGTCCCTATACCTGTGACCTCGACCACCTTCTCCGACGACAGGAAGGAAACCAAGAACTGAAGGTGACACATTTTCTTTGTGACCCAATCTCTGTGTGTCCTCATAGGCCACCTAGCATTTAGCACTTGGAGTAAGTGGGACTCTGATGGACTCCCTGACCTCACTCTGGCCACATCGCACCACTGTCGGAGCCACTTCTCTTCGTTCTTGATTTTGTCCAGACTCGTTGCAAGTCAAATTTGTAATGCCCCGATTTTCATTTATAAAAATTATTTATTTTGCACGTAGTGTGCATGTGCGAATTTTTTGTAATATTAAATTTTATAATTATTTTATGATGATGAGTATATGCATATGTGCTCTTTAATTATTTTTATATAAAGGTCTTTTTCAAATAAACAAAAGCCTTTCCTTTAAGCCCAAATTTAATTTATTTATTATCTTTTATAAACTATTATTTTGGCCATAAACTAAAGCCCATGAGCTATTTTTAAATGCAACTTGTAATGTAGAACACATTTTAAAGATTATTTTTATGAAAAATATAATGTACAATTTTTTTGTTAAATGGGGACAAGTTGCATGCACGTGCATTGCACGTACACGTGCACATGCATATGTGTGGCCTGTTTTGATCTTTGGAGGGAAAGGAAATTTTCAAGTGGAGTCATGGATGGTGGTTGCTTGATCATAGTTGGTTATTGTAACTCCTCCTTGAATCCTAGCCCTTTGTTTCTAACTCCTAGTTTAATCTTAGCCTTCCATTCACTCTAAATTTTAGTATAAATACCCCCTCTAGCCTAGTTATTTTTGTACTAATTATTCCTCCAAAACCTATAGTTTAAAATACATTATTAGTAGTATAGCAAGTGAGTTATAAGATTGAGATTGTGTGTGAGGAGTTTGTGCTTGCATCAAAAGGAGAGGCCGGCATTCTTTGGAGCTCGGATTGCATCTTGGAGGCGCGTGTGCACTTCGGCGAGGAGGAGGATCGCTCTCTTGGCAAGGACATTTGTTTAGGAGGTATTGCTAATTGTATTCTCTCCAAATTAAGGTGGGTGATTTTCCGTATTTCTAATTAGGAAGCATGCTAGAATTAAATTGAATTAATGATGCATGAAAAAGATTAATAAAGGGTACTTTTTAATTGGAAAAAAATGGCTTATTAATTGATTGGAATGTTAATCAATGGCTTGTATGTGTTTCCATCATTTAATTTAAGTTGTGTGTAAATAAATTATAGCTATGGTTTGCTTGAAGAAAAATTCATTATTAACATCAAGAACTATAAGCAAAAATTAGTAGATGACAATGTAGTTTTGTATGCTTAAATGGACCTTGTGTGATAATATTGTGATGAATGACTAAAAATATAATTTGTGGGTTTGTGAAATGATTAAAAATAGAGAATTGATGTAGAGATTATTGAAATCAAAATTTGATAAGAAATGTCGAAAAAGAGATGTGTTAGTAGTAGCTTATGATTTAACCAAATTGTATGGAAAATATGTGTTTAATAATTGAAAAAATTATTTTTAATATACTGGAGTATAAATTATGATGAGAATAGTCAATCTGGAAATTTACGGTAAGTTTAGTAAGAGTAAAATCAAATGAGAGCTTCTTGAACATCGAAATATTTTACTAAACAGAGAGAATTGATTTAATTGGAATTTGAGTTGCACTATGACAACCTGAGCTTATAGCTCAAGTGGTTGGGATGCTCTTAATTGCTACAGTGTGCGGGTTCAGTACAGGTCGATGGTTCGAATCCCGTGAACAACACATTTTTTGTACATTTAAACAAATCAAATGAGCTACAACCGAGAGCTCTTATAGCTCTCAGCGCCCTTCTATACCGCATGGCGCATTCGGCCTAGTGGTCTGTGCTTGCGGCTTGTTTCTCGGGAGTTGTGGGTTCGAACAGTGGTCTCGGCCAGTATTAAAAAGTTGTGAAAAATTAATTTTTGAAGTGATTTTTGGTGATTAAAAATTAGGAAAAAAATATGATTGTTATCCTAAAAATATGTGGGACTTATGAAAAATAATTTGGGAATTATTTACATGGAATAGAGTATGTTTTGAGAATAAATGTATAAATAGAACTATGGTTCTATACTTATATTTTGTGGAGGTTATAATTTGCAAGAAGAACTTGAAATAAGTGTTAGAAAAGAAATATGAATAAGCAGGAAATTATATGATGTGAAGTGATGGGAAGTGAGGTGAATTATTCTCATTGGAGAATAGTGTGACAATTATGAGTTGTGAATATTCATCTAGACCATATAATTGGTGATATGATTTTTAATGTGGAAATAAATATTGGATGAAATACATGATGAATAATTGAATTCCATGTATGGTTATTGACTCATGAATAATTTAGAAATCATGTGATTGGAAAAGAGAAATGTTATTGAGTATGAAAACTCAAATATGTGAATTTGTGAATTGAAATTGAAAATTAGAGTGTAGCCGAAACTTACACCGGCAAGTGAAAAATGATGAATTATGATTATTGAAATTGAAAAGACCAGGTTAGGTCATTGTGAAATGAAAGAAATAAGACCGGTAGTAGTGAGAGAGCTAACTCTAAGAGATTGATTTTGTTCATGATTTCATTAGAACTAAGGATTAGTTACATAGTGAAGATGTGATGAAAGTAAAAGAAAAACATTGAGTATGAGGGCCATTGGATTGGCGGCGAGAGAGTATCCCAGGATGTCCCATGATGAGTCATGATAGGGTGTGGATACTGCTCCAGAGTACCTTCTCGATGGCGACGCTCGTGGGGTGTTGGACGACTGCGGGTGGTGTCATGTCTATGGTAGGAGCTGAATTATCACAGGATGCATGCATGATGAGTCATGTGTCAGTGCGGCCCTCGGACCTATGTAGTATGGGATGCATAGAATCCGAACAAGTGCGCATTAGTATCATGTAATATAAATAATTGCATTAAGGACTAAGTGCACAATCACAACACGACATCATTAGGGTATTCCCTTTAGTTTGATATGTGACAAGTTTGTGTTTGTTAAATATGGAAAATCAGTTATACTCTTTTCGGCATAGAGAGGATGGCCATGTATAATGTTCATCGGTTGAATAAACTGACGTACCCACAGTTTTGTATGCAGGGTAAATGACATGATAAAGATTAAAGAGGAACAGATGCTTAGAGATTATTCAATGTTGTTGTACTTTATTTAAATGCTGTAAATTTGCTTCCGCTGTACAATGTAAAGTATAAAGTTTTCATGTAAACTCTGATGTAAAGTGAAAAGTTTTAAATTTCTTGTAAAATTGTACTAAATGAAGTGTAAAGATCCTGTGGAATCTCGCATTCAGTGTATTTTGGAATTTGGGGCGTTACAAAATTAGGGTGGGGTTATCTGGTGATCTACCTATGCTCACTGGGCATTTCTCATCATTGTGGGTTTCGACAACGTTGGTCCATACATATGATAGGTGCCCCTACTTCAAACACTTGAGGCATCGAACTTTCTTAGTGCAATCTTTACGGTAATGGCCCAATTCACCACAATTAAATCAAGGTACTGGCGTGGGCTTTCCTTTCCGTTGTTTCTTTATGATTTCGAGCTTAGGAGAGGGGGTGATGTTCTTCCTTTTCTTTGTTTTGTTGATGACTTCTACCCACTGCTCCCCTTCTACAACCGAGTCTAACTCCGAGTCTAACTCCACGATAATCTCGTTTGGTGGGACCCCATCTTGGTCCTGCTCAATGGTGAATTTAAGTGGAGCTTTAGCCTGCGGTTGAGGGGGTGGAGGAGGCTGGGGGTTGAGGTTCTGTTCAGGTTTGTGGTGGTGTGATAGATGCCTTGCTGGGGGGTGGGGGGAGTGATGAGAAGTTCTTTGGTGATTGTGGTGGTAACTCCCCTCTGATGTACTGGCGTAGCTCTTGTTCTTTTTTTGTTGGTACATGTTTCTGTGATGGATATCTGTCTTGATCTGTCGATGATGATCATAATCCCTCTGAACAAACCCATCCCTATGAGAGTGACACTGGACCAAGGGGGGTTCTTTTACGCCCATATGGGCCAATAGGAGGACCCCCTCTATGGGCCCGTCCCATGGGGATCCACTCTTGATGGTGATGATCGCCTTTCTCCTCCTATCGCTGATGTGCACTTCGGTGTGCACGTGCTGGGGAAAGTGCATGTCTGAGTCTCGATGAATCACCCTCATAGGGCTTGGTCGGGTGTCGAGGGAGTTGGGAGGGTAATGTGTCAGTCACTACAATGGTAGTTGCAGGGGGGGCGACGTAGAGGAGGGGTGGAACAGGGACAGAGGAAGGGGGTGAGAGGTGGGGGTATGGAAGGGGTGGTGTGCCCTCTGCACCCACTCAACTCGAGCTCGGTTAGCATGGTGGAGGAGAGGTAAGTGAGAAGAGAGTTGGGGATGGCAGGAGTGGAAGCTACATTCGACGTGCTACGCTGTTGCAGTTGCTGCCGTTCTTGAAGAAGAAAACGACGGCAAGTGGAAAGTTGGCAACAAACATCATGTTTGAGCAAAGAGCTTAGCTTTGCACTGCTGTTGACTCGGTTAATATTCAGATCAGAGAGCACCCATTTATTTTCATTGATGAGTTAGCACGGAATTAGAAACTGAATGTTACTAATTCAATGGCCAATTAGAAACTGAATGTTACTTTGGGGCCCTTAACTCTTCTACTACCTACGACTATGGCTCAATGTTCCAGAAAATAAGAATTAGAATAAACTCGAGCTAGTGAAGGATAATGAGGTATGTAGCATCTACTGGTGCAATGAAATATCTCTCTCAGAAGAAAATAAAAAAATGTTGCAATTAAGTGTATCTTATGCACAATTTATTTAATTTAATGACTATATTTTTTGTTGGCATGCATCGCACGTGTGTTATATTTGCATTTTGGGGGCAATGTAGTTTTACATTTTTGACACAGTATTATTATTGAATCTTTTAGAACTAATACGACAAAAAGTTCACTCTATCACAATGGTGACTATGTAAATTATGCTACTAATGCAGATCACCAATTGTAAATTTTGTATTTGTTTGTTTTTCGTAGGCGTGCTGTAATACCCCATATGAGATGAGCCTTCATGGTGGGCTTACTAATTAATTCATTGTTAGATGGGCCTATAGATTTGGTAGTGTGTATATAGAGCCTATAGAAAGAATGAATTAATTACAATGGCGTCATAGTGTTCATAGTAGGTGGTGGTGACTTAGTCCCACATTGAAGGTGAGTTAGGATTGTGTGTGTGTATATGTTACGAAGCCTACGATCAAGAGGCACCAACTAGTCATGACACCTTTTATGAGACAAGCCTGTGGTGGGCCGTTGTTAGGATTTGTTTCGCGTGTGTGCGCACGTGTAGTCGCGTGTGCAGCTGAGCCGGGCTCGGGGCGTTACAAATGAGCAAGTTTCGACACCGATTGTGGGTAAGAGTGGGTAAGATGTAAGCCTGGCTGATAATAGTACGCTGGTAGAGAGACTAGTGGTAGTACGCTAGCAGGGTACTCCACTCCACATCGGCTAGAAAGGCGATCATGTATCAGCTTGCCGGTTCCGGACTCAGTGAGGATACTGAGATCTCAAGGTGGGGTGTATGTAATCCCCGTACTTGAGGAGTATGTATATATATGGTATTGTATATACATATGTTGGCTATAGTTGTGGTAGTGTGTGGTTGGAGCCTATAGATATTATGAATTAATTACTATGGGGCCATGGTGTTCATGGTAGGTGGTGGTGATTTAGTCCCACATGGAAGGTGAGTTAGGATTGTGTGTGTATATATAATAGTTGCCAAGGATCAATAGGTACCTACAAGTCATGACACCTTTTGTGAGGCAAGCCTGTGTTTGGCCGTTGTTAGGATCTGTTTTCGTGTGCCACTGAGTGCGGCGCGTTACAAGTGGTATCACAGCCGATCTTCGATACCGAGTGTGTGCAAGATGTACGCCTGAGAGGGAGCGAGGTTGGTATAGATCGCCCGGGTAGGGGACTGTACAACTAGTAGAATCAGGGTAGTCCTCTCCACATCGGCTAGAAAGGGATCATAGATCAGGTTGCAAGTCCCGGGCTCAGCGAGGACGCTGAGTTCATAAGGGGGTGTGTGTGTAACACCCTGTATTTAAGAGTGTATATGTATAATATTATATGAAAATATAATGTGCGTGTGTGTGTGTGTGTATATATATATATATATAAAAAATAATAATAATAATAATAATAATAATAATAATAATAATAACAATAACAATAACAATAACAATAACAATAACAATAACAATAATATGAGATGAGAAGTGGTAGTTGGCCTTATAGGAGATTCTATAAGGCTATGGATTAATGGATTAATTAAGGTGCCTATAGAAAGACTATGGGGCTTATGAAATAATTGCATTAAAATGGAAATGAATGAGAAGGGTGGCTGTGCATGTGTGGGTACTGACGTGGCTTTGTGCTTGGGTGTATAGTCCCGCATCGGAGAAATTTGTGAGAGAAAGTGAGGTTAAATAGTAAAGCCTCTGATCAAGAGGCACCTAATAGTCTGGACACCTTTTGTGAGGACGCCTGTGGTGGGAAGTTGTTCGGATTTAATTTGTTCACATATTGCGCGCACGTGTAGCCGCGTGCACAGCTGAGCTGGGCTCAGAGCGTTACAAATGCTATCAGAGCAGTACGCTAGCACACGCAAAACAAACAGAGAGTTGGCATACTCGTTGTGTGTGGCCGACCAATATTGGAGGGAAGAGTTAGGGTTTGGGTGGAGTTTTGTTTCAAATTTGAAAGATGCTCATGTTGAAGTGGAGAACCCTGGGGTTTTTGTCCACTCCAACACTCCAATGCCACCACCCCACTTCCCCAAGTCCCTCCTTAGATTCCACCGGCCAAAATCCCATCAAATCCCTCCTCTCACTCTATATCCCCCCCATCTCATAGACACGCATCTCACTTCTCACTTCTTCCACCATTCAAGGGAAAAAAGAAAGAGAGAGAGACCTTCCTACACCCTCATTTGCTGTTGTTTAAGGGGCCAAAGAGGAGCCAAAGAGGATCCAAAGAGGAGCCAAATAGTGAAGCACTAGGACAAAGAAGGAACTAGGAGTTGAAATTCATCTACAAACAAGGTGGGTGTTTCTAAACCGTTGTAGTGTTTAATTTTGTGTTGTAGCCTTGACTACATGAGAAGTCATGAAATATGTGATTAAGTGATAGAAATTCATTGCATGCTAGTTTATTGGTGGAAGACTAGATAAAAATACAGTAAAGAGGTAAACTGAAAAGTGTGCTAGGTCTGGATGCTATAACTCAAAAATTATTTGGAGTTTGAAGTTGAAATTTTAAACGTAGATTACTATGCATATTATACAGCTTGCTTCCAAATTTCATAACTTTTGGAATTTATTTGCTATTTTAAATTAAATACGAACTTGAACTCTGATTATACAGAAAACAGACTCAGCTTGTGTTCTGACTATGATTTTTCAAATCTCATAACTCTGTTACCACTTAAGATCTATTGCTGAAATATTATGTGTTTCTAGTATATCTTAAATAAATTTTTTTTTAATTTTAGGACATCGTTTGCTATTTTTTTATAAAATCCGAAACCACTGGTTGTTCTAAAAAGAAAAGACAGAGTGAAGATGGTATGTTCTGTTTTTAGTTAATCTTTAAGTAGTCATAACTTGAAAAGTGTTTGGTAGAATTACTTGAAATTTAAGTATGTTCAGTTCCATGTATGTAGAACCTATGTTTTAAATTTCATGAAGTTTATAGATCATTTGCTATTTTAAAAGTATTTTTATGTTAGCACTAATTAGTTGTTGCTCTGTTCTGGAAGTTATTGCATGCATTTTAAAGAATGACTTATTTAACCACTTAAATGACTTAATCTGAAGAAGCATGTAACTAGGAAGTTGTAGTAGACACATAGATCTTTCTGAAATGTCTAAGAACTCATGATTTGGATCAGTATATGAATTGTAACGATTTTTTTCCAACTATGTAGCACCCTAAATTCCTAATACTAGAACTCGGTACACACTCCAGAATCTTACTTCAAACGAGTCAATAACACAGAAAAATCATGGAAAATTAAAAAAATTTATTACATCAAAGTGTTATTACAATGTCCAATTATTACAACAATTACAATAAATTGATACATTATGAATATACAATAAAATTAGACCGCAAACTTTCACTTGGATGCTTTCCACTGCTCGAGTCTTCCCGCGCTCCCTAGAATCAGGTAGTCCTGCAAACTCACCAAACTTTGGGCACGTCAGTTGAATACAACTGACGCAATGCTATAATACAGCGATCCTCGCTATGCCATAATATAGCGATTCCAAACCTCAACAACCAAAATTTGATGCAAAAGAAAAAGTGATGTCAAACAATGTGTCGCTGTATGTCATGGCTTAAGTCTAATGCATAGTCAAAATGCACACGATGCTCTTATCTAATGCACGCCTGATTGGAGAGATATGCATCACATATTATACATTCCCTAATCAAACAACGTTCTTCAGTCGATGGAGTTCGATCCCCTGCTATGCGTCTTACTCTTATGCTCTCTCATGTCTCTGATACTCCGGTGATGATGAGGTTGAAGTCGTCCGGTTTACTCCGGTCACTGCCGTGGTAGTGGTGTCCATTACTTGTGTTTTACCCACTATGCTCGGGGTCGTAGTCGTACGGCTTACTCCATCACGGCTGAACCCATAGTAGATTGCTATAATTCCGCCTTCCCAGACCTTACCAAAAGATGATATATGGACACTAGGGCTCCTCGCTTAGGACATTATTTTAGAGCCCCCACAGAGTTCACTTATAGAGCAGTCTCTAAGTCCCTTGCCCACATTGATCAACATAGGAACTGACAGATATAGGGTTTCCCAAACTCTGTTACCCTCGTCCTTATACTAGACCAGAACTTGTAGTCGAGACGATGCCACCACTCCAAACCTCCTTAAAGGTTGTTACAGTCATAAAGGCACTCACATCGAAGAAAATAGAGCCCCTACAGAGTTCACTCACAGAGCAGTCTCTAAGTCCCCTGCCGCATTAAACGAACCTAAGATTCGGCTAGGCATGAAGACGCCACGCGTCCCCCTGACAGGCGAACACAACATCCGCTAGTGCCTGTACTTACATTCAACAATGACTCAAGCTAATCCTATAACACCACAACCCAAGGTACTAGTGCTAACACCACAACCCAAGTTATATGATCACTAGCTTTTTACCTGATCATCTGATTATCTGAATTCCAAAACTCTTATCAATCTCTGATCCTTTTTCATTATCTCATTGTGAATTATTAGGCTAGTCTAGTTCTATTTCACTTTAACTCATACTTTTTTAGTTAGGACATCTATCAACTTCCTAACTTAGTAAACAACTTTTGTTTATTATGAACAACTAGTTAAGTTCTACATGTGGACCCTTTTCTAGTTAATTACTTTTTTTCACTATTAGGACCTAACCATCCCACAATAGGGCTCAACCTAGCCCTCGAAATCCGGTGCAAGGGGTTGGCCTACCTCGGCCCACACTTAGCCCGAACCAACGACGAACCGATTCTGTCAATCTCCGCAACTGCCATCTATGCTTGGAGTTAGATCGCAACCTCGGTCCGACCCAAACACGTTGCTCCCACTATCCTCACGCTCCACGGTCCTCGAGAAGTGGTAGCATCAAACACAGCGATGGAATCCTTCCATGAACGGCGAGCACATCGGCGCACCAGTCGTCTCCTCCAACACGTTCGATGCGACACGGGTCCATACTCTACCCGTCTAGATATACCAACATGACTTAATCCTAAAGTCTCAAAACTCAACTAATGTAGCCCAACAAGGGTACACTACTCTAGGAATAAATCATACACCATGAATATCCAAAAAGAGTGCTAAAAAGCTCTAAAAATGGAAAATCACATTTCCAAATAGCAAGCATACAATTGGCATTCATGCAAAAACGGAGTCGTTCATGGTCCCGTTTCATTGAAGAAACGCGATCGGGTGCTCCCCATACTTCTACTCAAAGTAGAAAGAAAGCACAAGCACAAAATGGGCATGAATTTCATTCCCAAGTAATCAACATCAATACATAAACACCTATTACAATTTCTACTTCAAAACAGTGAACAAGCATGTGTATATTGTAGATCTACAAGTACACATGAGCTACTCATAACATGAACTTTGGATAATTTAAGTTCTAATTTATTCCCACATCCACAACATAATTTATAACCTATAACAGCAACTTAAAACTCGGATTCTACAAGTTCAAACTCAGTCTCTTAGGCATAGTGTAAACAGTGAGCTTTAAGAATCTGTGTGTTTCTGTTATCACTTGCAAAATTCATTATAATTCAGATTTAGTCATTTAAGTTCTTAGACATTACAGAAAGATATATGCGTCTACTAAAACTCTTTAGTTACATGCTTCTTCAGATTTAGTCATTTAAGTGGTCAAATATATCATTCTTTAACATGCATGCAATAATTTTCAGAACAGAGCAACAACAAACCAGTGCCGACATAAAAATACTTTAAAAATATCAAATGATCTCTAAAATTCATGAAATTTGAAACATAGGTTCTTAATACGTGTTAAAAGAACATATTTAAATTTCAAGTTATTGTACCAAGTATTCTCTAGGTTATGGTTTCTTGAAAATTAACTAAAAACAGAACAAATCATCTTCACTCTGTCTTTTCTTCAAAATAGTAACGGTTTAGGATTTTATAAAAATAGCAAACAATATCCAAAAATTATAAAATTTTATATTCAATCACTTAACAAATCATAGTCAGAACCTAAGCTAAAGCTGTTTTCTGCGCAGTCAATGTTCAAGTTCGTATTTAATTAAAATAGCAAAACAATTTCAAAAATTATGAAATTTGGAAGAAAGGTGTATAACATGCATGAGAATCTTTGTTTAAAATTTCAATTTCAAACTCTGAGTATTTTTCAAGTTATAGCATCCAGACCTAACACATTTTTTTGTTCAACTTTTTACTGGGGTTTATCTGGTCTTCTATCAATAAAACTAGCATGCAACGAATTTTATCGCTCAATCACACAATTCATGACCTACACATGCTTTCAAGACCACATCAAGATTTCTCCACACAAATTTAAACACCACAAAGGTTTAGAAACACTCACCTTTTGTTTGTAGATGAAGTGTACTCTCCAGGTTGGCCTCCTTGTTCTTGCTCCCCCTTGCTTGCACTCCTTGCTTCCTTGACTCTTTGTTATACTCTTTGGCTCCCTAATGTTCTCTTTGGCTCCTTGTTCTTCCTCCAATTCAGTGGCTAACTCCTTATAGATAGTATATAAGTGTAGTAAAAGATGGTTGGATGTAGTAGAAGATAGTTTGGAGATAGTAGAATGAAAAAATGAAGCGACTGTTTGTAGGGGAGTTTAAATAGAGTGAGGGGGGGTTTGGCCTGATTTAGAGAGAGAGAGTGAGGGTAAAGCCAACATGCATTGGGGGAGGAGGAGGGGGGGGGGGGGGGGGAGGTGGAATATCCAAGTGAACAAATTTCTTTGGATGATACAACACTCAAGTAATATCTTAGGGTTACACAAAATCCCTAGATTCCACCATTTAAATTCAAAATAATTGCGCTCGCGCTCATCTCTCCCTTTCCCTCCAACATATGGCTGACCAAAACTAGTGCATGTGCACAAAATTTTGTTCCTACCATGCACAAAACAAGCTAAGTTAGGTAGGGTCAACTTGGATTCAAGCTAGAGTGTGTTTGTTTGGGTCAAGCTGAGTCATATTAGGTTTAATTAGATGATTTAAATCACAACAATCACACACACAATTTTAATCAAATAGAAATTGAAATACACACAAATAATATTAATACAATTTGTACATACAATTTGTAATAACACACATGAAATCGTATTATTATCATACAAAATAATAATTCAATATTACACGTCCAAACGCAATTTTAGCTAAGACTAATATATGACTTAACTGAGAATATATCTCAACTCCGGTTCTACAATTGGACCTTCGTTGAGTTCAAAACATATCGAATAATCATATGTTTCAATACTTACTCAATTAAAATTGAGAAAATCCATTAATACGTACAACTCTCAATCGTGCACAGATTAAAATACAAAATAGATATATACTATTTTGCGGGGTCTTACATTACTCCCTCCTTAGAATCGTTCTGTTCTCAGAATGACGCTTAGTAGGAAGGCAAACAAGAGTTAATTAAATAACTCGAGAAATGCATTTTTCTTATACGGTGTTTACTATCCCCCGTTGCACAACCCATCATCACGACAACTTCAAGGAGTTTGATCATCCTGGTAGTATCGGCTCTCATCCTTAGTTATTGAGGACCAACCTCACTCTGCGGATCGTTCTGGGGCCTATTTCATCCCTCGTCCTGAAAAATCTGGAGATCAATCACCATTTGTGGATGTCGCTATCGTCCCAAAATAATGGAGATCATTCCCACTCCACAGATCATTCTGGGCCTATTTAACCCCTCGTCTGGAATACTGGGGAATATCTCACTCCGTGGATCATTCTGGAGCACTCATCACACGAACTCCCCATGAGTGTTGCTCTCATCCCGAAATACTGGAGATCAATCCCACTACACAGATCATTCTGGGGCCTATTTCATCCCTCGTCTGGAATACTGGGGAATATCTCACTCTGTGGGTCATTCTGGAGCCCTCATCACACGAACTCCCCATGAGTGTTGTTCTCATCCCAAAAAACTGGAGATCAATCCCACTCCAAAGATTATTATTGGGCCTATTTCATCCCTCGTCTAGAATACTGGAGAATATCTCACTCCGTGGATCATTCTGGAGCCTCCCTATTCATGATCGTTCTTGATTCATCATATCTCCCTTGTTTTGCGTGATTCAAGTTCTCAGCTTGTCTTCTAGCTCTTGGTTGAACTTCTGTAGGTTGGTGTCCACTCCCTTCTTAGAAAAAGGATAAGGCTAAGAAATGTCGCTTCAGTCTCCTTGCAACTTGTTGACGTTCCTGCTAAATGATGGGCATGATCCTTGCTCGTCTTCGGCACTTCATCCTCATTGATGCGAACCTGGTGGCAGCCAGACTGTAGGTCGATCTTGGAGAATACTACCACTTCCTAGAATCAGTTGATTATGTCATCGATGTATACTTCCTCGAGTCAAGCCTGGTTCACTCGTGGTGCTTGATGCACATCCACCTCGGTCCATCCTTCATTCCTACAAGCAAAACGGTGCTTCTCAAGGTGAGGTACTTGGCCTAATGAACTTCATCGGTAGTTCTTCCATCTGCATGGTGCTTGAATAACTCGACCATCTGGAACATCCATTCTTGGATTTCTACCTGCAACTTTGGCTAGTGGCATCTGGTTCTTGTTGACCTCCTCGAATGCTCCCTTCAGTCGGTATATCCTGTTGAATTCACGTCTCGAAGTCGAGGTCACCCCCGTTGGATCCTCCGCCTTCTTCCTCGACTCTTGCGTTATGGCCTAGCCTCTATCGATGCCCGACTGCAAGCTTGCCACCTTGACATCAGGCTGCAAGTTTGCCTCTTCGATATCCAGTTGCAGGTTTTCCTTCTGGACATTCGGTTGCAGATTTTGTCTTCCCGACATCCAGTTGCAGGTCTGCCTCTATTGACGTCTAGTTGTAGATTTTCTTTCTTGACATCCAGTTGCACCACAATAGCTTGTAAAAGAAATTACACTCGGGTAAGTTCAGACATAGGAAAACTCATAAACATAAGTTGCAAAAATGCAACAGTATGATTTACGATCATCCCACTGTCCCAACAAAACCCTACTTCAAATTGTAATCTAACACGTAATTCATATTATTGCACTTTCAATCTATGTTTTATGATTTTCTATATCTGTACTAATGCCCTTGATTTCTTTCGCAGGATGGCTGACGGCGACATTCTAGGGCCGAACTTGTGGTTTGAGATGGGAGAGTCATTGGACGAGGAGGAGTTAATGATGGAGGGCGAGGAGACCAAGGTGGGAGTAGAGGTTGTGGGCGAGGAGCCCATGGAAATCGCTGGCCTTGAGAGCGGGGTGCTCTCCGATGCGGAGGAAGGCCCCACAGCTGAGTAGCTTCCGCACCACCTCCCCAGCCTGACGCAGTTCAGCGCACCTTAGATCGAGTCCTAAGGAAGTTTCTGACCTATTGATTTAGTCATGGCATGTTGGAGGGCAGACTCCACAGCTGTGGAGTTGAGTTGATGGACCTTGTGGAGGCAGTGGCCAGGGTGGAGCGGTTCAAGGTCAAGGCCTTTCGAAAGATCAAGAAGCTGAAGGTTCGGTACCGAGAGAGGATCGCGTGCCTCGAGGCGGGGTTGGAGTTGTTGAGGACCCAAGTGGCCCAACTACAGGCCCAGCCTAGGCCACGTAAGAGGCGACAGGCTCCGTAGGACTGGTTCTCTTTTATGATTTGTACTGATGTCCCGTAAAATGGACATTTTGGGCTTCTTTTTGCAAACTTTTGGTACTCGTTGATGATGTGTTGGGATGTAATGTTTTGGTAAACTTCTACGATTATTATGCTGGATGAATGAATGACATTTTGGTTGGTTTGAATCTTGATGTGATCATAATATTTATCACCATAGACACCCTATATTAACATTCATTATTTATATATCGAGGAACACCCGCAGTGGTAGAAGAGCTGGAGATGAAGGAATTGGGGCCAATAATGCAGGCCTCAATGTTCAAACAGAGTTTGCTCGCATGTACCAGACAATGACCACGTTTATGGAAGCACAGCGAAACTTTGTGCCACATCCCGCAGAACCTACAGGCAATGTGGGGAATGTTGTCCCTGATCCAGTGAAAATGGTGGAGTCCTTTAAGAGGATGAAGCTGCCAGTTTTCGAAGGACAGGGAGACCCCATAGCTGCAGACGACGGGATCTGCCAGGTCGAGACTATTTTCGATGTGTTGGAGACCCGAGATGGGAGCAAGGTCAAGTTGGTTACAATTCTCTTAGAGAAAGATGCAGGCATATGGTGGTAGTCCGTCTAGCACGGACTGGGAGAAGGACCTATTGCATGGGAAGACTTCCTGGAGGAATTCAAGCAGCACTACTTTTCCCTCGATGTCCAGGAGGAGAAAGCGATGGAGTTCTTCAACCTACGTCAAGGAGGCATGACCGTTCGAGAATACAGGACAAAGTTTATGCAGCTATCTCGCTATGCCTCAAAGCTGATCCAGGATGAGGTCAAAAAGGCTAAGCAGTTTGAACAAGGGTTAAGGCCAGAACTGAGGATGAGGATGGTGCCAATGTGTATCCGGAGGTTCAAAAAATTGATGAGGAGGGCGGCGGTGACCGAACAGGACATGAACTAGAGCCAGCCACCATAGGGTAAGGCAGGAAATTGGAACAAGGGGAAGTGGCTGATGCCAGCCACCAACTTCAGGAAGGAGTAACCCAGCTAGAAGTTCCAGAAGGTAAATAGCAATGCAGGAGCCAGCAGGTCGGTGAAGTGTTTTGGTTGTGGGGAATTGGGACACATTAAGAACCAGTGCCCGAAGATGAAGCAACAAGCAAGTATCAGCACGTGCTATAATTATGGGAAGACTGGTCACATTAGGCCCAACTGCCCCTAGTTGGGGAAGCAACAAGAGAGCCACCTCCACCCCGAAGACTAACAACAAGGGAAAAGAAGCCTTTCTGCCAGGGCCATGTCTTTGCACTCACAGGAGAAGATGCTGAAGAAGATGAAGGAGTAATCGTGGGTATGGACAATATGTAATTTTATTTTGGTTTCGTATTTAGACTATGAAGAAATGAAGTTAATGGGAATGTAACCTTTTGTAACAGGATGTTTGAGTATCAATGGAATGAAAGATGATGTTTTGTTTGATAGTGGATCATCTCATTCTTTTGTGTCGAACTTTTTTTCAAGGAAGTTGAAATGCACCCAGGAAGAAATCCCTGAGTTGACTTTAATGGTAGCTACACCATCAGGAGCAACTCTCATGATGGATGTGGGTTTAAAGCCTGCAAGCTCTAGATTGGAGAAGAAACTTTGAGTATAGACATGCTGGAATTGGGCTTTGTGGGACATGATGTGATAATAGGAATGGATTGGATGTCCAAGTATAAGGCAAATATTGAATGGATTGGATGTCCAAGTATAAGGCAAATATTGAATGGATTAGATGTCCAAGTATAAGGCAAATATTGACTACAAAGGAAAGAAACTGACCCTAGCCATACCCGAGAAACCGGAAATTGTGTTTCAAGGAAAGAAGAACGATGGGAAGATTCTGGCGACTACAGCCAGGACTAAGGTGCCAAAGAAAGTTAAGGGAATACCAATTGTATGAGACTTTCCACTCGTATTTTTGGAGGAGCTGCTAGGACTACCCCCACCAAGATATGTGGAGTTCAGTATCATGACCTAGTCGGGCAGTGCACCCGTATCGAAGACGCTATATCGTATGGCACCAGTGGAGCAGAATGAAGTAAAAAAGCAGATAGAGGAATTACTGCAGAAGGGACTTATCAGGCCTAGTGCCTCACCATGGGGAGCGCCGGTACAACTGGTCAAGAAGAAGGATGGGTTATTAAGGATGTGTATCGACTACCGGGAATTGAGCAAATTCACAATCCAAAACAAGTATCCAATTCCCAGGATCGATGACTTGTTCGATCAGTTACAAGGAGCCGCAGTGTTCTCGAAGATCGATCTATGGGCGAGTTACCATCAGGTCCGTGTCAAGGAGGAAGATCTACTGAAGACAGCCTTCAGGACTTGGAATGAACACTATGAGTTCTTGGTGATGCCATTTGGAGTGACAGACGCTCCAGCAATCTTGATGAATTTGATGAATCGGATTCTACGGCCATTCATCGACTCATTCGTGGTGGTTTTTATAGACGACATTCCAGTGTACTCTAAGATGGAGGAGGATCATGTGAGGCACCTAGAAGCAATTCTGAGCAAGCTTCAGGAACATAAACTATATGCCAAGTTGTCCAAGTGTGAATTTTTGAAGTCGGAAGTAGCTTTCCATGGCCATGTCCTTTCTAAGGAGGGAGTGACCACTGACCCACAGATGATCGAGGTGGTGAAGGATTGGCCTTAACCAAGGATGGTGAAGGAAGTAAGGAGATTTTTAGGTTTGACCGAGTACTACAGGAAATTCATCCAGGATTATGTTAAGATAGCGGTGCCACTCACAACTTTGACCAAGAAGAATAAGACCTTCGAGTGGACCGAGAAGTGTGAAGGGAGTTTCCAAGAGCTAAAGAACTGACTGATGTTAGCACCGATTTTGGTCTTACCTCAACCAGATAATGGGTAAGTGATCTTCAGCGATGCATCTCATTTGGGTTTTGGATGTGTTCTGATGCAAGAAATGAAGGTTATTGCCTACGGATCGAGGCAGCTCCGACTACATGAGAAGAACTATCCCATACACGATCTGGAGTTGACTGCTATAATTTTCGCCATGAAGATATGGCGACATTATATCTACGAAGCAAAGGTGGAGATGTACACAGACCATAAAATCTTAAAGTATATCTATCAACAGAAGGACTTAAATTTAAGGCAAAGGCGATGGTTGGAAGTGTTGGAAGATATGTTACACCTGTAATTTTAAAAATTCTTACATATTTAATTTATATTGTTGTTATTTATGAATTTGAGTATATTTTCTTATATTAATTTAATTTAATTTATTTTATTTTAGAATGATTAAGTTGGAATTCGTGATTAAACGGGAGAAATTTGAAATATAGGAGTTTTGAGTTTTCTTGGAGGAGATGAATCCGATTTAACCTGAAATTTTTAATGTGCACTTGTGCATAATAGATGGCTGAATATTTGCTAATTTGAAGGAATTGCATGGTTCTAGTAAGAAGATATAAATTTTGGAGTTCGGGGTTGAACTAACCCTTGAAATATTGATTTTTTTTTGAAGTGGGCTTAGGCTCAAAACCCTAACCTCCTTACTATTTAATTTCTTCATATTTAAAAGTATGCCCCTCCCTTCTCCCCATCCTTTTTCAAGTAGGCCGAAACCCAACTCCTGGCCGAAATCCTCATTTCCCTAATTCTAGGTATGAGAAATCAAACCCTTTTTCCACTTCAAGCTTCAAATTATTTGGGGATTCCAGGAGATTTTAAGGTGCTATTTAGCGTGGCAGTATTGGTTTTTAAAGAGAGCTTCATGAAGGTATACCAATTTGTAATTTTGTTTATGGGATTGTATGCTTTTCATTTCTTTTCACAAAAAACATAGTAGAAGGTAGTTTAGAGTATGTAGAACTTTCTAGAGGTGAAAGATTTCAATTTCTATGGTAATAATATGGGAATTCAATTAAACCTAGGGTTGAGTTTAGGAAGGGTAAGGAAAATTGCATTTATTGAATGCTAATAATTATTTTGAATGATGTAGAATATTATGGGATAATTTAGAAGCATTTATGAGAAATTTTAACAACTGTTTGACAATTATAAGGAATTTTTCCGGTATCGAGAATTTGTAAAAATAGGGTTTATTGATATGAAAATATGATGAGTATGGGAAAATATGTATAAATAATAGAGTTTATTCCCGAGATGCATATATGAGTTAATTTTGGGATATAGAAGTTAATTTGGGGCATTTTAACCTTAAAATATAAAAAAATGATTAGAACTCCTTCGATCAAGGGGTAATTGGGATTTGTCCATTAGACTAGAGGTGTTGATTTGATATGCTTAGGTATGTTGTATGTGATGTATGAGTATGTTGGATGTGAATTCGGGGGATTGATAATGTGTGTTATGAGTTAATTACTTACGAGTTCGATAATTTTCTTAATATGTACTAAAAGTGAAATTTGATTAGAGACCGGGCGAGCGCGGAGTATCTTCTTACCGGTTCGTCAGGTGAGTATGATTGTACTAGGTTTACATTATGTTGTGACAAAATTTTATACGGATTCGATGTAATTTGTGTGAGTTTTAGCCAAATGAAGATTTAATAGAAAATATGGAATTTTTATAAGTTGAAATTGTGTTATATGGTTAATTTGCATGATTTTGAATATTTGGTGTTATGGGTGATATATTGGGTAAATATATGATAATATGAAGTAATTTGGGTTGATGTGCATATAATATACGGTTGATAAATAAAAATGACATATATATATGGTGTTATGATGTGTTGACCAATATGGTGCATGATTATGATATATGGTGATAATGAGTTGTGATATGATAAACGATGAAATTAATGAGTGAGTATATGTATGATATAGAAATGTTCAAGGTGAAGTTCAAGGTGAAATTAATGGGTGATAATATGATATAATCAACTATATAACTTGGTATGTTCATAATATATTATAACGTGACAAAATAGATACTTTGGTGTATTCACGATATGAAATAATATGATGTAATAATCTTTTAAATTAAATAACCGGATGTATGCAAATATGTGATATAATGAGTTAATAAATCGCATGGTAAATGCCAAAGATGTGAAAATATATTGAAATAAACGATGAGATGCTATGTGGTGATAAAATGAGATAAAAAGATGAAATAAAAATGATAATAACAGATAAGTTTTGTTGACCAGTACCTACAAAAATCCTGGGAGTTTGGGCTAAACCTCCTAACACCCAAGGACCAGTTTGGGGTGCGGTGATTATTACCCAAACTAAGTTTGGGGTGCGGTGTTTTTATCGCCCAAGCTATCGGCTTAAGTCCCAGTTATTACCCATCTTGTCTGGGGTGTGGTGATTATTATCCAAACTATGTTTGGGGTGCAGTGTTTTCCTTGCTGGCATAGGCTGGGAGGAAGACATAGTCTCGGACGCGTAAGACCCCAGAGGGGGCAGAGGTCCTCGTGTTTACTGGGATGCGGGCTTTCAGTATATTGGGATATTGTGGCTCACTGGTCGACAAATTAATAAAATGAATAAATGTGAAATGAGAATAAAAAAGTAAAGAAAGTATATGATGTGAAATGAGAATGAAAAAGTAAAGAAAGTATATGATGTGAAATGAGAATGGAAAAGTAAAGAAAGTATTTAATGTGAAGTGGAAATGAGAAAGTAAAGCAAGTGTATGAATCGAAATGAACATGAAAAGTAAAAGAAAATGTGTATATGAATGAAGATGAGAATTAAAGAATTTGTGTTATGAGTATGGAAATGAGTATGAAAAATAAATAAAGTACGTATGAGAATGTGAATAAAAAGTAAAGAAATTGTGCTATGTAATTATCTATGAAAAGAGAAGAAATTAAGTTATGTGATTAAATATGAAAAGTGACGATATGGTGTTATGTATATGAGTATAAAAGTGAAAGATTATGTATGTAAATTAATATGGTGATATGTATATGAGTATATAAGTGAAGAAAGTATGTATGTGAATTAAGGTGAATAAATTGAAGAAATTGAGGTATGGAAATGAATATGAGAAGGAAAGAAAATGTGTATGTATTATACGAATGAAAAGTAAAGTAATATGTAATAGGAGTGTGAAACATGAAGTTAAATGTATTATGTGATGAATGATAAAGGTAAGTGGCATTAGGTGATAAGAATGGTTATTAAAGTAAAATATGATATGATATGAGTTTGTTGTACCTTGGAAGTGTGTCGAGGAATTACTCGCCCGCTATTTTCATGAAAATGGTGGGAACTACCTACCTTGGAACAACTCCCAGGGTGAATTGGTGGGTTGTTGATATGATAATTGTATTGTGAAATAGTAAATGAAAAGTAAAGTAAATTGTAAGATGAAAAGGAAATTAAAGTAAAGTAATAACGGAGCTATCGGCTTGAGATGTGAAGTTATATTACCCAAGTTTTACTTGGAGTGTGGTGATTATTACCCAGTTTATATGCGGTGCGAGATTATTACCCAGACTATCGGCTTCGGGGAATTACCTAAACTATGTTTGGGGTGCGGTATATTATCTGATAAAAATGAAAGTAAAATAAATTGTACTATGAGATGTAAACGAAAATGAAAGAAAGATATATTATTAATAAGAATGAGAAGTAACTTGAGTTGTATGATGAGATAAAAATTAATTATGAAGCAAAATATATGATAAAATAAGAATGAGCATTTCAATAAGCTATATGATGAAATTAGAGTGAAAAGAAGATAAATTGTAAAATATAATGAGAATGAAAGTTAATGTACTACGAGATGTTATGATATATGTTATAAGATATGAATGAATGCGATATTATGAGATTGAATGCATGTGAATAAGATGCGATGAAAACGAATGAATGTGATGAAATGCGATAGAATAAATACATGTGATGAGATGTGATGAAAATGCATGTGATATTATATGATTGAATGAGTGTGAAGTTATGTGATGAGAATAACTATCAATATGTTATAAGATTGAATGAGTGTGATGTTATGCAACAAGAATGAATATAAATATAGTATGAGATTGCATGACTGTGATGTTAGGGACGAAGATTAATGTGAATATAGAATACCTTGGAATTGTGTCGAGGAACTACTCATCCGCTATTACCATGGAAATGGTGGGAACTACCTGTCGAGGCACAACTTCAAGATAGGAAAAGTGAATTTGGATAGGTAAACGGGTTAAAGATTCAAAAGAGTATTTTAGTGCAAAGTCACTTTTATGATGTGTTTATATTCAAATTTCAGGTTCACTTAATTATCATGATATTCGTAAGTGCTTTCAATTTTCTTTATACAGTTTCATTTATTTGGTAAACTAATAATTATACTCACACTAGACATGGCTAATCCCTGTTGTTCTCAGGGAGTTAGGGGATTCCCTCCCTGAGGGTGGACGACTCTAACTCCCTTGCAGGTCTTGATTAGCAGCGAGGTGAGATAGTTGTTATGGTTTTGATAGTTATACTTTTCTCGTAGCCGAATGGGTTGTATATGTATCTATTATATATTTTATTATCCGAAGTTATGTAGAGATGGAGATAGTGTTTGGGTGATAGTTTGTATTATGGAAGAATATGTGTATAGCTGTAAGAAATGATAATATATATATTAATGTGATGAAGTATGAAAGCTCGTACCCACCCCGTCATGGAGTACAGTGTTCTGTGGTTGGTTTTTGAAAGGTTTTTCTAAAGTTTTTCTAAAAATCTTATATGTTTTCAAAAGATTTTTGGTTTTTAAATTGTATCTTACTTATCATGATGAATTATGCCCCCAGAGCCCCATATATTATTGCCTGTGTGTTATTGAATGAATTGGCCTGGGGTGGATTGATATATATTATAGGTACTTTGATTTATGTATTTGTTTGCAGAATTCCGTAAGGAATATCTATAAAAGGGCTAGTATTTTAGGTGAAACTCTGCCGAAATTTTAATTGAAAACTATTAATATTTTTCTAAGTAAGATATGTCGTAGAGAAGAAATAAATTAAGTTAGAAAGCATTGGAAAATGAAATGGTTAAAAAAAAATTTTGGGTGTTACAAGATATTAGGCCAGAGATTTTATACCATCTAGGAAAGGCCAACGTGGTGGCAGACGCACTCAGTAGCAAGAGGAGTATTGCTATGCTGATTGCAACCCGGATGGTGCTAGAGGAAGAGATAAGGAGAGCCGATATTGAAGTAATTTCTCAAGGATTTGGTGTTATGTTAGCTCGATTATAGCTCCAACCAAGTCTGAAGGACCGAGTGAAGAAGAGTTAAGAAGGTGATGCGGAGATCCAAGCACTCAAGAAGCAAGTGAACGAAGGAAAACTTCCTGAGTTCGATGTTAAAGAGGGAGTGTTGTATTGTGGAGATCGGTTGTGTGTGCCAAAGGTGGATGATCTAAGGGAGGAAATCATGAAGGAAGCACACGCCACTTTGCTGGCAGTTCATCTGGGGAGCACGAAGATGCACCGAGATGTCAAGCAGTTCTATTGGTGGGCCAGAATGAAGCGAAATATACCAGAGTTTATGGCCAGATGTCTCACTTGTTAGAAGGTAAAGGCAGAGAATCAGAAGCTTGGAGGGTTACTACAGCCATTGCCCATTCCAGAATGGAAGTAGGAGAACCTCAGTATGGACTTCATCACGGAATTACCAAGGAGTTCCAGAGGAATGATTCCATTTGGGTTGTTATGGACCGACTAATGAAGTTGGCAGAAGTCTACATTCATGAGATCGCTAAAGTACATGGTGTACCAGTGTCTATAGTTTCCGACAGAGACGCGAGATTTACCTCATGGTTTTGGAAGGGTATGGAGGCAGCATTGGGGACAGGGACAGATTTTTGTACAACTTTTCACCCACAGATGGATGGACAAACAGAATGGGTGAACAGAATTTTTTCAGGATATGCTTCGGGCATGCATCTTGGAATTCGGAGGGAGCGGGGAGAAGTATCTAGCGCTGATTGAATTTGCTTACAACAATAGCTACCGGGATAGTATCAGGATGGCTCCATTCGAAGCACTGTACGTGTAATCCCCGTTTTCAATTATACGGATTTCCCTTTTTCTTTTATCCGTATTCGAGTATTTTAATTTCCTTGTAAATTGTTTCTTTCATTTGAATTCATTTCCTTATACACCTCCTATTGAAATCCAACTTAATATTCATTTAAAACCCAAATTCATATTCCAGACTATAATATTGTTTCTCTCCTTTATTCATTTAGTTTGAAGCCCAAACCAGTTTGATGTTATTATCATTATTATTGATATGGCTAAAAAATAGGATTAAATCGGGACCGTTCACATCGGACTCGAATCTTAAAGCTCAGGGGCAAAACGGTAATTTCACATGCAAATGGGTCCGAAGCGGGTACTGGGTCTCCTTTCACAGATCCAATAATCCGCAAACGGATCCACATCAGCTGGGTACGAGTTTCAACCCGCTACCAACCCGATCCGACAAGATACAATCAAGGTCCCTGATTAGATCTAAATCAACGGCCATGATTCACAGCTATCTTTTCACTGGGGATTAGGGATTAAATTCCTTAACTGATTATAGGGGATATACCTTATCAGATTACATGCCTTATCTGATTACGAGGAATATTCCTTATCTAATCACGGGGATTACATTCCTAAAACCAGTCCCTAAGACGCCTATAAATACCCCTCACCCATCTCCATTAGGAGGTAATCAATCTTTTTCTAGTTAAACGCTCTTTCATAATCATTTCTGGTTACTGACTTGAGCGTCGGAGGGTGCGTCGCCGGGATCAACCCCGGTGTCTCGCACTTCCTTGCAGGTGAACGGCGGGAGTCAACGGTCAAGCTCCGGCGGAACAGGTTAGGTGTTTGCTATTCAGGTTTTCTACGAACTCACAAATTCATCTGTTTGCCCCCACACCGAATTTAGCGGCAACAGATTGGCGCCGTCTGTGGGAAACACACGAATAGCAGCCCCTCCTCTTTCCGTCGACTAGATCTTCTCCAGCCATGCCTCCGAGAAAAGCCAAATCTAGGGGGTCCAACCGTGGGCCCAATCCCGCCGATCAGCAGGAGCCAGTCCCTGACCAACCCGTTCTGCAGTAGGAACGACCTCCGCTTCAGACGGAAGACCCCCTTCAGCAAGATCAGCCCCTTCAGAATCAGCAACCCCCCAAGGGTCCGACCGGACCTCAGAATGCTGGTGCGGGGGGCTCCCGCGGAAAGCAACCTCTTCAACAAGATCAGCCTCTCCCTCAAAATCAACAACCCCCAAGGGTCCTTCCGGTCCACAGAATGCCGGTGCGGGGGGCTCCCGCATGAAGCAACCTCTCCATCAAGACCACGTCTCCATACACAACGCCTCTACGGATTCCATGGCCTCTCACAATCCCCAAAATCAGAAGGAGGAAGAGGACCTACGCCACCGTCTGGACGAGAAGCGGGCCCGAAAGGGAGCCTCCCGCCAACAACGTCCGGGTGAGCGGTCCCCTCACCGCCGAGACTACAAAAGGTCCCATGTCCGAAGGGGAAGGAAGGAATCCCCCGAGCATCACAGAAGAAGACCACGCTCCCCCGCGGGTCGGCAGCAGCCTAGGAACGATGAAGCGCTAATCACCCGTGCCGAGGTCCAACGAGTTGGAGCACAACTCTCTCCTAGAGTTGCTCCTCGAACCCATCTCACAAATGGCTCTCTTCCAAAAGCCGAACTCTTCCCTTCGCTCGCCGCCGAAGCGGACCTCTTCTCAACAAGTCCGGAGCACACAACTCTCTCCTAGAGTTGCTCCTTAAACTCATCTCCCGAATGGCTCTCTCCCAGAGCCGAGCTCTTCCATCCGCTCGCCGCCGAAGCGGACCCCTTCTCAACAAGTCCGGAGCACACAACTCTCTCCTAGAGTTGCTCCTCAAACTCATCTCCCGAATGGCTCTCTCCCAGAGCCGAGCTCTTCCATCCGCTCGCCGCCGAAGCGGACCCCTTCTCAACAAGTCCGGAGCACACAACTCTCTCCTAGAGTTGCTCCTCAAACTCATCTCCCAGATGGCTCTCTCCCAGAGCCGAGCTCTTCGCTCCGCTCGCCTCCGAAGCGGACCTCTTCTCAGACAGTTCGGAGCACACAACTCTCTCCTAGAGTTGCTCCTCAAACTCATCTCACAAATGGCTCTCTTCCAAGAGCCGAACTCTTCCCTCCGCTCGCCGCCGAAGCGGACCTCTTCTCAACAAGTCCGGAGCACACAACTCTCTCCTAGAGTTGCTCCTTAAACTCATCTCCCAAATGGCTCTCTCCCAGAGCCGAGCTCTTCCATCCGCTCGCCGCCGAAGCGGACCCCTTCTCAACAAGTCCGGAGCACACAACTCTCTCCTAGAGTTGCTCCTCAAACTCATCTCCAAGATGGCTCTCTCCCAGAGCCGAGCTCTTCGCTCCGCTCGCCTCCGAAGCGGACCCCTTCTCAACAAGTCCGGAGCACACAACTCTCTCCTAGAGTTGCTCCTCAAACTCATCTCCCAAATGGCTCTCTCCCAGAGCCGAGCTCTTCGCTCCGCTCGCCGCCGAAGCGGACCTCTTCTCAACAAGTCCGGAGCACACAACTCTCTCCTAGAGTTGCTCCTCAAACTCATCTCACAAATGGCTCTCTTCCAAGAGCCGAACTCTTCCCTCCGCTAGCCGCCGAAGCGGACCCCTTCTCAACAAGTCCGGAGCACACAACTCTCTCCTAGAGTTGCTCCTCAAACTCATCTCCCAAATGGCTCTCTCCCAGAGCCGAGCTCTTCGCTCCGCTCGCCGCCGAAGCGGACCTCTTCTCAACAAGTCCGGAGCACACAACTCTCTCCTAGAGTTGCTCCTCAAACTCATCTCACAAATGGCTCTCTTCCAAGAGCCGAACTCTTCCCTCCGCTAGCCGCCGAAGCGGACCCCTTCTCAATAAGTCCGGAGCACACAGCTCTCTCCTAGAGTTGCTCCTCAAACTCATCTCCCAAATGGCTCTCTCCCAGAGCCGAGCTCTTCGCTCCGCTCGCCTCCGAAGCGGACCTCTTCTCCGACATTTCGGAGCACACAACTCTCTCCTAGAGTTGCTCCTCAAACTCATCTCCCAAATGGCTCTCTCCCAGAGCCGAGCTCTTCGCTCCGCTCGCCTCAGAAGCGGACCTCTTCTCAACAAGTCCGGAGCACACAACTCTCTCCTAGAGTCGCTCCTCAAACTCATCTCCCAAATGGCTCTCTCCCAGAGCCGAGCTCTTCGCTCCGCTCGCCTCCGAAGCGGACCTCTTCTCAGACAGTTCGGAGCCCACGACTCTCTCCTAGAGTTGCTCCTCAAACTTGTCTCACAAATGGCTCTCTTCCAGAGCCGAGCTCTTTGCTCCGCTCACCTCCAAGGCGGACCACTTCTCAACGAGTTCGGAGTCCAGCTTCTTCTACATGGCTGCTCCCACAACTTACTAAGCACCACACGATGGTTCGGAGTCCAGCACTCGGCTCGACTCTTCCTCCTAGGCTCGTCTTCAGACGGGCCGGGGGCAGATCGCCGTTCGAAATTGCTCCTGCAGCCGTCGAATGGATCGGAGTCCAACACTTGGCTCGATTTTGCTTCGCAAGTCCGCTCCTAAGCGGACTAGAAGTAGCTCGCCATTCGAAACTGCTCCTGCATCTCTTAAACTAATCACACAATGGTTCGGAGTCCAGCACTCGGCTCGACTCTTCCTCCTCGGCTCCTCTTCAGACGGGCCGGGGGCAGATCGCCGTTCGAAATTGCTCCTGCAGCCGTTGAATGGATCGGAGTCCAACACTTGGCTCGATTTTGCTTCGCAAGTCCGCTCCTAAGCGGACTAGAAGTAGCTCGCCATTCGAAACTGCTCCTGCATCTCTTAAACTAATCACACAATGGTTCGGAGTCCAGCACTCGGCTCGACTCTTCCTCCTAGGCTCGTCTTCAGACGGGCCGGGGGCAGATCGCCGTTCGAAATTGCTCCTGCAGCCGTTGAATGGATCGGAGTCCAACACTTGGCTCGATTATACTTCGCAAGTTCGCTCCTAAGCGGATTAGAAGTAGCTCGCCATTCGAAACTGCTCCTGCATCCCTCAAACTAACCTCACGATGGTCAGGGTCCTATGGCTCGACTTTACTTCACCCGCTCGTCCTTAAACGGGCCGGAGAAGATGGCCATTCCGAACTACCCCCACGACCATCCGAGCTGAGCGACCCATCTACCGAGAAGCAAAGTGGCGGAAAATGTGCCCCAAAATCCGTGCTCGGATCTGCCGAACAAGATGCATCTACCGAGCAGCTAAGCAGATGGAGAGCAAGAAGAAAAAGAGGCTAACGGGTCAGGGTCGGATCCAATACCCTCGGTCCGACCATACCCTTCTTAGCTTCTTCATTCTTCTCCTTCTTCAGTCTTCCCGCCAAAGGTACCCAACACTTCTGCTCTTCTTCACTGTGCGAAAGAACGAGGCAGGGGAGAGAACCCGAATGCCTCTCCTCCCCTTCCTCTTTCTTCTCAAGGCCAAGCTCTTCACTCCGCTCGCCTCCAAAGCGGAGCTCTTCCCAACGAGTTCGGAGCTCACAACCCTCCCCTGGAGTTGCTCCTTGCACTCACTTCAGAGAATGGGTCTTCCCAGCACCTCTTCTCCTAGGAGTGGAGCTCCTCTTCAAAAATCTCCAAAACCAAACAGAATAGAGACAACTTCAGAGCTCCTCACCTCTCCCATATGCTGACCCATCCTCCCGAGCCGAGGAGCAGAGCTTCACCGACCTATCCCCTTCATCAACTCAATAAGCTTCTCCTCACGCTCGAGCCATCCGAACAGCCGAGCTCCCGAACAGCTCAACCGAGTCTTCAAGGAACACTTCCTTCAAAACAGACAACTCAGCACCTCGGCCAATGGTACTGACCCTCCGAGCCGAGGTGCCCGGGTACCGACCCTCGTATATGGCAAAAAATCGTCCCGAGGCGGTCTCACCGTTAGATCATCTCCAAATTCGCACTCAGGCGTGATGGACGGATCAGATCGCGCCATGTCACCACAAAACGACAAGATTACGTTTTCTCGAAACTCGTGCCTCTTGTCTCGTGATTCGCGCTACGATCGTGATCAACCGTCCAGATCGAGCTGCGTAGCCGGGATCTGCCAATCTACCAACCTGCGGAGCGGCGAAAATGTGCCTCAAAACCCGTGCTCGGATTCGCCGAACAAAGCAAGCAGATGAAGAGGAAGAAAGAAAAAGAGGCTAACGGTCGGGGTCGGATCCGATACCCACGGTCCGACCCATACCCATCTTAGCCCCTTCACTCTTCTCCTTCTTCCCCAACACATCTCCTCTTCTCCACTGTGCGGAAGAACGAGGCAGAGGAGAGAACCCGATTGCCTCTTCTCCCCTTCCTCTTCTCCTCTTCTCCACCGTGCGGAAGAACAAGGCAGAGGAGAGAACCCAACTGCCTCTCCTCCCCTTCCCCTTTCTCCTCAGAAGTGCTGCCGATCCGAAGTGCTGCCGTACCGACCCTCGTTTATGGAGAAAAATTCGGCCGACCCCAGCTAGCCGTTGGATCATCTCAAAATTCACACTCAAGCGTGATGGACGGATCAGATCGCACCACGTCACCGCAAAACGACAAGATAACGTTTTCTTGAAACTCGTGCCTCTTGTCTCGTGATTCGCGCCACGATCGTGATCAACCGTCCAGATTGCTCTTCTACAAGTCAAGCTCTTCACTCCGCTCACTTCCAAAGCGGAGCTCTTCTCCACAAGTTCGGAGCACTACTTTCCCCTAGAGTTGCTCCTTGCACTCACTTCAAAGAATGGTTCTCCCCATGGCTCTTACGAGGGTCTTCCCAGCGCCGCTTCTCTACTGTGCGAGAGAACGAGGCAGAGGAGAGAACCCAATTGCCTCTCCTCCCCTTCCTCTTCTCCTCTTCTCCACTGTGCGGAAGAACAAGGCAGAGGAGAGAACCCAATTGCCTCTCCTCCCCTTCCTCTTCTCCTCTTCTCCACTGTGCGGAAGAACGAGGCAGAGGAGAGAACCCAAATGCCTCTCCTCCCCTTCCTCTTTCTTCCCAGAAGAGCTACCGACCTACCGAACAGCAAAGTGGGAAAAAATTCTCCTCAAAATCCGTGCTCGGATCTGCCGAACCAGATTCAGTTGCAGAGCAAACCAGATGTTCCCAGAAAGGATCCGAGGTGCCGATCCGAGGTGTCGGGGTACCGACCCTCGTTTTTGGAGAAAAATCGTCCCGAGGCAATCTCACCGTTAGATCATCTCCAAATTCGCACTCAAGCGTGATGGACGGATCAGATCGCGCCATGTCACCACAAAACGACAAGATAACGTTTTCTCGAAACTCGTGCATCTTGTCTCGTGATTCGCGCCACGATCGTGATCAACGGTCCAGATTGAGCCACGTAGCTCGGATCTCAAATCCGAACTACCGAACTACCGAACAGCAAAGTGGGAAAAAATTCTCCTCAAAATCCGTGCTCGGATCTGCCGAACCAGATTCATTTGCAGAGCAAACCAGATGTTCCCAGAAAGGATCCGAGGTGCCGATCCGAGGTGTCGGGGTACCGACCCTCGTTTTTGGAGAAAAATCGTCCCGAGGCGATCTCACCGTTAGATCATCTCCAAATTCGCACTCAAGCGTGATGAACGGCTCAGATCTCGCCACGTCACCACAAAACGACAAGATAACGTTTTCTCGAAACTCGTGCATCTTGTCTCGTGATTCGCGCCACGATCGTGATCAACGGACCAGATTGAGCCACGTAGCTCGGATCTCAAATCCGAGCTACTGAACTACCGAACCGCTAAGTGGCAAAAAATCTCCTCATAATCCGTGCTCGGATTGGCCGAACAGGAAGCAGATCCGACGAGCTCGGATTTTCCGAATAAGGAAGGAGAGAGAGAGAGAGAAAAAAAAAAAAAAAAAAAAAAGAAAAAAAAAGCTCACGGGCCGGGTTCGGACACATCAAGGGGATCCGACCCGAACCCCAATCCAGCTCCTTCTCCACTCTCCCGCCAAAACCGATCAGAACAAAAAAGAAAGAAAACCCATCATCTCCTTCGAAAGCTTCGTCGCCAGGCTCCCCCCTTCGTCGAGCTCCAAGACCCAACACGTCGACAAGCTCCCCTCCGCCGAAGCACAAGCTTCGGCGCCAGGCGCCATCCGTCGTCGAGCTCACCTCCGCTCGCTCCCTTCTTCATCAAACTCCACCATTGAGTCCACAGTGTAAAGCTCGACCACCACCGACCCATGCGCAGCTCTCGACCACGGCGCCGACCAAGCTCATCGTCGAACCGTCTCCGTCATCAGCTCGGCGACCTAAGCACCGAGCTCACTGGCCGAACCCGAGCTCCGAACAACTCCGAGCTCCACGACACGGCAGACCTCCTCTATCGAGCTCGAGCCAACCTCCGAAGCTCCGAACTCCACTTTGTCACGGGCTCAACCCATCACCAGGCTCTCCGTTCGCCACCTTCCACGCCCGTTCGCCGAGCCCTTCGTCCAAGCTCCGGACCCCTCGTCCAAGTTCTCCCGAGCTCCGTGTATACGACGAGCCCCACGAGCTCTCACCTCCGAGCTCTCCGCCGCTCCGAGCTCCATCACCGAGCCCACAACTCCGCGGCAAACGAGCTCCTCTTCATCAAAAGTTCGCCGCCGAACTCACCTCCGTCGAAGCGCCTCCCCACTTCGCCGAGCTCCTCTACCATGCCGAGCTCACCATCGGAGCTCCCCACGACAGCCGAAGTCCCCTTCGTCGAGCCCACTCGCGGTCGCCATCAACCTCCTCTCGTCGAACCCAACGTCGAGCTCCGCTCATTGAGCTCTTCTCCTCGCCGAAGCTCGAGCTCCTCCTCGACTGCAAAGCGCACCGACGTCGAGCCCTTCAATGAGCGCCGACGTCGAGCTTCCCTCCACGAGCTCCGCGAGCTTACTCTTCACAGACATCGAAGGAGAAGAAGGGGCGAGAGCACGCGAAAGAGAAGAAAGAAGAGAAGCAGCGGGGGGAAAAAAAAAAAAAAAAAAAAAAAAATGCCACGTGGCGGTCCACGTGGCGACATCTCAACGATCCGGGGTGACTTCGCCGAAGCGCCGAAGTGCCGAACTCGTATTTGGAGAAAAAAAGAGGCCGGGCCACACGATCCGTCCGATCGTTCCAAAATTCGTGTCGCGACACGATCGACGCTCAGGAACGCGCCACGTGTCCCGATCGTGATCTGCCTCACGATGCGCGCTGATCTGATCATGATGAACGGCCCGAAACGCGCCACGTGTCCAGATCGCGATCTGCCTTACGATGCGTGCTCATCTGGTCATGATGGACGGCCAGAAATCTGCCACGTGTCCAGGTAATATTTAAATTATTTATTTATTTATTTAATTGTTTTTTTTATTTAAAAAATCCGAAAAAAATATTTAAAAATTGAAAAAATTAATTAAAAATTCTAAAAATAATTATTAATTCAGAAAAAATTATTTTTAAATTCTGAAAAAATAATTATTAAATTAGAATAATTAATTAATATTTTAGATAATTAATTATTTAATTCGGAAAATGAATAAAAAATTCAAAAAAATGAGGAAAAATTCAGAAAAATCTGGAAAAATCACCAAAAATCCAGAAAATTCTGAGAATATTTTTGGGCATTTTACAGGCCCATAATAACACTGTTACACCCCGAGCAAGATTCCAAACTCCCTTAAGAACACCGATAAAATCCCGTACGCCATTAGAACAGTTAAACTACTCCTCAAAGGCTGATTACACTCAGTCTTTAGGAGTGGGGGGCTCGTGATATGGCTAAAAAATAGGATTAAATCGGGACCGTTCACATCGGACTCGAATCTTAAAGCTCAGGGGCAAAACGGTAATTTCACATGCAAATGGGTCCGAAGCGGGTACTGGGTCTCCTTCTCACAGATCCAATAATCCGCAAACGGATCCACATCAGCTGGGTACGAGTTTCAACCCGCTACCAACCCGATCCGACAAGATACAATCAAGGTCCCTGATTAGATCTAAATCAACGGCCATGATTCACAGCTATCTTTTCACTGGGGATTAGGGATTAAATTCCTTAACTGATTATAGGGGATATACCTTATCAGATTACATGCCTTATCTGATTACGAGGAATATTCCTTATCTAATCACGGGGATTACATTCCTAAAACCAGTCCCTAAGACGCCTATAAATACCCCTCACCCATCTCCATTAGGAGGTAATCAATCTTTTTCTAGTTAAACGCTCTTTCATAATCATTTCTGGTTACTGACTTGAGCGTCGGAGGGTGCGTCGCCGGGATCAACCCCGGTGTCTCGCACTTCCTTGCAGGTGAACGGCGGGAGTCAACGGTCAAGCTCCGGCGGAACAGGTTAGGTGTTTGCTATTCAGGTTTTCTACGAACTCACAAATTCATCTGTTTGCCCCCACACCGAATTTAGCGGCAACAATTATTATTATTATTCTAAAAGCCCAATTTTAGCCCACATTTAAATTAATTTGATTATTTTATGAAGAAGCCCAATATAAAACCCAAATCCTAGTCTACCCTAATCCCATTAACCCAATTTCCCCTAATTTGTTAATTTCCCCAGATCTTTCCAAATCCCCCTCATGTTCACCACAACTCCACTCTCCTCAAACCACTCTCCACTACTCATAACTAACCACTAAATCCCTAATTAATCTTTATCACTCTCTCCCCCTCTCCTTAAGTCACGCCAACCCCAACCCCTCATTTCCTGTGCAACCCCCCAATCTCTCACCCCTCATCTGTTCAACCCTCCAAATCCCTTCATCTTCCTTCCTATGGCTCCGGTCGACCTCGCCATTACCCTAACCTTCCACTCTACCCCGTAGTTCTGCCATCTCCGTCCCCTGCTGCCGTGATCGCTGCCTCCACCGCAGCACCATCTCCCCGCCATTGCTGCATCCCACTGAGCTCCTCCTCGCCATCAACCTTGAAGCTCCTCTTCGATCGAACCCAACGACTGTTCTCCACACCCTCACGACCCTTTCCTCGTCGCTTGCACCCACCGTCAAAGCCCTCCACCGCCTGCACCTCCGCTATAGAGCACCTCGCAATGCTCACCTCCAAAGTTTCTCCTCCTCCTGGCCTTCCGCCATGGCTGCTCCCCTCTCCTTCTATTTCCTTTCGAAAACAGAGCACGCCACCAAGGTCACCCTCATCGCAGCCCAAGAACCCTTCGCCGCAGTCCCACACCCTTGACCTCGACGTCATCTCCTCCAAGCTGCGTCGTCGTCTCGAGTTTTGTCGCTGCCTCCTTACTGTAACCATCACCACAGCCCCCTCCTTGAGCCACTGTGCCCCTCCTCCCTTCAGCCTCGACCTGCACCTCTCCGATCATCCTCTTCCACCTTCTCATCAGTATCACATCACCGCACACCACCACCGAAGTCAAGCCACTGTTGTTGGCTTTTCTTGCATTGTTGCTGTTGGACTTGCTGTGGTTGATGTTGACTCTCCCACGTGTGATGCACGTGCCATTTGGGTTAATCTTGTTGTTGCTTTGCCTTGCTGTGCACGTGTTGTTGTTGTCGCCCGTGCAGTTGCTATTGCTATCTCGCTTTGTTGCCGTGTTGGAGTTCATGTTGTGTTTTGCTTTGCACGTGTTCGCACGTGCATTGGTTGAACGTGTATTGCACGTGTTTCCATTGGAATGCTCGTCACGTTATTCTTATTATTATCAGAACCGTCATCATCTATCTGGCAAGTTTCCCTTGTACCAAATTTATTGTTCTCGTACAAGCCTGTTATTGAAAATCCACAAGTATAATTCATTGTTAAGTTATATTCCTGTTTTGTATAACGATAGTCCGATTCATTGACATGTCTGTTCCACCTTGAATCTCTGTTTATCCAAAATTAGTAATCACAAATATTCGTATTAATTCATGCATCACACGAACAAAAAAATAATTACATGATTATCCATATATAAATATACATGAATCATGTGTGATTGTATTGTGTGATTGATTTCATGGTAATAATAATGATCTCGCTCCTTAATTTAGAGAGAATATATTAAATTATGATTTCATAAATGTTCGTCTAATCCGGTATAGATTATAACACTTGTTCGAATTAAACTGTATCTGTTTCAAGTTACTAAAAACCCAGAAATACTGTTGTCTAGAGATTGTAGTGCTAATTCGACCTAGATAATGTTAATAAAACATAGAAATGTGTACACAGAAAAAGATAGTCCCTTGAATCTAGTTTGCAGAACTTTCAACGGATCCAAAATCCTATTTTTATGTACGAGTTATGATATTTTTACTACGGACTGGTTTACATTCCAGGTTCCTAATTTTAAGTGTATTGATTTAATTCTTAATTTAAAAAGCCATGTATTAATAGAATTTTGTCATGAAAATTTCCAGTATGCCAATGTCCCTGTTAGGGTTAGAAATGTGTAAACAGAAAAGATAGTCCCTTGAATCTAGTTTCTAGAACTTTCGATGGATCCAAAATCCTATCTTTTATGTATGAATTATGATATATTTACTACAAAGTGGTTTACATTCAAGATTCCTAATTTAAAGTGTATTGATTTACTTCTTAATTTAAAAAGCGATGTATTAATAGAATTTTGTCATAAAAATTTCGAGTATGCCACTTGTCCCTATAAGGGTTTAGAATATAATTTTTATAGATTTTGAAAATGAAATTCCAGTATTTTAATAAAAACGAAGACTTTATAAACAATTTTCAACTAGAACAGTAAGTCAGTAAACGACTGTATTTTTGACCCAGTTACTGTTAGTGTAATATATCATGTGTATATGCGTTGGAATCGGCCAGGAGGCTAGTTTCTAGAACTCCGATGGATTCTGATTTGATTTCCTGTAGCAGCGGGAAATCCAGTTTTGGTGCAACAACGTCTTGATGTCCAGAACTGATGTCCTGTGGTTTTCAAAGATTTACATGTTTGTTCTTGCATTTCATGAATTAGAATACATTCCCTGCATTGTTTAAGTTCTTGATTCGTCCTTGACTCTGTCCTGACATCATTCTCACATTCATGATCATTGAAATAAAAAGTAATAAGCCAGGGTATAAGGAAAAAGATTTAGTAGTGGGCAATATAGAAGAACGTACTCGGACGGGAACTCATGGTTTCCCAATGCAAGTTGCAAGTTGCAAGTTGCAAGTTTGCAAGTTACAGGTTACATGTCCCACGTTACAAGTTTACACTCTACATGTTTCACGTTACAAGTTTACACTCTATATGTTTCACGTTACAAGTTTGCACGTATCTCGATACATGTTACAAGTTTACATGTTTTCCCGAGTACGTGACCAATAGAATCCACCACTAAGTCTGAACGTTCACTTGATTGTATGCATCAAACATGTGGAATGGGATGCATGATTGCCGCATTAGGTAGGCCCGATAAAACCTGATAGACTTAAGTTTAACTGTCACGCCCCGCTTCCCAAAAAGGAAATACGGAATACGGATACGTGACTAAGCCCAGCGAATGATTTTCATCATCTATAAGCTGTTCAGAATCTTTACAATATCTCACAGAAATAATCAGAGTCGGAAGCAAAAGAATCAACCAATCATGCACAATTGAATCAAATAGATCAACAGAAATTTACATGAAATCCAAAATATAATATAATCTCAAATAAATCAAGTCTGGACAGTTAATAACATCTTGGGTCACATTGTCCAAATACAAATAAATCCAAGTATCAAATACAATTGTTCAAAAGCAACAGATAATAATAACAGCAAAAGAAGTCCAGCACTAATATTGCATTTCTCCAATACCATCGGGAAAACGACCATCCTGATCTGCAATCAATAATTTGCAAAAGAAGGAAAAAGAAAACAAGTACCCATCAATGCAAGTTACGGGCTGCTTGTAATGCAGGATACAAGTACATTGGGAAAACTAACTAATAACAAATATAACATAACAACATGACAACATAGCATGGTATAAATGTGTCAACAAAAATGTAATAACTAACATGAATCAGGAGAACAAATCAGATAGCATGGTATACTAACGATACAGATAACATGTGTCAAGTGTCAAGTGTCAGATGGCATACAAATAGACATAAAGTTGGTAGTGTCACATGATAGTCAGACAGATAACAGATAATCAGATAATAGATATCAGATGAACAGATACAGATAACAAATAACAGATGTCATGTTCTTATAAGTCTTGTGTGATTACTATCTAGGTAGCACTTCATGCAGCCCACCTTACATGGTTGCTACATTCAAACAGTTTTGCTTTAGATTTCATAGTGGTGTCCATAGGGCAGTGTACTCAGGCAGATAATCAGATCAGACAGACAGATAGAACTTAGTGGTTCTCTTCTTCTCTACACCCTCCTATAGGAAGTAATGTAGATAGGGTCAGATAACAGAGTCGTAAATCATGTAACCATGAACACGTAACGGATAGGGAACACGGGCCCTCTTCTCAGTATACATTTCTATATTTTTCACTACTAGATCTTTCCGTTAACCCCGGCTTGATAATTTTGTTATTATTAGCAGACAGACGTGTATGTGCAGAAAACAGAGTGATAATAGCATGGTATAAACATATAACAGGTTCAGGGTGACAGATAAATAGGTACAAATGATATACAATTCATAAAGAAATAGAATCATGTAAATGTTAATTCAGGACAGCAAGACACTACTGTACTAAAATATGGAATCCCGTTGCTACAAAAATGCAAATCGAGATCCGTTAAAGAATCTGAAAAATAGACTCCCTTCCGAATCCAGCAAACATATATAAGTCATATAGTAATTCACAACATCATAACTCAAAACAGGTTTGAATCCATAAAACATGTTCAGTCCGAAATCAGTAATTCGAATTCATAGTCAGGAAAGCAGCATCAAAACACATCAATTAAATCCAGGAAAAATCTGGGGTATTCCCCTATATGTATAGTATCATAACATAAAGTTTCATAATTTTCCAGTAAAATTAGTTTAGCCAACAAAAATCAGAAAACATCAAGAAACGACATTTTGGCAAATCTGGAGTTCCCAACACTGCTGTACGAAAACAATAATATCTTGCAAACCGTGAAACGAAATCAATATCCGTCAAAGGGAGATCAAAATAGACAAAATAATATAACTTTCATATTTCACAAATATTTTTCATAAAGTAAAAGGAAATAGGGTAAAAATACAAATCTATACAGAACAGCGAGCAAAATACAGCTAGTATAGTTCTCATAAACAAGCATGAAATGGCGCATAAACTCATCAATAAAATCCACCAAAATTCTGGGTAATCTCTAGATAGATATAGAAGTACTGACAAAAGTTTCAGAACAAAATAATATGTGCAGTACAAATATCAAAATAATTTAGTCATCAAAATCATCGAGAAACAAAATCTGGAATTGATGTACACCTCTATAGTAAAACAGTCATATCTCACACATGCAAAAACAAAATCGAGCAAGGTCAGAGGGGTTGGAAAGAAGATGAATTTCTCTGCAAATCATGTTTTATATTGAAATTGAGCTACTACCTTAATATAGTCTAAATTACTGATCAAGACAGATTATCAGTAAAACACAAAATTTCCCATAGGAACAAAACCAACATGAATCACATGAAACTTGATCGAAATATAACTAAACATGAATTAGTATCTACTAAGTGTCCAAACAACATGAACTATGATATACTAAATGTCCACAACAAGTATATCACATGGATCCAATACATGCACAAATTCTTATAACTAACTCACATATTCGATCACATCAAATAAACGGTAAATCCTGAGTTGTACTCATGTCATATGTGTCGTGAGGAAACTATGGTCAAGTTTTCACTATAGAGAAAATATCAACAAGGGGATTCACACACGATTTGTCTCTAGAACCCAACTACACTATAAGCAGTATTTTTGACTTGTATCATACAAAGGAATTTGATTACAAGTTACTTGCCTTAGCCGATGATGAAACCGACAAAAATAAAGAATAACGGGAACGGATTCCCAGAGCAATGATCACAATGAATCACAAACAAAACCCGCAACTCAACGACAGTCAACCATGTTCCAAGTGCACGAAAACACACGTGCACCAAGAACCAACGAACAAGAAACCCAACGACCAAGAACGATACCGTAAGTGATCACGGCGAGAGCACAAACCGAAGACACAAAGCGAGCGCTCACCACTACGACGAACACACAAGCGCACACGAGCGAGCACACAGAAAATGACGGCGGCTGGCGGCGTCGACTTGCTGTCATGCTGCTGGCTGCCGCGTTGCTGTCCCTGGCGGCGCGCCGAGCAGAGCAGGGAGAGCGAGAACGAGACGGGGAGGAGCAGGGGTGCACGGGGATGAAGTCGGGGATCAAGTGCTAGGGTCGGGGTGATGCCGGAGTGCAGGGAGGTGAGGGTCGGGATTGGAGAGATGCAGACAGGAAGTAAGAAGCGGCGGAAGGGAAAGTAAAATATCAGAGTGCATGGGTTATATTTATAGTGAATTATGTTTAGGGTTGAGAAGAAGTGTAGGTAGCAGCGGAATAGAGTAGGAAGGTAGCGGGTCGGGTTTGAGGGAAGGAAATGCACAGGTGGTTTTAGAAATCTGTGTATGAATTAATTAGTGTAGGATTTTTAATAGGTCGGATCAGGATATGAAGTAGGGGATAGTATAGTGTTAACAGGATGGAATTTGTGAAGTTGGTCTTGGTTAAAATAAAACAAAATGTAAACAGAGCATGGTACAATTAATTAGGGTATTTGGTTTTATATGGGATCCAATAGGTTTTAGAGTATTGAGTATAATGGGTTTTGGGATAAATTTTAATTAGGGTTCAAAAATAGGATCCAAATAGAAATAAAATGGGTTTGAGGATGACGATACAAAAAGAGATGACACAGAGTTGAGCAGATAAAATAGATACAACGAATAAACTAACTAGAACCCAAAAGAAATAAAATTTAACAACAAGAACGAACAGATGAACAAAATGAAGCAATATGAAACTAGGAGATCGAGTAAGAGACAAACATCAAGCAAAAGAATATATTGAAAAGTAATATCCAATATACGGACCAAAAAAATACAAGGGAGTACAAAATACCAAAAAAAAAATACCCCCAAAAATACACAAAATGAAAAACAGGGGTTACAATCCTACCCACCTAACAGAAAGAATTTCGTCCTCGAAATTCAAAAAGAAGATACATAGGGTAACCTCAAAACAACCAAAAGAACAAAACAAAAACTACTCAAACAAATGAGGAAATTTCTTCTGAATATCCTCCTCCAGCTCCCAAGTCGACTCACTAGGCGAGTGAGGATTCCAAGCAACACGAACCAACTTGATGACCTTGTTCTTAAGCACTTTCTCTCGCCGATCCATAATAGCAACTGGCAGAATCTCACAAGTCAAATCCGACCAAACGGTCAACTCAGAATAGTCGATCACGTGGCTCTCATCTCGAATATATCTTCTGAGTTGTGAAACATGGAAAACATCGTGCACTCATGATAAAGCTGGCGACAATACAAGACGATATGCCACCTTGCCTACTCGCTCCAAAATCTCAAACGGACTAATAAATCTAGGGCTAAGCTTGCCCCCGCCACTAACCGAATGACACCCCGCCAAGGCGATACCTTAAGGAAAACATGGTCACCAACACCAAACTCCAAAGCTCTCCAATGGACATCGGCCCATCGCTTCTGCCGATCCTGAGCTGCCTGCAAATGCTTCCTGATCTGAACCACAGCATTAACTGTCCTGGTGATCAACTCTGGACCCAACAACTTTTTCTCACCAATGTCATCCCAGCACACTGGCGATCTGTACTTCCGCCCATAGAGTGCCTCGAACGGAGCAGCTTTAATACTTGCTTGAAAGCTGTTATTGTACAGAACTCTACGAGATGCAAATGGTCCTCCCATGACCCACCAAACTGAAGCATACAGGACCTCAACATGTCTTCAAGAATCTGAATAGTCCGCTCTGACTGCCAATTAGTCTGGGGACGAAAAGCTGTGTTGTACTTTAATTTACTCCCCAAACTGTTCTGAAGACTCTCCCAGAACTGAGATCTGAATCTCGTATCCCTGTCGAATACAATACTGACTGGAACCCCATGAAGTTTAACAATCTCTTGCATATACCTCTCAGCTAGGCTCTCAGTAAACTGTCCGACATGAAAAGGAATGAAGTGAGCACTCTTCGTCAAACGGTCGACAGTCACCCAAATAGCATTATGACCCTTAGGACTTCTCGGCAAAGCGGTCAAAAAATCTATAGTGATATGTTCCCACTTCCACTCTGGAATAGGAAGCGGTTGAAGAAGTCCAGCAGTCCTCTGATGCTCTGCCACAACCTGCTGGTAGATCAAACACTGAGCAACAAAATGAGCCACAGCTCTCTTCATACCTTGCCACCAGAAATGAAGCTTCAAATCCCGATACATCTTAGTACTGCCAGGATGGATAGAATATGAAGACTGGTGTGCTTCCTCAAGCAACCTTTGACGAACTTCACCTTCCGGAACACATAATCTGGACCCAAAACGAAGCGATCCATCAGCATGAATAACCAAGTCCGTCCTGGCTCCAGACTCAACCTCAGCTCGAAATCTCTACAATTACGCATCACCAGCTTGTGCCTCTTTAATCTAATCAACAAGAGACGACTGCAGCTAGAGCGCCAAACAACTCTGACCAGTACTCGGCAACACAACATCCAGCTCCAACCTTCGCATCTGCTCAATCAAATCCCTCTGCTGAGTCAAGAACATAACTACCAGTCTCCTGCTCAAAGCATCTGGCACCAAGTTTACTTTACCAGGATGGTATTGCAAACTGATGTCATAATCAGCCATAAGTTACAACCAATGCCTATGCCTCATGTTTAACTCCTTCTGAGTGAAGACGTACTTGAGACTTTTGTGGTCTGTAAAGATCTCCACTCGGTCTCCAAGTAAATAATGTTTCCACAGCTTCAAAGCATGGATCACTGCCGCTAAGTCCAAGTCATGAGTCGGATAGTTCTTCTCATGCAGCCTCAACTGCCTTAATGTATATGCAACGAATCGGCCTATTCTGCATCAAAACTACTCCAAGACCCTTACCAGAAGCATCATAGTAAATTACAAATCCGCCTGAACCGTCTGGAATAGTCAACACAGGTGCTGATGTCAATCTGTTCTTTAACTCAACAAAAGCCTCACTGCAATCATCAGACCAACAAAACTTCTGATCCTTCCCAATCAACTTAGTCAACGGTCCCGCTATCTTCGAAAAATCTTGGATGAACTTCCAATAATATCCAGCCAACCCAAGAAAACTCCTGACTTCTGAAACTGATTTGGGAATAGGCCAATCCTTCACTGCCTCAACCTTGGCCGGATCCACAGAAACACCATCGCCTGAGATAATGTGCCCCAAGAATGAACCCTATCGAGCCAGAACTCGCACTTGCTGAGTTTTTCATAGAGTTGATTCTCTCTCAAAGTCTGTAGAACCACCCTAAGATGCTCAGCATGCTCTTCCCGATTCCGAGAATACACCAAAATATTATCGATGAAGACCACCACAAATCTATCCACGAACTGAGAAAAGACCCGGTTCATAAGACTCATAAATACAACAAGCACGTTCGTGACCCCGAACGGCATTACAAGATACTCATAGTGGCCATATCTAGTCCTGAATGTCGTCTTCTGTACATTAGTTGCCTTCACTTTGACTTGATGATACCCAGAACGAAGATCCAACTTCGAGAAAATAGCAGCCCCACTCAACTGATCAAACAAATCATCGATCCTGGACAACGGATACCGATTCTTCACAGTAACACTGTTTAGTTCTCGATAATCCACACATTGTCGACGAATACCATCCTTCCTATTGACAAAAAGGACTGGAGCACCCCAAGGCAAAACACTGAGTCTGATGAACCCCAAATCGAGCAACTCCTTAATCTTCACCTTAAGCTCTGCTAGCTCAACCGGTGCCATCCTGTAGGAACTCTTCGATATAAGCACCATACCAAGCTGAACTTCAATACCGAACTCCACATCCCTATCAGGGGGTAAACCAGGCAACTCCTCTGGAAAAACATCTAGGAAATCCCGAACCACTAGAGGTGCAGCCTCACAGCCTGAATGCAACTCCATCGCACAAACCTCCTGATCAACTACAGCTCGGCCAAGGGAAGACTCCCCGGCATGGACTCAAACTCTGGGCGATCTGGAATCCTGAACACAACTTTCTTGGCACGGCAATCAATAATGGCATCGGTTTCACCCAACCAATCCATACCTAGAATAACGTCGAATCCCGAATTCCCAATTACAATCAGATTGGCTTTGAAATCTATGCTACCAATAATTACGGGACACTTCCTGCACTCCCGAAAACAAGTGACAATTCCATCACCTGTCACAATTTTCCAAGCCTCTGACATGGTGCTACACTCTAACTGATGGCGAGCCACAAAACGCGAGGAGACAAAAGAATAGGTTGCCTCGGAATAAAAAAGAACATGAGCAGGAAAAGAGCAAACAAGGATGATACCTAAGATAGAATCAAAAGATAAAAGGAAAAGAATGGTTGAACAGGGTGAGGAAAAATAACGCAGAAAGATAAAATGGAAGAAACAAATGTAAGAGAAAAGAAAAGGAGCAAAAGAAAGACAATAAAACAACAAAACAATAAAAGCAAAATATACCTGCAACAACCCCTTCAGCTGACTCAGCATCTGCAGCAGTCAAGTTAAAAGCCTGATCTCTTCTCGGAACAGCGGTCCTCTGACCGACAATCTGGCGCTGAGGAGGAAGCGGTGGCCAAAATGGGATCACGAGCTGGGGCAACCTGCTGAACGGGACCCCTGGCTGGAAGAGCCAACTGCTGCTGCGGCTACGGACAATCCTGAACTGAGTGATTAGCAGAGCCACACCTAAAGCATCGACGACTATCGCGAAAACAATTCTTGCGCTCATGCCCAGACACCTGGTAGTAGTCGCAAAAACCACCCCTCGGGAACCCAGCAGAAGGGTACGGAGCTGCCCTGATAGGACGGGCGGGAACAGGCCTCCGAGCAGGACCACCAAAAGGCTTAACAACAGCAGAGGAGTGCGGAACAGTCCACTGAGAAAGAGCCAAACCACCACGAGCCTGCTCCTGAACACGGGCTGCCTCAAGAGCTTCTGCATAAGTGCGCAAGCGAAGGGAGACAAGTTGCACCCTAATCTCACGTTCAAGCCCCAAAATGAATCTACGAGCCTGGTCTTCTTCGTTCGCCACAAGATGGCTGCGAAGCGACTAGGTCTAGTAAATTCAGCTGTGTACTCGTCCACAGACCTGAAGCCCTGTTTCAAGAAAGTCTGATGTTACAACATTGCATGGACAATATGGAACAAAATTTCATTACTAGAAATAACGACCAACCTGTTTCAGGGCCAAGAATTGTTGCTCCATCTCCACTCTAGTGCTGCTAGGAAAGAACTTCTCCAAGAAGTCCCTAGTGAAAGTAGCCCAAGTGAACGATCTTTCGAGCCTTTCGGACTTGGACCTCCACCAGATATGAGCCAAGTTCACCAGTTGAATGGCAACCACGTCCACTCGATCTGCATCTGTAACTCTAGCTACCAAAAGCAGTTGCTCTATCCAAATCAACCACTGTTCAGCCTCCAAAGGCGTCTTAATGCCTGAAAACCTGTCGGGATGCAGCTTCATAAAGTCCGTGACTATACCCGGATGGGGAGGAAGAACATCCTGCCTAAGCGCAACGGGCAGACGAACTCGAGCTGCTTCTAGAGTAGCCATCACCAAATCAATATGGTTCTATTGCTGATTAATCAGCCGCTCAAGCACAGCAGTGGCAGCCTCAATCGGATCAACCTGCAACTGAGAAGTAGAACCTCTGTGAGCTATAGTCTGCACAAAACCAAAACAATCAGCATCCAGATCAAGGTTGATAATAATTAATTCATTTATGCATGCATGGTTGGTAAAATGTTGAGCCGATCCTAGTTCGAGCCAAGCTTGTCTAATATATCAGTAAAACTAATACATTAGCCAAACCTAGCTCTGATACCACTAAAAACCTTGTCATGCCCCGCTTTCCAAATAGGAAATATGGAATACGGATATGTAACTAAGCCCAGCGAATGATTTTCATCATCCATAAGCTGTTCAGAATCTTTACAACATCTCACAGATCAGAAGCAAAAGAATCAACCAATCATGCACAATTGAATCAAATAGATCAACAGAAAATTACTTGAAATCCAAAATATAATATAATCTTAAATAAATCAAGTCTGGACAGTTAATAACATCCTGGGTTACATTGCCCAAATACAAATAAATCCAAGTATCAAATACAATTGTTAAAAAGCAACAGATAATAATAATAGCAAAAAAAGTCCAACACTAATATTGTATTTCTCTAATACCATCGGGCAAACGACCATCCTGACCTGCAATCAATAATTTACAGGAGAAGGAAAAAGAAAACAAGTACCCATCAATGCAAGTTACGGGCCGCTTGTAATGCAGGATACAAGTACATGGAGAAAACTAACTAATAACAAACATAACATAACAACAGGACAACATAGCATGGTATAAATATATCAACAGAAATGTGATAACTAACATGAATCAGGAGAACAAATCAGATAGCATGGTATACTAATGGATACAGATAACATATGTCAAGTTTCAAGTGTTAGATGGCATACAGACAGATATACAGATGGTAGTATCAGATGATAGCCAGACAGATAACAGATATTAGATGAACAGATACAGATAACAGATAACAGATGTCATGTTCTTATAAGTCTTGTGTGATTACTATCTAGGAAGCACTTCATGCAGCCCACCTTACATGGTTGCTACATTCAAAAAGTTTTGCTTTAGATTTCATAGTGGAGTTCATAGGACAGTGTACTCAGGGTTCAGACAGACAGATATCAGATAATCAGATCAGACAGACAGATAGAACCTAGTGGTTCTCTTCTTCTCTATACCCTCCTATAGGAAGTAATGTAGACAGGGTCAGATAACAGAGTCATGAATCATGTAACTATAAACACGTAACAGATAGGGAACACGGGTCATCTTCACAGTACACATTTCTATACTTTCCACTAGTAGATCTTTTCCTTAACCCCGGCTTGATCATTTTGTTATTATTAGAAAGATGTGTATGTGCAGAAAACAGAGTGATAATAGTATGGTATAAATATGTAACAGGTTCAGGGTGACAGATAAATAGGTACAGATGATATACAGTTCATAAAGGAATAGAATCATGCAAATGTTAATTCAAGACAGCAATACACTACTGTACTAAAATAGGGAATCCTGTTGCTACAAAAATGCAAATCGGGATCCGTTGAAGAATCTGGAAAATAGACTCCCTTACGAATCCAACAAACATATATAAGTCATATAGTAATTTACAACACCATAACTCAAAACAGGTTTGAATCCATAAAACACGTTCTGTCATAAATCAGTAATTCGAATTCACAGTTAGGAAAACAGCATCAAAACACTTCAAATAAATCCAGGAAAAATCTAGGGTATTCCCCTATATGTCTAGTATCAGAATATAAAGTTCCATAATTTTTCAGTAAAATTAGTTTAGCCAACAAATATTAGAAAACATCAAAAAACGACAGTTTGGCAAATATGGAGTTCCCAACACTGCTGTACGAAAACAATAATATCTCACAAACCGTGAATCGAAATCCAGATCCGTCAAAGGGAGATTAAAATGGAAAAAATAATCTAACTTTCATATTTCACAAATATTTTTCATACAATAAAAGAAAATAGGGTAAAAATACAAATCTATACAGAACAACGAGCAAAATACAGCTAGTATAGTTTTCATAAACAAGCATGAAATGGCGCATAAACTCATCAAAAAATCCACCAAAAATCCTAGATAGATATAGAAGTACTGACCAAAGTTTCAGATCAAAATAATATGTGCAGCACAAATATCAAAATAATTTAGTCATCAAAATCATCGAGAAACGAAATCTGGAATTGATCTATACCTCTGTAGTAAAACAGTCATATCTCACACATACGAAAACAAAATCGAGCAAGGTCAGATGGGTTGGAAAGAAGACCACTTTTTCTACAAATCATGTTTTATACTGAAATTGAGATACTGACCTTAATATGGTCTAAATTACTAATCAAGACAGATTATCGGCAATACACAGAATTTCCCTTAGGAACAAAACCAACATGAATCACACGAAACTTGATCGAAACATTACTAAACATGAATTAGTCTCTACTAAGTGTCCAAACAACATGAAATAGGGTATACTAAATTTCCACAACAAGTATATCACAAGGATCCAACACACGCACAAATTCTTATAACTAACTCACATATTCGATCACATCAAATAAACGGTAAATCCTAAGTTGTACTCATGTCATATGTTCTGTAAGGCAACTATGGTCAAGTTTTCACTATAGAGACAATATCAACAAAGAGATTCACACACGATTTGTCTCTAGAACCCAACTACACTATAAGCGGTATTTTTGACTTGTATCATACAAAGAAATTTGAGTACAAGTTACTTGCCTTAACCGATGACGAAACCGAAGAAAATAAAGAATAACGAGAACGGATTTCCGGAGCAACGAACACAACGAATCATGAACGAAACCAGCAACTCAATGACGATAAACCAAGATCCAAGTGCACGAAAACACACGTGCACCAAGAACCAACGAACAAGAAACCCAATGACCAAGAACGATACCGTGAGTGATCACGGCGATAGCTCAAACCCAAGACACAAAGCGAGCGCTCACCACTACGACGAACACACAAGCGCACACGAGCGAGCACATGGGAAATGATGGTGGTAGGCAGCATCAACTCGCTGTCACGCTGCTGGCTGCCGCGTTGCTGTCCCTGGCGGCGCACCGAGCAGAGCAGGGAGAGCGAGAACGAGACGGGGTGGAGCAGGGGTGCATGGCGATGAAGTCGGGGATCAAGTGCTAAGGTCAGGGTGATGCCGGAGTGCAATGAGGTGAGGGTCGGGAGTGGAGAGATGCAGACGGGAAGTAAGAGGCGGCGGAAGGGAAAGTAAAATATCAGAGTGCATGGGTTATATTTATAGTGAATTATGTTTAGGGTTAAGAAGAAGGAAGTGTAGGTAGCGGGTCGGGTTTGTGGGAAGGAAATGCACAGGTGGTTTTAGAAATCTGTGTATGAATTAATTAGTGTAGGATTTTTAATAGGTCGGATCAGGATATGAAGTAGGGGATAGTATAGTGTTAACAGGATGGAATTTGTGAAGTTGGTCTTGGTTAAAATAAAACAAAATGTAAACAGAGCATGGTACAATTAATTGGGGTATTTGGTTTTATATGGGATCCAATAGGTTTTAGAGTATTGAGTATAACGGGTTTTGGGATAAATTTTAATTAGGATTCAAAAATAGGATCCAAATAGAAATAAAATAGGGTTTGAGGATGACGATACAAAAAGAGATGACACAGAGTTGAGCAGATAAAATAGATACAACGAATAAACTAACTAGAACCCAAAAGAAATAAAATTTAACAACAAGAATGAACGGATGAACAAAATGAAGCAATATGAAACTACGAGATCGAGTAAGAGACAAACATCAAGCAAAAGAATATACTGAAAAGTAATATCCAATATACGGACCAAAAAAATACAACGGAGTACAAAATACCAAAAAAAAATACAACCAAAAATACACAAAATAAAAAACAGGGGTTACATTAACACTGTACACGAGCATGTTCCTGTTACTTGATCCTTGTTTACAAGTTATATGATTCTCGTTTACTTGTTTTCATATTTATCTGACATCTCGATTTCATGTTTATATATCATGATCCTGTTTATATGTTGCATTTATCCTGTTACGTGATATATCCTTCTACACTTGATTCCTTGCTCCTCTCTTTGTTTCTTGTTTTGTTTTGTACTTGTTCCCCTAGCCTGTTGTAACATCTGTTTTTTTAAATTCCTTAATTATTTGATTTAAATTATTTTTAAATATGTTTCTGAGTATATTTATCCCTATTAATTGATTTTGTTAGTATTAGAATGATTAAATTGATATTTTGGGGTAAACGGGAAAAATTGAAAATATAGGAGTTTTGATATGAGTTTTCTCGGAGGAGACGAATCCGATTTGACCCGAAATTTTTCTGGGGCATTTTTACATTATAGGGGGTTTAAAATTTCCGAGTTATTAAATTATAGTTTGAAGTTGAAAGTATTTTTCTAAAATATTGCGATATTCGTATATATACATATTTATATGTATTGCTATTGTGCATAATTATTGATTTTGATTATAACTATGCATAAAAATGCATTTCTAATTTTATTTTGTGTTTGGGAGGAATTTAAGTACATTATGGAGCAATTTTTACAAGAAAAACCCTAGAAGAGTTAAGTAGAAGGGGTATATATATAATCCTACGATCAAATAGGGACTTATAAGCAATTTTACCACTTTATTACCTCTCCATACCCTTCTTCCCCCCTCCCATTTCAGCATCGGCCATAACAAAAGAAAACCCCCATCCGGCCAAGATTAGGGTTCAAAACCCTAGCCAATTTCTATTAGTTTCTTCACAAAATTTTGAGGGTCTTAGCTAATTTGGAGGTGCTCTACTCATTTCCGGAGTCCATTTGCAAAGATAAGGCTTGGAAGGTAAGAAATTATGAAGTTTAGTTTATGGAAAAATATGATTTTGAGTTTTAGTGTTAGAAAATGATATAGTAGGGTAATTAGGTGATGCTTGTAATTATAGAGAATGAAGATTGGTGAGAAATTGAGTGGTTTGTGAGTTATAAATTAATTAGTGTGTTGGCTTTAGAATTTGGATAATAAATAGAATAATTGATGAGGATGAGTTATAGAAATTGTTGTGTATTAATGGGAAACAATTTAGAATGGGTTTAGTGAGAATTTTATGGAGTTAGAAACCCATCAGAATCCCAAAAATACGGGTATACCATTTATGCACGCCAGGTGTTCGGTGAGATGCCCGAGCGAGGTTTAGGTGAAAATTTGATGGGTTCGGAGGTATAATTGAGTCTTATTATCATTATTAACCGTAATTTGAGAAATTAGGAAGAAGGGATTAAAGAAATTAGGAGATAGAAAATTTTCCTATTAGAAAGCCTCCGATCAATATGTGAGTTCTTTGTATTGGGGTTCGAATTTGAAATTCGTCGTTGTAGCTCGCCTACTTATGTCATTTGTGATGTGTGGGTGAAGACGAATTCGAATTTGGAGATTCGTAGGTCGTGTTTTGAGTTTTAAGCTAATCGGTCCTATAATTTCCTATTTAGGTGGAAAAAGTTGAACTTCGACTGGCTACCGGGCGGACGTGGGACCTCATTTACTCGATCCGTCAGGTGAGTATGTTGCATCTATATATATTTTATGTTGGGGCTAAATTTTGTGGCTTTTTGACGTATTTCGTAGAAGTTATGCTAAAAACTGATTTTTAAAGAAAATACGGATTTTTAAGGGCCCAAAAAATGAGTTTTTGTGATATTTGAGGAAATTAACTATTTTAAGTATATAAAACCTATATTATGGGTTAATGTGATGGGCTGATGTATAAAAACTAAATATATTGAATTGTTTATGCATATTTTTATCCCGTGCATGTTTCGTGCATGTTTTTGGGTATATAGGCCGATATAGGTAATTTGGTATATGCGGAGCCTTGTGTATGGGCTAGCATGCTATGGATGGATGTTATAAGATGTAATTAGACGAAATTAGTGATTGTGATCATGTTTTGGAAACCCGTGTATTTATAGTGCATGTTTCGTGAATGTTTTGGGGCATATAGGCCCTTATAGGTGATTTTACTTACATTGAACATGGTGTATGAGCTAGTATGCTAAAATTGGATATTATGAGATTTAATTTGAGGAAATAAATGATTTTGGCCCCTTTTCTTGGAAACTCGCATGTGTGGTGTATGTTTGTGTTATATATATATCATGGTATTGACTCGTGATATGATAATTGATGAAATTAGTAAGTGGGTATATGTTTACACTATAGTTATGTTCAAAGTGAATTAATGAACAATAGTATGATATTATAAGGTGATGAATTATATGTTTTGATACTCTTATGATATGGAATAACATAATATAGTTCTTTTAGTAATGTTATAACTTGGCATATGCCTATATATGATACAATGAGGTAATGAATAATATGGTATCCTTAATGTGGGATGTTATGGATAAATAAATATTTTTGGCACATTAATATTATGCAATAATATAATATGATGTTTTTAAATGTTGAATGACAGGGTGTATGCATACTGTGGTATAATGATATGATGGTTAATATTGTGGACACCGGATATGCATCAAAGGGTAAGATAAAAGATAAGATGGTACGTGCTAATAAAATGTGTTACTAATGCATGTGGTTAACGTCAAAGACATGACTCGTTGTAAATCAAAAGTGAAATGCTTGTGTTGATAAAGAAAGATAAAATGATTAATGCTAATAACAAATGGTTTTGTTGACCAGTACCTACAGCAATCCTGGGGGTTTGGGCTAGACCTCTTAACGCCCAAGGACCGGCTTGGGAATAGTGGACCCAAACTATGTTTGGGGTAAGTGGATTTTATCGCCCAAGCTATCGGCTTGAGGCCCGGTTTCCCTCGATGACAGCCGTTGCGAGGAAGCACCCTAGTGGGACTAGTGGTGAGTGTTTGCCTCGCTGGCTTCGGCTGGAAGGAAGTACCCAGTTTATCTGGGATTAGTGGTTTTTCCCTCGATGACAGCCGTCGCGAGGAAGCACCCTAGTGGGACTAGTGGTGAGTGTTTTCCTCGCTGGCTTCGGTTGGGAGGAAGTACCCAGTTTATCTGGGATTAGTGGTTTTTCCCTCGATGACAGTCGTCGCGAGGAAGCACCCTAGTGGGATTAGTGGTGAGTGTTTGCCTCGCTGGCTTTGGCTAGGAGGAAGTACCCTAGTGGGACTAGGGGTTAGTGGTTCCCTCGCTAGTTCGGCTAGGAGGAAGACGTAGCCTCGGAAGAGTAAGACTCTGGGAGAGCATCAGACCGCGTGTTTACTGGGCTGTCGGCTTTCAGTATGTTGGGATACTGTGGCTCACTAGTCGAAAAACTAATAAAATAACTAAGCATAAATAAAAATGTGAGAGTAAAGAAAGTGGAAAGTGAATTGTGAATGCCAATGAAAGTGGTTGTGAATGAAATGAATATGAAGGAATATGAGTTATGAATTTGTGGATGAAAAGAAGTGATAAATGCAGTATGTGGTTAATTTAAATGAAAAAGTAAAAGAGACATGTGTTAATATGAATAGTATGAAGTAATTGTGAAATGAGAATGATTATTATAGTAAAATACATGATGATTTGAGTTGATACACCTTGGAATTGTGTCAAGGAACTACTCGCCCGCTATTTCTGTGGAAATGGTGGGAACTACCTGCCTTGGCATAATTCGCAGGTGACAGGTGAGTGACATGATATTGGTAATGAATAATGGAAATGAAGAAGAAAGTAATTGACTGCAGCACGGTGGGACCGTTGACTGCCATACGGTGGGACCGTATATCTTTATCGTCACGGCTGTTGACTGCAGAACGGTGGGACCGTTGACTGCTATACGGTGGGATCGTATATCTTTATCGTCACGGCTGTTGACTGAGGTGAATTAATAACCAAGCGTGTGTAAATTGATAAGAATGAAAATGTAATAAATGGTAACTTGAGATACAAGTGAAAATGAAAGTAAGTTTAATGCTCAATAGGATTGAGTAGTAACTAAGGTAGTGTTCTTTTCCTCCTCTTATAAGAGATTTACCTCTTGTAAGAGGTGGTCCCCCTCTTACAAGAATTTTTTTAGTGTTCTTTTTTTACCTCTTATAAGATATTTTTCTCAAAATATCTTATAAGCCTAAAAGACTTCTAGTAGCCTCTTTCAAATTCTTATAAGACTTCTATCACTTAAAAAGTCTATATTACCCCAAAGTCTATATTATAATTGTTACTAATTAAACTAGTTTATATATTAGTCTATAGTAGCCCGGAATATGCTATCCTAGAAAAAGTGTAATCATATACATAGTTGACTGTAATATGCTATCCTCGAAAAAGTGTGGGAATTCATTCTTCACAATCTCGAACAATTATGTTAGGGATGCTGTCGAAATACTGATTTATTTAAAGATATATATATATATTTACGTCCAGTAAGTACATTACTTGAGTTGTGGCTAGTTGATTTGTCCTGTTGTGATGCCACCATGTCCAAATCCTGTAGCCGGTCAGGTTTTTTTTTTTTAATTTTTTTAATTTTTTTTAAAATTTATTTACAACTAAGGGAGAATTTGTATTAGCCCATTGACCTTAAATTTTTTTAATCCAACTTCTTTGAAACAAATTATTATTATTTATATTTATACATACTACTTTTCATACTAATTAAAAGTTTATAGTAGCCTGGAATTATAATTGATGATTTACACTGATTTGTGAATTTAACTTGCCATTAAACTAGTTTATATATTAGTAATTTGAACTTATCTTTTCTTGTCCTTCATCTCACTATTTTTATACTTTGGGGTAATATAAGCTCTTGTAAGAGGTAAAAAAAGAACAGAAATCTCTTATAAGAGGTTCTTATAAGAGGTTATTTTTATATAAAAGAACACCTCAAAAAAAGGCTCTTACAAGAGGCTCTTACTGTGAATCTCTTATAAGAGGTAACCTCTTATAAGATGAAAAAAAAAGAACAGTACCTAAGTGATATTATGGGATGAGAATGAGCTATAGAACATGCTTTTGATGTAATGAGAATAAGCATTCTAATAAGTGATGTGTTAATGATGTGATGTATTGCAAGTAAATTATAATGTGTAATGAGACATTATGTTTGTGTTATATGACATGAAGGAACGCGGTATTATGAGAATGAATGCATATGTTTATGATGTGCTACTTGTTATAATACAATAAAATGAATATCTGTATTATGTGATTGGTTATGAAAATGGTATGTTGTGTTATGAGTTTGTATTCATATAAATGGTTATTAAAGAAAGGTGTAATAACATCAAGTAGTTATATTCATATAAATAGTGAAATGCTGCCATGACGATAATTGTGGAAAGATGAATATTCGTGTTAGGAAATTTAAATTGAAAAGTAATGGATTGTATGGAAATTCGTATTATGCGAATGTAAAATAAGGATATATATATAAAGTTGATGTGAAGCATATAGTGAAATGGGTGAAGTTATGGATAATTATATAGTTGAATGCAGATTGGAAGAGTATATTGATATATCATCGTATTGGTGATGTTTTATGTCCAGAATTCAGGTTGCATCTTCTTATCTTGATGTTTGTAAGTTTAATTTATTTTCTTTATACATTTTAATTTATTTATTAGATTAGTGATTATACTCACACCAGAAATGGCTAACCCCTGATGTTTTCTGGGGGTTAGGGGGGTCCCTCCTTGAGGATGGACAACCCTAACTCTCCTGCAGGTTTGCTAGCAGCCCGGTGAGGTAGTTATAAAGATAGAAATTATATTTGGTTGCGAGGATAGATTATTTATGTATCTAGTATATAAAGAAACATGGACAGTTGATGTATTTATTTGTATTAAGTGAATCTATATAGATAAAGTGCCGTGAGGAGGTAAGAAAGCCCATACCCACCTCGTTGTGGAGTATTGGGTTCTGTGTTTGGTTTTGGAAAGTTTTCCTTTAGTTTTTCTATTACTTATATAAGTTTTTAAAGAAAATTTATGGTTTTTAATTGATAATTGATATTATGTTATGAGTTTGGCCCCCAGAGCATTATATTTATATTGCCTGTGTGATTCTGCTCATTTTGGCCTGGGAAGCCCATAATTATATTGCCCGTGTTGTGAGCTACGGAATTTAGAGCAGAATTTCGTAAGCTTTTTGTGTTTCGAGGCAAAAATTTCAGGGGAGACTGCCAAAATTTTATTTGAAATATATATATCTTAGTTTATGTTTAAATTGATAAAGAAATTGAAAGAATTGTATTTAAAAGTTTAGTTTGTCAAAAAAAAAAAATGGGGTGTTACACTTGTACTACTCACGGCCTATAATTTGCTCTTATTGGTACTCCATCTATCTTTCTTTGAGTTATGTTATACAGGTACAGACGATGAGTTACTGAGAGAACTCGTCGAGCTGTTATTGCATTGCATATTCTCGTGCTATTTGGTAAATTCTTCGTATTTCAGATATTGGTTATTGTATTATATTCTTATTTATATGATTATTATTGTATTGTTGAGTTGACGGTATTGTACAGTTTTTGGATGATATGAGTTGGCATACTTATATCATTCACTGGACCTCAATTACGTGCTTGTGTTCCCGTAAAATGGGATGCGGGGCGTGACAGTACAGAAGGAAGTGTAGATTACCCGTATGCTGGTATGAAGTGGGCGAGAAGCAAATGTTCAGACCAAATATTGTACAATAGAACTCGGAGAAAATTGAACTGAAGAGGCTACAGATCGTGTAGAGTAGGCAGAAAAGCTATGCCGACACACGTCGTAGGGAGCTAGAATTTGAGGAAGGAGACTCAGTGTTCGTGAAAGTCTCGCCGACCAAGGGCGTAGTCAGATTTGGAAGGGGTGGTAAGCTGGCCCCGAGGTACATTGGACCCTACAGAATCTTGAGAAGGATCAGAAAGGTAGCGTACAGATTGGAACTACCCACTGAGTTAGCCCAAGTGCATGGTGTTTTCCACGTCTCCATGCTAAGGAAGTACGTGTCAGACCCGAGTCATCAACTGCCGAGATTCAAGAAGACCTGCAAGTGGATCTCTCCTACAAGAAATGACCAGTAAAGATACTAGATCATCAAGAGAAAGTGCTGAGGAGAAAAGTCATTTCGACGGTCAAGGTTCTTTGGACGAATTAATTTGTTGAGGAGGCAACTTGGGAACCAGATAGCTGGATGCGGAAGACCTACCCGGAGTTATTTATGTAATTTCAATTTTTTCATCCCCACTAAGCATAGTTTTGAAGACAGAACTATTCTAAGAATAGAGTGATATAACAACCCCAATTTTTATAAATATATATGTGATTTATTAAGCAGAAAAACTATATTTTATATTTTTTTCAATGGAACCAAGAGTGAAACTTTTCATGAAACATACATATATCTACATCTTTGAGTTAGGATTGAGAATCCCAATAAGACTTTAAAAAAAGAAAAAAAAATGAGTTGTGGATGCAAACTAGCCGGCCAACTTTTTGAGGGAAGAGTTGGGGATTTTTTTTTGAACATGGAATCTAGGGTTTCAAATTGACATGATGGAGTGTGGGGAACCCTAGGGGTTTTGTTCACTCTAACACTCCAAGCCACCACCCTTAACCCCCAATGGAGTGAGATCTCACTCTCTCCCTCGCCCTTCTCACCAAATTCCGGCCACATACATCCCCTCACTCTCTATTTAGTCCCCTCATCCAACCCTATCTCCATTTTCTCATTTCTACTCCAACTTAAACTAGTTTCTCCATTCTAAGCCACTCTAAATCTCCTTCCTACACTTTAGTTGATGCTTTGAAAGCAAGAAGGGAAAGAAGGTTCCAAGGAGAAGCCAAGGAGGAGCCAAGGAGTAAAGCACTAGGAGCAAGAAGGAACTAGGAATTGAAATTCATCTACAAACAAGGTGGGTGTTTCTAAACCTTTGTAATGTTTAATTTTGTGTGGTAAAATTGTGATGTAGCCTTGACAGCATGAGAAGTCATTAAATGTGTAATTAAGTGGTAGAAATGCATTGCAGGCTAGTTTATTAGTGGAAGACTAGATAAAAAACACAGTAAAGAGGTAAACTGAAAAGTGTGCTATGTCTGGATGCTATAACTCAAAAATTACTTGGAGTTTGAAGTTGAAATTTTAAACATAGATTCTTATGCATGCTATACACCTTGCTTACAAATTTCATAAATTTTGGAATTTATTTGCTTTTTTAATTAAATACGAACTTGAACACTGACTGTACAAAAAACAGACTTAGCTTATGTTCTGACTATGATATTCCGAAGCTCATAACTCTGTAACCACTTGAGATCTATTGCTGAAATTTTAGTATGTGCTTGTAATATGTGTTCAGTGCTAAAATATAAATTTTATAATTTTTGGACATCGTTTGCTATTTTTATAAAATCCGAAACCGTCGACTGTTCTGAAAAGAAAAGACAGAGTGAAGATGAGTTGTTCTGGTTTTCAATTAATTTTCAAGAAATCATAACTTGGAGAATACTTTGTTGAATAACTTGAAATTTAAATACGTTCTGTTACCATGTATTAAGAACTTATGTTTCAAATTTCATGAAGTTTAGAGATCATTTCTTATTTTAAAATTATTTTATATTGGCACTGGTTAGTTGTTGCTCTGTTCTAAAAATTATTGCATGCATATTAAAAAATAACTTATTTGACCACTTAAACCACTTAACATGAGGAAGTGTGCAACTAGAGAGTTGTATTAGATACGTAGATCTTTCTGTAATGTCTAAGAACTCATGATTTGGATCAATACACGAATTATAATGAAATTTTCAAGTAACAACAGAAACACATAGACTCTTAAAGGTCACTGTTTGCACTATGCCTACGAGATTGAGTTTGAACTTGTAGAATCTGAGTTTTAAGTTGTTGTTGTGGGTCATAAATCATGTTGTAGATGTAGGAATGAACTAAGACTTAAATTTACTATGTTTTATGTTGTGAGTAGCTCACACGTGCTTTGTAGAGCTACAATTTAGACATACGTGTTGAAAGTTTTGAAGTGGATGTTGTGTTAAGTGATTGTGTGTTGATGTAGACAATTTTTGGATGAGATTCATGCTGAATTGGTGTTTGTGCTTACTTTCTACTTTGAGTAGAAGCATGGGGAGCACCCGATCGCGTTTCTCCAATGAAATGGGACCAGAAACAACTCCGTTTTGGCATGAATGCCAATGGTATGCTTGCTGTTTAGAAATGTAATTTTTCATTTTTAGAGCTTTGCAGCACTTTTTTAGGGTATTCATGGTGTAGAATTTCTAGTGTACCCTTGTTGGGCTACATTTGTTGAGTTTGAGACTCTAGGATTATGTCATGTTGGTATATCTAAACGGGTAGAATAGGAACCTGTGTCGCATCAAATGAGTTGGAGGAGACGACTCGTGCACCAACGTGCTCGCTGTTCATGGAAGGATTCTATTGTTGTGTTTAATGCTACAACTTGTAGAGGACCGTGGAGCGTGAGGATAGCAGAAGAAATGTGTTTGGTTTGGGCCGAGGTTGTGATCTAACTCCAAGCATAGTTGGCGGTTGCGGTGATCGACGGAGTCGGTTCGTCGTTGGTTCGGGCCAACTCTTGGGCCGGATTCGAGGGCTAGATTGAGTCTTATTGTGGGATGGTTTAGGTTCTAATCATGAAAAAGGTAATTAACTAGAAAAGGGTCTACATGTAGAACTTAACTAGTGGTTCATAATAAGCAAAAGTTGTTTACTAAGTTAAGACATGAAAGTGGATAGATCTCCTAACTAGAAGAGTATTGGTTAAAAATGAAATAGAACTAGACTCACCTAATAATTCACAATGAGATAATGGATAAGGATTAGAGATTGATTAGAGTCTTAGGATTTAGATAATCAGATAATTAAGTAAAAAGCTAGTAATCATATAATTAACCTTATTCTTAATCTCGGTCCTAGAGTGGATTAGCACTTGTACCTTGGTTTTGTGGTGTTGTAGGACTAAATCGAGTTTTGGTTGAATGTAAGGAAAGGCACTAGCGAATGATGTTTGCCTGTCAGGGGGATGTTTGGCATCATCACGCCTGACCAAATTCTAAGTTCGTTTAACGTGGGCAGATACTTGGAGAAAGGCCTAGCTGGAGCGCGGCTCTGCAGGAAAGGCTCTAATATCTTCGGTCGGAGTGCCTTTATGTTCGTAACAATTTTTGAGGAGGTATGGAGTGGTGACTTCGTATCGACTGCAAGTTCTAGTCTAGTGTAAGAACGAGAGCAGCGCGGAGATTAAGGGAAACTCTAAAAATCTGCCAGGTCCTATGTTGATCAATGCTAGCAGAAGGCTTAGAGAAAGGCCCTGTGAGCGAGTCTCTATGGGAAAAGGCTTTAAGTTCTCTGGCGAGGAGCCCTTGTGTCCGTACATTAGTTTTTGGTGAGGTCCGGAAGATGGAATTACCACATCTTTACAAATTGTTTGAGCAGCGACGGATGTGAGCTAGCGACTATGATTCTGGGCATAGTGGGTAAAACACATCGTATTGACATCACTACTGACAGCAGCGATGGGAGTAAACCAGACGACTACAACCTCATCATCACTAGAGTTTCAGAGACATGAGAGAGCACAATAGTAGGATGCATAGCGGGGGATCGAACTCCATCAACTGACGAATGTTGTTTGGTTGGAGAATGTGTAGTATGTGATGCATATCTCCCTAATCAAGCGTGCATTAGAATAAAAGCATCGTGTACATCTTGAGTGTGCATTAGATTAGGCCTGGCATACATCGACACTTGTTTGGCATCACTTTTACTTTTGCATCAAATTTTGGTTGTTGAGGTTTGGAATCGCTATATTATAGCATAGCGAGGATCGCTATATTATAGCATTGCGTCAGTTGTATTCAATTGACGTGCCCACAGTCTGTTTAGTTGCAGGATTGCTATTTGGGGAGCGCAGGAAAAACTCAAGCTGTGGGAAGCATCCAAGTGAAAGTTTATTGTCCAATTTTGTTGTATATCCATAATGTACTAATTAATTATAATTGTTGTAATCATTGGACATTGTAATAATATTTTAATGTAATAAAAGTTTTTAATTTCCTGTGATTTTGTTGTGTTGTTACTCATTTGAAGAAAGATCCTAGAGTGTGTCACGAGCTCCTACGTTAGGAATTCGAGGTGCTACAGAGTATGGGCCTTCATGGTGGGCTCAGTAATTAATTCATGGTTAGATGGGCCTATAGATTTGCTAGTGTGTGCATTGAGCCTATAGAAAGAATGAATTAATTACTATGGCGCCATGGTGTTCATGATAGGTGATGGTGACTTAGTCCAAAATTGAAGGTGAGTTAGGATTTTGTGTATATATTAGGAAGCCTATGATCAAGAGGCACTAACTAGTCCTGACACATTTTGTAACATCCTGATTTTCTCAAATAATAAATATTAAAAGTTTTCTTTTATTTTTTTCACGTGTTTTGCACGTGCAATTTAATATATGTGTATTTTAGCTTTAAAAAGTATTCTTATTTCATGAATAAACATTTTTTCTCTTTTAAATTAAAGCCTATTTTAATCTCTAGGCCTAATAGTCTCATTCTAGCCCACTTAAGTAAATTAGTTAATTTAATTAGAGAACCCATGGTCTTTAGCCCACCTAATTGGCCCATTAATATTTTTTTAATAAGAATTAACACAACTTGTAGTGTAGACTTGATCAAGTAGTAGATAAATTAACAATTTAATGTACAAACAAATTTGTAGTGTGCATAGTGTGACACGTGCATTGCACAAATACGTGGAAGTGATGAGAAGGGGGTGGCCGGATTGCGTCTTGGATGAGGGAGTGATGGAGAGTGGAAGAGTGGTAATGTGATCATGGGTAGTTCTTCTAACTCCTAAATGCATCCTAGCCTCTCATATAAACTCATCTCAACCCTCCATTTGAGCACGAGTTGTGTATAAATACCCCCTTATCTTCTTCATGACTTGCACTAGAAATATTTGTAAGAGAAAAGAAAACAAATTGTGAGGAAAAGAAAGAGTAGTGTGAGTAAAAGATTGAGAGATTGTGTGTTGGTGTGCTCTTGCAATACTGGAGGTCGGCCTAGCATCAAGAAGGGGAGCTCGGGTTTCACACTAGCAAGGAGGAGAAGGCTCAAGTTCGTGGCACAAACTAGGAGGAGAAGGGAGCCATTCGTGCGTTCAAGGAGTTCTTAGGAGTTTCTATTTCGTTTCTTCAATAAGGTGGGCAATTTCTCAAACTTCTAACATAGATACCATGCTAGGATTTTGAATTGTGAATATGTTAGAAACAAGTAGGAAAAATTTGCTTTGTGCTTGTTTGAAGAAACTAGTAAGAAAAGAAACTCTAGCCTATCTATATGAAAAGTTAATAAAATAAATTGAAATATGTTAATTAAGATTTGTTATGATGGTTGGTTAATAAATTTGCATGCTAGATTGATGAAACATGATTACATGAAAAATTATGCTTATGAATGAGTTGTAGAATGCAATATGTGAAAAAATGTTCTTATGAATGAATTGTGGAATGCAAATTAATGTCTATGGATTGGGGGTAAATTGATTAGTTGCAATAGGTGTGTTTGAATTGCATTTTATGAGTAATATTGAAATCACTAGATTATCATCTATTTCGTCTCCTTGAAACATAAGAAAAAGATTAGTTTTGGTAAACTTATGACTAATTAAAGAGCTTGATTTTGTTAAAGAATTAAAAGAATTATATGAACACATTGTGAATAAAAGGAAAAAATGTTGATAAAAGATTCCTATAAAAAGAAATTTCTTCTATGTCAAAAATGTAGTAATACTCCATTTTTTAAAGGACTAAAGAGAAATAGTCTATTATGTATTTAAAAATGTGATTTCTAACAATCTAAGAAAATTTAAGTTACTACTTTTCAAAGAATAATATTATGGAAAAGATATAGATATGATTAAGTGCATATTAATTGAGAAAAATCGAGTTTTCTTAAAAAAGAACTAGATTCAGTACAATTTATACAAAAGTAATTAACTAGATTTCATTTCGGTTAGTCACTCAGAGACCTACTGGTCTTTGGGTGCATTTTGGGTGCGTTACTGTAGCTGAGCGGAGCTTATGGTCTGGGTTCGAGTCTTGTGAGAGACTCAGTTTTTCTGAAAATTCAATTTTTATTCAAAACCGAAAGCCAAAACTTAAGTATAAATTAAGTTCCCTATAAGACGGTTAGTCACTCTGGCCTTACTAGTCAATGGGTGCGATTTGGGGCTGTTACTGTTCATTGGCGGGAGGTTTGACGTTGGTTCGAATCCAGCCTTTGGCCACTGTTTTTAAATTTTTGATTTTTTTTTATTATTTTGAATTGTTTTGAGTACTTTTAAACGTATAAAAAATTGAGAAAAAAATACTAGAATTCTTCTAAAAATAACTAGACTTCATGAGAATTATTTCTACGAATTTTGACTTAGTATAATGGAAACAATAAGTAATTTGAAGAAGAAATTAATGAAGTTTTCTTAGAATATAATTTTGATTAATTAAAGAAAACGAATATTTCCTTTAGAAAGAATTTTTGATATAGAGATCTTAAATTAGATTCTTGATATGTAAAACTTGAGCATGATTAAATATGAGATTGTTGTTCAAATTATGCAAGTTGTGCATGGAAAATGAAGTAAAAGAAACATGATGAAATTTGAAATTTTTGAATATGAACTCTTGTTGATGAACATGAAACGAGTTTGACACTAGAGTTTAGCCGAGTCCTTATATCGGCATAAATGAAATTTTTCAAAAAGAAAAGTGATGATAAAAGAACAAGATTGGGTCTGGGTAAATGATTGATGTTTAAGATCGATCTAGAGGTAACGCTAATTCTAGAGTATTGATTTTATTCATGATTCAATTATCTAAGGATTAGACACATAGTAGAGATGTGATGAAAGAAGAGAAAAACACAAGTATGAGGGCTTCGGATCTACTGTGTGAAATTATTCATAGGTTGCCTGCTTGATGCATCATGTCATGGCGTTGATACATCTCCGAAATTATCGGGACCGTGGCGATATTTGTGGGGTGTTTGATTACTATGTAGTGTCATCGTTCCATGATGGAGGTGAATTGTCCATAGGCTCTGCATGATGCATCATGTCATGACGTGGGATTTCCCTCCAGGTTGTCTGAGCATTGGCTCGTAACTCATAAAATATCTAGGATACTTACCGTAGTTACCGTAGTAGTTTAAATTATGGCGAGGGAATCAATCCTACAAGATGAAGAACGATTAAGAGCTTGCCCTCGGACCTATATAGTATGGGATGCATAGAATCCGAACAAGTGCGCATTAGTGTCATTAACTTAAATAACTGCATTAAGGACTAAATGTACATTCACACACAACATCAATAAGATAGTCCCCTTAGCTTTGTTTGTGACAAGTGTGTGCTTTCTAAGTAAGAGAAATTGATGTATTATATCCTAGCGTCAGTTGTATGCAACTGACGTGCCCACAGTTCTATGCAGGATAAAGTGATTGACAAGACTAAAGAAAGAATGCTGCTTAAAGAGATGTTTAAGTTGTTGTTTAATTCATGTAACATATTGTAATTTATATTTTGCTGTGTTGGTGTAATTATTATTGTATAAAAAGTTTTTAATTTCTCGTAAAATTATACGAAGTGAAGCGTAAAGATCCTGTGGAACTTCGAATTCAGACTTATTTGGAATTTGGGGTGTTTTACATTTTGTGAAGCAAGCCTGCGTGGACCGTTGTTAGGATTTGTTTCGCGTGTGCGCACATGTGTAGTCATGTGTGCATGCTGAGTCGGGCTCGGGACGTTACAAATTGTATCAGAGCTAGGGTTCGACACCGATTATGGGTAAGAGTGGGTGAGATGTATGCCTGAGAGGGAGCTGAGGTTAGTACGCTGGTAGTATGACCAGGAGCAGTAAGCTAGCAGAATCAGGGTACTCCACTCCACATCGGCTAGAAAGGTGATCCTGTATCAGCTTGCGGGTCCCGGACTCAGCGAGGACGCTGAGTTCTTAAGGTGGGGTGTATATAATACCCGGTATGAGATGAGCCTTCATGGTAGGCTTAGTAATTAATTCATGGTTAGATGAGCCTATAAATTTGGTAGTGTGTGTATATAGCCTAACAGAAAGAATGAATTAATTACTATGGGGCCATAGTGTTCATGGTAGGTGGTGGTGACTTAGTCCCACGTGGAAGGTGAGTTAGGATTGTGTGTATATATTAGGAAGCCTATAATAAAGAGGCACCAACTAGTCATGATACATTTTGTGAGGCAAGCCTGTGGTACGCCGTTGTTTGGATTGGTTTCGCATGTGCGCGCACGTGTAGTTGTGCGTGTGCAGCTGAGCCGGACTTGGAACGTTACACTTGTATCTCGCACGTGCATTATATATATATATATATATATACATATATATATATATACAGAGAGAGAGAGAGAGAGATACATCTATATATATATATACTCTATATATATATAATATGCACGTGCGAGATACCCGTAGCCACAATAAATCTCTCTCTCTCTCTCTTTCTCTCTCTCTCTCTCTATATATATATATACTTGGATATTTTATTTTAAAGCAGATATAATCCTAGTTTAGAGCATGTAAATTTATTGTGGCTACGGGTATGTAGAAACCAGGACTTCATGGCCACACCAAGAGATTTTTAGATCTAACCCTAGTTTAGATGTATCACATATCAAGTACCAATGATTTGGGACTTTTCCCTAAAGTTGTTCGGAACATCTACAGATTTGGAGATTACATTATTAGAAGTAAAAAAAATTAGCGGATTTTCTTTTTTGTGGTACCTAGAATTAGCATATGTATTATCTTGTAATTTCTTCTACAATACATAGATATTCACTTATTAGAGATGTCTTTCAGCTGGTCCACAATACTACTTTGTATGGTTTGGGTGCTCTTAACTTGGGTGTTACAGTGTTAATACTGTGATACTTATGCTGAATTGCCCAGTTTGCTGATTAAGCGATGATGCCCCATCAGGGCATTTTATTTTGTTTTCGGTTGATTTTTACGAGTAGCATTACTCACAAATTTCTTATATGAGTTTTGGTGTGCTAACTTTCTCTCAATCTAGAAACGTGTGTAGTAGTGAGGTGTAGCGCATGATTTCCAGCCATTGAGTTTAATAGTGGAAACTCGTGATGCACTCGATCTGATGCTTGTTGTGGCCTATTGGTAAGTGCAAGGTGGTGTTGTTTTTTCTGTGTGGGAGCAAACAGATAATGTGAATTCTTTTTTAAACAATAAAAATAACTAATCTTTCGATTCTCGTCGATATTGACTATTTCCAACTGATATTGATATCTGAATCTGACTCGTTTGAACCGTTGAATCTGATATGTATGGTGACGATTGCTCCGATTGACCTGCAAAAATTTAAATCACCGGGGTTGACCCCGACGAAAGACCCTCCAACGCTCAAGTCAGAACTCAGAAAATATATGAAAGCTTTTGGTGGCAAAATACTGATTACCTGATTTCTGTGGAGGTCATGGGGTATTTATAGTCACTTTTGGGGTTAGTTTCAAGAAAATGATTTATCTCTACTTCCCAGAGTTTTGGATAGAATTGGTTATCTCCTGTTCATGAAGTAATAAGAATGGTTGTGGAGATAAGAGTTAAAACTTTTCTCATGATAAGAGATATGGTTTTTAAAACGTCTCTTATGGATAATTATGAGTTTAAATGATATTTAAATAATCATGGACTCAATTATGTTAGGTTGTTATGACAAACCAGTTAGACAAGTCCTTTTTGGCTTGTTGGGCATGAAAGAGGCCCAACTCCAGTTTACATACCCGTTTCTAGTGAAATTTATCGTTTCACCCCTGAGAGTTTCAAGATTCGTGCCCAATTTGAACGATCCCGATTTGGTTCTATTTTTACCCATATCATAAGCCCCCCAACTACCAAAGAATGATGTTGCTATTTTTTCTATGTGGGAGCAAACAGATTGTGTGAATTCTTTTAGAAACAATAAAAACAACTAACCATTTGACTTCCACCGATATTGACTATTTCCAACTGATCTTGACTCCTGAATCTGAATTGTTTGAACTGTTGTATCTGATCTGTGCAGTGATGATCGATCTGATTGACCTGCAAAAATTTGAAACACTAGGAGCGACAGACCCTCCGATGCTCAAGTCAGAACTCAGAAATATGAGAGGTTTTTGTAACAAAATACTCATTACCTAATTTATTTGGAGGTCATGGGGTATTTATAGTCGCTTGGGGGTTAGTTTCAAGATATTGATTTATCTCTCCTTTCCAATGTTTTGAACTGAATTGGTTGTCTCTATATCATGAAGTGATAAGAGTGGTTGTGGAGATAGAGTTAAAATTCTTCTTAAAATAAGAGAGATAGTTTTTGAATCGTCTCTTATTGATAATTATGACTTTAAATCATATTTAAATAATAATGGACTCATTTGTGTTGGGATGTTATGACAACCCGGTTAGACAAATCCTTTTTTGGGCTTGGCCATGAAAGAGACCCAATTGTTATTTACGAACCCATTTCTTGTAAAAAATACCATTTTCCTCTGAGAGCTTTAAAATTCGTGTTCGCTTTGAACGGTCCCAATTTGGTTCTATTTTTACCCATATCACAAGCCCCCACTCACGAAAACTGAGTTTCACGGTATTTAATGAGTAGTTCGCCTATTTTTAGTGGTTTACAGAATATATCGAAGTCTTCGGGGATGTTTGAATCTTCCTAGGGGTGTAACATCGTTATTCCGAGGTTGTAAAATACTCAGATTTACTTTTAGAATTTCTAGATTTTTTGTGACTTTTCAAGAATTTTCTAGATTTTTTGTGACTTTTCAAGATTTTTCTGAATTTTTCCAGTTTTTAATCATTTTTCAAATTCTTTTATTCAATTTCCTAATTTTTAATATATAATAATTAATTTTTAATTAATTATTCTAAATTTATAATTACCTTTCTGGATTATTTTAATATTTTTCCGAAGTAATAATTATTTTTTCGAATTTTTATTTAATTATTCAAAATTTTTATTTTTTTGGAAATTTTAAATAATTAATTCGATTTTATAATTAAATAAAAGAATTAAATCAACAAGAAATCATCTGATTAATCCCAGCCGTTGATAACGATCTGTCGCGAATTTTTGAGAGATTGAGCAGCGAGCACACCCGTTCTGGTTTGGGGCAGCCCTCGATCCGACGTGGCGCCTTCGTGGCGCCTACATGGTGCCTTTGTGGTGCTTACGTTGCGCAATGTGGTGACCATTCGCACCCGTTCTGGTCAGGGGCAAAGCTGCTCGGGGGTAGCCCCCGATCCGACGCGGTGGTCTATGTGGGGTTCGTGTGGGGCCCTGTTGCTTCCACGTGGTGCATTTTCATGCTCGTTCTGGTCGGGGGAAAAGCTCCTTGGGGGCAACCCCCAATCCGATGTGGCGATCTTCGTGGCACTTACATGGTGCCTGAGTGGGGCCCAGTTGCATCTACATGGCGTGTTTTCACGCACGTTCTGGTCTGGGGAGAACATGCTCAGTTGCAGCCCCAGATCCGATGTGGTGGGTGACGTGGGACCATCGCAGCGTCTATGTGGCAATTTTGGCGTGGTAAACGTTGACTTGGTCAACAACTTGTTTTTTCTCGCTTGTGCTTCCATGATTGTTGAGGGCCCAAATGTTAGAGCTCAAGCTCTATAAATTCCCTCCCTCCCCTCTCCTCCTCTCCGTTCTCACATTCACTCCTCAATCTTCTTCTTCTTCTTCTTCTTCTTCTTCTTCTTCTTCGTCACTTTTCTTTCTAAAAAATGCTCCGATAACCGATTTCTGTTTCTGGCGATCTTTCTGACCATACTAGTCACATCAAATGTAATTTATATATTATTTTTTAAGATGTCTAGGTTTTCTTCGGGTGGTGAGACCACCCCTACAAGTCATGGTGAAGAGTTGTCACCAGTTTTGCATTTTAGATCAGATATGGGAAAGGTTGTAGCTGAGTCATCTTTGGCCATTGTAAAGACAATAGTAGAGGAGGATAGGAGATCGGGTGATCTTGGGAGGTACCCGGGTCCCTTAACGGGTCTCACTCGCATTTGTGATTACTCTGTCGACTTGGGCGATCCAGTTGAGCATGGTATGCGGTATGAGGGGCTCGAGTACCGTGATTCTTTGGAGGTGGATAATATATCTTCGATTCTTACTGAGGAGGATTTGGGTCTTATACGGGAGTGATACAAGATCTCGTGGGAGTTCGATTTGAAGCTACCAGGTCCCAGGGTTAGAGCTTGTTCCCCGATCTCTAATGACTTGTGCTTCTTCCCATTTGATGCTTTTCATGTGGGACACCATCTTCCTCTTCATATGTTTGTTATAGAAGTTTTTTGGTTGTAAACTTTGAGCCCCGTTCAGTACATGCCGAACATGTAGAGGCATGTGAACAGCTTTGTTTTGCATTGTCAGGCGGCGAGAATCGAGCCAATATTGAACGAGTTGAGGGGCTCTACAAGCTCTATCAGAAGACCAAAATGGAGTTCAGGTACTATCTCACTCCTCGTCCAGGCGTGAAGTTGATTGATATTCCCAGTTCGATTAAGTTTTGGAGGGAGAAGTACTTCATCGTTCGTAGTAACGACCCATGGGGGATTCCTATAGTTTGGAAGGAGAGTGTACTGAAGATGGTGAGGTCAGATCCGGGCTTGACTCACGAGGAGGAGAATATGCGAGATGTTCTTTTGAAGAGACCGACTATGAAGTAGAGTGGCTGAGGTGGTTCTCAGGGGGGGAGGGGGTCTTAGCCTGATCGACCCTGGTACGCATTCTCTTCTGTATTTTATTTTATTCTTGCTATTTTAGTTATCTCTTTTTGTTATCTTAACACTTTGTATTTGCTATTGTAGAGGCGACCGACATGGACTTTCATGCAATTGGGACGAGGTGGATAGGGTTGAGCAGCAAAGCCCCCAAGGTGAAGAAGGGGAAGAGAATAGTCAAAAGGCCCACGCCTTCAAAGGTTGCAAAGAGTTCAGTGGGTGCTACCCCAGGAGAGGGCTTAAGATCTCCTCTCGCATCCTAGACCACTCCTGAGACCGGTGGATTCTCTCTTGCTTCGGCTTTGGCACATGAGGCTCCTCCGCTCACTATGGAAGCTGAGACGATCCTTACCGAGCTCAAGAAGATTTTTGTTCCGGATTGGCAGGATAGGAGGCACGATGGCTTCTTTGGGGACTCGAAGAGTTGTAAGCAGGCAATCCATCATCTCCCGACCACCAAGGATAAGGTAGCAGTGGCTGCAGGGACTGTTGGTGATTCTGCCTTGGGGATCTCTCGAGTCGTCATGTCGGTATGTCTTGCTTCGTTAGTAATTCATTTCCTATTTTTTGCTTTCATAGTGAAGTATTATTTTCTTTGTAACTTTGAATCATTCTCTTCTTGTAGATCACTTGTCACATTGGCAACCTATTGAGGCATGTTGCGAAAGAGGAGGAGGAGTTGAAGGTGGTGGCTGATCGGGCAAGGGTGGAGCGGATGAAGGCCGCTATAGTGCTAGAGGTGGCGGTTCTTCGGGAGGAGGCTCAGGCTGAGCGGATCACGCAGTTGGAGGCGGCCCTGGCTAGGGAGAAGGAAGAGGTGGTGAAGGAGAGTGCAAGTGCGGCGAAGGAAAGGGAGGCCATGGTGGCACAGGCAAAATCCAAGGCAGAGGGGTATCTCATCACCAACATGGAGAAGGTGTACACTAGTGCCCTTCAGAACATCGGCGGGCGAGTCCCCGATTTTGATAGTACGGGTTATTCGTTGTTCGGGATTACTTCTGCGGATCCTTCTATCGCGGTTGTAGAGAGTTCAGAATTTGTGAGGGGAGCTGGAGATGAGTCTTCCCCTCATGCGGTTTCGTCGACCGAGGTGGACCTTTGACTCCTCTTTCGGTTCCCCTGGCTTTTGTTTTTGTCTTTTGAGTTGATGCCTGATAGCAGACTAGCCACCGTTGGATGTATCTTCTACATAGCAAACAAAACTCGTTTGGTCGTTTATAATTTAAGTTGAGCTTGAGTACATGAGTCCCTGTGTAGTCTTGGTTGCACCATTGTTGTGATTCCCCGCTATTTTCTACTAGCAGGTTCTCCATTAAAATTACTTGTATTCATCTATCTTGTTAATAATTTATCTTATTTCCATAGATTTCAGTTAACTAATTATTTTTAAAGGAATAAGATTTTTTGATGCAAAAGGTGAATATTTTCAGTAAAAATTAACAAATAAAACAAGGAGAACGGTTCATTAATTTTTATTGATTTGTTGAATTTTGAGTTTTACAATTTGGTCATGTGAAAAGCAAAATAGAAATATTATTATCAAGTAGGTTTTAGAATAAAATTTTGTAATTAAAAAATCAAAAATCAAAAATCAAAAAGGAAAGAATGCATAATTTTTTTAATTGATTATTAGTTTAAGATTAATCTTAATCTTAAGATTCTAATTAATTATCTACTAATAATTAATTAAACCTAATTTTTAATTTAACCTAACCCTAATTATATCTCTCATATATAAAGTGCAGGTGAGGGGGCGTGAACAGGACTACGGGGTAGGTGGGGCGGCGTGAAGAATAGGTGGGCAGCACGAGAAACGAGAAGCAAAAAAAAGAAAAAATAAATAAATAATTAAGAAGGAAGTGCAGGTCTGTGGTTTGAGTTTAGCGACGCGCGGAAGATGAGGAGGCGGAAGAAAGAGAAACAGAGAGAGAAAAGGATGAAAGAAGAAGGCGTGGATTATGATGCTTGAATTTTATGCAGAAACATGTTTTCTTTCTTCTCTCTTCTAATTTTTATTATGCAATCAAAGAACATGTTTGTTAGTTTATTATGAACCAATTTTATTTTTCTAGGGCTTTGATGTAGCATAGTTTTGAGAACATAATTTTAATTCCATATGATTCTTATTTTTCCATAGTTGTGTGTTTGATTTTTGATCTTAATGCTTAGAATTGTTTGGCCAACTTTTGTATGATTCTTTAAATCATGAAGAGACAGAACTGGTAATTTGTGATTTCGAATTAATAAAATTAAACACCGTTACAAGAGCGAACCACTGTTAATGTGACCGTTAAGAAATTCGTAGATCTTAATGAATTTTCAATTAGTAATTTGTGCATGAACTATGATAATAATTAGTTGAGAATATTTTTGATATTTCTTGAGAGAGAATATTGAATAATTTGGGGATTTTGGTCTACAACTTGGAAAAATAATATTTTTATTCAATGAAGTTATAAACTGTGTGGGATTAACTAGGTGAAATCGAAATTCCTAGAACTAGTTTTTGCAATTAATAAACAACAAAATTTCAGATTCCGCCTCTTTTAATTAATTTAGTTAGTTCTTTAGATTAATTTAATTTAGTTGTTTTCTTTATTGAATTTCGTTTTTCCAAATAGTAGTTAATCTAGTAAATTTCGGTACTCAGTAAAATAATTAGTCTTTATGGGTTCGACATTCTTTTCACTTAACTATACTACTTGTTGCGATTTTGTACACTTGCAAATATTCACATTAAGTTGTTGGCGCCGTTGCCGGGGACTAATTATTGTTTTATTGATATTAATAATTGCTAGATTATTACTAATTTGGATTTTTCTTATTATTTTTATTTTTTATTTTTTAGTTTCTATTTTTAGTTTTTATGTTTTTTTTTAAAGCTATATTTCAGGACATAGAGGTGTATCACAATGGCAAATAATGAGGAAAACAAGGCTTTGAGATATTATGCTATGCCCTCACTTAATGGAGCAACATCAAGTATAAAGAGGCCGGTTATTGAAGCTAACAATTTTGAGATTAAACCGGTGATTATTCAAATGATTCAACAGACTGTTCAATTTAGGGGACTATCGCACGAGGATCCTTATGTTCACATTGCAAACTTTCTAGAAATTTGTGACACTTTCAAGCACGATGAAGTATCAGATGATGCAATTCGATTGAGACTCTTTTCTTTTTCACTAAGAGAAAAGGCTAAGGCTTGGCAAAATTTCCTACCACCCGGTGGTATTACTACATGGGAGGGACTTGCACAAAAATTTCTAGCTAAGTATTTTCCGCCGGCAAAGACAGCGAAGCTAAGGAATGACATTACCATATTCACTTAATTTGAGACTGAGTCTTTATATGATGCATGGGAGAGATACAAGAAGTTAGTGAGAAAGTGTCCTCATAATGAATTATCGAGATGGCTGCAAATTCAAATTTCTATAATGGGTTGGGAGTTACAAATTGATCTATAGTTAACGCAGCAGCTGGAGGTGTACTTATGAGTAAAACTCATGAAGCAGCCTTTGAGCTTTTAGAGGAGATGACATCTAATAATTATCAGTGATCTTCAGAGAGAATAATGCCAAGAAAAGTGGCTGGAGTTTTTGAGCTTGATCCTATTACTACTTTATCTAAACAATTAGGCAATATGAATTTTAATGATATTCAAACTAATATGATTTGCTATCTTTGTGCAGGAAATCATTCAAGTGTAGATTGCCAAGTGGGGAACCTTTTTGCTCCATCATTGCCGAACAAGCAAATTTTGTGTTCAATTTTCAACATCAAAACAATCCTTATGCAAACACATACTATCCAGGATGGAGAAATCACCCCAATTTTTTTGGAGCAATAATCAAGGAGAAATTAGACCACCTCAAAATTTTTCACAGCAAGAAAAGAAGCCGACACTTGAGTAGATGTTCATGCAGTACATGCAAAAAAAAGATTTGGCGATCCAAAATGTTGCAACTTCAACTTCAGCTTCAATTCACAATCTTGAGGTTCAGATTGGTCAACTTTCAAATATTATTACAGAGATAACAACAGTAACCTTACCCATTAACACGGTGACTAATCCTAAGGAGCATGTCAAAGTAATAACACTAAGAAGATGGAGAACAATTGAGCAGCCACAATTCCAAACTGCTGAACAAAATGTGGTTGAAAAGAAAAGTGAGATCGAGCAAATTGTGGAGAAACAAACGTAGCAGGTGGCCAACCACCATTCTAAAAAGGATAAAGGAGTTTCAAGCCAAACAATTTCATGGGAGTTTAATTCTGAGACTTATCCTATATCTCATTACGATTCACCGATTCCTTTTTCGCAAAAACTTAAAAAGAAAAATCTCGAAAATCAATTTTCTAAGTTTTTAAATATTTTTAAGAAACTGCATATTAATATTCCTCTTATTGAAGCTTTGGAACAAATGCCTAAATATGCTAAATTTTTGAAGGATATTTTATCAAACAAATGAAAATTGGAGGAACATGAAACGGTGATGCTAACCGAAGGGAGTAGTGCAATTTTACAAAAGAAATTGCCTCCTAAACTTAAAGAACTAGGGAGTTTTACAATTCCTTACACTATTGGAAAATTTTTTTTTTTGATAAAGCATTATATGATTTAGGAGCAAGTATTAATCTTATGCCTTATTCTTTTTTCAGGAAATTAGGTTTTGGAGAAGCAAAACCCACCACAATCTCATTGCAATTGGCGGACAGATCTATTAAGTATCCAAGAGGAGTAATTGAGGATGTTTTGGTGAAAGTAGACAAGTTCATATTTTTCGCTGATTTCATAGTGCTTGATATTGAGGAAAATAAACAAATCCCTTTGATTTTGGGGCGACTTTTTCTAACCACAGGAAGAGCTTTGATTGATGTCCAATAAGGAAAACTGATTTTGAGGGTTGAGGATAAGCAAGTAATATTTGATGTTTTTAAATCCATAAAATTTTCTACTGAAGAACAGTCATGTTTTCAAGTAAGTAAAACTGATTTAATTGTGGGCGAGAAACATAGTACTGAAATTGAAAAGTTACCTATAAAAGTATGTTTAACAAATTCAGCAAATCTTGAAACTGAGAAAGAAAAGATTTCAGAATGTGTTATGTATTTGGATGTTGCACCATCTATTCATCCATTTTCTCAGCTAAAATTCAAAAAGGTGGAGATATCAAAGAATCCATCTTCAAGAAAGAAACGCCTTAAACACGAGTTTAGATTACTGTCATTTAGCTTAAGGGATGCACAGAGAAAACATAATCCACGCATGAAGGAAATTATTACAAAAGAGGCTCTTATGTTGTTGGATGTTAGCGTCACATAACCATCGCACCTATCATGTCTGGCTGACGACTTAAAGCTTAACGCTTCTTGGGAGGCAACCTATGTTTTCTTTTACTGCATTTAGATAATATTTTCCCTTTAGTTTATTTTAATTTTATTTTTTTGATTTTGTTTTATAGGATTGCATAATTTTGGAGGTTTCCGAGCGGAACTGTTTTCTACACCTACATTGATGACTGTTTTTTAGCAGGATGGAGTCAGAATCTGGAAAAGTGTTTCAAAGAGCCATCATAGGAAATTATCTTAGCTTTTCAGAACAAAAAGAATCAGGCCATTTGGACATCTACAACTCCAGATATCACTGAAATAATGAACGTCGTACGTACAGAATTTTAACACAAATTAGGGAAGAAATTCTGAACTTTTTTGCATTCTTTTTGTTTTTCGTTTTTCTTTCCCATTGAGGACAATGTATATTCAAGTTTGGGAGAAGGGGTAAAAATTTATTTTTATAAAGAAAAAAAAAACAAAAGGAATTTTAATTAGGCTTACCATTACACTGGTGAGTTCTTTATTGTGCTAAAGCATTAAAATATTTTTTTAGGGATAGACAATATCTTGTAAAGCAAGATTAAGCATACTTATTTACTTTAGGATTATTAAATTTCAAAATTTCTTATACATACAAGAAAAATGTGATTTTTTTTCTTCTGATTACCCCCTTTGATCTAGTCCTAAATAGGGTTTAAGTAAATAGAGTGATAATGAAAAGAAAAAAAAAATAAGAATATAGTTCTACTCCAATGTTTTGGATTGCTTAGTAACTAGGGGTATTCATCATCAATGTTTACTTTTACGTCAAACAACAACTTGAAATATGAGTATGCAAAAGCACTCTAAGTTTGTGACTTGTTGAGTAACCGGGTGAATTCATCACAAATATTTGCATTCACGTCAAAAGGCAAGTGACAACTTAGAGAAGAGCAAAAAAAAAAAACAAAAAAAAACTCTAGTTTGCTAATCGGTTTGTAGTAGTGAGAAGGGTTAATCACAGATGGAGCTGTTACATGCTATAATTACATTAATTGCATCACAAATATGAATGAATAATTGCACTGGAGAAAGTGAGTATGCTTGGTTTTACTTTATTTGCTATTGTTTATATTTTAAATTGAAATTTTGATGCTTGCATGATAAGACCTTTTAGGGTGATGAGTTGAGCCAAATTATGATTTTTATTCTTTGATTCATGGTTTTACTTTTTGCTCGAGGCCAAGAAAAATCTTATGTTTGGGGGTATTTGATGTGTCTAATTTTTATATAAATATTTGTACTCATTTACCCATTAAAATTGCTTGTATTCATCTATCTTGTTAATAATTTATATTATTTTCATAGATTTCATTTAATTAATTATTTTTAAAGGAATAAGATTCTTGATGCAAAAGGTGAATATTTTCAGTAAAAATTAACAAATAAAATAAGGAGAACGATTCATTAATTTTTATTGATTTGTTGAATTTTGAGTTTTACAATTTGGTCATGTGAAAAGCAAAATAGAAATATTATTATCAAGTAGGGTTTAGAATAAAATTTTGTAATTAAAAAAAATCAAAAATCAAAAATCAAAAACGAAAGAATGCATATGACTTTTTTAATTGATTATTAGTTTAAGATTAATCTTAATCTTAAGATTATAATTAATTAAAACTAATTTTTAATTTAACCTAACCCTAATTATATCTCTCCTATATATAGTGCAGGTGAGGGGGCGTGAACAGGACTGAGGGGTAGGTGGGGCGGCATGAAGAATAGGTGGGCAGCACGAGAAACGAGAAGCAAAAAAAGAAAAAATAAATAAATAAGAAGGAAGTGCGGGTCTGTGGTTTGAGTTTGGCGACGTGCGGAAGATGAGGAGGCGGAAGAAAGAGAAACAGAGAGAGAAAAGGAAGAAAGAAGAAGGCGTGGATTATGATGCTTGAATTTTCTGCAAAAACAAGTTTTCTTTCTTCTCCCTTCTAATTTTTATTATGCAATCAAAGAACATGTTTGTTAATTGCAAATTTATTATGAACTTATTTTATTTTTCTAGGGCTTTGATGTAGCATAGTTTTGAGAACACAATTTTAATTCTATTTTTCTATTTTTTCATAGTTGTGTGTTTGATTTTTTTTATCTTAATGCTTACAATTTTTTGGCCAACTATTGTATAATTTTTTAAATCATGGAGAGACCGAACTGGTAATTTGTAATTTCGAATTAATAAAATTAAACACCGTTATAAGAGCAAACCGCTGTTAATGTGACCGTTAAGAAATCCATAGATCTTAATAAATTTTCAATTAGTAATTTGTGCATGAACTATGACAAATAATTAGTTGAGAATATTTTTGATATTGCTTGAGAGAGAATATTGAATAATTTTGGAATTTTGGTCTACAACTTGGAAAAATAATATTTTTATTCATATGGAGTTATAAATTGTGTGGAATTAACTAGGTGAAATTGAAAGCTCTAGAACTTGTTTTTGCAATTAATAAACAAAAAAAATTCAGATTCGGCCCCTTTTAATTAATTTAGTTAGTTTTTTAGATTAATTTAATTTAGTTGTTTTCTTTATTAAATTTCGATTTTCCAAATAGTAGTTAATCTAGTAAATTTCGGTACTCAGTAAAATAATTATTCCTTGTGGGTTCGACACTCTTTTCACTTAGGTATACTACTTGTTGCGATTTTGTATAGTTGCAAATATTCACATCAAGGGCATATTTTGTTCTTGAGGTCGAATGACCTCCTCCACTCGAATGTTCTTCTCGACTCTTTGAAGGAAGTCAAAGAAGTCCCGAGGGGGCCTCTTCACAAGAGAAGGTTTGAGGTGGTCATGATTCATATTGTACCTGAAGGAAGCCGTGGCTACGACTGAGTTGATTGAGGGGATGGTTCGAAACTCGGCTGTGAAGTACTGAACATAACTCAGGAGAGACTCCTATCTCTTTGCTTCAGGTCAAGTAGGGAGGCACTTATCTTCTCTGTCTTGCGGCTGGTGATGAAGGGCAAGGAAGAGCTCTTCAAGTTGGTCGAAGGAGAAGATGGACCCTGGAGAAAGACAAGAGAACCACTCCCGTGGGGACCCCTTTAGGGTTGCTGGAAAGGTCTTGCGGAGGAGTCGAATGCTTGGTGGATCATCAAGAGGGCTTTAAAACACTCAGTATAGTCTACCGGGTTGGACTCTCAAATGTATGACTCAAAGGCTGAGATCATGAAGTTGACCGGTACAGGAAGAGAAGGGGGTTATGTTAGGGCGGTATGTTCCGTCATGTCTTTCTTCTTGCTTCAGCAATGTTAAACGATCTTCCATCTTTGGAGGCATTGGAGGACAATGTTATCTTGCTCTCCGGATCTAGTGAACTCATGGGACTCCTCACGTCGTGGAGGAGTGGACCGGTGAAGACTAGTCGGTCAGGTCTTGCTAGGAACGATATTGAGGGCTTAAAGGATTTCATCTTTGAATTCTCGAAACTTTGCCCTACTGACATGTACTTCCTCTTTTCCTCTCCTGGGGGTTACTCGACTTGTTGGAGTCTGTTTTCTTCTCCCTCGATAGGGAGTTCTTCTTTGTCCCCTCGAAGAGTGATGACTTCTTTGCCCTATGGGAGAGAGGGATATTCTACATCCCCGGCTTTGAGAAGAGAGCCCCTCGTGCCTTCTTGGTATGATGGATGGGGGAGCCGATTCCTCTCTTGTGGTCTGCTCGAGCGCCCCCAACGTTCGAGCTCCTGCTGTCTGGATTTTATGATATGGCAAAGGTCTTGTGGCACCTGAGGTGCCCCAGAGGGCACCATGGAGGGGCAGACCGACACTCTGTTCTCTCCAATGTGCTGCGCACGATGATGACTTCTCAAGGTGCCCCCCGTGGAGCCTCCTTGGAGGGGGTTTGAGTAGGTTGTTCTGGCTGAAGAGGTTGATCTAGTTAAAGGGTAGGAGGGACGTCCTTATGAGGAGGAGGTGGAAGAAGAGGGTTGGCTAGTCGGCTTGAGGCCACCGCCTTCTTTTTCCCCTTTAATGGCATGGCTGAGAACTATTTTTACTGCCAATTTTTTGTCAGATTGCTTTTTCTTTTCCCACAAATGGAACCAATCTGTTGTTGCTTTATTCTGTGTGGGAGCAAACAGATGATGTGAATTCTTTAGAAACAATACAAATAGCTGACCTTTTGACTTCCACCGATATTGACCATTTTCAACTGATCATGAGTCCTAAATCTGACTCGTTTGAACCGTTGAATCTGATCTGTGCGGTGATGATCACTCTGATTGACTACAAAATTATAAAACACTAGGGTTGACACTGCCGACAGACTTTCCGACGCTCAAGTCAAAACTCAGAAGAACATGAGAGCTTTTGGTGGCAAAATACTCATTACCTAATTTCTATGGGGTTCATGGGGGCATTTATAGTCGCTTTGGGGGTCAGTTTCAAGATAATGATTTATCTCTACTTCCTAGTATTTTGGATTGAATTGGTTATCTCTTCATTGTGAAGAGATAAGAGTGCTAGTGGAGATAGAGTTAAAACTCTTCCCAGGAAAGAAAAAATGGTTTTTGAACAATCTCTCATAGATAATTATCAGTTTAAATCATATTTAAATAAACATGGACTCATTTGTGTTGGGTTGTTATGAAAACCAGATTAGACAGATCCATTTTTGGGCTATTAGGCTAAAAAGAGGCTTAATTCCTGTTTACGAACCCGTTTTTAGTGAAGATTACCATTTTGCCCCTACGAGCTTTAAGATTCATGCCCGATTTGAATGATCTTGATTTGTTTCTATTTTTATCCATATCAACTGAGTTTCACAGCCTTTGAGGAGTAGCTCGCACGTTTTTTATGGTTTACAAAACTTATCTGAGTTTTCGGGGACGTTTAAATCTTGCTCGGAGTGTAATGGTATTATTCTGAGTTTGTAAAATACCCAAAATTATTTTTATAATTTTCTATACTTTTTGTGATTTTTCCAGATTTTTCTGATTCTTTTTCCAATTTATAATCATTTTTTAAATTTTTATTCAATTTCTAAATTTGAATAATTAATTTTTGAATTTTTAATTAATTATTCTAAAATTATAATTATTTTTTCGTAATAAAAAAATATTTTATGATTAATAATTATTTTTAGAATTTTTTAAATAATTATTTCAAATTTTAATTATTTTTTCTAAATTTTTAAATAATTAATTCAAATAAATAATTAAATGAAGGATTTAACGTGATGAAGTGGTAGCATCTGGAGCGTCGATCACGTTGGGCGCACACACTAAGGAGATTCAATGGCTCCCTGTTACTCGGTGTAAAAAAGAAAAGAAAAAAAGGAGGCAAAACGTGGATTTATTGCTTCCCATAAAGTATGGTTGGCCGAAGTAGGGCTGTTCATCGGTGCGAAACCGAACCAAATCGAAAATAACCGAACCGAACAGAAATTTTCGGTTTGATATATTTGAAACCGAAATCCGAACCGAAACTGATAAAATTTGGTTTAAACCGAACCGAATTTTATCGGTTCGGTTCGGTTAATAACCGAACTAACCGAAATTTTTAAATGAGACTGAAATTGTTTAATCATATAAGACATCACTCCATATATATGAAGAATGATTTGTCACTATTCACTCCATATATAAGAAGAAACAGTAGCTAGGCCCTGTTGGATCCGGGTGATTCATCATGTACTGTTTCACATATCATTATCTGATTTATATAAGGGGTGGGCCTAATAGAGTACACCAACTCCAAGCCTTTTGCATTGAGTTGTTCAAGAATAAAGCCTGCTTTGTGTAATTCTGGCAACCTGAGCTTGACCATGATTCAGTTCTATGATTCTCACCCAAATTGTGATACATGTGTTAGAGCACCCACAGTCGTTAGCTAAAATGCTATTTTATGCATTTTTTGAGATGGATTAGCCGACACACTTGTTTGAGATGGATCTTAGGGGTATAATTTATTTTGGTCCAAAAAAAGTTCGGTTTTTTGTTCGGTTTGGTTTATTTAGAAGCCAACCAAAAACCGAACCGAACTCTCTGAAAAAACTTCGGTTTGAATCAAAACTGAACCGAAAACCGAAAAACCGAACCAAATTGGTAAATTTCGGTTCGGTTCGGTTCGGTAATCGGTTTTAACCAAAGTATGAACAGCCCTAGACCGAAGTGTTACAAAGTGGTATTACCGCTGACTTTCCCCATAGTATGGCCATAGTGGGTATACACAGTGGTGGGGCCTGAGGCTATTTGCTGGTAGTTGGGCTAGGGAAATACGCTAGGGGGGTTACAGTAGTGACAACCATGTCGATGAATCTTGAATATGGGGGACTACATTTTAGACAATATTTCTAGAATATTTGCATGTGTCAATGATTCAGATTTTCTCGACTTATACTATAAACAAGTCTTTTTTTTATTATTTTATTTTAAGGCCAGCCATACACGCCCACATTTTATCCCAAATATATGTTAATAGGATATTTTTTTGTGCAAGCGGGATTTGGACTTCTGACCTCTTGCTCACCAACGAAAATGCTCACCAATGGAGCACACTAACAATTGCAAACTGTTCCATCAATCTTTATAAAATCTGAGACTTTGATTTCTGAATTAATGTATGTCATGTTTGTTGGGTGAACATCATCTAGCTACATGTCCACTTACAGTTAGGAGTTCTTCTAATTGTTTGTTTGGTAGTTCATTAGGATATTTAGGGGTCATGCCCAGTTGAGTCTATTATTGCATATTTTGTGACTTTTAGTATTTTTCATAAATTCTGTTCTAAAGTGCAATCAAAATTTAATATCCCTGTGAAAATTCTGAAGGTGATAATGCTTAGGAATATTTCTCTTTTGATTTTGTTAAATATTTGTCTAAACCGAGAATTATTCATGAATGAACTTGTCCTTACACCCTCCAAATAGAACATTGTTGCTGATCATAAGAATTGACATTTGTTGGAGGTTGCAAGAACCACGTGTGTTATTTAATTCTTCACATTCCTTCCAATGTGTTGAGAGGGAAAACCCTACTTTCTATGATGTTCCTTCTAGTCAGCCATTTCTCCTTTCGACCAGATTTTTTGGGAAGTATTTGTTTTGTGCATGATAATCATTTTGGTGTTTCCAAACTTGGCCTTCGTTCTATTAAATGTATATTTCTTGGCTATGATTTACTTCAAAAGGGTCATATGTGTTATTGTCCTAAATTATGAAAATTTTTTATTTATACTAATGTGACTTTTTCTTAATCATAATCTTATTTTTCTACTGAATCTTCTTTACCTCTGTGTAATCCAGATTTGTTGATGTATTTTGATGTTAGCCCCTCATATGACCACACTTCATACATAATAATAACGAAATTCAAAATAACTACTCCAACAATTACAAATTCCATATGGTTGGCAACCTCGGCATCAAATAAGTGAGTTATCTATCCAAATAGACATATCCTCGGTCTCACTACTGTTTATCTTGCTTCAGACCAGCGACCGAATCTATAATAATTCAGGTAGACTCTTCTCCACCTTCTGAACGACCTCCAATTAATTTGGGGCCTAAAGTAGGTATAGATCCTGGACTATAATACCTTATGTCTTCTAGTAGAGAGGCTGAGTCATTATACTACTGGGACTTGGGTAGTGGCAACCTCGTGAACCACATCACTTAGAAATGAGGTATGAGATACGGGTCTGAGCTTAGCGAGAATGTTAAGTCCATAAGAAGGAGTGTTGTAATACCCTTACGTGGCCTTAGGATAATAACTAATTAGTGGGTGACGTGTGTAATTTTTACATGATTTTTATTACTCTTTTATGTATTAAAATTGCAAGTTCTCGTTTGTTTTGTGGATTTTCATCTATTTTCTACTTATTTTTATTTATTTGTTTGATTTTGAAGGAAATGGATGGATAAATGCAAAAGGCAGGCATTTTGGTGAAATCAAAGAAGAAAACAAGGATAAAGATTTTTAAATTCGAATTCATTTTATGTGAAGATTTTAGAAGGAATTGTGCACTCAAATGCATGGTTTTACAAATTAGCTGATTGAAGAATCAATAAAATAATATGGTCAGTTAGGGGGTGGAATGAAATTGTATAATAAATCAAATTAAAAAAAGAAGAAACTTTACGAATTGGATTCGAATTGATAAGAGATTAATTGGTTGATTAGTTTAAATCAATAGATTAATCTTAATCCATGTATTTGAACTAATTAATTAATTAACTAATCCTAATTATTTAACTAACCTATTTTAAAACCTACCCCCTAACCCTATATATAAAGAAAGTGTAACACCCCGCAAAATTGAGTTATGACAATTTTGCTCCGCATGTGTTACGCACGTATATTTCGTACTGTTACGAGTAATAGTCGTAACGTATTTTTCGACATTTCAATTATTTACACATTTTCTATCTCCTCAAAACTCTTTTTATCCTATGCTTGGCCAACTTAAACATTTATTTTAATCTTTACGTTTTTACGTACATTGAACGTGCTTTCAATACACGTGTCAATTACGTATGTTTTACCGGTACGTGAAATATCTGTAACATTCTTAATATACATATTCTACGTATTTTTTATTTTGACTATTTTTCGCTCTCCCAAATTCATTTTTGTATTTTGCACGTGCATTGCACGTAAAATTTTATGTATTTTAGTCCCTAAAAGTTTCCAAAGTGATGTACATTTTTATTCTCATTTTATTTGTCACAATTGTATAATTTATTTTTAAATTAAAACCCTAGGGCCTAAAGACTATTTTAAAGCCCACTAGAAAATGAATTAAAAAAGAGAAGCCCATGATTGTATTCTACAATTTAAATGTACACTTTAAATCCTACATACTTGTCATGTAACAAAAACCTACATATGGATTAATAACATATAATTAAAAGAATGAGAAGTGTGTGCACTTTGGGTGCACGTGCACGTGTTGTGCACCCAAGAGTTGGCTGGCCTTTAAGAAGAGGAGAAGTGGTTTGTGAAGTGGATTGTGAAGTGGGTTGTGAGAGTGGGTAATAATGTGGGTAGTGGGAGTCTTTTCATTCACCCAATAACCCTATAAATACCCCTCTTATTGTATGAGCATTTCGCAAAAGATCAAAGGAAAACAAAACGAGAGAAAAGAAAGAGTGGCTTGCGGTTTGGCTAGAGAGAAAGAGAGGAGCTCAGCTTTGCTAGGAGGAGAAGGAAGATTTTTTTTGTTGGAGCTTTGGAACAATTTTTCTAGGAGTTTTTCTCTTAACTTTCATCAAATAAGGTGGGTGTCTCTTCTTGCTTTCTAATCATGTGTAGGATACATTCTTAGGAAATTTATGTTAGAATGATAGATGTAGCATGAGTTCTATTTCCTTTATGTGATGCATATTGTATTTTAATGGTTGATAAATATGGAAAAATGCATGCTAATGAAAAAATTATAGTGCAGAATTGCTATGTAGTCAAACTACAATTTATATTAGAGTATTTTACATGGTTGTCATGCTAATTGTAGTATACTACAATTGGGTTTGTAGATAAATTGTAAATGTATGTGAAGGGGGTTTAAGTTCTGCTTTGTTTGGGGTAGATTATAAAATTTTATGGAAAGAATTTTCCCATCATCTTAAATAATGTTAAAAAAGAAGAAAAAATACATTCATGCTAGCAGAGTAGTAGTGATAATTTAGAATGGCATATGTGTATAAAAGTTCCCAAAAATTGCTATCTACATTTATTATGTATATAATCACTCTATTATAAATAAAATCAATATGAAATCGCCAGAGGAATTTTAGAGATGTATTTTATGAATAAATAATTTTGAGACAAAAGATAGAAATTAATTAGAATTAAGAAGTTAAAATATAAGGAAAAACAGAGAGTTGAGTTATATGAATTTTAACCCATATACTATCAGTAGTTGGCTTTGGCCTTGGTGGCTGGCGCAGGCGTCTTTGCACCTAGCGTCACCACGTGTCACCTGGGGGTTTCCTTAGGTTGCAGGTTCGAGCCTGTTTGGCTCCATTTTCTTTTCTTTTTTTTTAAAAATAAAAATTGAAGAGCAATTTGGGTATAAAAACAACTGCGTAGATTCATTATCAGATATTGAGATTGGCTTATTGGATGGGCGACTATGGGTTTCAGATTTGGTCTTGGGTTCGAACCCGGGTAACCACCCTTTTGAATTTTATTTTATTTTTAATCTTTTGCAAGTTTTAAAAATTGGGAAAAAATCATATAAATATTCTAGAATATTACTAGATCACTTGGGAATTATTTTAAAGTATTCTAAGAAATATTTTTGAGAAATAAAGGTCATGTTTATTGTATTAGATGAGATTTAAATTCAAGAAGAATGTATATGATTAAGATTTTAACGGTTTGTTTGTGATAAAATCGAGTTATAATGAAGAGATTTAAATAAACATAAATTTTTAAGAGATTGTGTTTTTAAATCTTGAATAACTTTGAATTCAGAATAATGCATGACGTACAGGTGAATATGAAAATTGGGTTTTATTAATCAAAGGAACATTGTCAATTATTAAAGTGAATAGTTGTGTGATTAACCAAGAAGTGCTTACTTCATGATGAATAAATAAGAGAATGGATAAAAGAATTGAATGAGATGTGAATAAATGAAATTAAGAATATGAATAATGAGGGTATGAGTACCCAATAATGTTGAACATGAAAAAATGTTGATTTTAGAGGCTAAGTGAGACCCGGGTACCGGAAAGTGATGAAAATGATTAATTGAGTTTGAGAAGTGGCCAATATTGGTTGTTGTTCTCGATATTTTGTTTAAGTCCGGTAGGAGGGCAAGGTAGATCTAGGTGGTATTATTTATTCATGTCTCAAACATAAGGATAGGAACTAAGAGAAGATGTAATAAGACTTGGGCAAACGTAAGTGGGGCGCCTCTATACAATCTGACGGTGGACACCAGGACTATAGACCAAGTTTGACGGTGGACTCCTGGCCTGTGGTTGCTTGCGATGGAGGCAGGCCGGGCCGGTTTAATTAGTGTAATTTTTTTTAAAGGAAGATGAAAGATCAAGTATTAAATGTTAATTTCATAACAATTACAAAGGACTAATAAATAAAAGAAATTAAAACCAAATTTTAATTGATTTGATAAATTACATGATGTTAAATAAAATGAAGTTCATGAATACAATTTAATACAAATTAGATCAAATTACAAAACAAGGCAATTATTTGAATTTAGAGATCGAGATGGATCTATTTAGATTGAAGAGAAGGCATTGGACTATTGCCGTGCACTTCTACTTAACCTAAATATAGAATCTCATCCCTCTAAATTTTTGCAATTATTTACAATACATTATACAAATTACATTCTACTAGTTCTTCACTCGTCGCTACTTGTTGATCCGTTTTGTGATTCTTCTAAGTCTTGAGTCCTCTCTTCCACTTTCATCTAATCTTCAGCGCATACCAACATCTCCAAATTCTTTGCCATCAAGCGATTCTTGTTTGGGCTCATAATCCTGCCACCAAGAGAAAAAACACTTTCCGATGCAGGTTGACACCGGTACCGTCAGTAAATTTTTAGCCATGCGAGAAAGAATACTAAAAATATTTTCATTAGTTTTCCAGAAAGAAAACACACCTACTACATCATCAATGGGAGGTTTTGCATTATACCAATTCAACTCATTTGGTGAATTGGTTCTTGGATTTTTTGATTTTAAGAGATTTAAAACACTACTAGTGGCAAGACCCTTTCCATTTGATAACATAGAAGAAGGAGAAGAACTAACATTTTGTGTTTGTGTAGTGTTAGATGAATAAATTCTGTCGTAACTATCATATAAACTATTCAAAACATTTTCAAATTTTGTAATGAAAACAATATGGTCAAAATTATCTATTTCTTCGTGGGAAGCATAAGTATTAAAAATATCAATTAAATTTTTGGTGCCATCTAACTTAATCATGGAATTCATTACACTAGCAACACAATAAAACATAGGAAGGGGATAAAAATATTTTAAAATTTTAATATAAGCGGCATAAACCATTTGTCCAATGCAAGGGTCATTTGCCAAATCTTTAATTGTTGTCATCATAGTGACAATTGCAAGTAAAATACCACTAGATGTAGATGTATATGTTTTTGAAAATTGTAAAGTAGCATCATTAAAAGGTTCTTAAAATTTGTACAAACTATCAGCAAAAAACCAAAATCAACACCTAACATACAATCTTGCATACCCATTGCAATACAAAATTCACTAAGATTAAAATGATAGTGAAGAACAACACTTAATAAATCAAAAGTTGAATTCCAACGATGTCTAACATCTTTAAGAAAATATTTAAATACAATTCCTCTAAGTTGACACCAATCATGAAAAACTTGATATATTGGACCACTCAACGTAACAAAATAAACACAATTTCTCATTACCTCAATTTTATCATGTCCATATTTAAGTCCATCTTGTACACAAAGATTTAAAATATGACAAGCACACCTAACATGAAAAATTTCTGGTTCTAAAGGTTTAAGTGTTATTAGCAAACTATCAATTTTCTTAGTATTATTAGAAGCGTTACCAAAACTAATAACAAAAATTTTATCAAAAATACCAAAATTGTTACATGCTTCCATGATGTGTGTGTCAATTATCTCACCCTTTTGTAGGTACCTAACAAATCCGAATGAAATTATCCTCTTTTGAAGTAGCCAATCGGAATCTATCGAATGACATGTTACACACATCATTGGTACGCCGTTCACTCCTACCCACCCATTCGATGTCAAAGAAACTCTAGTGTTTGGTGACGTAGGTGTTGCTACTAAAAAATCTTTAGCCTCATTGTAAACTTATTTCCAATCACCCTTTACTACATTCCTAGGAATTTGTTTATAATAGGGGTTTAATGCGGTTTGTGCAAAAGTTTCTACATTCCTACTTTCACCAAATGAATAAAGTAATTCATCTCTAATTACTAACTTAGTTATTTCTCTACGAACAAGATCGTGATCGTAGCTATGACTATCTATTTGGCCAGTCTTAGGGTGTATTTTTTGTTGTGTGAGTTTGTCTTTTAAAAATTCGGGTTGACATTTACTTAAGTGTCAATGAAGTGTACCCGTTCTCGATCCTAGTTTAAACTTATATGGTGTTTGACACTCCTTACAAATTTTTAATCCTACATTCTTATCATTTTGTGAAGGGACAAAGTCAAAATATTTGTGCACTTCGGATTTGATCCCTCTTGTTTTACGGGAATGAGATGGGCCTTATTCCGATGGTTGTGGTTCTATGTCTTCTACTTCTACTTCTACTTGTTCCATGTGTATTTCATGAATATTGTGAATAGTATCATAATTGTAAAGTGTTTCTTCACTATCTACATATGGAAGTGGAATGGATGGAATGCAATGACTACTAGTGGACTCTTGGCTACTATGTCTACCACGTGATCGGTTAGATGCCATCTAAACTAGTGTATATCATGAAAATTAATTGTAGTGTATGCTTTAAAATTTTAATTCTACAACACAAGTTAAGATAGATAAACAAGTGTATGTTATATAAAATTATTCTACAAAGCAAATATAAGAACAACTATAAAATTGTTATTCTAGTGTATGTTTACCAATTTACCAAAAAAAATTTAAAAAGAAGAAGAAGAATAAGAACAAGAAAACTCAATCTAATTATGAGAAATAAATGATAACAAAAAAAATGAGAATTCTGAAAATTATAAAAATACGAAAATACCGTATGAGTGTAGAATGTTTGTTGAAGAATGAGGATAGAGAGAGTTGAGAAACTTGTAGTGTTGATGCCTATGTTGTTGAAGTAAATAACGGCATTAAATACAAATTCTGAAAAACAAGAAAAAAAAAAGAAGTAAATAACGGTAACAGCCAACGGTCGGCTCGCGGGCCAGCCTGGACCGGCCCGGGCCGGTTCAACCCGGTCCCGGGCTAGTGCGGGCCGGGCTGTTACCGGTCTTTTTTTGCATTTTTCCAAACCGGACCAGCCCGTACTGTAGCGCGGTCTGACCCCGGTTAAGCCCGGTTTTGGGCGGGCCGAGCCCAGGCCAGCCCGGCCCGAATGCCACCCTTATCAGCACCCATCCACCGCCTCTTCTCCTTGTCCCCGATGCTCCACAGCGTTGCCATTGCTGCACCTCCTAGGCCGTGCAGTCAACCACCGTCGAGCCTCACTCATCACCTCGCAATCCCCTCGACTGCACCCTCGCCGTTTCCCTACCGCTGCTGTTTCTCCCACCTGCTGCACCATCCACCCACCTCTGGTGACCTCCCGTTGTCAGCAACCCCCCTCCGTCCAATCGCCGCCCTAGCCCCTCCAGTACTGCAGCCGCTGCTTTTTCTCCCTTTCTTTCGTTGTCGTTTGGTGTTAGGGAAGTAGGGAGAGTTTTTGGTGTATGGTGTTTTGTGTGGGGGGGTTGGGTTTTGCTGTGTGTTGTTCGTGGAGTATAAGGGAGGATTTGAAGTGCTGTTTGTTGTTTTGTGAAGTGGAGAAGGATTTGATTGGTTGGGCATGCCGCTTGGTGTTTGGGAGTTGGTTTTTGCTGCTTGCTGGTTGTGTTGGAGTTGTTTGCTGTTTGGTGTGTCAGGGTATTCTTCGCACGTTGTTTGCACGTGCTTTTGCATGTGCTTCGTTCGTGTTTTTTCGCCCAGGATTCTCATCCTGTTATTCTTGGTATTCAAATTAACCGTCCATAAGGCAAGTCACTTCCTCTTGAATTGTTAATTGTATCAAATTCAAGTTTTGTTGAAACTCTTGCAAGTAGATGCCCCGCTTCCAAAAATACGGAACACGAGCACGTGACATTGGCCCAGCGAATGACCAGCGTCATCCATAAGCTGTTACTGATTCAACTCAACAATATAAATAAGAAAGCGATACAACCACGCATGCATATAAGAATCACCACATAAATCACAAAACGAATTGAATCATGAAATAATAATGAGATAAAAAAATCTGGAAAAATAACAATAATCCTGGGACAATGCCCACAATAAAATAAAGAAACAAAATAGCAACATCCAATGATTTAAGTCTCCAAAACATAAATGATAAACAAATAAGCGACAATGCTATCAATTCTTTCGCCATTGTTGTTCTCCCAATCCAGCTGACAATTCTCCTTGATTACCTGTAGGCTGTTCATCTAAAAAGAGAGAATAATATGTCCTTAGAGAAAGTCATGGACAGCAAGTAGGGGAAACAGTGAACAAAGGAATTTATGATTATCATAACAATAACAATAATGATAACAATAGTGGTAAGCAATACTGATAGTCATGTTCCATAATGACGACAATATACAATGATGATCTGATGACAATCCTAAGTCTATTATTCATTTTAGTCCTAACTAATGCATGTACTACTGCATCCTATACAACAGGTTCGATGCATGAAACCAATGTTGTTTAGATTTAAGTGGTGTACCCTGTAGATCATGTACTCGGCAATTATAATTTGGCCACGATACTATATGATAAAACACTAATCGATGAAACTATTTAGGGAAACACATTCCCTCCTCCGGGTACTGTCACTACATTTTCCACGACTTAAATCACCCTTAAATCCCGACTTGTTAATTAATTCTTTATTAAATCGACATGCAATAACGGTTGGTAATATTATGATACCAATAGGGAACAATAGGGACTATAATGTCAATGGGTAACGATGTGATAATTAATAGGGAAAACTAGGATGATGACACTATGACACTAAGATAATGTAATGCAATTCGTACAATTCAAATGCATCAAATATAATTATATAGGTTCCATTATATCATCAAAACATTGAAACTCAATTCTAGACAGCAGCAGGTTACTGTACCAAAATCTGATTTCCTACTACTATAAAATTGAAAATGTGGATCTATCAAAAGTTATAGAAAATAGACTCCTGCCCAATGCATATTAAAAGTCAAATTTCTGATAGCATTAGCTAGGTTAATTACATATTACTGATTCTTCCTGGTATTGATGTCAATTAGTTACAATTATAAAATCCACAAATATTCACTTTAAAAATGGGTAAAATAATTATCATGACCCAAAGCATGTTAACTATCACTCTGGAAATTATCATGGCAATATTTCATCATTAGTTCATCTAATTTAATCAGTTTAACATGGTATAATCATGAATCAGAAATTCTGGGAATAAAATACAGCAGTAGTAAAGTGATCATAACTCATGCATTATATGTCGGAATTCAATAATTTCTTGTGTTCTGGAAACTAGACACATAGTGCTACATTTCATATTCACAAACTTTCATGGTTCAGTGTCAATAGATGGCTCAAAAATAGCATACAAATTTTAGACAGATTGTAAAAGTTCTTGATTAACATATTTCATAGTATAAAAGTGATCTAGGGTTATAGTTATCGACTCAATTAGTCGATTATCTTAGATTAACATGGTAAGCATGAAATCACAGCAAAGAAACACAACCATAAATCAAAGCTAAACAATACAACAAATCAGTAGTCCAATCACATAACAACCTAAGATACAACTCTACAATAATTTATTAATGAGATGATATGCATTATCAATCCCTAATATTAGAAGATCTATATGAAATGCATGAAAGACTCGATCTTTAGAGACAATATCGGTACGAAGTCAAGAATAAGGGGATTAGCTCGTGTAAATCCTCTATATTCCCAATGAGAAGCAAGGCAAATAATAATATATAATGAAATCGATGAGATCTACTTGCGAGAATTTCAATGAATATTCTTGAACACAGACATAATGAACGATTCAAGAAATAGACGGTGAATTGCCTTTACAGACGATGTTAGATCCAAATATGCAAGAATAACGAGATTAGGATCCCGGGAAGACACGTGCACTCTACATGTAAAAGAGACACGCAACAAGAGCAACACAGCAAGAGTAGACTCGCCAGCAGCGAGAAGAGTTCGGAAATAGCAAGAACTAGCAGCGACAGCAAGAGGATCGACAACAGCAATAGTGGCTCGACGGCAGGAGGGTGCAGTCGTTGGCTCGGCGGTGGCTGATAGCGGGAGGCAACTCGGTGGAGTTGATGAGGCAGTGGGGGCTGGCTATCGGTGGTGCTGTCGAGGGTAGCTCGACGGCAGTGAGGGGGTAGCGACGGGCAGGTGGGTGCACGATGGGGTCAACAAGAGGGTGTAGTCGAGCGGGATGGAGGTGGGCTCGACGGAGAGGGGAGGGCGGCGATCGGGGTGGTTGCTGTTGGGTTCAGGATCAGATGAAAGAGGGAAAGTCGGGAGAAAGATGGTGACGACTTTCGATGTATTAGGTTTAGATGATTTAGGGTTTAATAAAGAGATTAGTATATATAGAGGGAATTAGGGTTAAGTTGGGTTAATGGGTAGTGGTTATAGGGTTAGGATCCAATAAGAAGGATTATAGGGTTTTGGGTATAATATGGATAAAAAAGGACAATTATCTACCCAACAAGATGAAAGAAAAAAATCCATGAAATTAATTCGAATTAGGAATATATGAAATAAGATTCAAACAATCAAATTGAGATCAAAATAGTTCATGAATAATATTAGAATTGATATTATTCGATACAATAAATGAAACAAACTGAAATGATATGGAATTACAAAAGAGATTACAATAGAAATCAATAAAAGGGAAAAACGAAAACGGGAGTTACAGATAATGTTGTAAATTGTAATTCTTTTATGTAAATTTTTGCTGCGTATTATAATTAATAACATTGGAAAGAAAATGTAACCCCCATTCCCGATTTTACAGACTTTCATTTCTCTTTTCTTCATACTCTTATATTTCAATTTCCTTTGTGTCTTTCTGTTCTTTTGAACCCAATTGCATTCATTTGAGCATTCGATTATTTTTGTTTGAGCCAGACCCATTTCTGATTGTATTTTTCGATGTTACATATTTTCTGTATATTCATGTATTTCGATTCTTTACAAACTTTTTGGCTCTTAAATGCATTTATCTTAATTCATTTTCGATCTCTATTAAAGTCCTTTCTAATCAATCATTATATTGTAGCTAATTCTTTCCAAATTATTGATTTTCAAGCCAAAATTATATCCCGTTCTATAAATTAAATTCTTGTCTTCTTAAGTAATTATTTACATTATAAAACCAAAATCATATTTCATCTTACGAACGATTTTTTTTTTTTTTTTTTTTTGTATTCATTTATTTATATAATGGAATCCAAAAATTTTAGAACATACTATTATATCATTACTAGTTAGCTATTTGATTATTTTGTGAAATCCAAAATCGAATTTCAGATTTCAATATATTCGACATAAATTATTTGATTTTGTTATTGTTATTGTTATTATTATTGTATATTTTGTATTGAATAAGCATAAATTTTAATTGATATTATATTATATTAATTTATTTATTGGATCCTATCCGAACCCGCTATCCTATAACCCATTAATCCCATTAACCAATCTTAAATACCCTATATAATATCTTGTTAACACCCCAACCCACATTTAACCCTAATAATCCTCTAAAACCTAATCAACCCACAGCCGCCTTCCTATTTCTCCCCCCCCCCCCCCACCGCATCTTTATCCTCTGTCACTTTTTGAAACCCAGCACCCCATCTCCTGTTCATCCTCATCCCACTCATTCCTTCCCTGTGCCGCCTCCGAAGCCCAACAACACTGCCATTTTCATCGTCATCCCCTCATCTCCTCACCCCCGCTAGCACCCGAGCCTCGCCATTACCTCCTGCTCCACCTACATTTTACCAAGTAAGCTCGGCCCGCGAATTAGTCGAGCTCGACCCTTGTTGGCCCGGGACCGGGCCCGGCCAGGCTCACCCAGCCCGAATGCCACCCCTAGGTGCTGACTGGCAACGAGGAGGGAGGAGCGAGATGACGGGTGAACGACAATGGTGAAGACAGGGGATGCGATGGGTTCTTTGGTGGTGGTTGGCTGGCGGTGGTCGAGGAGGTGAGGACGAAGATGAAGACAAAGATGGGAGGAGGAGTGGAGGTGAGAGCGGGTGGCAGTAGATGACGTCGGTTGGGTTTCGAAGACGAAGCAGAGGAAGGGGAAGAACAGGGGTGTTCAATAGTGAAAGGTTAGGGGTTTTGGCGGTTGCACAGTGGAAGGGGCTGGGGTTGGGTAGGGTTAAGTTAATATATATATATATATATATATATATATATATATATATATATATATAGGAAAAAGTGTGGGTTATTGGGGATTGGGTTTAGGGTATAGGGTTCCAATAAGAAAATGGGCTATAGGGTTTTGGGTTTTAGGCTTAATAAAATAATAATAATAACAATATTAACAATCCAAATAATAATACTGCAAATAATAATAATAACGAAGATAATTCTGATACTAGTAATAATAATAATATTATTAATAATGATAATAACAATAGAAATAATAATAATTATAATAATAAAAATAATAATAATAATACTAATAATAATAGTAATAACATCCATAAAAATAATAATAATAATCATAATAGTAACAACAACAATAATAATAATAGTAATAGAAATAATAATAATAATAATAATAATAATAATAATAATAATAATAATAATAATAATAACAATAATAATAACAATAATACTAATAACAATAATAATAATAATAACAATAACAATTATAATAATATGAATGTCAAAATAAGATTTCAGTTCAACAAATTCATAAAAATCCAATAGTAATAACATATTAGATTTGGGCTAAAATATAAATATTCTGTCAATTAGAAATAGAAAACAAGTTAAAATATACCACTATTCGAAATAAATATAGATTTCGATTAGAGAATATTTTAATAGAAGATCCAAATCGAATTTAACACAAAATAAATTTATAAAAATCACATTATAGAAAATACACAAAAAATATTTATTAGCGGGAATGGGGGTTACACATAAAACTGACGCAATGCTATAATACAGCGATTCCTCAATTTAAAAATCACAAATTTGAATGCAAAATGAAAAGTGATCGTCCTAATTATGTCTGTGTATGATATGAACTTAATGACTAATGCAGACATTCATACTTACAATGCAGCTCTAATGCGCACTAGTTCAAATTCTATGCATCTTATACTACATTGGTCCGAGGACAAGCCCTTAATGTACTCCTCATTATAGGGTTCAATATCTCGTTATGAAATCCTACTACGGTAGCAAAAATAAGGTTTAGACGTCCCATGAGTATGGATTTCAGCCAAGGAGTGCACCACCCGACCATACAGAATTCTCGTCATGCAAACATCCCGCAAGTGCCGTTCTAGTCCAAAATATGTTGGAGATTCACCTCCCATCCGCCCGACTATTCGTGATCCCAGAGTACACTGCCTGATCATTCATAATCCCGGATCTAATTAACGTTCGTCTCACTCTGCACAACAATTACAGTCTCGGAGTACACCGTCCAACTGACTCTATAGTCCCGAAATATACCGCCCGACTATATAGAGATGCCCCACTTACGTTTGCTCAGGTCTCACCACATCTCCCTTTCTAGTGCTTGTCCCTAGTTCAATTATAATTATTTTGACCTAGAGCTATCTTACCCTGCTGGACTTAAATTAACTCACAGAGAACGGTGGCCCATATTGGCCACTTCTCAAAATTTTATTTATCACAATCTGCCGGTCACTACGGGTCTCGCTCAGCCTCTAGAATCCATCCATCTCAACACAAAGATCTTCTAGGTCATTCCTAACCTCTTCATAAAATTTCTCATTCATTGCAAATCATTTGATTCTTTCATTCATTCTCTTTAAATTTGTAAATTTCACAGTGAATAAATAACTTCTTATCTCTGTATAACCATATTTCAATATCATTTCCATTGATAAAAGCCTTACAAATATCATATGTATAATTTTCCAAATTTATTCTTTAATTATCTCTTAATTCATCATCTAGCACACTTCACATAAATTCCAAATTTAAACTCATTTTCATACAATATAAATTTAGGATAAATCTAGGGTAAAACCATCATATTTCACTATTTTAATCAAACTTAGTTTTATTTTAAAACGAAATAGTTCCAAAAATTACTTTTTAATGTAACTAGTGTACAACGTAAATTGTCCACAAATTAATTATTGAATTAATATATATAATCTTAGCAAAATATTCTATTAATGACCTATATTTATTCTAAATTTTCCTTCAAGGAAGAGAGAGTTTTATAAAATAGAACTCCACTTAAAAAAATATAAAAAATCAAAATAAAACAACTCAACCCCATCCAGAGTCGAACCAGAGCGCCTTCGCTCTAAACTGCACCCAAGAACAATGAATCAAATTCTTAGTTAGTGTTATAGGTCTCATGAAAATACCTTATAAGCCCATGTCTACTATTTTAAAGAATTAATTAAAATTTTAAAAAGAAAGCCGCAAAGGCTCGAACCCACAACCTATAACACTGTACATAGCGCCCAAATCGAAAACCATAAATCCAACTCAATGTTGGTGTAGACACTGCACCAGAAAAGAAAAGGGGTTCTAAGAACTCGACCCTGCGACCTGACACTATACACAGTGCCCAAATCCAAACCTACTAACCAGGCTTTCTAGCCTCATACTCTGTCGAATTCTCCCATGAAATAGAGAACATACCTACTGTTCTCTACCCCAAATTCATTAATTCAACATCGACACAAAATCTTAACTTATAAAATTAAACTCTATACTACATGGAATAATATCATAAAAATTCAGTATTCAACACATCCATAATTACCGATGTTTAAATTAATCATCAACATGAGACATCACATAATTCAATCATACAAATACAACAGTGCACTTCTAAGACCACATCTCATACAATTTCTTAATATATTGTGTTCATTTCTATTTCAAAATTTTGGCTAGAAAACATGACATTATCACATTAATAAATTAATGAAATTTTGCAATCTAAACACATGATAATCATATTTTCCTTTCTAAAACTTCAGCTAGTTTAATTAGATTGACATACATTTGACTCTAATATTAATTCACCACCTAAAAGATTCTAGATTGCACATAACAAATCTTCTAATAATATCATGGGATTATAAAAATTTAGAAACTAAAGAAACACCCACCTTTTTTATGCAACTTGCAATAAAACCTCCTATAAATCCTCAAGCATCCTCCTCCCAGACTAGAACTCCAAAGCCAAGAGTAAAAATTTAGAAATGGAAAAATGAAAGCTCCCTTAAACAAATGGCCGGCCTTGGTGGTTCTCTTTAAATGGAGTGAGGTGATGAGGAGTTTCTAAAACTACCCACACATTCCTAATAACTACCCACAACTCATAATACCCATTCAAAAATTCTCTTTTCCCCTCCCAATCACATTGGCCGGCCAACTATAGTGGCAATGGATGGGTTGAGAAAAGTGTTGTGTGTGCACATAATCTACACACAAATTATTAGGATTTTTATGTCATTTAAATACATATGTCACTCATTTTAATATATATTTAATAAAAAATTCTTAAATTAGTCATAACAAAAAGTTTAGTGCACAGTTCATGAATTTTATGTAAAGACAACAACTTAATGAGCACAAGCATAAAAGAGAAATACGTGTAAATCACGTGTCAATAAATATTCATATACAAAATAAATTTGAGAGAACGAAAATTATTTATAAATAATCGAAATAAGAAATACGTACAATATTTATATTAATAATGTTATAGATATTACACATAACGGTACAAAATACATGTGCATAACACACGTGGAGCAAAATTGTCATACTTCAATTTTGCGGGGTGTTACATTTTTGGGTGACCTTTTCTAGCTACGGGGAGAGCTTTGATTGATGTCCAACAAGAAAAACTTATTTTAAGAGTTGAGTATGAGCAAGTAACGTTTGATGCCTTTAAATCCATGGAGTTTCCTGCCGAAGTTCACTCGTGTTTTAAAGTTAGTGAAATTGATTTTATTTTGGGAGAGACACATAGAGCTGAAGTTGAAAAGTTACCGATAGAAGTGTATTTAACAAATTCAGTAACTCTTGAACCTGCGAAAGAAAAAGGTTGGGAATATGTTTGGTACTTGGAAGCTGCACCATCTATTCATCTTTCTTCACAATTGAAATTCAAAGAGACGAGGATATCAAATATGTCATCTTCAAGAAAGAAACGACTCAGACTCGAGCTTAAACAACTGCCATTTAGTTTGCGCGATGCACAGAGAAAACCTAATCCACACATGAAGAGAAGTATTAGAAAAGAGGTTCTTATGTCATTGGATCTTGGCATCACATAATCATCTCAGCTACCATGTCCGACTGAAAACTTGAAACTTAGCGCTTCCTGAGAGGCAACCCATGTTTTCTTTTTACTGCCCATAGAATTGCCTTTTCTTTTAAATTACTTTAATTTTAATTTTTTATTTTATTTTATAGAACTGCATAAGTTTGGGGGTTTCCGAGCAGAGTTCTTTTCTGGACTTATTTTGATGGTTGTTTTTATGCAGGATGGAGTCTGAATCTGGAAAAGTGTTTCAAAGAGAGATCGAAGGAAATTATCTTAGCTTTCCATTGTAAAAAGAATCATGGGATTTGGACATCTACAACTCCAGATATCATAGAAACTATGAATGTCACTCATCCAGAATTTCAACATGAATCAGGAGAGTAATTCTGAACTTTTCTCATTCTTTTTTTGTTTTTGTTTTTCTTTACCTATTGAGGACAATGTGATATTCAAGTTTGGGGGAAGGGGTACAATTTTTTTTATACATATATTTGAAAATAAAAACAAAAAAAAAGAGACTTCAATTAGGCTTACCACACTTTTGAGTTCTTTATTGTGCTAAAGCATTGTAACTTTTTTTTAGCATAGACAATATCTTATAAAGCAAGATTAAGCATACTCATTTTTTTATAACTATTGAATTTCAAAATTCCCTACAAAATTGTGAGAGTCATGTGATTATACATAAAAGATCAATGTAATGCTTTTCTTATGATTAGCCCTTTTTATCTAGTCCTAAACAGAGTTTAAACAAATAGAGTGATAGTGATTAAATAATTGAAAGAATAAAGTTTTATCTACTCCAATGTCTTGAGTTGCTTAGTAACTAGGGGTATTCATCACCAATGCTTATATTTACGTCGAACGGAACTGAAATATGAGTATGCAAAAGCACTGTAAGTGTGTGACTTGTTGAGTAACCGGGTGAATCCATCACAAATGTTAGTATTCGCATCAAAAGGCAAGTGACAACTTAGAGAGAGACCCAAAAAAGAAAAAAAACTCTAGTTTGCTACTCTGTTTGTAGTAGTGGGAAGAGTGATCACAGATGGAGTTGTTACATGATATAATTACATTAATTGCATGATAAATTTGATTGGGTTGAGAATTATGTATGAATAATTGCACTGGAGAAAGTGAATATGCTTAGTTTACCTTTATTTGCTATTGTTTATGTACATTGAATATTTGATGCTTGAATAAAAGAAACTTTTTTGGAGAAAGTGAGTATACTTATGATTACTATCCTTTGATTTATGGTTTTAATTTTTGCTTAAGGACAAGCAAAATCTTAAGTTTGGGGTATTTGATGTGTGTAACTTTTACATGATTTTTATTACTCTTTTATGTCTTAAAATTGCAAGTTTTCGTTTATTTTGGGAAATTTCATCTCCTTTCTACTTATTTTTATTTATTTATTTGATTTTGAAGGAATGAGATGAATATATACAAAAGGTGGGTGTTTTGGTGAAATCAAGGAAGAAAATAAGGATAAAAATTTTAAAATTCGAATTGATTTTATGTGGAAATTTCTGAAAAAAATCATGCAGTGGTTTTACAAATTAGCTAATTGAAGAATCAATAGAAAATAATATGGTCAGTTAGGGGTTATTTGATGTGTGTAATTTTTACATAATTTTTATTACTCTTTTATGTATTAAAATTGCAAGTTCTTGTTTATTTTGTGGAATTTCATCTCCTTCCTAGTTAGTTTTATTTATTTGTTTGATTTTGAAGGAATGAGATGGATAAATGCACAGGGTAGGCGTTTTGGTGAAATCAAGGAAGAAAAAAGGATAGAGATTTTAAATTTTGAATTAATTTTATGTGAAGATTTTTTTAAAAATTCGTGCGCTCAAATGCGTGGTTTTACAAATTAAAGAATCAAAAGAAAATAATATGTTCAGATAGGGGGTGGAACGAAATTGTGTAAATAATAAAATAAAAAAAAGAAGAAATTGTACAGATTGGATTTGAATTGATAAAAGATTAATTGGTTGATTAGTTATCAATAGATTAATCTTAATCTATGTATTTGAACTAATTAATTAACTAACTAATCCTAATTATTTAACTAACCTATTTAAAAACCTACCCCCTAACCCTATATATAAAGGAAGTGGGATGCATTGATTGAAAGAAGGGGTGTGAGGCAGCTGGTGAGTGCAGGAAGAGAGAGAAAAGGAAGAGGGCATGGGTCTTGAGGTGAGAAAAAAATTAAAAATAAAATAAAAAGGGAGAAATAGAAGAGAGATTGAGGCTTTGTCTCCAAAAAAGGGAAAGAAAGAAAGAGGAAGAGGGTTACAGCTTCGATTTCGGCTCAAACAACAAACAGAGTTATTCTTGCTTCTTTTTTCTAATTTCTATTATGCAATCTAAAAACATGTTTGTTAGTTGCAAATTTATTATGAACTAATTTTTAATTTCTAGGGCTTCAATATAGCCTAGTTTTGAGAACAAAATTATAAGTTCTTGTTATTTGATTCGTCTATTTCTTCATGGTTGTGTGTTTAATTTTTGTTCTTATTGCTTACAATTCTTTGGCCAACTATTGTTTGATTAATTGAATCATGGGGAGACCAAGAGGTAACTTCTAATTTAGAATTATAGTATTAAACATCATTGATTAAGCGAAATTAGTGATGATTTACCGTGATTGATGTGACTGTAAAAAAATCCATTGAACTTAATCAGTCTTCAATTAATAAAATGTGCATAGAGATATGGCAAATTGTAGTTGGAGATATGTTTGGTGTTGTTCGAGAGAACGTTGAATATTTAGGAGATTTTGGTCTACAACTTGGAAACGTAGAATTTCTAGTTACATGGAATTATGAATTGTGTAGGATTAACTACGTGAAACCAAAAGTCCTAGAACTAGCTTTGCGATTAACAAACAACAAAATTTTAGATTTTCATTATTCTTAATTAGATTATCTTTTCCTTTAATTTAATTTAGTTTAGTTGATATTTTTATTAAAATTTCGATTTTCCAAATAGTAGTTAATCTAGTGAATTTCGGTGCTCAATAAAATAATTAGTTTTTGTGGGTCCGACACTCTTTTCTTTTAAAACTATACTACTTGTTGCGATTTTGTGCACTTGAAAATTATTTTATCAGTGAACTTAGAAATTTATAGATAATTATAGGCTTAACTTATGAACCTAGTTTGTTAGCAAAAAGACTTATGGACCTAGTTAGTGGGATAGAAAGCTTAATTATAAAATATGGTGGCAAATAGGGTAGATGGGAGTGATGATTTATTCCCATATTGGCAAACTCCATACATGGAGGGATACTTAAATAGTTCATGATCCCAATTTGCCTTTTAATTAGCTAATCTTTTGGGTTTGAATTTAGTCATGTGTCATGGCAGTATCAGGTATGACAACGGTAATGATTCAGGATTTTAGACTAGTATGTGAGTGGGTCTCGGGCGTTACATGAACTTAAATGACCATTGCTTCTTTCTATGAAGCTTGTAAGCAATTAAGTGACTCCTATTGTTTCCTATCCGTGTTTGTCATAAATTTATATCGTATTCCCAAGTCTGTTTCAAAGACCTTATAACTTCACGAATGAAGTCAAGTTATGCAATACGAGATGTGTATACTATGTCAGAACCACAGACCTTATTTTCACTTCTTCTAGTTGAACATTCTGTTGGACACTGTTTTCGCATGTGGGACATTGTTTTCACCATTGTGCATGCCATGTATGCACACAACCTTGGGCTTGTCCCATGCAGCCACCAAATCTCTAAGGCCCATATACTCTTAATCCAAGCCTTACTAACATATACCTAGGAAATCTGGGGTATTATAGCCTAGCGGTGCTCTTCCTCTCGATTGCATCCTAAACCGCCTCCTTCTTCCACAGAGAGTTCAGGGATCAACTCATCCCAAGAGATTCTCCCTAAACTTGCCTCACCAACGGCTCTCCCCTAGAGCCTAGTGATGTTCTTCATCTCGCTCGCCTCCCGAGCGGCCTTCTTTTTTTACAACGAGTTCAGAGCTCAACTCATCCCTGGAGCTGCTCCATCAACTGATCTCTCTAACGAATTCCCTGGAGTCTTTCGAAGCTTTTCTTCCTAGCACCTCTGTGGCAAAGCTCCTCTTCATAGATCCTTCAATGTCGAAGCTCCTTTTTATAGCTCACTGGTGGTGGAGCACCTATTATCAACTCTCCGGAGGCAGAGACATTATGAGCATGTTTTGACCCTAAAGACAGACAGTTCCTCAATCAATTTATAAACATAACTTGTAGTTCTTCAAGTCACCTTCAAAACAAGAGGTCATACGCCCTTATCGGACCTATGTGGCATTGGAAAAGTGCATTATGCTCTAGCTGCTCGAAGAAATCCGAAAATGTGGTTGGGGGGGCGGGGGGGGGGGGGGGGGGGGGGGGGGGTCACTGACATCAAGAGGTAAATAAAGAAAAAAAAGAAAAGAAAAAAAAGGAGGAAAAAATCACGTGCACGTGCTAGGTAAGAGACACATGCACCGCACTTGTCAGCTAAAGCCAAGGCCAAAAAGAAAAAAATTGTGGTAAATAAGTTACCAATTATTGTTGACAAGTCTACTTTTGCCGACGTGGTGCCATGTGGAATGCAATGTCGTGCCACGTTGGATGCCACGCTAGTCCCACAGCCCCTACCTGGTGCACAGCACCGAGTAACCCTCGTTTAGGGTAACACGGGGAAAATCTTTGATATGGACCGTCTGATCTCTTAAAAATGTGCGATCCACCAGATGAACACTGTAGATCTCCTCAAAATTCTACCTAGTGCACAACACCGGGTAAATCCCATGCACCGGGTAGCTCATCAGAATCAATTTTGTCCCTCTAATCTCCTAAATGTGTGAGATCAATCCGATCGATGAAGCAAATCATGCCACGTCATCATGTATGATTTAATTGTTATTTACTTACTTTATTTAAGTATTAATTGGGGTTAAATATTTAAAAATTTCAAAAAATAATTGAATTAGTTAATTATAAATTTTAAAATATAATTAAAATATTCCAAAAATTCCAAAAAGTAATTATAAATTTAGAATAATTAATTAAAATTCATAAATTAATTTTAAAAATTTGGGAAATTGAATAAAGATCCAAAAAATAATTAAAATTTTGAAAAAAAAAACAGAAAAATCCAGAAAAATCTGAAAAAGTCACAAAAGTTCCAGAATATTCTAAAAATAATTCTGGGTACTTTACAAAGTCTGAATAACTCCGTTAAACCCCGAGAAAGATTTATATGTCCCCGAAAACTCTAATAAGTTTGCAAATCATTCTAAACAGGGGAACTATTCCTCGAAGGCTGTGAAACTCAGTCTTCAAGGGCGGTGGACTTGTGATATGGGTCCTAAAGATCTCAGGAGTAAAGCGGTAAATTTCACCAGATACATACTCGTAAAAGGAAGTTGGGTATCTTTTAAGCCCAACAACTCAAAACATGCTTGTCATACTGGGTTGACATAGTGGCCTAACATGAAGGACTTCATAATTATCAGAAGTGTCATCTTAAACTCTCTATTTCTAAGAGACTAACCACTTCTATCTCTCCATTCATAAGAGAGGGTTTAAAAACTCATCTCTTTTCAAGAGAAGAGTCTTAATTCTATTTTTGTTACTATTTCTATCTCTTCATGAAGAACAAAGTTAACTAACTCTATCTCTCTATCAAGAGAAGAGTAACTGACTTTATTTCTTCCTGAAGAAGAGAATAACCAACCTTATTAAAACCGAGAAATAGAGATAAATTAATATTGTGAAACTGGCCCCCCTAGCGAATATAAATACCCCACGACCTCTTCAGAAACCAGGTAATCGCAAATTCTACTCTAAAAAATCATCGTATCTTCTGAATTTTCTAACTTGGGTATCATAGGGTCTGTCGCCGAGGCCAAGCTCGGGGTTTCATACTGTTTTGTTGGTCAGTTGGAGCGATCACAACCATTCAGCTCAAATATAAGCGTTTACAAGAGTCAGAATTAAGAATCAATATCAGTTTTCAGCGACCAACATCGGCTAAAACTAAGGGTCAGATCTTTTATTGTTTTCATAAAAAGTATTCACAACATATGTTTGCTATTACAAAGAAAATAGCAGCAAGATTGATTTTTCTCATTCCAGCTTCTTTACTTTACGATATGGAATATATTTATGAATTGTATACTGTATAACAAAGAATTAGTTGAATCCTCCCCTGGCTAGTTTGCTGTGCGACTTTATTAATGACATGATTAAAAATGGGGTTAAAACGAAACCGTTCAAAGTGGGCACAAATCTTAATGTCGCAGGAGCAAGATGGTAATTTCACTTACAGACGGGTCTGAATTGGGAACCGGGTCTCTCCTTTTAGGCACGCTAACCCATGAACGGATCTGTTCAGTTGAGAACGGGTCTCAACCTGTTAGTGGCAACTCAACAGGATTGGAGGAAATCCTGGCTCGCCCTTATCTTGAGAAGGTAGTTATAACCACCCCTATCCAGCTTCACCGGAAAGTAAGGATTCACTCTTATCCTGAAAGAGATCCCCATGGCGACTATAAATACCCCCCTACCTCCTACTGTCACAGGTGATCACTCTTTGTGCACTTGAGCTCTTTCTTATTACTTTTTCTGGTATTGACAAGAGCGTCGGAGGGTTCGTCGTCGAGATCCATCCCAGTTTTCCGAACATTTGTGCAGGTCCGCGGGAGCACCAAGGAGTCAACTTGTCAACAAGGAAGAAGTAGGATTCTGCCCGTTCAAGTTCCTATGAACCTACAAATTCTGTCTATTGCCCCCACACCGGATTCAACGGCAATAGATTGGCGCCGTCTGCGGGAAGTACTCGACTAGCAACCCCACCTTCCTCCCAAGAGGATGCCCGCAAACTCCAACCGAAGAACAACCTCTTCTCATCCTCCTCCTCCTCCTCCTCCTCTTCCAAAGGATCTCTCTCCATCCGTCCTGCAGCCCCTGTAGCTAGAACAGCAGGCTCCCCACTCTATTCTACAGCCTATAGGGTCCCAGGCATACGTGGGGGAGCCTTCTAGGAGAAGCCGCCACAAGCAACCCGTACATCAGGTTCCGGTGTCCATCCACAACACCTCCACAGATTCTATGGCCTTCCATAGTCCTCCTATGCCAAAGGATCTACGGGACGTGCTCAACAATCGGCAGACCGAGCCAGGGCCCGATCTTCAGACTCATCTAGAGGAAAGACGAGGCGAACCCTCACCAGGAGCACCCGAGGGATCGGTCACTGCGCCGATCAAACCGCAGGGGGACCAACTCCCCCCGGAGGCGGAGGGATTCACCCCCGCATCGCCCAAGGTGAAGCCGCTCCCCGGCTGGCCGTCCTGCAGCTCGAGTCGATTGCGAGCAGGAGGCCCCCATCATAAGGGCAGAATTTTAGCAATTCCAGGCGGCGGTCCTCTGGGCACTCAATGCTGCCCCCAACAACGGCCCTCGGGCTCCCAGCCCTCGGCCGGCTCCGAGCCATCACCGCCATTCCAAAAGTCCTAGGCCGGCTCCGAGCCATCGCTGCCCCTCTCCCGATCACCACTGCCGTTCCCGAAGTTCGCATCCTATGCCGAGTCAACCCCGTCGTTCTATCAGTCTACCACCTACTCAGAGCCATTGCCGTCGCAGCCCCAACCTTCCTCATCATGAGGACGAGTCTCAGGGCTCAGCCAGGCTAGACCGAAGGGAGGACTCAGTCTACTGCCGTCTCCACGAGATGGAGAGGCGACTCGGCCAAATCGACCGAGATGAAGAACGATGGGCAAGGGACCTCTGTCCAAGCAGGCCCCCATTCTCCTGCGCCATCATGGAGGCCCAAGTCCCAAACAACTTCAAGCCTCCACACTTCGAGACCTACACTGGGGAGACCGACCCTGCGGATCACATTGAGAGTTTCAAAACTCTCATGATGATCCATCATGCATCTGATGCCCTCCTCTGCAAGACCTTCCCGGCCACACTCAAGGGGCCGGCTCGGCAGTGGTATTCTCGACTTACACCGGCATCTATCTTCTTCTTCGACCAGTTCGAGGGTCTCTTTATCACGCACTTCGTGACCACATAGAGAAGATGAGCACCTCCCTACCGTTCCTTAGTCAAAAGAAGGGCGAGCGATTGAGGGACTACGTTAAGCGTTTCACTGCCAAGGCCAGATCCATCGCCTCCTTGGAACCCTCGGTGGCCACGGTCGCCTTCCAGTCCAACGTCCTCAATGCGGATCTCAGGGCGTCCCTCGCTAAGAAGCCCCCTTAGGACTTCTCAGAGCTCCTACTCCAGAGTGAGAAGTACATCCGAGTGGAAGAAGCTCTCCACCGCCCCACCTTTGAGGCGTCGACTTCCGAAAATAAGCGGAAGGGCGCAGAAGAAGAAGGAGCTAAGAAGCACCAGAAGGATAATGGGGGTCAGCAGCGTCCATTCCCCCGCTTCGAAAAATTCACTCCGCTTACCGCGAGTGTATCCGCCATCCTAATGGAGATCGGGAACGAAGATCTCCTGCCGCCACCTCCGAAGATGAACACCCCCAGGAAGAAGAGAAATTGGGACAAGTGGTGTCTATTCCACCGGGACCACGGGCACGACACTAACGATTATCGGGCCCTGAAGGATGAGATCGAGGCCCTCATCCAGAGAGGGAAACTCACTCAGTTTGTGAGAAGGGACCGAGCCGATCCGCCTCCACCGCCTAGGGGGGCTAACAGGAGAACTAAGAAGCACACGGAGACTCCGGAGGCCGAAGTATAGGGCATCTTGCACCTGATACACGGAGGCCCAATAGGGGGAGATTCCAACTCCTCCCAAAAAGCCTTCGTTAGGAAGGTCAACTCCGTGCAGAGCCATCCTCCCCCAAAAGGCCTGGGAGTCCCTGTGACGTTCTCCGATAGGGACTTAGAAGGCGTCCGCACGCCCCACTGCGATGCCCTCGTCATCAATCTTCGAATGGCGAACTTCGACGTTCGTCGGGTTTTGGTGGACAATGGAAGCTCTGTCAACATCCTTTTCTTGGAGGCCTTCAAGGGCCTCCAGCTGTTAAGGGACCGGCTCAAGCCCGCAGGCTATACTTTTCACGGGTTCACTGGGTCCTGGTTATGATCGAGGAAGTTATAACCCTCGACGTAACTACTGGAAAGGCCCCGGTAACTCGCACAGAGCCGATGGACTTCATAATGGTAGACGTTAGGGCCGCTTATAATGTTATCCTGGGTCGACCAGGTTTGGCCACGCTCCAAGCTATTCTGTCGGCCTACAACATGAAGATGAAGTTCCCCACACCCTTAGGAGTGGGAGAAGTGAGGGGGAGCCAAGAAGCGGTTCGGAAGTGCCATATGACCTCGAGGGGGGGTCTGGTCCTCTCCCTGGAAGCCCTCGAACTTCTCCAGGAGGGTAGTCAGGCTATCTCCGAGCCAGTGGACGAGTTGGAGGAAGTGGCCTTCTCCGAAGAAGACGCCACTAAGACGTTCTGCATCAGCAAGGCTCTCTCCCCCTCCATTAAGCAAGACATCTCCCGATGTATACGTGAGAATCGCGATCTCTTCTCTTGGACCGCGGTAGATATGACAGGGATCTCAGAGGAGCTCTTAATGCACCACCTGAGCGTCACCCCGGGGATTAAGCCCATCCAACAGAAGAGGTACAAGTTCACTCTCGAGCGACAGCAGGTGATCAAAGAGGAGGTTGAGAAGCTCCTTAATGCCCGATCCATCCAGGAGGTGAATTATCCCGAATGGCTATCCAATGTGGTGATGGTCAAGAAAGCCAACGAGAGCTGGAGGATATGCATCGACTTCACCGATCTCAACGAGGCGTGCTCGAAAGACCCTTTCCCCTTCCAAGCATCGATGCCCTAATCGATGAAACCTCTGGGCACGAGCTCCTCAGCTTCATGGATTCTGTTTCGGGGTACAATCAGATTCGGATGTTCCTTCCCGACTACCCGAAGACCTCCTTTCGTGACGGACCAGGGCAGTACTGCTACAGGGTAACGCCGTTTGGTTTGAAGAACGTAGGATCCTAGTGAATAAGGTCTTCCGAGACCAGATTGGCCGAAACATGGAAGTCTACGTAGACGACATGTTGGTCAAGAGCACCCGAGGGAAGGAGCATGTCCTCGTACTTCAAGAAGCCTTCAAGGTGCTCAGGAGGCACAATATGAGGCTGAATCCATACAAGTGTGTGTTCGGAGTTTCTTCCGGCAAGTTCTTGGGGTTTATGGTCAGTCAGAGGGGCATAGAGGCCAACCCCGAGAAGATCCAGGCCATTCTCGAAATGGCTCCTCCCTCCAACGTCAAAGAGGTACAGAGGCTCACGGGATGCCTCGCAACAAATGGGCGGTTCCTCTCCAAGTCCGGGAAAAAGTGCCTCCCCTTCTTCAAGGCCCTCAGGGGAGCTAAAGGTTTCGAATAGGGGGAGCAGCAGCAGAAGTCCTTCGACCAGCTCAAGGCATACCTAGCTAACCCCCCGCTCTTGAGCAAGCCGATGCTTGGGGAAGTCCTCTACTTATATCTCGCGCTTTGGAGCAAACCCTCAGTGCGGTCCTCGTAAGAGAAGAGGTTCGAACGCAGAGGCCCATCTATCATGTGAGTAAGGTCCTCCGGGATGCCGAACTCCATTACCCGAAGCTGGAGAAGATGGTCCTTGCCCTGGTCATGGCGGACCGAAAGCTCCGCCCATATTTCTAATCTCATTCGGTTGTAGTCCTAACCGACCAGCCCCTCATACAAGTTCTCCACAAGCCCGAGACCTCCGGACACCTGATGAAGTGGTCCATCGAGCTGAGCCAACATGACATCAGCTACTAGCCCAGAACATCAAGCTTTGGCCGAGTTCATTGTGAAGAGCACCATCCCTGACCTTTGCGAGTCGTCTACCGACCCCTTCATCTGGACCGTTTATGTTGATGGGTCTTCTTGCGCCGACGGAAGTGGGGCTGGTGTTATCTTAGTCAGCCCAGACGCTTTTGTCCCCAATTCTCCCTTCGCTTAAACTTTTCGGCCTCAAACAACGAAGCAAAGTATGAGGCCTTCATAGCGGGGCTCTGTATGGCTCGCAAGGCCGGGGCCAGACGGGTCAGAGTCAACCAAGTGTCGGGGGAATATGAGGCGAGGGATGGGCGTATGGCCAAGTACTTGGCAAAGGTGAGGGAGCTTCTAACCTTATTCGAAGATGTTCAACTCTAGCGGGTTCCCCGAGAGGATAACGCGCAAGCGGATGCCCTCTCTAAGCTCGCCTCCTCGTCTCTCCAGGGTCTAGAATGAACCGTCTTGATAGAGGTCCTTCTCAGACCAAGCATTGATGAAGACGGCTCGGAGCCAATGGAAGCCTACCCCCTAAGGCTTGGGCAAAACTGGATGAAGCCCTTCCTCAAGTACCTCCGAGATGGATTCCTTCCCGAAGATTCGAAAGATGCAAGGAGGGTCAGGACACGGGTCGAGCGGTACACACTCCTGGACGGGGTCATGTACAAACGCTCCTACACCCAGATCGACAGTCGACCCTATCTGAGCTACCTCTCCCCGGAGGAAGTGCTCTATGCCATAAAGGAGGCCCATGATGGTCTATGTGGCGCGCACTTGGGAGCAAGATCCCTCGCGCGGAAACTCTTGAACTACGGCTACTTCTGGCCCACCCTACTAAATGACTCCGAGGAGTACGTATGCCAGTGCGACTCCTGCCAGAAATTTGCCCCAATCTGTTGCCTGCCTCAAGCACAACTCACTTCCTTGGCAAGTCCAATCCCCTTTGCAATGTGGGGAATGGATTTGTTCGGACCCTTCCCCCAGCACCGGGCCAACTGAAGTTCTTTGTGGTAGCAATAGACTACTTCTCAAAATGGATCGAGGTTGAACCTCTTTCGACAATCACCGAGTACAAGGTCCAGAAGTTCTTTTGGAAGAACGTCGTTTGTCGGTTCGGGGTACCTCGCATCCTTGTAACCGACAACGGGACTCAATTCACGGGAGCGACCTTTTGCAACTTTTGCGCCGACCTCGGCATTCAGCAATGGTTCTCCTCGGTGGCTAACCCCCAGTCTAATGCCCAAGCAGAGAACACGAATCGACAAATCCTCTCCGGCTTGAAGAAGAGGCTTGACAAATCCACTAAGGGACTATGGGTCGAACAACTCCCCAATGTGCTTTGGAACTATCACACCACCAAAAGAACTCCAATGGGTGAGTCCTCCTTCAACCTCACATACGGATCCGAAGCTTTCATCCCTTTGGAGGTGGGTCTGCCTTCACCCCGACTTATAGCCTACAGTGAAGTGCAGAACGTGAACCAGCTTCGCAACTGCCTAGACCTCATAGAAGAGGTCCGCAAGAGAGCGGCAATTCGGTAAGAGACCTACGACCGTAGGATCACTCAGGCTTACAATAAGAGGGTAAGACCAGCCAACCTAAAAGAGGGAGACCTAGTGCTCAGAAAGTTGTCAATCTCCAATCCAAGCAAAAGAGGCAAGTTGGCTCCCAATTGGAAAGTACCGTATAGGGTCTCCAGAGTTATTCGTCCAGGTGCGTATCAACTCGAAGACCCGGGGGGTAGGAGAATACTGAGGACATGGAATGCGGAGCATTTGACGAAGTACCAAGAGGATATCTAGACACTGCTCCAAGCAACTTCCCCAAGAGCGCTCCAGAAGACATGTCCAGAGTCCTTACTTGTATTCTCCTTTTATCAAAGTGTAAAGGCAGCTTGCAACTTAGAATCGGCTGCCCAGTTGTTCTCAATAAAAAGAAATCTTTCCCGATAAGCTTTCTATCTTTTGAGTAGTCTAACTCTGCTTAGCAAATTGTCTATTTTGGGGCAGTCTAACTCTACTTACAAAAAAAACTTCTCATTAAAACGACGCACTCGGAGTCCAACACTTGGTTCGACTCCGCTTCAACTACTTGCTTCTAAGCGAGTACGAAACGGATCACCATTCGAAATTGCTCCTACAGCTGTTGATACTCTCTAAACGACACGCTTGGAGTCCAACACTTGATTCGACTCCGCTTCACCATTCAAAATTGCTCCTACAGCTGTTGAAAATTTCAAAACGACGCGCTTGGAGTCCAATACTTGGTTCGACTCTGCGTCAATTACTTGCCCCCAAGCAAGTTAAGAGCGGATCGCCATTCGAAATTGCTCCTACAGCCGTTGGTACTCTCTAAACGACAAGTTCGGAGTTCAACACTTGATTCGGCGCAACTTTTTCTACTCGCGAACGAGTAAGTACCAAGCATCCCACCATTCAGAATTGCTGCTACAACTGTTGACAACTACAAATGCTAACAAAACACACAAGTGTGAAAAACAAATATTATTTCATTAAAGTTTGAGTAACAAGTCTAATTACAATACCAACTACTCATCTTTACAACAAGATACAAAACTTGTGAAACCAAAAGCACAAGACTACAGAGAGCTACTTCAATGCCTCTTAGGCGTGGGGATACTTCGGTTGACAGTCATTCGGGGGAGACGAGTGTTGTACTACCGACGCCCCACCTCGGCGCTCGTCTCTAGGCCAGCGAGCCGAGAAGCATCGTCGGCACCTGTTCTAACAGTGGCCCCAACAGATGCTCCGCTCGACGAAGCTGCCACCCCACTTTGTGCATCGCCCGGGCTTCTATGCATTGGCAGCGAGCGACACGCGAGCTCGTAGAAAGTTTTCCCTCTATCACACTCCTCCCGAGTGCAAGAACTGGATCCGACATTGCTCCGCTCGGATCGCAATTGAAGACGAGCGACCTCTGCCCCGAGCTCGACAATTCACTATTTGAACGAGTCATCTTTCACCTTTATCTTCAAGCGAGGCAGTCACATCGAGCCGGCCCCTCAAGAGCCATCGTTGATCGTCCATCGAAGGTGAGCAACCTCCATGCTCTTATCGAGGGTCACCTTCTTCAGCTCGTCCCTCTCCACTGTCACTTTGGATAGAGAGTGACGAAGGTGCTTAAGCTTCAGGCCGAGGTTGGCTTCCACCGACAAGCCCGCGTCATCAGGTTCGGGGGTCTTCTAATTGATCCGCTCCTCAAATCGCCTCCTCTCTATGTCTCGGCAAACTAGGGTCGACCTCAGGGGATTCAGCTCATACTTCGCCTTGCAGAAATCCCCGCTTCAAGAAGCTGCTCTTGGTTCCTTGCAAGCCCCAATCTTGTCGCCCCCAGACTAGCCTTGAGACGAGCCACTTCGGCTATCCGAGGTACTTCGGCGATCTGTAGCGCTTCGACAATCTAAAAAGAGCCAATGCATGGAGCTATTGAGTTCTCACGACTCGTACACTTAGACAAAAAAAAGAGCTCGAAGATTTCTCCAACACTTAGCCAAAAAGAGCTCGAAGATCTCTCCAACACCTAGCCAAAAAGAGCTCCAAGATCTCTCCAACACTTAGCCAAAAAGAGTTCAAATTTCTTTTTGATACTTAGACAAAAGAGATAGAATTTTATTATTCATTTCAAAATTAAAGCGGTGGCCAGTCCGCAGTTCGGCAGTACATGAAGAAGAAAAGAAGAAGAAGAAGAAAAAGCGACTAAGTTAGGGAGCCACCTCTAGGGGCTGCTCTGAGGCACCCTCGCTCGGCAAAGTGATGAGCGCCCTTTCGGGATTCACCTCCTCCTCGCCGTCGCCATCGGCTTCGTCGCCTTCCCCTTCGGGCTCGACCTCAGCCAGCAGAATGAACTCCTTGCCCTCTACCGGGTCATAGAAGTAGTACCCCAAGCTGTCGAAGTCCGGGAGATGAGCCGCCACGTGCTTCAAAGCCCGAGCGTAGGCCTCCTCCATGTTCGTCATCATGTGGGCCTCCGCCTCGTCTTGAATGGCTTTCTTCGCCTCTTCCACCTTCGTCTCCTGCTCCTTCAGTGCCTCCTCCGACGCCTTCATAGCCTTTCCCAGCTCCTCCTCAAGGCAAGCCTTCTCCTTGTCCAACGCCTCGACTTTGGCTGCCTCGGCCGCTGAGCGCTCGAGCGCCTCAGCCAATTTAGTCTCGAGGGGAACAACCTCGGCAGCTCGCGATGCCGAGAGCTGTTGTTCGGCCTCAAACAACTTCACCACCTTGGCACGCTCCGCCCGCTCACAGTCGTTCGTCGCCTTCATCTCCTTCTCCTTCTCGGCGAACTGCTCGAGCATGTGGCTGAAGTGGCAGAGGGTCTGAAAACAAAAGGAGAAGAACGTGAGAACATCACTAACTCCGAAACTTAAGAAAGCAGAGTAAGATTACTTACCGACATCGTTGACTGGGCAACCTCCAATGCGTCTTCACTGACCGTGCCGGCCTTCAGAGCCGCACGATCCTTCGGAGTTGGCAGGTGGCGTACGGCCTGCATGCACATTGCCGCATCGCCTAGGAAGCCGTCATGTTTCATCACCCTCCAATCAGGGACGAAGAGCTTCTTGTGCTCTTCGGTGAGGATGGCCTCCGCTTCGGTCGTAAGCGGCGGCACCTCTAATACCAAGGCTACACCGGCCGAAAACGCCCTGCTCGAAGACCCGGGGGCGTCGGTCTAGGGGAGCGTGGCCTGTAGAGCTGATGGAGAGTCGCTGACCAAGTCAATGACAGCCGCAGGAGCCGAGGGTGCCTGAACCGCTTGGCTAGAAGGGAGCCCCATCATCGTCCTCTTCCTCTTCTTGATGTCCACACCCTTTGCCGCTGCTGCACCCCTCTTCGCCATAAGAGCTCTTTAGTCCTTCTCGGGGGCTTCTGTACAAGGAAAATCTGAAGAGAGTTAGCGAGATAAAAGCAAACACATATAAACTAAGGAAAAAAAAGTGAACGGAGCGTACTAGGGTCGATCGGACTGAGACCTCCACCGAATAGGACCTCCTCGGTGATATCCTTCCAACCGAGGGTCGGAAGACCGAGGATCTTCGACACGACCTCTTCTTCCTCCTTGGTGAGCACCGGCTTGGCCTTCGCCCACTTCGGAACATCCTCCTTCCACACCGTCGGGAAGCCCCACGGCTCGGAACCTCGGATCAAGAAGTATTTCTCCTTCCAATGTTTAATGGAGTTCTGGTTCTCGATCAGCTTGACCCCCTTCCTCGGCGACAAGTAGTACCGGTACTCCATCTTGCTCATTCGGCAGATCTAGTAGAGACTGCAGAGAATGACGAGCTGGGGCTGTACGCGGACCGCTTCGCATTAGAGGATGAAAGCGATGACGTGCCGCCAGATGTTCGGCATGAACTGCACCGGGCTCAAGCCGTACCACTGCAACACCTCGACTACGAAGGCGGCAGGGGTAGCCGAAGGCCAGCGTTTAGTGCGTCGTATGGAAAGACGCATGTGTCTGGCGACATCCCCATGCACGCTCGGAAGCCTGGACCGGGGAGGAGCAAGGAGTACTCCTTCGGGATGAGGAACCCCTTCCTGATTCGATGAAGGTCCGCCTCGGTCATGAACGAGGGGATCTCGTCCACCATGGAAGGGTCCCTCGGACTGTTCTCCTCTTAAGCCGCGGACCTCCCGTGCACCGCCTTCGACAAAATATCCCCATAGTAGCTTCTGACCATTCCGAGGCTCGTCAGCGTCGACGGTAGCCGACCTAGTGCACCGGCCCCCCTCACCTTCTCCAATATTGTCTCGACGACGGCTAATTTCGCTACTTCCTTCCCCTTACTCTGGGGGACCACTAGAGCTTGGTCGGTCTCATGGTCCGAGGTGGAGGTCTCATTCCCCGATGACACTCTAGTCATTTCGAATTAAGTTTAAGATGATTTACCTCAAAGTGACGTCCACGGTCGGAAAGATCACCGGAGAGTAGAAACACCTGGCCATGAATGCTAACAGCGCCAATCGAGAGCGGAAATGACTTAAGTAAAAGTGAAGTGAAGATAAAAGAGTAAGAAATGAGGGGAAAAGGAGGCGGTGAAAATTTATAAGTGTTAAGGCGGATTCAGGTGGGCTTCCGAGTACTTTGGGGCCCCACAATGGCCTACCAGAAGCCTAAATGCCAAAATCCTCGTAACCATCATCTCTCATCTCAAGATCCGAGCCTAATCTTCATCAGACGCTCCAGATCGTACCACGTCGCTCAGAAACAAAATCCGAGCAACTTGCATCCCGAGCTGCGTATTGGAGAAAAACGTCTTTCTCCTCGAGATTTGTGCCTGATCTTCATCAGACGGCTCAGATCTCGCCGCGTCGACCAAAATCACGTTTTCTCATGCTCCACGCCATCGTGCCTCGTGATCCACACTTGATCTTCATCAGACTGTCCAGATCGTGCCACGTCGCTCGGAAACCAAATCCGAGCAACTCGCATTCCGAGCTGCGTATTGGAGAAAAATGACTTTCTCCTCGTGATTCGTGCCTGATCTTCATCAGACGGCTCAGATCTCGCCGCGCCGACCAAAATCACGTTTTCTCGTGATCCACGCTTTCGTTTCTTGTGATCCACGCCTTCGTTCCTCGTGATCCGCTCCCGATCTTCATCAGACGGTCCAGATCATGCCACGTCGCTCGGAAACCAAATCCGAGCGATTAGCATTCCGAGCTGCTCATACGGAGAAAACATCACCGAGCTATAGGAGCCGTCTGATCGCCTTGAAATTCGTGTCGCAACCTGATAGACACCCCTGATTTAGCCACGTGGCCAAGTGCAAGATCTACCGTTAGATCATCTCGAAATTCGAGCCGAAGCCAGATGGACGTCCCAGATTGTGCCACGTCGCTCGGAATCCCAATCCGAGCGACAGGCATTTCGAGCTGCTCATACGGAGAAAAAGTCGCCGAGCTATGAGAGCCATCTGATCGCCTCGAAATTCATACCGCAACCTGGTGGACGTCCCTGATTCAGCCACGTGACCAAGTGCAAGATCTACAGTTAGATTACCTCGAAATTCGCGCCGCATCTAGATGGACTTTCTAGATTACGCCACGTCGCTCGAAATCCAAATCTGAGCAACAAGCGTTCCGAGCTGCTCATGTGGGGAAAACACCGCCGAGCAATATGAGCCGTCAGATCACCTCTGAATTCACTCCGCAACCCGATCTAGGCCCCAAATGCGCCCACGTCGTTTGACACCATCCCTCCGTCGGATCATTCAGAATTTCGCGCTAACGGCTGATGAACGATCTAGATTGCGCCACATCGTAAATAAGTGATTAAAATTATTTTTTAATTATGAATTCGAATTATTTATTTACAAAATTGCAAAAAATGATTTAAAATTCAGCAAAATTGATTAAAATTCTAAAAAATAATTATAAATTCGGAGAAATATTTTTGAGCCACTGGATAAATAGTTATTGGTTGGAATAGTTAATCGACGCTCCCGAAAAATAAATCACCACTTTGCAAAATTGAATAAATGATCCGAAAAATGATTAAAAAATCTTGTAAAGTCCCCAAAAATCCAGAAGGGCCTAAAAGCAGACTTGGGTACATTACTAGCTTAGAAATGCACGATCACCCCTTAAACGGGATTCAAACACCCTTTGAAGACTCCGATAAACCCCTATACGCCATTCAAACAACAAAACTACTCCCCAAAGGCTATAACACAGTCTTTGGGAGGGGGGGCTCGTGATATGTCTAAAAATGGGGTTAAAACAGAACCGTTCAAAGTGGACACGAATCTTAAAGTCGCAAGGGCAAGATGGTAATTTCACCTACAGACGTGTCCGAATTGGGAACCGGGTCTCTCCTTTTAGGCCCGCTAAACCATGAACGAATTTGTTCAGTTGAGAACGGGTCTCAACCCGTTAGTGGCCAGCTCAACAGGATTGGAGGAAATCCTGACTCGCCCTTATCTTGAGGAGATAGTTATAACCACCCCTATCCAGCTTCACCGGGAAGTAGGGATTCACTCTTATCCTGAAAGAGATCCCCATGGTGACTATAAAATACCCCCCTACCTCCTACTGTCACAGGTGATCACTCTTTGTGCACTTGAGCTATTTCCTATTACTTTTTCTGGTATTGACAAGAGCGTCGGAGGGTTCGTCGCCGGAATCCATCCCGGTGTTTCGAACATTTGTGCAGGTCCGCGGGAGCACCAAGGAGTCAACTTGTCAACAAGGAAGAAGTAGGATTCTGCCCGTTTGAGTTCCTACGAACCTACAAATTCTGTCTATTGCCCCCACACCGGATTCAGCGACAACAATTAATTAACCTAAACTAGCAGGAGGTCCATTCGGCATTACAAATTCATGCAGTTTTGTTTCTATGACTTTGGTGGCGCATGGGTTTTCTGCAAGATTAACATTTCAAGTGCACATTAAGTTACACTAAAGCATTGTTTTGATGTGGTAGTATACGAGTCCCTTTGGTAGGTGAATTTTTTTTTAATGCTGATTCCAACTATTTTCGAAAAACTCAAGACAAGGTAACTGTTATATGGAGTGCATTTCTGTTGCTCTTCTAGGATATCTTCAGATTGTGTCCATCTACATCGTTAATTTAACTAGGTCAAAAGTATGATGGGTCACTGGTAGTATCAGATACTTTTTGACACTTTTCTGTTAAATATATAAATAAATAAATAAATAAATAAATAAAATAAAATGGTGAAGCCTATCGGTCGTGTTAATTCACGTACACGGAACTACAAATTAATGTCATTTACATTATAAAATTATTTAATTCAGGATTAAAAAAATATTATTTAAGGAATTAGCTGATTCACTGCAGTGGACCTTAATTAGATGGATAAGTATTTTGTGTGTGTATAAATGTGTATTTAGCAACATAAAGATATCATATACAGATCAAGTTTCAAATGTTAATAAGTAAACAAATGAAAAAAATAAAATGAATGTTTTTTTCAAGGTAATTTTTTCGCTTCATCACACAGCGACATTGGTTTTTAGTTAGGGTCCGTTTGTTTTGATATTCAGAATAGAGTATTCAGAATACTCTATTCAGAATAGGCGTTTGTTTTAAGTGTTATTCAGAATTGATATTCAGAATACTCATACCCCCTATTTTCCAAAACACCTCCTTTACTCTCTTTCTTATTATTATTATTATCATATATATTATTATTATTATTATTATTATTATATATATATATATATATATATATATATATATATATATATATATATATATATATATATATATATTATTATTATTATTATTATTATTATTATTATTATTATTATTATTATATATTGTTATTATTATTATTATTATTATTATTATATATTATTATTATTATTATTATTATTATTATTATTATTATTATTATTATTATTATTATTATTATTATTATTATTATTTTCATTATTATTATTATTATTAATATTATTATTAAATATATTATTATTATTATTATATATTATTATATATATTATTATTATTATTATTATTTATTATTATTATTATTATATATATTATTATTATTATTATTATATATATATTATTAATATTATTATATATTATTATTATTATTATTACATATATTATTATTATTATTATTATTATTATTATTATTATATATATTATTATTATTATCATTATTATATATATATTATTATTATTATTATTATTATTATTATTATTATTATTATATATATATTATTATTATTATATATATATATTATATATATTATATATATTATTATTATTATTATTATTATTATTATTATTATTATTATTATTATATATATATATATATTATTATTATTATTATTATTATTATATATATATTATATATATTATTATTATTATTATTATTATTATATATATATTATTATTATTATTATTATATATTATTATTATTATTATTATTATTATTATTATTATTATTATTATTATTATTATTATATATTATTATTATTATTATTATTATATATATTATTATTATTATTCTTATTATTATTATATATATTATTATTATTATTATTATTATTATTTATTATTATTATATATATTATTATTATATATATTATTATTATTAATACTATTATTATTTATTATTATTATTATTATTATTTATTATTATTATTATTATATATATTATTATTATTATTATGTATATTATTATTATTATTATATATATTATTATTATTATTATATATATTATATATATTATTATTATATATTATTATTATTATTATATATTATTATTATTATTATTATTATTATTATATATTATTATTATTATTATTATTATTATTATTATTATTATTATTTATTATTATTATTATTATTATTATTATTATTATTATTATATATTATTATTATTATTATATATATTATTATTATTATTATTATATATTATTATTATTATTATATATATATATATTATTATTATTATTATTATTATTATTATTATTATTATTATTATTATTATTATTATTTGTTGCCGCTAAATTCGGTGTGGGGGCAAACAGATGAATTTGTGAGTTCGTAGAAAACCTGAATAGCAAACACCTAACCTGTTCCGCCGGAGCTTGACCGTTGACTCCCGCCGTTTACCTGCAAGGAAGTGCGAGACACCGGGGTTGATCCCGGCGACGCACCCTCCGACGCTCAAGTCAGTAACCAGAATTGATTATGAAAGAGCGTTTAACTAGAGAAAGATTGATTACCTGTTAATGGAGATGGGTGGGGGGTATTTATAGGCGTCTTAGAGAACAATTTAGGAATGTAATCCGCGTAATCTGATATAGAATAATCTCCTTGTAAACAGATTGGGAAAGTAATCTGATAAGGTATATTCTGGTAATCAGATAAGGAATTTTAATCCCTAAATCCCAGTGTAAAGATTGACGTGAATCATGGCCGTTGATTTGGATCTAATCAGGGACCTTGATTGTGTCTTGCTGGATCGAGTTGGCAGCGGGTTGAAACCCGTGCCCAGCTGTGGTGGATCCGTTTGCGGGTTATTGGATCTGTGAGAAGGAGACCCAGTACCCGCTTCGGACCCGTTTGCATGTGAAATTACCGTTTTACCCCTGAGCTTTAAGATTCGAGTCCGATGTGAACGGTCCCGATTTAATCCTATTTTTAGCCATATCACGAGCCCCCCACTCCTAAAGACTGAGTGTGATCAGCCTTTGAGGAGTAGTTTTACTGTTTCAATGGCGTACGGGATTTTATCGGTGTTCTTAAGGGAGTTTGGAATCTTGCTCGGGGTGTAACAGTGTTATTATGGGCTTGTAAAATGCCCAAAAATATTCTCAGAATTTTCTGGATTTTTGGTGATTTTTCCAGATTTTTCTGAATTTTTTATTCATTTTCCGAATTAAATAATTAATTATCTAAAATATTAATTAATTATTCTAATTTAATAATTATTTTTTCAGAATTTAAAAATAATTTTTTCTGAATTAATAATTATTTTTAGAATTTTTAATTAATTTTTTCGATTTTTAAATATTTTTTTCGGATTTTTTAAATAAAAAAACAATTAAATAAATAAATAAATAATTTAAATATTACCTGGACACGTGGCAGATTTCTGGCCGTCCATCATGACCAGATGAGCACGCATCGTGAGGCAGATCGCGATCTGGACACGTGGCGCGTTTCTGGCCGTCCATCATGATCAGATCAGCGCGCATCGTGAGGCCGATCACGATCGGGACACGTGGCGCGTTCCTGAGCGTCGATCGTGTCGCGACACGAATTTTGGAACGATCGGACGGATCGTGTGGCCCGGGCTCTTTTTTTCTCCAAATACGAGTTCGGCACTTCGGTGCTTCGGCGAAGTCACCCCGGCTCGTTGAGATGTCGCCACGTGGACCGCCACGTGGCATTTTTTTTTTTTTTTTTTTTTTTTTTTTTTTCTTTTCTTTTCTTTCTTTCTTTCTTTCTCCGCTGCTTCTTCCACTTCTTCTCCGCTGCTTCCTCTGTTCTTTCTCGTCTTCGCTCTCCTTCGTCTTCGCGACAGCGTGCCGGAGCTCGGAGCTTGGTGGAGGGGAGAGAGGAGCTCGGAAGTGTTCGACGAAGGGGCCGGAGCTCGCGGCGTGGAGTTCGACAGTGAGTTCGCGAAGGAGGCAATGGGTTCGGCACTGTTGGAGCTCGGAGGTGAGCTTCGCAGCGAGGCTCGGCGCGAATGGAGCTTCGGCCAGACAAGGAGCTTCGGCGAAGTTGAAGCTCGAAGCAATGGAGAGCTCGGCGTCGCGAGGTGCCTGCGGTGCTTGAGCTCCGTAATGGAGCTCATCGGAGTTGGTCTCGCGATGGGCTGAGTTCGGCATTGGAGACGGCGGGGTCGAGCTCGCGCGAAGGAGGCAATGGAGGTGAAGTTCGGTTGCGAAGGAGTTCGGAAGTGGTGAAGTTTGGCGGAGAACTTGAGCTTCGGCGGAGGGGAGTCCGAAGCTTGGTGTCGGTGATGAAGCTCGGCAGTGGGTTCGGCTCGTCATTTGTCTTGGAGCTCGGCCATGGAGGTGGTCGAAGCTTCGACGAAGGAGCTCGACGAGTGAAGGAGGGAGAGCTCAGCATAGTGGAGCCTCGACGTTGGCGTGGCTTGAGCTCGGCAGGCGGAGCTTCGGTGTGCGGAGGAGCTTGACGAGTGGATGGTGAGTGTTGGGTGCTGGAGCTTGGCCATGGTGAAGCGTGGATGATGGAGATTGCCGATGGTGGAGGTCGGCAAGGAGCTCGGCGTCGGTGTTTGAGGAAGAAGATGGTGGGTTTTCCTGATCTTCGGTTGGTTTTGCTGTGGCTGGAGTATGGAGAAGAAGAGTTGAAGGATTTCGTTTTGGCGGGAGATTGGGGAAGAGAGAGGAAGGGTTCGGGTCGGATCCTAACGGGTCCGAACCCACGCTGTTTGTTGTTTTTTTTTTTTGCTGCTCGGCCAATGAATCTGATTCGGCAGATCCGAGCACGGATTTTGAGGAGAATTTTTTCCCACTTAGCGGTTCGGTAGTTCGGTAGCTCGGATTTGAGATCCGAGCTACGTGGCTCAATCTGGACGGTTGATCACGATCGTGGCGCGAATCACGAGACAAGATGCACGAGTTTCGAGAAAACGTTATCTTGTCGTTTTGTGGTGACGTGGCGAGATCTGAGCCGTTCATCATGTTCCAGCACGCTTTTTGATGCGATCCGACGGTGAGATGGGGTCGGCCGAATTTTTCTCCATATACGAGGGTCGGTACCCCGGCACCTCGGATCGGCACCCCGGATCGGCACTTCGGATCATTGAGATGATGCCACGTGGCCCTTTTTTTTTTTTTTTCTTTTTTTTTTTTTTCTCTCTCTCTCTCTCTCTCTCTCTCTCTTTCCTTATTCGGAAAATCCGAGCTCGTCGGATCTGCTTCTTGTTCGGCCAATCCGAGCACGGATTATGAGGAGATTTTTTGCCACTTAGTGGTTCGGTAGTTCGGTAGCTCGGATTTGAGATCCGAGCTACGTGGCTCAATCTGGTCTGTTGATCACGATCGTGGCGCGAATCACGAGACAAGATGCACGAGTTTCGAGAAAACGTTATCTTGTCGTTTTGTGGTGACGTGGCGAGATCTGAGCCGTTCATCACGCTTGAGTGCGAATTTGGAGATGATCTAACGGTGAGATCGCCTCGGGACGATTTTTCTCCAAAAACGAGGGTCGGTACCCCGACACCTCGGATCGGCACCTCGGATCCTTTCTGGGAGCATCTGGTTTGCTCGGCAAATGAGTCTGGTTCGGCAGATCCGAGCACGGATTTTGAGGAGAATTTTTTCCCACTTTGCTGTTCGGTAGGTCGGTAGCTCTTCTGAGAAGAAAGAGGAAGGGGAGGAGAGGCATTTGAGTTCTCTCCTCTGCCTTGTTCTTTCGCACAGTGGAGAAGAGGAGAAGTGCTGGGTACTTTCTGGAGAGGTGAAGAGGAGAAGAGGAAGGGGAGGAGAGGCAACTGGGTTCTCTCCTCTGCCTTGTTCTTCCGCTTGGTGGAGAAGAGGAGAAGAGGAAGGAGAGGCAACTGGGTTCTCTCCCCTGTCTTGTTCTTCCGCTCGGTGGAGAAGAGGAGAAGTGTTGGGGAAGAAGGAGAAGAATGAAGGAGCTAAGAGGGGTAGGGGTCGGACCGTGGGTATCGGATCCGACCCCGACCGTTAGCCTCTTTTCTTTCTTCCTCTTCATCTGCTTGCTTTGTTCGGCGAATCCGAGCCCGGATTTCGAGGTACATTTTTCGCCGCTCCGCAGTTGGGTAGATTGGCAGATCCGAGCTGCACGGCTCAATCTGGACGGTTGATCACGATCGTAGCGCGAATCACGAGACAAGAGGCACGAGTTTCGAGAAAACGTTATCTTGTCGTTTTGTGGTGATGTGGCACGATCTGATCCGTCCATCACGCTTGAGTGCGAATTTGGAGATGATCTAACGGTGAGATCGCCTCGGGACGATTTTTTGCCATATACGAGGGTCGGTACCCCGGTATCTCGGCTCGGCGCATCAGGGCTGTTTGGCCGAGGTGCTGAATTGTCTGTTTTGAATTAAGTGTTCCTTGAAGATTCCGCCCCTTCGTGCTCAGTGGCTCGGCCGTTCGGCTGAGCTGTTCGGTAGCTCGGCTGTTCGGATGGCTCGAGCGTGAGGAGAAGCTCGGTGAGTTGATGAAGGGGATGAGTCGGCATATGGAAGAGGTGATGCTCTGCTTGGCTTTTGGAGATTTTTGAAGAGGAGCCCCACTCCTAGGGGTGGAGAAGAGGTGCTAGGAAGATCCTCGTAAGAGCCATGGGAAGACCCATTCTTTGAAGTGAGCGCAAGGAGCAATTCTAAGAGAGTTTTAGCTCCGATCTCGTCGAGAAGAGCTATTTGAGAGACAAGTTTGAGGAGGAGCTCCAGGAGAAAGTTGTGCTCCGAACCTGTGGAGGAGAGCTCCGCTTTGGAAGTGAGTGGAGTGAAGAGCTTAACTTGTAGAAGAGCCATCTGGAAGAGGAGCTTGAGGAGCAACTCTAGGAGAGAGTTCTAGCTCCGAACTCGTTTGAGAAGAGCTCCGCTTCGGATGCGAGCGGAGTGGGGAGCTCGATTTGTAGAAGAGCCATCAGGAAGAGGAGCTTGAGGAGCAACTCTAGGAGAGAGTTCTAGCTCCGAACTCGTTTGAGAAGAGCTCCGCTTCGGATGCGAGCGGAGTGGGGAGCTCGATTTGTAGAAGAGCCATCAGGAAGAGGAGCTTGAGGAGCAACTCTAGGAGAGAGTTCTAGCTCCGAACTCGTTTGAGAAGAGCTCCGCTTCGGATGCGAGCGGAGTGGGGAGCTCGATTTGTAGAAGAGCCGTCAGGAAGAGGAGCTTGAGGAGCAACTCTAGGAGAGAGTTCTAGCTCCGAACTCGTTTGAGAAGAGCTCCGCTTCGGATGCGAGCGGAGTGGGGAGCTCGATTTGTAGAAGAGCCATCTGGGCGGTTGATCACGATCGTGGCACGAATCACGAGACAAGAGGCACGAGTTTCGAGAAAACGTTATCTTGTCGTTTTGTGGTGACGTACGCGATCTGATCCGTCCATCATGATTGGGTGCGAATTTTGAGATGATCTAACGGCGAAATCGCCTCGGGACGATTTTTTGCCATATACGCGGGTCGGTACCCCGGTACCTCGGCTCGGAGACTCAGTGCTGTTGGCCGAGGCGCTGAGGCATTTTGGAGGAAGTGTTCCTTGAAGATTCTGCCCCTCCGTGCTCAGTGGCTCGGCCGTTCGGCTGAGCTGTTCGGTAGCTCGGCTGTTCGGATGGCTCGAGCGTGAGGAGAAGTTCAGTGAGTTGATGAAGGGGATGGGTCGATGAAGCTCTGCTCCTCGGCTCGGGAGGATGGGTCGGCATACGGGAGAGGTGAGGGGCTCTGAAGTTGTCTCTATTCTGTTTGGTTTTGGAGATTATTGAAGAGGAGCTCCACTCCTAGGAGAAGAGGTGCTGGGAAGACCCATTCCTTGAAGTGAGCGCAAGGAGCAATTCTAAGAGAGTTTTAGCTCCGATCTCGTCGAGAAGAGCTATTTGAGAGACACGTTCGAGGAGGAACTCCTGGAGAAAGTTGTGCTCCGAACCTGTGGAGAAGAGCTCCGCTTTGGAAGTGAGCGGAGTGAAGAGTCTTGACTTTGAGAAGAAAGAGGAAGGGGAGGAGAGGCATTCGGGTTCTCTCCCCTGCCTCGTTCTTTCGCACAGTGAAGAAGAGCAGAAGTGTTGGGTACTTTTGGCGGGAAGGCTGAAGAAGGAGAAGAATGAAGGAGCTAAGAAGGGTATGGGTCGGACCGAGGGTATTGGATCCGACCCTGACCCGTTAGCCTCTTTTTCTTCTTGCTCTTCATCTGCTTAGCTGCTCGGTAGATGCATCTTGTTCGGCAGATCCGAGCATGGATTTTGGGGCACATTTTCCGCCACTTTGCTTCTCGGTAGATGGGTAGCTCAGCTCGGATGGTCGTGGGGGCAGTTCGGAATGGCTATCTTCCTCCGGCCCGTTCAAGGACGAGCCGGTGAAGTAAAGTCGAGCCATAGGACCCCGACCATCGTGAGGTTAGTTTGAGGGATGCAGGAGCAGTTTCGAATGGCGAGCTACTTCTAGTCCGCTTAGGAGCGAACTTGCGAAGTAGAATCGAGCCAAGTGTTGGACTCCGATCCATTCAACGGCTGCAGGAGCAATTTCGAACGGCGATCCACTCCTGGCTCGTCTGAGGACGGGCCGAGGAAGAAGAGTCGAGCCGAGTGCTGGACTCCGAACCATTGTGAGGTTATTCAACGGCTGTGGGAGCAATTTCGAATGGCGAACCACTTCTAACCCGCTTAAGAGCGAGTTATCCGAAGCAGAATCGAACCAAGTGTTGGACTCCGGAACCATCGTTTAAGTTGTTCAACGGCTGTGGGAGCAATTTCGAATGGCGAACCACTTCTAACCCGCTTAAGAGCGAGTTATTCGAAGCAGAATCGAACCAAGTGTTGGACTCCGGAACCATCGTTTAAGTTGTTCAACGGCTGTGGGAGCAATTTCGAATGGCGAACCACTTCTAACCCGCTTAAGAGCGAGTTATTCGAAGCAGAATCGAACCAAGTGTTGGACTCCGGAGCCATCGTTAGAGTTTAGTGAGTTGCGGGAGGAGCCATGTAGAAGGAGCTGGGCTCCGAACCCAGAGAGATAGAGGAGCAAGAGCAATAATTTTCAATGAAAAGATAAGTTTTATTGAAATAAACTAAGTGGCTGCTCCAATAGGGCGAGCCATTATTACATGCTGTGGGCCGAGTTACAAGCATCGGCCTTATTGAAAATCAAAATCCTACTTCTACAATAAGGTGAGGACCTCTTGGGAGGAGCTGAGTCTTGAAGCTCGGCGGGCCTTTCTGTTCGTTTGGAAGAGGTGGTGATTCAGGTGGGGAGCTCGGCCCCCTCTTTTTGGACGAACTGGATCAGGTGCCCCCGCTGTATGAGTTCTTCGATCTCCTCCTTGAGAGCCCGACAATCATCCGTGTCGTGGCCGTGGTCCCTGTGAAAGCGGCACCACTTATCCTTATTCCTCTTCTTGCCAGGTGTATTCATTCTCGGGGGAGCGCGGAGTAGCCCTTCGTTGTCCACCTCCATAAGGACTTCTGATATGTTGGCAATGAGGGGGGTGAACTTCTCAAACCGAGGAGTCGGGCGACGCTGTCCATTGCTGTCCTTCTGGGATTTTTGGGAGCCCTCATCTTCTTCGGTCAGCTTTCGTTTCGTCCCTGAGGCAGACCCTCCGAAGCTTGGAGGGTAGGCGGCCTCTTCGGCCCGAATGTACTTGTCACACCTGAGAAGGAGGTCGGCAAAGTTCTGTGGGGGCTTCTTAGCAAGAGAGGAGCGGAGGCTGGAATTGAAGACGTTGGATTGGAAGGCGGCTGTTGCGACGGATTGGTCGAGGGAGGCTATAGTCCTGGCTTCAGCTGTGAACCTCTTCACATAGTCTCTTAACTTCTCACCTTTCTCTTGCCTAAGCTGGAGGAGTGAAATGCTGGTCTTCTCCGTGCGCCTGCTACTCACGAAGTGGGTGATGAAGAGTGTCTCGAACTGCTCGAAGGAGAATATGGAAGACGGTGCGAGGCGGGAGTACCACTCTCGAGCTGGGCCCTTCAGTGTCGCGGGGAAGGTTTTGCAGAGGAGGGCATCGGAAGCTTGATGGAGGAGCATCAAAGTCTTAAAGCTTTCGATGTGATCGACTGGATCGGTCTCCCCGGTGTAAGTCTCAAATTGGGGAGGTTTGAAGCCGAACGGGACAGGTGCATCCACTATGGTTCGGGAGAAAGGGGGTTGGCTAGGACGTAGGGTCCTCCCCCTAAGCTCCTCTTCTCGGTTTATCCGACCCAGGCACCTTTCTACTTCATGAAGGCGGCGGTACATGGCGTCATCCCTCCGACGGTGATCTGCCGAGCCTCGAGACTCATCTTCATACGAAGGAGAACGAGGGCTGCGGCGATGGTAGCTTCGGGAGCGACGAGGACTTGGGGTACGTCGGAGAGGGCTTCGGACCAGGGGAGGGGATGGAGCCTTGGGTGCGTTGGTGAGAGCTTGTAGAATGGTCGCTTGGAACTGCTGGAACTCGGCACGGGTGATTGGTGCCTCCTCGTTCTTAGGCTGCTGCCGACCCACGGGGGAGCGTGGCCTTCTTCTGCGATGCTCGGGGGATTCCCTTCGCCCCCTACGGTTAGGAGACCTTCTGTAATCCCGGTGACGGGGAGATCGTTCACCCGGACGATAGTGGCGGGAGGTTCCCTCTCGGGCCCGTTTTTCGTCCAGATGGTGACGAAGATCCACGTCCTTCTTCTGCCGACTCTGAGGATTGTGTGATGCCATGGAATCCGTAGAGGCATTGTGTATGGAGATGCGGTCTTGGTGGAGAGGTTGCTTTCCGCGGGAGCCCCCCGCACCAGCATTCTGAGGTCCGGTCGGACCCTTGGGGGGTTGCTGATTCTGAAGGGGCTGATCTTGCTGAAGGGGAGGTCGTTCCTGCTGCAAAACGGGTTGGTCAGGGACTGGCTCCTGCTGATCGGCGGGATTGGGCCCACGGTTGGACCCCCTAGATTTGGCTTTTCTCGGAGGCATGGCTGGAGAAGATCTAGTCGACGGAAAGAGGAGGGGCTGCTATTCGTATGTTTTTCCCACAGACGGCGCCAATCTGTTGCCGCTAAATTCGGTGTGGGGGCAAACAGATGAATTTGTGAGTTCGTAGAAAACCTGAATAGCAAACACCTAACCTGTTCCGCCGGAGCTTGACCGTTGACTCCCGCCGTTTACCTGCAAGGAAGTGCGAGACACCGGGGTTGATCCCGGCGACGCACCCTCCGACGCTCAAGTCAGTAACCAGAATTGATTATGAAAGAGCGTTTAACTAGAGAAAGATTGATTACCTGTTAATGGAGATGGGTGGGGGGTATTTATAGGCGTCTTAGAGAACAATTTAGGAATGTAATCCGCGTAATCTGATATAGAATAATCTCCTTGTAAACAGATTGGGAAAGTAATCTGATAAGGTATATTCTGGTAATCAGATAAGGAATTTTAATCCCTAAATCCCAGTGTAAAGATTGACGTGAATCATGGCCGTTGATTTGGATCTAATCAGGGACCTTGATTGTGTCTTGCTGGATCGAGTTGGCAGCGGGTTGAAACCCGTGCCCAGCTGTGGTGGATCCGTTTGCGGGTTATTGGATCTGTGAGAAGGAGACCCAGTACCCGCTTCGGACCCGTTTGCATGTGAAATTACCGTTTTACCCCTGAGCTTTAAGATTCGAGTCCGATGTGAACGGTCCCGATTTAATCCTATTTTTAGCCATATCATTATTATTATTATTATTATTATTATTGTATATATTATTATTATTATTATTATTATTTCAAATTGATATTCAAAATTGTCAGAAATATAACCGGACAGCTTTTAAACACTCTTTTTCAGAAAAACAGCTTTCAGATAATAGTTTTCAGCTAAAAATATAACCGAACAGCTTTTAAACACTCTTTTTCAGAAAAACAGCTTTCAGAATACAGTTTTCAGCTATAAATATAACCGAACAGCTTTTAAACACTCTTTTTCAGAAAAACAGTAGAAATATAACCGAATAGCTTTTAAACTCTTTTTTTCAGAAAAACAGCTTTCAGATAATAGTTTTCAGCTAAAAATATAACCGAACAGCTTTTAAACACTCTTTTTCAGAAAAACAGCTTTCAGATAACAGTTTTCAGCTAGAAATATAACCGAACAGCTTTTAAACTCTCTTTTTCAGAAAAACAGCTTTCAGATAACTGTTTTCAGCTAGAAATATAACCGAACAGCTTTTAAACACTCTTTTTCAGAAAAAACAGCTTTCAGATAACAGTTTTCAGCTAGAAATATAACCGAACAGCTTTTAAACTCTCTTTTTCAGAAAAACAGCTTTCAGATAACTGTTTTCAGCTAGAAATATAACCGAACAGCTTTTAAACACTCTTTTTCAGAAAAAACAGCTTTCAGATAACAGTTTTCAGCTAGAAATATAACCGAACAGCTTTTAAACTCTCTTTTTCAGAAAAACAGCTTTCAGATAACTGTTTTCAGCTAGAAATATAACCGAACAGCTTTTAAACACTCATTTTCAGAAAAACAGCTTTCAGAATACAGTTTTCAGCTAGAAATATAACCGAACAGCTTCTAAACTCTCTTTTTCAGATAAACAGCTTTCAGAATATCAATATTCAGAATACAATATAAACAAACAGCTTTTAAACTCATATTCAGAATAACTCTATTCAGAATACTCTATTCAAAATATCAAAACAAACGCACCCTTAACATTCACCAAAATCAATTTACTTATCTGAAGTTATATATTTCAATTAATAATTGGTAGAAAACACAACTAAGCAAAGTTGTAAGTCAATCCACTACAAACCGCAATGCCTATCTCGGCATATTTTTCCCGGCATGTATATGAAACATCGTGATAGAGTAGTCTTATTTTTAGCTGATTCTATAACGGCGGGCGCTTATAAAAAATGCCATTATAGGTGGAATCTATCCCGACCTGTTTATTAAACAGCCCCCCCCCCCCCCCCCCCCCCCCCGCCCCCCCCCCCCCCCCCCGCTGGCAAAATTTCATTTCCCCCGCTCTCTCTCTTTTTCTCCCCCCTAAAACTTCTACCCCCCTTTCTCACCAAACCCGATCTTTCTCCCCCCCAAAACTTCTATCCCCCTTTCTCACCAAACCCGATCTTCAAATCCCGTGCCCCCCTCCTATAGCCGCTGTCGTCCCCCTCCTCCCACCGCCGTAAAATTTCATTTCCCCCGCTCTCTCTCTTTTTCTCCCCCCTAAAACTTCTATCCCCCTTTCTCACCAAACCCGATCTTTCTCCCCCCCAAAACTTCTATCCCCCTTTCTCACCAAACCCGATCTTCAAATCCCGTGCCCCCCTCCTATAGCCGCTGTCGTCCCCCTCCTCCCACCGCCGTGCCCTAGCCACATCTCAAACCCTACCTCCGATCTAGGTATGTTTTTCTCTCACCCCCTCTCTCTCCCCCTCCCTTCAAACTTGTGTTTCTTTCTCTACATTTCTGAGTTAGATAATGGACGATCTTCGCTTTTCTTTTCAAACTTTGAATTCGGCATTCATCTCCAACCTTTACATTCCCCTTTCTGAGTTAGATAATGGAGGATCTTCCCTTGAATGCAGCTGTGGAATCTAATCTAAATTAGAGCTTGATTAGGGTTTTGGGATGGAGGATTATCAAGTGTTAGAGCAGATTGGGAAAGGAGCGTTCGGTTCTGTGCTTCTTGTAAGGCACAAAGTTGAGAAGAAGAGGTGAGCAATAGCCGAGAGCTGCTTGAAGGTCACTTTTTTATTATTTACTCTAGTTGCTTATTATTTGTTAATTTTTTAGATATGTTCTGAAAAAAAATTTGGTTGCTAGGCAAACTGATCGATGTCGAAGATCGGCTCACCAAGAGGTAGTAAATTACAATATCATTTTTTTATTGTTGTGAGAATTTTATGGTTAATTTAGACTAAAATTGTTTCCTTCAAAAATAATAATAATAATAATAATAATAATAATAATAAGATGGTCCCAAAATGTTGCTATCATGTTCATATTTGGAACAAATGGAGAATGTTAATTTGATTTGGTCACTTAATTGGGATCTTGTTTGGCTGAAAGTATTAAATGCAGGATAATTCAAGTTTTTGTCATGAATGTGACACTCATAGGTTTTGTTCAAGCATTGTGTACAAGTTATTTAGAGTTCGAGGCTTTCATCATCATAAAAAAATATGCTCAAAATCATCAATTCAAACGTTCTCTTTCAATCAAAGTTTATGCAATTTGATGCACTGATCGAGTTTTATGGAAACCCATTGTTTTATGTTTTTTCTTGGGTAAATTCTTAATGTGATCCCGATAATTCTTTGTGAAGGTTAAAGGAAGGGATCAGAGTATTTTAGGTGGTAATGGAGTTCCACCTATGCTTGCGGGTATGTAGAACTTCTCAAGATATTCATCCTGTTCAATTGTAGTTTTTATGTTAAGTATACATGTCTTGCGCAAAAAAATTGTTAGTGGGTAAGCCCACGTTAATGCTGCAATTTCAGGATAATTTTTTTTACGACAATGCAGAGCAAGAGGTACTTAAATGTAGTTTTGGTTTGCTTGACTCAGTGGATTTTTTGTAATGAGGAAATTGGATTTATGACATATCATCCTGTACTTTGATAGAGATTCATCCAGCATTTTGAGCTTCTCCGGAAGGCTCAAATTCCGGAGCATATAACATACCACTTGTTTAAGGAATCCACAGCTGGTGCTAATGTATCAGTAAGTATTCAACCATTTTAAGTTTTTATTATGCAAGTATTTTTTGTATGCTCCATTCCCATGTGGTTGATTTTTTGATTTTGCTTTACAATACAGCCAACTGGATCTGAAGCAGTTATTTTTTCTAGTGCAACAAAAGCATTCCTTTCTAGGTAAGCCCCCATATCCCTTTATATGTAGAACTTATTAATTCTTCTAGAGTTGGATTAAGAAGTGATAAGCCCCCATATCCCTCTATTGTTAGAGTATCTAGGGCTGGATAGAAAAAAGATCTTTTATTTCATCAAGTCGAAACATCTTCTGATTATATGAGTCCAATTTGAAAAATAACTTTTAAATTTCTTGTATCATGTCACTTATAGTGTCTTTACGATCATTATTTTAATTTCATTTGTTCAAATTTTGGACTCATATGATATTAATTTTCAATCAAATAATGATATTGACTTGTTGCAATCACGAAGAAACTATCTAAATTATTATAGTTTATTCTATGTCCCCGGATAGAATCTAACACAGAACAGAACAACCCGATTAGTCGTCCGGTCTGTTCGAGCAGCGAAAGCAGCAGCCAGGGCAACATATGGGAGGACTGGTGGAAGAAGCCTTCTGAGAAACTGAATGTTCCTTGCCTCAGTGACATACTCTGGCCATCTGCAGGTATTACGGATACACATACTTTCAGTGTCTTCTTTTCGTTGTGTGAATCAAGTGACTACACAATAGGGCAAAATTTTGTCAATATAACAAAAGTTGTCGTTGAATATGTGAACTAGTTATCGACTAGGAATAACCAGTTTTGTTCATATTCAAATATCAATATGTAAAATTGGTTTAGTGTACTAAGAAGTACTACCTCAAGTCGAAAAACTATTCATATTGTGATTTTTGCCTTTTTTTCTGAAATTTTTGATTGTTGATGCATGTTTTGAAACATCTGCAAAATAGTTATCACCTGGAGTATCAAGGGCTATGCCTAAATGTATAAATTGATGAAATTAATTCGGAGATGGGGAATGCACATGTATAATGTTATGCATTTGGTGTTTGAGAGGAGAGTGGCTAATTTTATAAAATAATTTTGAGAGCAAGAGTTGAATAATGCACATGCCATATCGAGTCTTTAACGTCTTCAGAAAATACACGTCGTTAAGCCCAATTCTGGAAGGAGTTAGCTGGGGTACGGGCATCCCATATCGAGAGAACAACTTATACGTCAACTCTACTAAATGTCCTATAGGCATCACAACAGCGACAGGAATAAAATTCCCCATCTCAAATTTATACATGAACCAATGTTGAAAGTCTTCAGAAAACCACACATTGTAACAAGTATCAATGCCATATATTTTTTACATCTCACACATTTATTTTAGTCTTGAGATGGCAACAGCCCATATTATAATATTGAGCTGAAGGAAATACACATCTCGGGGAAGCCACTGCGGTTAAAGCGAAAGGTCTTTGACAGTAAGTATGGAACTGTCTTTAGATAGTGGCACTGGCACAACATATGCATATTTACCAGAGGAAGCCTATGTAGCATTTAAGGATGCGGTATGATCTCTTACCTTTGTTTTGGACATGTTATTAGTTATGAATTGCCATCCCAAATTGCCTATCATCTCACAGGGCCTTGTTTGCCATAATATCTGAAATGTCTTTTATTCACTTTTACTCATATATTCATCATTCTATGTATCCCTGCCTGCGCTGGCGTTCATTTGCAAGAACTGGATTGCTAAGTTAATTGGTTGAGATACTGCGATCTCATAGAATTTCACGCCATGTGAAAACTACAAAAGTCACAACTGCGTGCATTGCTCAAAGGCTAGCTACATGTTAACGTGATCTTTAGTTTGAGTATCTATATACTAGATAATTTGAATCATGTATCTAGTATCTATACACTAGATAATCTGAGGGTTCGTATTGCTTCATTGTTAACCTTATTTTTTATTTTCACTTGACATCAAATTGTACTTTTTAATTAGTATACTATCAAGTTGGTTCAATTCAGAGTTCTCGGATGTAAGAAATATAATTTAACCAGTTCAAAGTTAACATACAAAACATTAATTTGGTCATTAGTAAATATTTCATCGTTATTATATTGCCTATAGAATTTTTAGCTATTGTCCTCGTATTACCTTGTGGTACCATCTTTTACTTTTTAATTTTTTACCAATGAAGCACTCGAAGGTCCATGATGCTTATTGTTTGGGAGTCTTTCAGAATGGGAAAGATCCAACAACTCTCTTAGGAGGTACTACATGTTTTGGTTTGTTTTTTTGCTTGCTATGTCTGTTTTTGTGTGTTGTCAAGTTTTCCCCATGAAAAATTTTCACTTTCGGTTCAGTACTCCCAGTATGATTATAAATCTGGTTCTTTTACCAAGCAATTCACACAATATGTTCACCTCTTAGGTATTGTTGTCTGCAATACTCTCGTAACGTATGATCGTAAGAAAGAAGTGATTGGATTTTGGAAAACCAACTGTTCTGAATTGTGGGACAGACTACAAATTCATGGAGCTCCTTCACCAGCTCCCTCGGCTTCTTATAACATGGATAGCATGATTGGACTACCCCCAGCACTGTCTCCTACCGGTCTGCAAAATCAATTTCCGCCAGGTATAGTAACATGCATTTCTTTACACAACTCATATAGTTTTGCCATTTAAAGCGTTCAAGGAGTTTAGAATTTAGTTTGTTGTTTCTTTTGCCTACTTGTATGATTTTTAGTTAGCCTACCTGCAATTGCTTACAATGCATGTGGATATATCCATATTTAAACAAAAAATTCAGTGTTTTGAAGGACTTATCTTCCATGCATCAAGTGATTCTAAATTTTTTTTTTCCTGTAACAAAACAGACACATGATTCGTTCACATAGCATCTGATTGTCACCTCCCTCTTATATTTTTTTGAATGTATTTCATTAAAGATAATGTGGTACATTTGTCAAAAACATTCCATCACATAGCATGTACTTCTGCCTGTTGGTAAGGACCAACATATATATATTTTGCATCTGATCCGTCATGTATTTTCAATAAGATGTCAAGGATCAGCGTAATGCTATATTTTAGTAAGTTGGATCAGTCGAAGTGTTACTTCTTATACTTGTCTCTTTGCTTGTAACATTTTTTTCAATAAACACAACATCTGCTCTTTCTTTATCTCCTATAAAATTCTTGAGATGAAATAATGCGGTACTTGCTTTGTTATAATTTTTTTGAAGAGTATACTTGGTTTGTTATTTTTTTGGTTTGAAGTAACTTGAACCCACTGTAGCTGGCTGCTATGTGCATTCAATATGGAGCTTAAACTAGACTATATACTGATTGGAATAAATTCCCCTGATTATTTTAAAAATAATTTTAATATACTATTTTGGAACGTATTAGATCCATTTCATGGTCAACTGATTAGACATTTTTTCAAGGGTGTGTTTGGCTTCACAAAAAAACTGCTAAATTTTGGGGGAAGCAAAGGCCATGAAATGCAAACTGCAATTCTCTACCTCCATTAAAAATTAACTGAAGTTCTCATAACTCTGTACCTTTACGGGCCATATTTTTATAATTTCTAGCAGTGTGCATTTTCATTATAATCACCTTGTCACTGGAATGCATTTGCACACTTGGAGTTATGGTTAACAAAACTTCAACAATTTAAATAAAAAGTTAACTTCTTGCTCTCCAAGTGCAGGTTACAATATCAAAAGATGATACAGTTATTCTTGATGGAACAGGTGACAAGAAAGGAATTGAAGAGAGATGTGATCTGGTTTGTCTTGTTGACCCATTTTCATGTTTCTTGTTACTTCCATTTCGTTTGTGGGTCCTCTTATTGTATGGACTTTCACTTTCACAACTAGGGTCTGCAATTGAAGCGAGCACCTCTGACTATGATAAAGAGAAGATACTAGAGAGGTTGGCAGAACTTTCTAGTGGTGTTGCCGTTCTTAAGGTATTTATTATGAAAATTATATTGACATTGTAAAAATGATGTCCATGCTTGATACATGATTATAATCTTTTAGATGAAAAGGTTCAAATATATTTCAAGCCAAATAGTGACGAATTATCCCTTACAATCAGCATCAGGGATGTTAAACAATGACATTGGGGCCAAAACCGATTTTAAAGTTTGGGTGTTGTTTTCTCCATCACAAATTTACTTTTATTTCCTACTAGCTGTTTTAAGCTTAAATATCATTAACCTTGTACATCTTTATAGCTGTTTGTAGTAACTTACATTTGTTGCCTTCCTCCGGCTTATCATGAGGCATGCATGTTTATGTGAAAGCAACATCAACTGTAACAACTTTTACCTTCACCATTCTGTTTAAAAAGTTTGAATTTGATATGCATAAAAGATAATTGTAAAATTAGATCTAGCTTATTCAAATAGTCATATGAAACATCTATGTTTTTTTACAGGGCCAGCAAATTCGATCGGTTTCCAGTACAGTAGGGCAAAATATCGATGGAGTTGGTAGCAACATCGGGCCACATCAGGAGACTCTCCCACCTTAGTTTGTAGTATTTTGGACTTTATTTTATTAACTTTTGTCGACATTATATATATTTTTGGTACAACTATGTTGTACAACTTAAACATTTGTAACTCGAGTTGTATGACAGTTTATGTGTTAGATATTTGGTTTTCTATTGAGTTGTTGTTTATTGTGATATATGAATTTTGGTGGTTTATTATGAAGTTATTATTGATGCACTTTGATTTTAGCATTTGAATTTAATGTGACTACAGGTATTATAATATGCGATTAATTACAGGTTTTTTTTAATTGGAAATTTTGGAATAAAATTCATTAAAAAACCTGTACCGATCTATTCCGGCATTTAGATATCCAGCGAAAATTGCCAAAAAATAAAAATTAAAAAAAACTTATATCTATTGCGGCGTTTCTAAAACACCGGTATAGGCCATTTTTCGTCTAAGAACTCAGACAAAAAAAACCCTCCTATAACGGCGGTTATGATGCGCCGTTATAGGTCTCAAGGCTATCACAGTGTTTCGTAAACGCCGCGATTGCTCATTCTTTTTGTTAAAAACTAAAACGAAAATTTACTCTATAACGACGTTGTAGGAATGGCGGGATAAGTTGCATACTTATAACGGCGACTGTCTAAAACGCCGCGATAGCCCATGTAGCTGTCCCGACGCAAGCTTCAACAGTGCTTTGAACGGCGTTTTCAGAAGCGCCGCTATGTTCTATAGCGGCGCCAGGAAACGCCGGGATAGCCCTTGTAAAACCGCCGCTAGAGCCCATGTGGTTTGTAGTGATCTAAAGCTTTAGTTTTCTGCTACTACACAATTATACAATACTAGTAATATACACGTGCAATGCACATATTAATTTTCAAAAAAAGAAAAATTTAAAGTAAAATTTTAATTTACACGTGTGACGTGCGATGTATATCTTAATAAATAGAATTATATATTTTTAAAATTAATGTGAAGACTATAATGGGAGAATTGGAGTTGTACGTGCATTGCACGTAAGTAGGAAGATTTACAACCCCAACTCTTCAATTATAATATAGGTAGATTATATATTATATTATAGATAGATAGATAAATAGTAATTTACACGTGTGATGCACATTTAATATATTAAAAAATTAAAGTAAAAAATCTGACGTAGTGATGACTCGAATCTGAGACCTTCATATTCACACATTGATAGATTCACAAATGACACTAAGGCCTTCCCCATTATAATATTAGAGATGGGTAGTTATATTACTTATTTCCTGTGTTGTAGTATAATATTACATAATTCATGCAGTAATTGACATGATAACCAACGATGCAATTGACTTATACAACCTTTGTCGATTTTCACAGATTGAAAGAGAAATGCTATATCTGTAATTATAATGGAGAAGACCTTAGTGTCATTTGTCATTTTGTCATTCTACCAATATGTGCAACGCACGTACATAACTAATATAAAGGAGTTTTTCGGTTCAAATCCTCCTTATGTCAGAATTTTTATTTTTATTTTTTGAAATTATTAAAACGTACATTGCACGTGTAAATTACTAGTTGATGTATAACCGGAGAATGCAGGATCTCTATATAGGAATGAGTGGAAAGCAAACCAATTATTTATCTTACATGGTACTTGTAATACTCATGGTTAGGTTCAAACCGACCAAGCTTGAGTACAAGTGTGACCAGTCCCACATCAGGAGAAGGAATAGAGTGATGTATATATAATAAAGTAAAAAAATCCTAGGTTTCCTTTATAACTAACTTGTTATTAGATGAAACTTTAGCCCTATAGCTGGACAGTTGGACTAGTTCGACTACGAAAGCGGCCCGGAGTCCAACTATGTAGCCTCATGTACAGTATGGTGGGCCGAAGTGTTACAAAGTGGTATTATAGCCGACTTTCCCGATAGTAGGGCTATAGTAGATATACCCAATGGTGGGGCCTGACTATATGTTGGCAGTTAGGCCAGGAAAATATGCTAGTGGGGCTACAGTAGTGACAACCATGTCGAAGAATCATGAATATGGGGGACTCTACATTTTGGACAATATTTCTAGATTGTTTGCATGTGTCAATGATTCAGAACTTCTCGACTTACACTATAAACTAGCTTTTTAAAAATATTATTATTATTATTATTATTATTATTATTATTATTATTAACTAATAAGGCCAGCTATACACACCCACATTTTATCCCAAATATATATTAATTGAAGATTTTCCAATGTGGTAATAAATCATCACTCCCATCTAACCTGTTTGCCACCATATTTTATAATTAAGCTTTCCACCCCCTAACTAGGCCCAGTTGATTTTTTGCTAACTAATTAGGTTCAACTAACTACACTACAACAAATATGACATTTAATAGCATTCATAAAATGCTATAGTAGACCTATGATAGCGTTTTACAAACGCTATCAAAAGCCCCGCTATAATAACTCTATAGCATTTTGACAAACGCTAGAGAATGTATAGCGTTTCCGAAACGCTATAGATTCTATAGCATTTTAACAAAACGCTATAGAAACTATAGCGTTTGCCCAACGCTATAGAAAGGCTATAGATTCTATAGCGTTTCGGCAAACGCTATAGATTCTATAGTGTTTTACAAAATGCTATAGAATCTATAGCGTTTACCGAAACGCTATAGAATCTATAGCCTTTCTATAGCGTTCGGCAAACACTATAGTTTCTATAGCATTTTGTTAAAACGCTATAGAATCTATAGCGTTTCGGCAATGCTATTAGTGTAAGAGCATTTTGTAAAAACGCTATTGTTAGTCAATCCAGTAATAGAATCAAACATACAATATTTTTAAAACGCTATCGTTTAGATATTTGTGGTTTTTTACAGCATTTTAGGAATGCTATTTCGTTTTAACTGTATACAAAAAAAATCTACGAATACAAATAAAAATCGATTTATCGAAAATATCAATACACCATTAAAACTATAAAAGTTGTGCAAATTTGTGTACAAATATATAAAAACATACCAACATAGAAATATCTACACAATAAACTTATAAAAATGTTCATCCAATAAACTTAAAACTGACGACCATACAAGAGACATACAGCAAAAACTGCAATTTCAGGGTGACCAGCTATTACAAACTTTCATATGTTTCGATACAAGCGAAATATAGCATATCAGCTATCACCTGAAAATTCACTTGGCAATGCAGAAGAACCAACATGTCATTACTTTCTAAAGCAAAAAATTAAGACAGTTCATCTTCTTTTCAACCAATATCCAGTACCTACACAACACAAGTTAAGCCATATACCGTGCCTTATCAGCCTGACATTTCCTTTTTTGTACACTGAGTTATAAATATCACCAGATATCACTACCAAGCCTATCTGCAATCTGAGCCAACTGCATCCTGAACAGATTTGAAACCATCTCTCTCCAAGCACTCTGCAAAACTGCATCCTGAACAGATTTGAAACCATCCTGAACAATTCAGCCTGAAAGAGAAGAAGGAAAAGTTTAAAATCCAGTTTCTTTCTCTATTTATCATCCAACTTACAGACCATCCAACTTACATGTAATAGGTTCTTTATATTAAAATTTGTTTCAAAACACATGTCTGGATGTAAAATGTATTACCAGAATAAAGATAAAGAAATACGAGTCAGATTGTCTCAAAAGTCTCAGACCATGAACTAGGAGAAAACATGAAAGATTGAACATACAAACTCAAGGCTGACACTAGTAATGTATGAGGTCTTACCAGGACTTGCTAATGCATACAAAGATACCTGGGGCTTCAGTGTCAAGGCTGTTTTGGACTGGTTTTTTTGTATATATAAAACAGAAATGGTCTTCAGCATATATCTTTGACAATGTGAAGGAATTGTCGGTTAAAATTACCACTAACTAGGTGTTCAGGTTCCTGAATTTGTATTATATGTTCACTAGCAATGCAAAATACACTTGAATGCCAGCACACAAATGTTCAACATAATAAACTCGAACCCATGTGACCTGATGAAACTATCAATCTAAAGACATTAATAAGAAGCATGAAACAGAGAAGCCTCAGCAACTATTGGATTACATAACTATACTTGTCCACACCTAGAAGAGTTACAACACCTAGCGTTTAGACTCATATGTTTGGGTCATGTATGAAATGATCATGGAGAACAAAAAGAAACTCACAAATTCCATCTCAATGTGTGTGTTGTTATATAAATAAAAAAATTCAGGAGACCCATCCCATATTATCTGCATATATCACATTTATGCCTTTTACAATTATCAACATTCAAATATTATGGCATAATTTTTACAGGATTGTGTGTTAAATACTACTTAACAACTTTGCAAAAGGTAATGGCATTATTATAAAGTTGAGAATTCGCAAATAAAGCTAAGCTACCACTTTTTCAAGTTATTATTATTCTTAGGGGGGGAGGGGGAGGGGGAGGGGGAGGGGGGGGGGGGGGGGGGGGGAGGAGGGATACATGTCAATAAAAAGAGAAAATAAGTCAAAGACAGTAGCAATAATTTGTTCATAGCTAATCTTCTTGTAGCATGAACAACACCAAATCCATAATAGCAACAGGACATGATAACACGGATATGACTAGTTAGTATTTAGTAATTAAACTATTCAGAAATTACAAGTGAGATAAAAGGAGGGAATGGACCTGAGATAGATAGATACTGCTGACAGAATGGAGAATATGGATGAACTTGGTTCAAGTTCTTATTTATGTACAGACTAACTTGGTTCAGGTTCTTATTTATTAGGATCTTGCAGTATATGCATCAATATTTGCTTTGAAAACTAATATTGAACAGATTTTATCGTAAACTACTTTTGAGACGATTAATAAGTATATTATAGTCAATTATATCAAGGCAATCGTCATAAAAAAAGCCGACCTTCGAGGGGGAAAAAGTTATATTTCGACTTGAAGAATGTGCTTACTAGCTTTCTTGTTGTGGTTTTGTTGTTAAGTCAATAGTATTAGTTATTAACCAGAGGATAAAAATATACTTTTCTGTAGAGATTCTGGGCTGGGGTTTTGGAATTTGGATTATCTCTGACTTCAACCAGTGCCTCTATCCTATTCAATCTATTTTGAAGTCAACCATGTCTTAAAAAGTTTTTGGTTTCAAATTTAGTAATGAGTTTTTACATATAGGATTGCAAGATTTCAGGTCTAAATATAGAGTAACTTTTCTATGTTGCATGCCTTGCAGTTCTGAATATAGCGATGTCAATAATTTTAAAACGCTTAGTCCAAATTGATTTCCCATGTGAAACAACAACTTTCCTTGTAGAGTTTCCCTCATGTTTTCCATTTTATTCCAATCCACTGAGTTACACACCATTCCAGTAATATAGTGCAGTTTATTCATAAACTGATGCTTCCTTTCGTAATGTTCGTCAAACCCTATACGTAGAGATTGGAAGATAGTACTTCAGTTTCCAATCCCTCGGACAAATTAGTAAGTACCAGATTTAGTTTGCTAAGTAAGAATAGCTAAATTTGTCTCTACCTCTCCTCCCAGGATGCACTATACTAAATATTCATCACAGTCTAAACACTCAAATTCAGTTGTAAGGCTTCCTACAAAAAAAATTGAAAACTAAAATCTAATATTATGTAAGCTATTCCTAAATTATTGATATAGTTCAATACTATATGATTAACAAATACCAAGTTCAAGGGTTTATCCCACTATATAATTTTTTAGAAGGAAAGTAATGTACCTAGTTAGCATCCAACATCTTGATGTGATCGGTCGGCCATGCAATTGCAAGTCCCATATCCTCATCTAGAGTATCTACACCACCACCTCGCCTAAATAACGGTGCTGAAGGTTGTCTTACTTCATCCACCCAAACTTTGGAAGCATTTTGCCCAAGGGGTATACAGTGCACTACCACCTCAGGATCATTTGTCACCTATCGCCCAATAGCAACCACTTCACTCGGTGCCTCCCAGTTTAACAATTCACACTTTCTACTTCTACGATTACTGCTGTCATTGAGTGACTAACATGAAAACATAAAAAAAAAGTTATTTCAAGTGTTATATATATATATATATATATATATATATATATATATATATATATATATATATATATATATAAAGTTATATATATATATTAAAAGTTCTAAAGCTGTACTGGGTTACCTGCCGGAGTATCAGTTGCATTAGTAGTTGATAATGGATCATTGTTACACAATTTTGAGCGCTTATCCTCATCCTCATCCTCCTCGTCATTATCATCGTCAATATCGTTTTAACCATCAATATCCATATTATCGTCACTATCGCTATGATCTTCTTTATCATGTTCACTACCCTCTTCATCTTGAGCATCACTATCTTCTTCCTCCATATCGTTATCACTATCTTCTTCCTCCAGATCATCCTCACTATCCTCTTCTTGTTGAACCATACTCTGTAAAATAACAAACTGAATTATAAATTGATTATGTTTAATCTAATTAGCATTCAAATGAAAATCAATATTTTTACCTTCTTATTTTTCTTATGTTTCTTATGTTTTGAGTAAGAGTTTTTACACTTTGTTTGCTTTTTAAGTAGAGTTGTCAACTCCTTCACTGTTTTAGCAAGTGAATCCACCTTTCCTCTGAGCTCAACTACTTTGGCAGAGGTTGCAATCGAGGCACCTAATTTAGATGGGTTGGCTCCTGCTCCCATCGCTTGTTAAATACCCTTGAATATGCGTCACCTTCATAACTCGGGCCTACGTGGGATGTCTCAGGTGGCGAACAAGCTAGTTCTTATTTCACCTTTTTCTGAAAATAAAAGAAGCTCAAAATTAATATGAACATATGATTGAACAATAAGAATCTGTATTTAACTAATGGTAAACTATGTGATAAAACAATTTTAGAACCATACTATAAGATCAACATCATCTGGCTTTCCTGCTTCACCGTTCTTTCTTGTATATGCTCGATACCAACAACGAAGCCTAACTTTATCTTGACAAATGGGACCCTCTTCTTTCTATATAGCAAACAGATACAATCGACACAAACATCAAAATTATAAACAACGCATTTAATAAATATAATGAAATAATTTATAATTAACTCACTACTATTTCAGATTCTATCCGAGCAAATCCCTTTCGATCACCACGGTAAGGGATAGTTTGTTTACTTCTCATTTCCTTGAACTTTTCACTTTTTGCCTACAAGACAAATTGTACTCTAATATAATTAATTTTATATAAAAGATAAGATATAGCAAGTTAAACAGAATAGTATACATAGTTTTTTACCTTGAATTTTGGGTTGTTTCTTGATTTTACAAATTCATCCCACTCTCTTTGACTTTTGTAAATCGGTTTCTTGTTTAAGCTTGCCCCCAATTTTGCTTTGCGTGCCCTGGCAGATCTTCCCATCGCTTGTAGGGTGTAAATTTTTGCTTCTCTATCACGTCCATTGAATGTGAACTTTTGCTGAAGTAATATGTGTAGATATAAATTATTATCATAAAAATAAGCACAAAGAATTAAATGAAGTTAACCAAAGCCAGTAAATTTATGAAAAGTATAGTGTTAAAAGAGTATAATCAGTAGGGCAGCAGTAGAGACACTTAAAAATTTTGAGCCAAAAATTATGCAGCAGAAACTAATACTTTGGAAGATTAAGTGCAATTGCCTATCTTTGCCAATTGGAAGATTAAGTGCAAGATGTTGTTAGAAAATGAGTGTTTTAGACACCATTTTCGAACCGATTTTTGAGCAATTTTTTGAGTAAGATCCTCAATGAATTATTAAGAGATCTTGATTGATTTGTGTTCTCCTTCGTGAGTAGATCAAAATCATATATTGGTTCGCTAAAATCGGTTAAGGGGTGAATGAGAAATTGTCTCTCAAAGTGAGATGTTTTCATTCTTGAAGATGGGTTAAGGGAACATAGTCCCACATCGGAAATAACAAAGAAAATAGAAGAGGATATATAGTAATCTCCTTCTAAGCATTGTAAGATGGCTAGAAGAGAGGCTCTCTCTCGCGCGCGCAGGGGGGGGTGCAAATCACGGACCGGTTTACATGCGACTTGTGTGCGCCCGCACGACCTGCGGACACGAATGCCGGACCGATTTGATCCCACCCCGTGCAGAGCCACCTTTTGCTACAGTTTTCTTTTTGTAACGGCTGAAATGAATGCAGAAACGGTTCTGTCTGCCGTTTCAGTGCTGTATTTAATATTTTGTCTGCCGTTACGCTGAAGGCATTCAATTCACTGTCTGCCGTTACAGTGAAGGCTGTTAATGCCTTGTCTGCCGTTACAATGAAGGCTGTTAATGCCTTGTCTGCCGTTACAATGAAGGCTGTTAATGCCTTGTCTAACCCAGGCTCTATAAATAGAGGTCTTCCCCTTACTTTCTTCCCTGCACAAACCAGATCCTATTCTCTCCTTCTCTTCTGTACTGTTCGTCCGTCCTTCTGTCGTTGGTAAGTCAGGTGATAGGTTCAAGCGCTTGTACTCGGTTCAGGAGTGATACGTGGTGCCTACGGGATCGCTCCAAGTCGTTGCATCCTGGGAGACAGACGCCTCCGTTCAATCCAGTAACCGGAGAGAGGCGCAATCTGTTTTAAGGATACTGTGTGATACACAGGCCTCGGCTTTCTTGGACTTGTAATTTTTCATTTGCTTACTGTAAGTTGATTAATTTATTTTCCTTTTCTTTTTCTTTCGGATTTCCCTCCTCTGTTCCCTTCTCGGTTTTCCTGTGCCTCTCTATCTTTCTTTGTAAAAGAAATTTTGTAAACATTACTTGTAACAAACTTAAAACAGATTACGATTTCTTTCATTTTCGATTTTGAGGCACGGTTTTTCTTTTTATTTCTTTTATCTGGAAAACTTACACTCGTGTTGTGTAAATTTCAGATTCACGATGACTACTGCATTGGACAATGCTGTTGTATCTGAAACGGTCTATGTGCCGGTTGTTGATACAACGCAAGAAACGATTGCTGCTGCGGCACGAGTGCCAATGCCCACCGTTGTACCTGTCTCAGTCTCCCATGGGGAGAAACCTGAGAAGTTCAACGGGCAGAACTTTAAGAGGTGGCAACAGAAGATGATGTTCTATCTGACCACACTGAATCTTGCAAGGTTCTTGAACGAAGATGCTCCAGATCTTAAGAAAGATGAGCAGGATAACCAAGTCATTGCGGCTGTGGATGCTTGGAAAAATGCTGATTACTTGTGTAGAAATTACATAATGAACGGATTAGCCGACTCTTTGTATAATATTTACATTGACAAAAGAACAGCTAAAGAACTTTGGGAATCACTAGAACATAAATATAAAACTGAGGATGCCGGCGCCAAGAAATTCATTGTGGGCCGCTTCCTGGACTATAAAATGGTAGATTCTAAAACAGTAATCAGTCAAGTTCAAGAACTACAACTAATCTTGCATGAGATTCATGCTGAAGGTATGAACTTAAGTGAAAGTTTCCAAGTGGCTTGTATAATTGAAAAATTACCACAAGGTTGGAAAGACTTTAAGAATTACCTAAAGCATAAGCGAAAAGAAATGGGCATTGAAGATCTCATTGTCAGGCTTCGTATTGAAGAAGACAATAGGGGATCTGAAAAAGTTGGACTCCTCAGCCATGCAGCTAAGGCAAATGTAATGGAACATAAACAACGTTCCAACAAGCACAACAATAAGGGTCCGAAGTTGGGGCCTAAGGGAGGAATCTCCAAGAAGCCGAAGTTCCAAGGCAAGTGCTTCAATTGTGACAAAATGGGTCACAAGTCCACTGAATGCAGACTTCCCAAGAGGAACAGGAACAGAGAAGCAAACTTGGTTCAAGGAATTGCTCAAGATGTCTCCGATATCAACCTCTCAGCTGTGATATCAGAAGTGAATATGTTAGGTTCAAACCCGAAGGAGTGGTGGACGACACTGGAGCTACTCGACATGTGTGCTCCAATAGAAGTATGTTCTCCACTTTCGAACCATTAGAGAATGGGGAGAAAATGTTTATGGGGAACTCGGCTACTTCAGAAATAAAGGGCCAAGGCAAGGTGATCTTGAAGATGACTTCTGGAAAGGAACTGACTCTGAACAATGTTGCATATGTTCCTGAAATCCGTAAGAACCTGGTATCTGGTTCGTTGCTTAATAACCACGGTTTTCGTTTAGTGTTCGAGTCGAATAAATTTGTTTTGTCTAAAAGTGGAATGTATGTTGGTAGAGGATATATGAGTGGTGGAATGTTCAAACTCAATGTAATGACCATGGTCAATAATATGAATAAAGCTAGCTCTTCTACTTATTTGCTTGAGTCTTCCAATTTATGGCATGGTAGACTAGGACATGTTAATTATGATACTTTGCAAAGACTAATTAACTTGAATCACATACCAACGTTCCAAATTGATTCCAAATACAAATGTGAAACTTGTGTTGAGGCAAAACTAACAAGATCATCATTTAAAAGTGTTGAAAGAAACACTGAACCACTTGATCTAATTCACACTGATATTTGTGATTTGAAAATGATACAAACAAGAGGTGGTAATAAATATTTTATTACCTTCATAGATGATAGCACAAAATATTGCTATGTATACTTGCTTAAAAGCAAAGATGAAGCTATAGAGAAATTTATTCTCTATAAAAATGAGGTTGAAAATCAACTCAATAAGAAAATTAAGGCGCTAAGAAGCGACCGAGGTAGAGAGTATGAATCGCCATTTGCTGACACATGTGCTAAGCATGGGATTATACATGAAACCACAGCGCCTTATTCTCCTCAGTCTAACGGTGTTGCTGAGAGAAAGAATCATACATTGAAAGAGATGATGAATGCAATGTTAATAAGTTCTGGTTTACCACCAAACTTGTGGGGAGAAGCTATTCTTTCAGCTAACTACCTTTTGAATAAGGTGCCCAAAAGGAAAGAAGATAAAACTCCATATGAATTATGGAAAGGAAGAAAGCCATCCTACAATTACTTGCGAATGTGGGGATGTCTTGCCAAGGTGGTAGTACCCCCACCTAAGAAAATGAAAATAGGACAAAAAACAGTTGATTGTATTTTCATTAGTTATGCACTTAACAGTAGTGCCTATCGGTTCTTGGTGTACAAATCCGATATCACTGAGATATCAAAGAACACGATAATGGAATCTAGAAATGCATCGTTCTTTGAAGATGTATTTCCATGTAAGTCAAAGGAGGAAGCAAGTTCCTCCAAACGAACACATGAGACTATCAGTGAAGATAGTGAAGACCAAAATGAAGAAGTCGAGGAGGAACCTCGACGCAGTAAAAGAACAAGAACGGAAAAATCTTTTGGTCCGGATTTCTTGACTTTTATGCTTGAAGAAGAACCCCAAACCTTCAAGAAAGCAGTGAACTCTAGTGATGGTCCTCAATGGAAAGAAGCCATCAAGAGTGAAATTGATTCTATCTTGCAAAACCATACTTGGGAACTAGTGGATCTTCCACCAGGTAGTAAACCTTTGGGTTCCAAGTGGATCTTCAAGAGAAAAATAAAACTTGATGGATCAATTGATAAATACAAGGCAAGACTTGTAATTAAAGGTTATAAACAAAAAGAAGGTCTTGATTACTTTGATACATATTCTCCTGTGACGAGAATAAATTCCATTAGGATGGTACTTGCCGTAGCAGCTCTACGCAATCTTGAAGTACATCAAATGGATGTAAAAACAGCTTTTCTTAATGGAGATTTAGATGAAGAAATCTACATGGAACAACCTGAGGGTTTTTCATCTCCAGGACATGAAAAGAAAGTGTGTAAACTGGTGAAGTCATTATATGGTTTGAAACAAGCTCCAAAACAGTGGCATGAAAAATTTGATAATGTCATGATGACAAATGGCTTCAAGATCAATGAATGTGACAAATGTGTATATGTCAAAGACACAGAAGATGGATATGTCATTATATGTTTGTATGTAGATGACATGCTTATTATTGGAAGCAATGATCAGATAATTAAATCTGTTAAAAACATGTTAAACTCGAGGTTTGACATGAAAGACATGGGACTAGCTGATGTTATATTGGGAATTAAAATCACAAGAACATCAGACGAGCTTATTTTAAGCCAGTCACATTATGTTGACAATATTCTTAGAAAATTTGATAAAGATAATTCTGGAATTGCGAGAACTCCAATAGATCTAACTTTACACTTATCCAAGAATAAAGGGGAGAGTATTTCTCAAGTAGAATACTCTAGAATCATAGGCAGTCTAATGTACTTAATGAGTTGTACAAGACCAGACATAGCCTATGCAGTAAGTAAACTAAGCAGATACACGAGTAATCCTGGAAGCGAGCATTGGCAAGCAATTATAAGAGTACTGAAGTACTTGCGTTTTACTCGTAACTACGGGCTGCACTATACGAGATATCCGGCTGTACTTGAAGGATACAGTGATGCGAACTGGATATCGAGTGATAATTCAAAATCCACTAGTGGCTATGTGTTTACACTAGGTGGTGCAGCAGTTTCTTGGAAATCCTCGAAACAAACAGTGATCGCTAAATCCACGATGGAATCTGAATTTATCGCATTAGACAAATGTGGGGAAGAGACTGAATGGTTACGCCACTTCCTTGAGGATATTCCAAGGTGGACGAAGCCTGTGCCTCCAATCTGCATACATTCAGATAGTCAATCTGCAATTTGTAGAGCACAGAGCAATATGTATAATGGTAAATCTAGACATATTCGTCGAAGACATAATACCATTAGACAACTACTTTCTACTGGGGTTATCTCTGTGGACTATGTAAAGTCAAAAGATAACATTGCGGATCCACTAACCAAAGGGTTAAACAGAGAGTTAGTTGATAAATCATCGAGGGGAATGGGACTAAAGCCCATGAAAGAATAAGTCGATACAATGGAAACCCAACCTAGTTGACTGGAGATCCCAAGATCTAGGTTCAAAGGGACAACTAAATTGTAAAGACCAAGTTAGATCACTGTGGGGATTTTCCATGTCGATTCCCATAATGAAACAGTGATGCCCGCAAGGTAACAGGTTAAACTAGGCTTTTAATGATTCTTATGCGTCGGATATCCGAGCAGAGTAATGCGAGTTACTCTTAAGTAAGAAATCACCTATGTAAGATGGAAGAAGGGCCGCTTCCAAGGGAATAATATAGGGCAATATTCCTGTTAAAATCTTGCAGAACCAGGCGTATGTTCATGGCCAAAACGAACATAACAGTGAGAACTGAAAAAGCGTTAGAAAGATTTCTGTGTGAGATATGTCATCGTTTACACAAATGGCAGAACAGTTCAAAGACATCGCGTCTACTGTTTAGTTAGTAAAGTAAACATATTTTCATAAGGGAAGGTTCAAAGGGTAACACCTACCTATCCTATGCAGAAATCAATCGTTGAATTCTATCACCAAGTCTGTCGGGTCAGTCCGTCGTGTCAGTCTGTCGTGTCAGTCTGTGGTCGTCAATTTTCATTCATGTGGGGATTGTTAGAAAATGAGTGTTTTAGACACCATTTTCGAACCGATTTTTGAGCAATTTTTTGAGTAAGATCCTCAATGAATTATTGAGAGATCTTGATTGATTTGTGTTCTCCTTCGTGAGTAGATCAAAATCATATATTGGTTCGCTAAAATCGGTTAAGGGGTGAATGAGAAATTGTCTCTCAAAGTGAGATGTTTTCATTCTTGAAGATGGGTTAAGGGAACATAGTCCCACATCGGAAATAACAAAGGAAATAGAAGAGGATATATAGTAATCTCCTTCTAAGCATTGTAAGATGGCTAGAAGAGAGGCTCTCTCTCGCGCGCGCAGGGGGGGGGGTGCAAATCACGGACCGGTTTACATGCGACTTGTGTGCGCCCGCACGACCTGCGGACACGAATGCCGGACCGATTTGATCCCACCCCGTGCAGAGCCACCTTTTGCTACAGTTTTCTTTTTGTAACGGCTGAAATGAATGCAGAAACGGTTCTGTCTGCCGTTTCAGTGCTGTATTTAATATTTTGTCTGCCGTTACGCTGAAGGCATTCAATTCACTGTCTGCCGTTACAGTGAAGGCTGTTAATGCCTTGTCTGCCGTTACAATGAAGGCTGTTAATGCCTTGTCTGCCGTTACAATGAAGGCTGTTAATGCCTTGTCTAACCCAGGCTCTATAAATAGAGGTCTTCCCCCTTACTTTCTTCCCTGCACAAACCAGATCCTATTCTCTCCTTCTCTTCTGTACTGTTCGTCCGTCCTTCTGTCGTTGGTAAGTCAGGTGATAGGTTCAAGCGCTTGTACTCGGTTCAGGAGTGATACGTGGTGCCTACAGGATCGCTCCAAGTCGTTGCATCCTGGGAGACAGACGCCTCCGTTCAATCCAGCAACCGGAGAGAGGCGCAATCTGTTTTAAGGATACTGTGTGATACACAGGCCTCGGCTTTCTTGGACTTGTAATTTTTCATTTGCTTACTGTAAGTTGATTAATTTATTTTCCTTTTCTTTTTCTTTCGGATTTCCCTCCTCTGTTCCCTTCTCGGTTTTCCTGTGCCTCTCTATCTTTCTTTGTAAAAGAAATTTTGTAAACATTACTTGTAACAGATGTTTGAATGTTGATTGTACTTATTCAGTTTGAATGCCTACAATACACTAGTTTGCATTCTAGTTCAAACTAAAGCAGCTTTTCTTATGAGATCATATTACTAATTATTAGCCAATAACCTTTCTCTCACAAAAAGTAGTTAGTGTATACCTTTCGGTTTCAGTTCATTCTAATTTGACAACTAGATAACCAATTAACATTCCTACTATCAGTGTCTCTACAACTACAATTCAAACTTACATTTGTCGCTGCATTGGGAATTCACGTGGAAAAATTGCTATTATGCCCCTATTTTTAAACTCACTTGTTTTTGTACCCATGTATTTCGAAATCTTGTATATTAAACTGTCTTTGGAATTTTTATTTTCAACTTTAGGATATATTTCATCAATTTCGGGAATTAAGATCGATTTTGGAGTATATGTTTATATCACCATCATCGTTATCTAATTGTATATCATAATTTTTTGCATATATACTATTGAGTTTGTAATATATTTCATCGGCTTTGGGATATATATTTTGAGCAGCAAGAATACAAAGTTCGGTAATATACTAGGCATGACTTTAAAAGTTGAAGATTTAAATACATCCACAAAGTTTAAAATTTGGATATAGAAACCAGCGGGTTGTAAAAAGGGGTATAATAAAAAAAATTCCCAATTCACAAGCACTACATCAATAACCCTCGGGTTTTAACTTTAAGCACATTCTGATGTAACAATCTAATTTTAAAATGCCTGCATCAAATTGTAGTCATTATTTACTGATTCTATTGGAATCGTGGGGCTTTCAATAAAATATGATTATTAAACTGGTTTAGTAATTTTGTGACCTTGATTATACTAATACAGGAATTTGAAGTTGTTAAAGAAAAAAAATGTAAAGATCCTGAAGTGAAAGATTAATTAATCATTTGTTGGATACCACACAAAGCCATCAGGTTGGTTTCATGCTACTGGTCATGTTTCTGAATTGCAATTATTTCAAGTTACTTTAAAAGCCATGACCACAATTTTCATTGCCCTACAATAATAAATTACATATCGATATAAAACTACACATAAATGCTTAAAGTGCATATGGTTCGTAAAACTACACATATCGATATAAAACTACACATATTGATATAATTAATCTACGGTCCAATCATGCAGTGATGTATGAACAAGCTAATTAATCTCAATTGTGTAGCATAAAATACAATGATCTAATCCATTAACAGGCCATACATGCAAAGGGATATACACTTGCAAACCAGTAGGAATCAATCAATCAACCAATAAACCAACCAACAAACAAGTTGTACGTATATCTTAACAACAGAAAGAAAGCTACATCAAAGAAAAAATATCTTACCTTTATTGCTTGCCAATAAAATTCTTTAGTCTCAGCAGATATCTTTCTCCAGTCATCATATTTCAGCGGCACCATCTGACGTGCTAAAACGCCTACAAAAGAAGACAGTCTTTTTGAGTTTTCCCCAACAGGTTGACCCAGATCATTTAATGCCACTTCCAACTTTTGTCTGCTGACAGCCGATAAATTACTTCAAGTTGTGTGTCTGCGAGTCCTGGTCGTGCCTTCTGACTGTTGTGCTTGTTTCAATGTTTCTTCTCTCAATTCATTTAGAGTCGCATCACCAATGACATTAGAGTCTACATGTTATGATATACGGATCACATCATTTGATGCCTTCTCTTTCATTTTTATTCTTCCCTTTTCTTTTTCCTTTTTCTTATCATTTTCCCTTGTCTTTTTCTTTCCCTTATCCTTTCTCATTTTCTTTTCCTCATCCCTCCTTTTCCTTTTACTTCCTTGTTTTGAGCACTACAAATGATCCAAACAAGAACATGATTGTGAATAATACATAATAAATATGTTATTGTATACGTGGATAAATGGTTGATAGTAGTTTTTACCTCTTCTCGAGCCATGTTTGAAAGAAAGACACCTCACTTAAATAGACAGCCAAAAACGGAAAAAAAATGAACATGTTAGAACGATTCATCATCATAATTAGAAATTTCAACATGCAAATTATTACTAACAAAAATATAAAAATAATGAAGTAACCAAGTGATTATAGAAATTGTGGTAGAATCAGTTATAATAAGTTTCACTATGAAGTTATGATAAAAAATATAAATAGTTGTGCAACAAAACAATATAGAAAATTACACATAGATACCCTCACAGTTCTTTCTAACATACTCATTATCCTCATCATCAGTATTCTTATCAAGTAAGGATACATCTAATGGTCTTGAATAAACACTCTCATTATCCAAATCCAACTCATTAATACTTCTTGGTGGCGCCTTTAGAACAACATACCAATTAGACGAATCACTTTCCCTAGAATAAAACACTTGTTTTGCTTGTGACACTAGAATAAATGGGTCATTTTTAAATTGTTGTTGTCCTTGGTGCAGGTTAACCATAGTAAAACCTTCATCGATTTTGACACCAGTTTTCGGATTAGCCCAATGACCAAATAAAACAGGAATTTGAAAAGTAAAATAGTCCAGTAAAATAATATCTTTGATCACTCCATAATAAACAACTGGTTTGATCTTTTGGTGCTTATCCTTCGAGCTCGATCTGCTAACAGTTGTTGCCTCATATGAAACCCCACTATTTTGAGTTGACTTAAATGCATCTTTTATGTGAAAGCGATGGTCATTCACAACAAACCCAGAATAAGAGAGAGCATGCACAGATGGACCTTGTGCAAGCCCTCTTAACATTCTACATATGTTATGAGTGGGCATACCATGATTCTGCCCGTGAATCTGTTCATAATCAATGATACACTATTAGAATTATAGGCAGTAATATATAATAAGCCAAAAATTCAAGGATTATATATATAATTCGACCTTTTCTTTTAACCAGTCTGAGAATTCTTCGGAATATCTTGAAGTAAAGTTTCATTTTTGACTAGACGTTTGTCCAAACGTTTCAACTCCTTCAAGTGTATTCTAAAATAATTAACAATGGTGGTTACATGCCCTTATGTAAAAACATTATCATTGAAAATTACTTTTCGTACTACACTTACTCTAAATATGGCTCAACCTCGGCCATATTAAACAGTGCACATCGATGAGCACTTTGTAGCCTTCGATAATCCAAAGTGATCGATGTTCCTTTGGAAATTGGCCGACCTTCAAGTATCGCATTAGTCTTGAAATCTTGATTTCTATTTGGCCGATTATCCATATCAGCCACTTGACTCATGCATTTACTGAAAAATTGCATGCACTCATCTAATAAAATAGCATTGTTCTATACAACCTTCAGGTCGTGCCAAATTCCTAACATATCCTTTGAATGTCTTCATTTGTCTACAGAAAATAAAATTAATATTTTATGATAAAAATTTCATAGTACAAATAGAATTACAAAATAATCAATTTGTTACATTTCAAAGGGATACATCCATCTTTGTTGAACTGGGCCACATAATCGGGCTTCTCGCCCCAAATGAATTTTCAAATGAATCATAATATCGAAAAAAGCAGGAACAAAAAACCTTTCAAACATGCACAAAGTCTCAACAACATCTGCCTCCAGTTTTAACATTTCCTCCGGGTCAATGACCTTTTGACATAATGCATTGAAAAACGCACATAGTCGAAATATTGCATTTCTAGGCCCTTTTGGGAGAAGACCTCTTAATGCAACAGGCAACAATTGTTGCATTAACACATGATGATCATGAGACTTGAGGCCAATAATTTTACACTCGTCCACTGATATACAGTTCCCAATATTTGAACTATAACCATCAGGTACCTTAAAGTCAAATAACCGTTTGCAAAACAGTTTTTGTTCCTTTTTCGAAAAAGTGTGTGGCGCTGGTGGCAAATAAGTTCTTTTTCCATTTTCCCGTTTTGGATGCAAGCCATGTCTAATTCCCATGTCTTCCAAATCCATACGTGAATTTATCCCATCCTTTGACATTCCCTTCACATTCAGCAAAGTACTAATAATGCTATCACACACATTCTTTTCAATGTGCATTACATCCAAATTATGATGCAATACTAAATGCTGAAATTGAACAAAAAGAAAACAATTGAGATATATAAGAAACGTAATGTTAACTAATTGCCAAAAAATATGAAAAACTAGATAATAAGATAAATAAAGTGGGTTATATATATTACCTCCCAGTAAGGCAAGTCAAAAATTATTGACTTCTTCTTCCAAATCTGTACAGATTGCAACTTTCTCTTATTTTTCTTTGACCCCTTTCCAAAATTATTTTCAATATTTTTAATCTCATTCAAAATTCTTGATCCGACCCTTAATCTAGGTGGCTCCTCAAGCTCTTGTTTCCCATTAAACCAACTTCTTTTGAACCGTAATGTATGTTTTGGTCTAAGAAACCGCCTATGATTCAGGTAAACATTTTTTTTACTGTGTTTCAACTATTTAGAACAAGTATTAGAACCACATATAGGGCATGCTAGTTTTTCCTTCGTAATACATCCAGCCAGGTTACCATAAGTTGGAAAGTCATTTATTGTCCACATCAAAATTGCTTTCAAGTTGAAAAATGTTTTGGTGAAAGCATCATATGTTTGTACACCCACATCAAATAAAACCTGCAAGTCATCTATCAGTGGTTGTAAATAAATATCTATGTCATTTCCTGGTTGATGTGGTCCTGAAATCAATAGTGATAACATAATATGTTCCTTTCTCATGCATAACCCTGGTGGAAGATTATATATTACCAGCATCACAGGCCAACAACTATGTGAGGAGCTAAGACCACGGAAGGGATTAAACCCATCTGCAGCCTGACCAAGTCTAAGGTTGCGCGGCTCGGCAGCGAAAGATGGCCATTTATTGTCAATTGTTTTCCAAGCCAAAGAGTCAACAGGGTACCTAATTTTATCATCTTCACTTTTATGATTGTGATGCCACTGTAAATTTTCTGCAAGTTCTGATGTTTGGAACATTCTTCTAAACCCTGGAATTATTAGAAAATACCTCAAAATCTTAACCGGCACTCCAACAAGAATCTTCTTAGTCCGATGATCCTTCTTCTACCGTGACTCATGGCACTTCCTACATTCATCATCATCTTTGAAGTCACCTCCAAATAGGCAACAATCGTTGACGCATGCATGTATGATTTCACAATCAAATTTAAATGACTTAATTAATTGTTGTGCAGCTCGTGCGGATTCTGGAATTATATTTTCATCAGATAACATATCATGCAATATCTCCAAAAGATGATTAAAGCATTTGTTAGAAACACCATACATGGATTTATGCTTATATAGAATAATTGTTGCTGATAGCCTACTGTATTTAGTGCAACCAGGATATAAAGGAATATTAGCGTCCTTCAACATATTTGTTAAGTCATCCTCTCCCTCTTTACCATTAGATTCATGAATACCCTCATTATCAACATATGCATCTTCAATTATTCTATCTAGCAATACAAATTCCTTAGTAGAACTCTTCGCATTCAATCCTTCCCCATGCCAAATTCAATTTGTGTAAGTCATATCCATTCCACGCTTGAGCAAATGAAGTAAAAGCATATCCTCATTTTTACGACAGAAATTTTGGCAATCTCTGCATGGACATATAATCCAGTTTGGGTTCTCAGTAGTTGACTTCGCAATTTCCACAAACTGATGAACTGCCACTTTATATGCTATTGTATTTCTATAAGTTATAAAATAGTGGTCATAAAAGCATGTAATATCTTAATATCTATTATATATTAAAATATTAATTGGGGTCAGATTTCATTACTTATTAAGATGAACCCAATCTTTATTCATTGTGATGACACACCAGCTCCTCTGACCTTGAAGAGATGACAACCAAGCAGAAATTAACAAAAAGAAATATACATTAGAATATAATCATTTTGGAACTTAGGAGAAAATTGTTGAGGTTAAAGGTCTCATACGTATATATTCTGATAACATTATTATGATGTTCTATAGGATGCATGTTGTATACGTAAGGTCCAGTCATAATTTTTTTTAAAAAACGGACTTATTTAGTCCATAGCTTTGTTTTGATATACCTAATCCTCCTATTATTTAATTGTACAAAGCTGCATATGATAATTTTTTATCTAGCCAGAGCAACAAGCTTTGAAAGCTACCTCTTCCAATTGTCCTCAATTTAATCAAAGTTTTTCAATTTAATCAAAGTAAGTTCACACAGGTTCCTCTGACCTTGAGGAGATGAGAAACAAAGAGAAAGAAACAAGATAATACCAATAATACACACATCAACAACATGGATGAATAAGAAAACTAGTTCAGAAGATTAATGGCATTGCAATTAAGTAACATCCTTTGTTATTAGAATTCTTACATTTCATGAAAGACATTAATATAGACTGGACAAAAAATATAAAGTAGCTTTTATTTGTACATTACTTCATGTAGCATAATATCTACTTTCTTCTATGATGTTTAATATGCATGTTTACACCTAAATTATGTTTATAACTGAGCCTCACTAATTCTCTCTAAGTATAACTATTGCCTTTGATATTCAATATTGCTTCAAATAGATGTCCATTTATTGCATACGAGAATTGAACTACACTCATTTTTCGCACATTATACTATACTATAGATGCACAATTTATTTTTTTTTTAAAACAAAAAACAATTATTGTATAAGCAATGATTTGGTATATGAAATAGCTCTCAATCACCAGTGAGCTGTAGTTCAAAGGATAATAAGTTTGGGATGGATAAAACATTTCTCAAGTTAAAAAACAAGATCAGACTATGTTGTATCCCAATCAAAAGGGAAAAAAGGAAAAAGAAAAAAGAAAGAAAAAAAAAGAGAAAGAGATCCTAATCTCAAACCAGGAATATAGCATCAAATAGAGACATAAGCAATCAAAATCAATCAGTTCTCTCTTTATAGCTGTCCATTTCTTGCAATTATTCATTTGGAACAATGTATTTGTCCTCTAAACGCAATTAAAAATTTAGCATATGAACTTTTATTTGGCTTTACTAATTAATTAAGAATACAAAAAAACATCTCACACCATTAAAAATTAAAACAATTGAAACCCTAAAACAATTTATAATGTTTTTATTATAATTTACACTACTGAACTATTAGTAATTGGGATCTCCAAATATTGCTCCTTTATGTGATTCACGCAAGGCAAGTTCTATAGCTTAATCAGATGAGTACTATGAGAGAAAGTTACATACCAGACACCACACAAGCAAGACAACGGGCGAAGGAGGTCAACGATGGCGTATTGCGAGGGGCGGCGCAAAGGTTCAACGGTGCGGAGGTGGGGGACGTCGTGATTGGGAACTTGGATTTCGACGGCCGTAAGGGGGAGGTCGACGGTGGCCCAGTGGCGAGCGGCGTGCAAGGGTGAGGAGTCGACCGGGGGGGGGGGGGGGGGGGGGGGGTTGGAGTAGGATTTGTGGAGGAGAAAAAGTATATGTTATTGGGAGAATAATCGGGGGGGGGAGGAGATGTAACTAATTTGAGTTGTAATTGGATTAGTTGAAATTTCCTATCTTACCCCAATCTACTCAATTTATTTTTGGATATAACAATATTTTTAAAACGCTATACAAAGTATAGCATTTTCAAAACGCTGTCGTAGTTAACATTAAAATTTAAAATTACTAAAAGACAGCATTTTCTTTATAAATGTTGTTATTAATCACTTTTAACAGCATTAACAATTAAATGCTATAATAAATATGTTGTAGAAAGCTATATATGTAGTAGTGCTAGGTTCACAAGTTAAGCCTATAATAATCTAGGCATATATATACATATAGACTTTTCATACATACATGTATTTTTGTGTCCGAGTTAATTCTATTGTCTAATAGTCATTGTTGAAGATAATAATTATTGTACAACCAAGTAAGTTAATTAAGTTATAAATGCGGTTATTGTTTGTGTCAAAATACATTTGTTGTACAATTAGATTATTAAGATATGATGTTCTTTTTGTTGTAAAATATATTGAAATTCTTTGTATTGTAGACTCTTTATCAGCTATTAATAAATTCATGGTAATGAATTTAGATTTGATATATATTAGGATGCATAAATAAATATAGTCATTAAAACTTTGTAAATTATATTGAAGTCACCTGGCCCAACCGAAACCCGCTCTACCTAACTAAAAACCCGGCCCGACCCTGAAAATATGCTCGAACCGGTACGGCCGGGTTCGGGTTTGGAAACTATAAACCTATTGAGTACGGTCAGGTCGGGCAATCAATGTTTAGGTTTGCATATGGGTTTAAAATATGTCTAAACCCACCGGATCCGGCCCATTTTTAGGCCTAGTTGAACTTAGGTTCTTCATAAATGAAGTCAGATGCAAATTCCTTCTAAGATTAGTTCATTTTTTGGGTGAACGGTTAAGGTTGAAGCTTCTCCAAACTTCTTTTTCAAAAAAAATCCATATCCCTAGCCACCCACAGCTAACATTTTTCAAACCATGAAGAGTACATTTAACAACCCTAGCCACCAATTTCACTCATCTCTAAAACCAGGAAGAATTATCGAGATTAGACAAAGAAGATAGGAGGTGCTAAATCTGGTATTTTAATATATTTGGGAAATTTATCTTTAAAAAAAAATCTTTTATTTTAGAATTGTTTCTTATCATTTCTTGCGATTACCTTCCATAATCTTAGCAAACTGCAGTTAATATTAGAAAATATCTTGCGATCGGTTTTGACTCAAGCTTTTTCAAACTTCTTTTCAATTAAACTCTAAAATCCTAGCCGCCCACTTCTCTCATCTCTTAATCTCTCAAACCAGGATGGCTCTTACCCGGTTTGGAACCGGGTACGGCTTTTGAGGGGATCTGAGCCCTCCATCATGGCGAACATGAAGATCGGGAAGAACCAGTGGCCCATGGGTCGCTTCGCGCGCGTGCCACCTTGTTTGGCGCCGGGTAAGGCACCACGTAACGCTTCGATGGGGTGCCATGTCGGCGTTGACCAATGAACGCTGACATGAAATTTTTTTTCTTATTCTTTCTTCCTTCTTGGGCCTGGGCCTTTCTCCTTCTTTTTTCTTTTTCGTTTCTTTTCCTTTTGGGCCTATGATATTTTATAATGCCTATGGTTTTATTGGGCAACGACTACTCTTCAGATCGGTCTGTAGAGGAAATTTCTACTTCCAAACCCAATAGGAGAGAGAAGGGGAAAGGGATAGGGAGTGGAGCGGCCTTGTATGAAGGTGGAGGAGATTGTACAGGTGGATAGGAGACCTAGCTAGTTTAGGAGGCTTTCGTGCACTTTAATGGGTCTCACCCGTGTTCGGTAGTACCCCGATGACTTGGGGTATCTAATGGAACATGGTCTTCAGTATGAGGAGCCTGAGTATCGTGAAGTGATTGAAGCCGACTCAGTTTAGAGAATCTTTTCGGAGGCAGATCTCGATATGATTAGAGATTTTTTTGCGATCCCTTCTCAGTTCGAGCTTCTACTTCCTTTCCCCAGGACTAGGGTGTGTACGACGCTGCCCAATGAGTACTGTTTCTTCTCTTTTGATGATCTTCATGTCGGGCTTCGCTTCCCGATACACCCCTTCATTAAGGACGTCTTAAGATTGTACATGATTAACCTGGTGCAGTTTGTGCCCAATATGTGGAAGTAGGTGATTGCTTTCATTCTACAGTGCCGGGCAGTTGGTGCCAAGCCGAGTCTAGTTGTGTTTCATGCACTCTTTAAACTCCATCAAAAAAGAAGATCGGAGTACCACTTCTACCATACTCCTCATCATGGAATGAAACTGATTGAGGTTTCCGACTCGGTCAAGAATTGGGAATAGAAGTTCTTTGTGATGCGTAGTTCAGAGCCATGGGGAAATCCCACTATGTGGCAAACGGTGGTGCCGAAGTGAGTTACCTGTAGCGCCCCAAATTTTCAATAAATAAAATTAGAAATAAGTGGCACAATTTTCAGAATCAGCTTCAATCGCAATCATAAACACAATATCAAATACAGGGAAAATTTAACTTTTTATTACTTCTTCTCTTCTTACAAAACACAGCGGAATTAAATACATTAATTATAAATCTTTACAACACATAGAATCTTCAATTTGCATTTATACTCCAAGCTTTATTTGCATCGATGCTAACCATAACTGAAGCCCTGCAAAAGTCTATTGAAAAGTGTGTACGTCAGTTAAATATAACTGACGTCAACTATAGTAATAGTGATATTTCTAAATCTCACAATCACAAACTTGATGCATATTAATAAAACAATAATAAATGATGTAATCAATAATAAATAGAACATAGAACAATAAGTGAAATTAGGCTAAGTGTCAAGTGTATGAGATGAAAACAGAAAGCAAGCATGCATAAAACAAGTCAAGAAACACAAATGCTAAAGATAATTTCTAATGTATACTTGTTGGATTCTATGCATCCCATTCTACATAGGTCCAGTGCAAGCCCTTATCGTTCTCCACTTTGTAGGGTTCAATCCCTCGTTATGAAGCTAACCTACTATGGTGATTACTTTAAGATTTAGATTATTCTGTGAGTATCTAGTGCCATGCCCCGATAATTCTTGAGAATCAACTTCCCACCGCAAGTGATTTTGGGCACACTCCCTCATACCCCGATAATTCTGGAAATTGAAACCCACACCGCAATCCAAATGGTACCTCATCACGCGAACATCTCATGAGTGTTGCCTCGATCCCAATAATTTTGAAGATACATCCCACACCGCAAGTGATTAAACCGCGATAATTTTTGAGATCATCTCCCACGGCGAATCATATGAGGCCCTCTACCCATGTTTGATCTTATTTCATCACAACTCCAACTTGTGCCTGTCCTTATTTTATTATTAATTAAATCACAGTCCCCTCTATTGTTGATGTACCCAACCGGACTTAAATCTAGAAAACCAGGAACGAGGGCCCTACTGGCCCACTTTTGCAAAATCTCAATTTGCTGGCACACTAGGTGTAACGCCCCGCACTCAACTTGTACGCACACAATTAACTAAATTCTAGTCACGCCCACCACAGGCTGCCTCAAAAGGGTGTCCGGACGGAAGGTAACCCTTCATCCTTGGCTTCCTAATATATACTCATATTTCCTCCTATTTACCACCGATATGGAATTTATTTCCCCAAGTCAACCCCGGTCAAACACACCACACACACCCTTCTTCATCTTTCATTCATTCATTTAATCATTTCCTAAGCCCATAGGAAATCTTCTAAGCCCATCACTTCATCAATTCCCATAGGATCATCGATAGTCCCCACTAACTACCATCTCCTTTCCTTTTCTTTCCTTATCTCCACGTCACCACCTTCTCACTCTTTTTTCTTTTTCTTTTCTTTTCTATTATTCTATATATACCATATATATACACTTCTACAAATACGGGGTCTCACATTCACCCCCTCTTAAGAATTCAGCATCCTCACTGAATACGGGACGTGCAATCTAGCACAGGATTGCCTTTCTATTCGAATGTAGACTTGTCTCCTAATTGCTGCCCACACAGGGTCTTACGCATCTCATACACATATTGCTGCCCACACAGGATCTTATGCACCTCCTATATACAAGTCCTACATTTGTTGTCGAAAGTTGGCTCTGATACCATCTGTAACGCCCCGCACTCAACTCATACGCACACAATTAACTAAATTCTAGCCACGCCCACCACAGGCTGCCTCAAAAGGGTGTCCGGACGGAAGGTAACCCTTCATCCTTGGCTTCCTAATATATACTCATATTTTCTCCTATTTACCACCGATATGGGATTTATTTCCCCAAGTCAACCCCGGTCAAACACACCACACACACACTTCTTCATCTTTTATTCATTCATTTAATCATTTCCTAAGCCCATAGGAAATATTCTAGGCCCATCACTTCATCAATTCCCATAGGATCATCTATAGTCCCCACTAACTTCCATCTCCTTTCCTTTTCTTTCCTTATCTCCACGTCACCACCTTCTCACTCTTTTTTCTTTTTCTTTTCTTTTCTATTATTCTATATATACCATATATATACACTTCTACAAATACGGGGTCTCACACTAGGGTTCCAATCAACCTTTAGTGTTTAACAACTCAAGCTACCATCTCAATCTCTTATTTCAATCACATAAATTCAAAATCGACTAACTCACAAAGAGGATTTCCCGCAAACCAATAGTTAAACAAAAATACCTCCATGTACATACCATGTCCACATAATTAGTTAAGAAACTGAAACTAAACATAAATTAAATTGAGATTTTACATCTTCGGAACAGTAGAAAAATTTGAAATGTGATACTCATGGAATTCGAGAATATTTACTTTCTAAAACCACGAAAATTTGAGCTAATTCTATTAAAACTTAAAATACACTCTCTAAAAGTAGTAAATTCTTAATTAATTACTTTTGAAAATTGAGAATCATTGTTTGCAAATTTGGAGAAACATTCGTTCAAAGAAAAGAAAAATGCAGTAAAACAGAGAGTGAGAAGTGCAGTCATGGCAGTCGACCGATTGCAGTAATAAAAAAGGCTGCGATCGACTGGCTGTAATTGAATGGCAGACAGCTAGTCGCTGCAGTCGACCGATAGGCGAGTAGTGTAATAGTGCAGTCGAATGCGTGGTCGACTGACATGCAGTCTGCAGCTGCCCATTTGACAAATTTGAACTTCTTTCATACTGATATATATATATATATATATATATATATATATATATATATATATATATATATATATATATATATATTTGTCACGCCCTGCTCTCTAAAAAGAGAATACGGAATACGGATACGTGACTAAGCCCGGCGAATGATTTTCATCATCCATAAGCTGTTCAGAATCTTTACAACATCTCACAGAAATAATAAGAGTCGGAAGCAAAAGAATCAACCAAGTACGCATAATCGAATCAAATATACCAACAGAAATTTACTTGAAACCAAAATATAATAATCTCAAATAAATCAGATCTGAACAAGTCAATATCCTGGGTCACATTACCCAAATACAAAATAAATCCAAGTATCAATACAATTGTTCAAATAAGAAACAGAAATTATAATAAAACTCCAGCACTAATATCTCATATCACCAACTCCATCTGGCAGCTGATCACCCTGGTCTGCAATTACATAAATTTCAGGAAGAGAAAAAAGAAAACAAACTCTCGTCATGGCAAGTTATGGACCGCTTGTAGATACAAGTATATAGGAAAGAATAACAAATAACATGGAATAGGCACGATAACAAAATAGAACAACTAGCATGAATCATGAACAAAATCAAATAATAACAGGTGTATATAACATGTAACAGGTGACAGGTTTCATGCAAGCAGGTGAACAAATAACAGGTATCAAGTAGCATGTACAGGTGATTATGTATCAGGTAAGCATGTAACAGGTATCAGGTATGTCAAGTTATGTCATGTAAAGTCTAGTATTTATTACTATCTAGGTAGCACTACATGTATCCATTCTTTTACTACATGGTTGCTACATTCAAACAAGTTGCGTTCAGATTTCGTAGTGGAGTCCATAGGGCCATGTACTCAGGGATCAGAAAAACAGAAACAGGAACAGGTTCATGAATCAAACAGGTACACGAATCATCTGATTCATGTATCAACAGGTTCATGAATCAACAGGTACAAGAATCAACCGATCCATGCATCAACAGGTATACGAACCAACAGGTCCTTGCATCAACAGGTAACAGGTATCGAACCAATAGATCCATGCATCAATAGATTCATGTATCAACATGAATCAAAATGGGAAACACGGCCCCCCTTCTAAGTACATATTTCTATATTTTCCACTACTAGATCTTACCCTGAACTCCGACTTGGTTATTTTGTTATTATTAGCAAACAGGCATGTATGTGTCACAAATAGAGCAAGAATAACATGGTATGAACAAGTAAAAGGTTCAGGATGAAGAATAAACATGTTCAGGTAAAAGATAACTCATAAAAGAGTAGGATAACAAAAATTCTAGTTTAGGACAGCAAGACAGTAGTGCACCAAATCTGAAATTTCTGTTGCTACAGACATGCAAACCTGGATCCGTCAAAGAATATCGAAAACAGACTCCCAGCCGAATCCAGCAAATATATATAAGGCATATGGTATTTTACAAAAACATTACTCAAAACAGATTTGAATGCAGAAAATATGCTCAGCCAGAAATTAGAAGCTTGCATTCACGAACAGGAAAACAGCATGAAAACTTAATAATTAAATCCACAAAAAATTTGGGCTATTCCCTAGTATGTTTTGTATCAGAAAATAAAGTTTCATAATTTTTCAATATATATAGAATAGTCAAGTAAAATCAGAAAGCGACAAGAAACAGTAGTTTTGTAAATCTGGAATCATAAACACTGCAGTACAAAAACATTAATATCTCATAAACCATAAATCCCAATCCAAATCCGCCAAAAGGGTGATAAAATAGATATATTAGGCTAACTTTCAAATTCACAAAGATTTTATAGAAAGCAAGTAGAATCAAGTTGAATCTATGTATCTCTACTGAACAGCAAGAAAAATTTGCTAGTATTGTAGTTGTTTATAAGTATAGAATAGTTTGCAAAACTCATTAAATAAATCCATAAAAATTCTGGGTTAATCCCAATCAGGTCTAATTATCTTTTGCAAAATATTGGATGAAAATAATACTCTCAATATCATGATAAAAATAGATTACTCTTCAGAATTTATAGAAAACAAAATCTAGGAATCTTTTTACAACTCTGTAGTAAAATAGACATAACTCACAACTCGTAAATCGAAACTGAGATCTGTCAGAAGGGTTGGAAAATAGACAGAATTCTCTACAGTTCATGTTCACAAACAATTTTAATATACTGACCTTAATAAGTTCAAAAATACTGATAAAAAATGGAAAACCAGAAAAACAGAAAATATCCTTCATGTACAAAATCAACTAGTTCACATAAAACTCATCCCAAATCATAACCAAAAATAAAATATAGTGTACTAGATGTCCAAACAACATGGTATAGGGTATTTGACAAGTATTCGACAAGTATATCACGAATAACACATCAAGCACAGATATCTCAAAGTAGCATGAACATATACATCAAAAGTGGTCAACCCTAGGTTGTTTCTTGTCATATATGTCATGAGGCAACTATGGTCAAATCATCACAATAGAGACAATATATAACAGAGGATTCACACACGAATTGTCTCTAGAACCCAACTACACTACAGGCGATATTTAGTACATGTATTTGCAAATAAATTTAATATAAGTTACTTGCCTGAGAGACCACGAAAATGATGAAGATCAAGAATAACGGGAACGGATTTATGGGCAATGAACTGAACGAACAAACAACCCATGAACACAACGAACGAGTGAACGAACCACATGAATCACGAGCACGACACTCGAACCCAACGGAAACACATACGCACACCAAGAGACGGTAGTGGGAAAATGGTGCTACAGAGGCTATCGCTACCTGTGGCACGTCGAGACAGGAAGGACAGCACGACAAGGAGCACCAGGGGCTATTGCGGCACAGGGAAGGGACACATAGCGGCTGTGTTGCTGCAGGGTGCTAGTGTCGGGGCTCGGCAGAGGATAGACGGGGCTGCTATCGTCAGAGGGGGGTGTAGGGCGGCGACAGGGAAAGGCGAAGGAGAGGGGAGAGACAGGAGGGTGTGGCTGTTATCGAAGCGGTGGCGTCGGAACTGCCTGACGACGCAGCTGACGTCGGAGGGGAGGCAGGGAGAGGAGAGGCTAGGAGCGACACGGCGGCTGGGCGTCACGAGGGAGAGGTGACGCGAAGGTGAGACGGTGAACATGGGTGATGGGTAGAGGGAGCGGCTGACGTTTGGGAGATGAAAAGGCACATAAAGGGTATAAATATATGTGGGGAAAAGAGTAATAGGGTTTAGGCTGAAGGGGTGAACGGGTAGGGTCAGGGTGTATTAGGTTTGTAGGGTTTTGGTGCAGATGGGTTTGGGTAGTGGATATTGGGTATTAGGCTAACGGGTAGGGGTATTAAAATAGGATTAACAGATTTGGGGCCTACAGGATAGGGTAATGGGTAGGGTCGCAAACGGGTATGGGTTAGGTGAATGGGTATAGAAATTGGGTCTGGGTATTAATGGGTTTAAAATCCAATGGGAAAATAAAATAATCAATAAAATGTAGGTTTGTATAACAAAGAAATAATTGTATTACAATATGGAAATAATTTGAAATAACCAGTTATGCAATTAACAATATAATTGGATTTTTAAATAGACAATCAAAGTTATAATAATAATAAAAATAAAAACAATAATACTAATAACAATAATAATAATAACAGTAATAGTAATAATAATAGAGATCAAAGTAATAATAACAATAGTAAAATTTGTATAAAAATCATATGAAATAGTTACAAGTGAAATTATTGATAAAAAATAGACTTTAACAGAAGATCCAACAATACATTTTAACAAAAATATTTTGAAAGTGAAAATCAATTTACAAAAATTTTAAATACAGAAAATACATGGAAAATACATATTTATGAAAATAGGGGTTACAAATCCTACCCACCTTACAACAAAATTTCATCCTCGAAATTTGCTTAGGCGGTACATAGGACAAGGCAAAAAGCAAACTGGGGAAAGGGAAACAAAACATAGGATTAATGGGAAAGGAACAAAGCAGCGGCAATACTAGAAAAAGAAAGAAGTGGATAACAATAAGGTCAAAGGGAGTGGATGAAAGAGAATAAACAGTACCAAAAGGAAAAAAAAACACAAGAAAACAAAGCAAGATAGGGAGTAGGTAGAACTGGAATCAAAGGAAGAATGGATAGGAAAGAATTGAATCAAATAATGAATGGATGCATGATGGCAAAATGGAATGCGAGAAGGAAGTAACCGGTATAAATATGAAGAACAAATAACACAAGACTTGCACAATAACAAAGCAAATGGATGAAGAAATAGATAGAGCTGGAATCGAAGAAAGGGTGGACAATGAGGAGATGAACCAAGCAATGAGTCAACGGATGAAGATGAGTACAGGCGATGGAAAGAAGCAAACAATACAAAGAAGAAGCAACAAAGGAATCCTGGGATCTGTGGGTTATGGGCCCACACGCTTTCGTTGTGCCACTCTGATCGGGGAAGACTCTGCCAATAGCATCCATCGATGCCGACTGCCGGACCAAGAAAGAAAAGAATGGATAGCACTGGAATCAAAAGAATATGGGTGCGGAAGAATGAATTTATACCCAAGAAGAAATCAACAAATGAGGATGACTAAAAGACGGAAGAAAATAAGGAATCAAGCGATTGAATAAGAAGGGATCAAAATTAATTGAATGAGACTAGTATCCAAATCAATGTTGATTATAATTCATTCATGCATGCATGGTATGTGTACTGTTTTGCCGATCCCATATCGAACCAAGCTTGTCTAATATATCAGTCAAACTAATACATTAGGCAAACCTGGGCTCTGATACCACTAAAAACCATGTCACGCCCCGCTCTCCAAAAAGATAATACGGAATACGGATACGTGACTAAGCCCAGCGAATAATTTTCATCATCCATAAGCTATTCAGAATCTTTACAACATCTCACAGAAATAATAAGAGTCAGAAGTAAAAGAATCAACTGAGTACGTATAATCGAATCAAATATACCAACAAATTTTTTTTACTTGAAACCAAAATATAATAATATCAAATAAATCAGATCTGAACAAGTCAATATCCTGGGTCACATTGCCCAAATACAAAATAAATCCAAGTATCAATACAATTGTTCATATAAGAAACAGAAATAATAATAAAACTCCAGCACTAATATCTCATATCACCAACTCCATCTGGCAGCTGATCACCTTAGTCTACAATTATATAAATTGCAGGAAGAGGAAAAAGAAAACAAACTCCCGTCAATGCAAGTTACGGGCCGCTTGTAATGCAGGATACAAGTACATAGGAAAGAATAACAAATAACATAGAATAGGCATGATAACAAAATAGAACAACTAGCATGAATCATGAACAAAATCAAGTAACAACAAGTATATATAACATATAAAATGGGACAAGTATCATGCAAGAAGGTGAACATATAATAGGTATCAAGTAGCATGTACAGGTGATGATGTATCAGGTAAGCATGTAACAGGTATCAAGTATGTCAAGTTATGTCATGTCAAGTTTTGTATTTGTTACTGTCTAGGTAGCACTTCATGCATCCATCCTTTTACTACATGGTTGCTACATTCAAACAAGTTGTGTTTAGATTTCATGGTGGAGTCCATAGGGCCGTGTACTCAGGGATCAGGAAAAACGGGAACAGGAACAGGTTCATGAATCAAACAGGTACACGAATCATCCGATTCATGCATCTACAGCTTTATGAATTAACAGGTACACGAATCAACCGATCCATGCATAAACAGGTATACGAACCAACAGGTCCATGCATCAACAGGTAATAGGTACACGAACCAATAGGTCCATGCATCAATAGGTTCATGTATCAACATGAATCAAAATGGGAAACACGGACCCCCTTCTAAGTACGCATTTCTATATTTTCCACTACTATATCTTTTCCTTAATCCCGACTTGGTTATTTTGTTATTATTAGCAAACAGGCATGTATGTGTCACAAACAGAGCAAGAATAATATGGCATGAACAAGTAACAGGTTCAGGATGAAGAATAAACATGTTCAGGTGAAAGATAACTCATAAAAGAGTAGGACAACAAAAATTCTAGTTCAGAACAGCAGGACAGTACTGCACCAAATCTGAAATTTTCGTTGCTACAAACATACAAACCTGGATCCGTCAAAGAATCTGGAAAATAGACTCCTGGACGAATCCAGCAAATACATATAAGGTATATGGTATTTCACAAAAACATAACTCAAAACAGATTTGAATCCAGAAAACATGTTCAGCCAGAAATCTGAAGCTTGCATTCAAGAACGAGAAAACAGCATGAAAACTTAATAATTAAATCTACAAAAAATCTGGGGTATTTCCTAGTATGTTTAGTATCAGAAAATAAATTTTCATAATTTTCCAATATATATAGAACTCGGTATGCCCGTGGCACGTGCCTACGGCACGTATTCGGAACTGCATATAAATTTATTTGGAGTTATTTGGTTGGATGAACTGCATATAAATTTATGCATTATACATGCTAATATCAAAAGTCATTCACTATACCTCTTTATACATATTTAACAATTATTCGTTAAATTGTTTCAGTTTTTTAGGAATTTATCTTTATTGCCCTTAAATATCTAAATATTGACTTATCCAATTCTTCAAAAAGCTAGATTTTTTTAAAGAAATGTGAGAACATTAATTAAAAATATGCACCATGACAGGAAAAAAAATTGATTGTAAACAAATACAACCACCTTTCTAATACAATCATCTACTATATACAGGCCTTCTTTGAAATTATATTGTTGATTCTCATTTAAGACTTTTGGTGGTTGATTCTCTCCTTTGATGTGTTGGTTTAGGCAGTGATGCAAAACACTATATGATCTGAATAATTATTTCAAGCTTGTTGTATTTATTCTTGATTATATATCTATCATATCCTAGTTGGCGCGGCACCCCAATGTAGCCCTAGTTATGAATAGTGTGTTCTGAGCCTACTGGTTTTTTTTAAACCACATGTTCAGTGTCTGTTGTTCTGAGCTTACAAAATTTGAAACTTCATGTTCAGCTTCTGTTTGTCTTGAGTGTACACAATTTGATACTTCATGTTCAGTTTCTGCTGTTCATTTTCTGTTTGTTCTGAGTTAACAAAATTTGATACTTCATGATGTGTTTCCGTTTGTTCTGGGTTTACCAAATTTGATACTACATGCTCTGTTTGTGTTTGTTATGAGCTTACAAAATTTGATACATCAGACTCTGTTTGTGTTATTTATGAGCTTACAAAATTACACACTTCATGCTCTGTTTCTGTTTGTTCTGAGCTAACAAAATTTGACACTACATGCTCTATTTGTGTTTGTTCTGAGCTTACAAAATTTGATACTTCATGATCTGTTTGTGTTAGTTCTGAGCTTACAAACTTTGACACTTCATGCTCTGTCTCTGTTTGACACTTCATTTGCAAAAAAAATATTAGCCATTTTACATGTCGCTAGCCAAATGACCAAGATATAGTTTGGAATCATAATAGATTTTAGAAAATTTTCTGAAAATTTCGACAGAACCTCCCTTAAAATATTAGCCATTTTACAACAATTCCTTACGAAATCCTGCTCACAATTAAAAATTTATCATCACAGTCAAGAAATATAAATCTTCCCCATGCCAATCCAAACAACATCACATAGACATTATATATATAGGGCTCTGGGAAGAAAATATCTTCATATGACTAAGATACAAAATAAAAACCAAGATATCGTTTGAAAACATAATAGATTTTAAAAAATTTAGTAAAAATTTTGACAGAACCTCCCCTAAAATATTAGCCCTTTTACAGAAATTCCTTACAGAATTCTGCTAACAATTAAATATATGACATCACAGGCAATAAATATCAATCCTTCCCAGGCTCAACCGAGCAACATCACACAAGCATCATATATATAAGGCTCCGGGGGAAAAAATCAGAATATAATACAAGATACAAAATAAAAACCAAAAATTCGTTTGAAAATGTAATAAATTATATGAAAAACCTTCGAAAAACCTTTAAAAAACCAAACACAGAACCCAATACTCCACAAAATTGCGGGTACGGGTATTAACATAACTATATTATATCATCATTATATACAGTTACTTACATCATCTCCCAAAATGCTAAATATTACAATTATTACAACTATTACATCCTCCACCATACTAAACACCAACCAACTAAATGAAAAAAAAATTTACATGGTTGTAAGAGAACACAATGGTTGAAGTCTTCAAAAATAGGACCAAACAGTGAGCCTAAAATAACAGTTAGAGTTTTGAATCAAATAGTAAGAGTTTACAATAAACAATTAAAACAATAGTAATAGTTTTGAAACCATTACCTTTCAAACAGAACAATGGCTTCAACCAAACATGTTCCGCATCACCCTACAAAAAGTTAAACTGTCAATATGTACATGACGTTTTTGAGTGTGGACGACAATCTGGGAAAAAAAGAAGAAGCATTAAATTAGCAGCAATTAACGGTTAACATAGGGTGTAGTTGTAGTAAATATAAATTTACCTTATTGCAACCCCAATTCATCAATGTAGTTTCATTTATAAATTTGAGGTCCATGTCAGCTGCTTCCCAGTTCTATTAAAGTTCAAAAGTAAAACAACAATAAAAATAAGTTTTAGTAAGGTAAATCTATCATATATAAATGGATTTTTTTATTTTGTCGTCTTGTTTCATTAAAGAAAAAATAATAAGTTAATAGACAACCCTCTTTCTATTTTTTTCTTCTTATATATGGTGTCAATATTTCATTACTGATAAGTTAATTGATTTGAAGAGTTTGCTGGCTCATTATTGATTTAATGTTTGCCATCAAATAATGGAAAGGGTGATACTTGTTTTTGCTAAAATAATTGTTTGTTATTGCAACTCCAATTGCTATATAGTTGAAAATTTAGCAACGTCTTGTAGAAAAATAAAGAGAGATTCAATATATATATGCTTGTGTTTAAGATAACCATAGTTATATTTAATATCCATCTCTATGAAATAAGTAAAGAAGTTAATCTGTTACAGATTTAAACATATGAGTAGTGTAACTGTGAAGTGTGAATTGAAAAAAAGATGATCACACTAAAGGCTTGATAGTGTAACTGTGAAGTGTGAATTGATAAACAGATGATCACACTAAAGGCCTGATAAGATACTAATTGTCATTCATATTTGAAGAATTTGTTTAATAACTACTAATGTATGTACTTTTCTTTTGTTATACATCATCTCCTAAAATAATAACTGTTAAGATCATTGTTGCCATGCATACTGAAATATATAGTTAATAAGATTATCTGTATACTTGAGAGGACACAACTTTATAAAATGTGGGCCAGATCTAGTTAGTGGGTTTAAACTAAACCACTAAAAAATTACAGCCCAAACTCACCTCAACTATCATAAAATTCATACAGTTGACTAAATTAATTGTACCATTATCTCTATGCTTGCTTAACCCCATCACTAAATCTCTGTCTTTCTCTCTCAGGCCTGCTTCACATATCACTCTCTTCGTTCTTGTAATTTCCTTTTAAACCTCCAACAACACCAGTCTATGGTTCTCTAATTTCCATGAAGCTCATCACCACTGAGCAACCTCTATGAGTCCTCTCTCCACCTCAAATCAATAAGTTCTCTTCAACCTTCATTAATCATCCTTTTCAGCTCTTTCTCTATCCCGGTCTCATAGCATCTAACAATGGCATCCACATGCCTTCACTGATCCTCACAATTGGTATGATACAGAGGTGGCTAAGCCGACATCAATCGAAACTTCATTCAAGTTAGATTTAGAAGTTTTTTTGTTAGCATCCACATTTCCAACATTTCCAATATCGAAATCAACAAAATTCCCCTTAATCCCTCCCAAACCACCCACATTGACTTCCTTCAATACCCAAATATCACAATACAAACATATGTGCTTTTAATCTAAGAAATTCTCAATACCCAAACATACGTGCTTTTAAAAAGAAGAAAGAACTATAGGTTTTACACATGTTGGTTACGAAACTATCATAAACATGCAGTTTATTTAATTTGTTTTCTTTGGATTAGTTAATGATTAGTTTTCTTGATACTATGCAGCAATGAGTTTTATTTGTAGTGTTTAATATCTTGGATCAAAAGCAAATCCTTAAAGGTGCAGACCCCCATTTTTTTTCTTTTAATGTGGTGGAGTTGGGAATTATGCAAGCCTGTTTAAAAAGCCTATATTAGGAAACAACAGCGGTAAAAGCATAATTTTAATTGTCAAAGTCTATAATGGGGTGATTCTAGGGAGGTCTGAGGTCATAATTTTATTATTGAATGGTGTTAGATAAATTTATCGACCTTCTCTCTTCTATTTCTCGTACCTTATTGCTTAGTCTAACAAATAATCAGTGTTAGACTAACAAATTATCCCACTTTATCTTTTCTGTTTCTAGTACCCCATTGCTGAGTGAAACAAATATGATATTTACATATTAAATCATCTTCTCATAGTCCACATAAATTAGCCTATTGATAAAGCAGAACAATTAAAAAAAACAGAGTTATAGATATCACTTACAGCAGAGTTAAAGATATCAATTTCTTGGTGAGCACAATTCAGGTCGCCAGTTTCAATCACAGGCTTTGATTTCTCCAGTTCTTGCAAACATCATTGAAACAATCATCAACTTGCCTGGTAGAGCCAGAACAGAAATGTATAAGAGGAGCAAATAAGAAAAGGAAAAATAATCCACATTACTACATTAATAATGAATTATTACAGCTTGCGTTGACAGTTCTTCACCTAAAAACAAAACATTGTTTATTTTAAATGGGTCAACTAAAAATAATTCTCAAGTAATCAATTACAACAGAACAATTAACAAAACAATGTTTAATGTCAGTTGTACTATCTAAAAATAGATCACTTACAGCAGGATTAAAGATATCAATATCTTGGTGAGCACAATTCAGGTCGCCGGTTTCAATCACAGGCTTTGATTTCTCCCGTTCCTGCAAACATCATTGAAACAATCATCAACTTTCCTGGCGAAGCCAGGACAAAAATATATAAGAGGAGAAAATAATATAAGAAAAAATGATCCACATTACTACATTAATAATGAACTATTACAGCTTGCGTTGAGGGTTCTTCACCTAAAAACAAAGCATTATCATAATATCAATAGTCACATTGTTTTATTTTAAACTATTACATTGTTTTATTTTAAATGGGTCACCTAAAAATAATTCTCAAGTAATCAATAGTCACAGTTCTCACATTTCTCACATTTCTCAAGTAATCAATAGTCACCTAAAAACAAAGAAAACTTTTTTTTTCTGGCAAGATGATTGCTTACATTTCTTGAAAAACATGCGCTGAGGTGAAAGTTGGGTTTGACGGAGCTGCAAAACAGTATCAATCCTAAAATTAGATGCAACATATGAAAAATCATGTAAATGATGCAGCAAATAATGTAAGCATGTCTACTGTCCCTCAGCATATGTGTTGTCAAAAACGTCATAGACAAAACCTATTATATTTTGGCTTGTAAAAGTTAAAACTTACTACTAAGTTATATACTGCTAGTAGACTTCCTTAAAAGGTACATCCACATGTGTCGGTTAATGCATGTACATGATACCATCAAAATTTAGTCCAATTCAATCACAAATAGTATCAGGAGAAAGATTATACATAAAGCCAAATGACATTTCTAGATCAACATAAAACAATGGCATAACTATCATACATAACACAAATAAAAACAATAGGTACTGCTTAAGTATTAAAATAATAATCACTTCAAATTTAAATATTTAGCAGAATTGTAGGGCAATGAAATGAGATGCTTACCTAAAACATTCAGTAAATCATTTTTTAGCAATGATGCTCAAGCAGACAAAAGTATAATGCACGGGCTATAAACGCCTACAAAAGTATAATGCACGGGCTACCCAAATCTCTCAATATCCAAATCTCTCTCAATACCCAAATTAGTCAATCTCTTTCAATACCCAAAACAGCACAATTCTTCAACACACAAATATCCAAATCTCTCTCAACACACAAACTTCCTTCAATACCCAATTCTTCTAATCTGTCAATACCCAAATCAGAATACAATACCTGACTTTGCCTAGTTTTGCTACTCTTCTGAAAAAGTTTTAATTAACCAAAGTACTCTACTAATTAAACCTTTTTAAAATGTAGACTTCTCTATAGAAAATGAATCTTGACAATCTCAAAGAAATTGTCAAGATTGCAAACAAAAATTGGCAAAAATTTAGATGCAATACATGGTAAAAGAAATTGCAAACCAAAATTCAAACTTGTATAATAAAAAGGATGCATACCTCGCCAGAACAGCCGAGTACAAATTCTCACAATGTGCTTCATAATATTCCCTGCGTTGTTCTCACTCTTGTCCGACAAAGATGCAAAACTCATTATAAAGAAAAATCATGATAAGTTAAAAGGACCAAGATGAATGAAAGTTAGAAAGTTGTAATTAAAAGGAGATTATAATTCTCCTATCATATATTTGAAAGAAATGATTAAAAGACAATTATAGGAATAAGGTCATCCAACTTAGATTAGCACTCCTTAATCATTATATGAAAATGAATTGCACATGGAACATTCACAATCCTTCCCTAAATTTAATAACTATCAATTTAATTATTTAATTAGAAGTATTCACACATACAGAGAAGACTTTGCCTAGTTTTGCTACTCTTCTGTAAAAGTTTTAATTAACCAAAGTACTCTACTAATTAAACCTTTTTAGAATGTAGACTTCTCTATAGAAAATGAATCTTGACAATCTCAAAGTAATAACTTGCACAAAAATGAGAACTTATTAATGATTATTATGTGTACTCTGTGTACACCAAAAGCTGCCTATTATGTGTACTCTGCGTCTCTTACTCTTAAGCTCTATTAAGTTAAAAATGATGAGAAACTCTGTATAGGCAAGCACAAAAGAGGAATATCTCATTGATCATATATAGAGACATGATTTTTTCTCTAGAACTCCAAGCCTATAGGGTAACTTCATAATTAGGATGGTGCATAGCTTTCAAAAAATTAAAAAGGAGGCATTTTTGGGATTGTGCCAAAAAAACAACCAACTGTCCTTAGCAAGTTAAACTCATAATGCTAACCCATCATGCTGTGTGTGCTATTATCATAGGCACTTTATGGAATATCATTCCTACATAAATTTTGCCATGATGAATATATATAGTCATGAAATATAGGGTTGCTAAAGCTAATTTGCATCACGTAACAACAAACATTTAGATGGTTCTAAACATCTTCCTCCACCTAATCTATACAGCCACAACCATGATATAGCTAGCCTTCTAGCCAAACCCCTAAAGCAAGCTAAGAGAGCTCTAAGTTAAATCATAGAGGACTATGATTTAAACCTTGAAACACACACTTCACCCAAATTGTTAGAATCGTACATGAGAAAGATCCCCTTTAGCTACCAAGTTATGCATGAGCTCATTGCTATGATTCTATTTAATTATATATGTGCAATAACCTTTCCCCCCTATGAGTAATTCTTAACATTGCCTACAACAACACTATATATGCATGCCAAATATAGTGATTGAAATAGAAGCCTTTTCAAAATTGTCTCTTACTCTTAATCTTGAAAATAGGAGAAGATTATAAGTACCTCTGATTCATCTCTCAAGCCAAGAGTAGTACTTGATCCTTAAGTAGCTCTTGGGTATTTGTGGCAAAAATGGCTCCCTCACTCTACATTCAACAAAACAAAATCAACAAAATTCTAATTAACCAAAAAATAAGTTTAACCAGTTATAATTCAAGCCCAAACAAATTGAAATAATAATAAAAAACCCCAAAAAATTAAAAAATAGATCACAGAAAACCTATATGAAAACCCTAAAAAAATGAAAGAAAAAAAAAGATAGATAGAAGTAAAACCAATATGAAACCGTATATATAGAGATTGATGAACTCACTGATTCTCTGCTGCTTTGAGAAGGAACCACACTCCATCTTGCGGCGCCGGCCGCCTCTCCGGTATCCCCACCACCAAGTGGGGCCCACCCATCACCCCTGTTGCCGGCGGTGGCGCTGTGGCTGTGGTTGCTGCTGTCGACGGAAGGAGAAGGGGAGGAGAGGGGCGTGCTGTCGTGGCTGGCGTCGTGGAGGCAGGACGACGGGGGGTTGCAAGCAGGCGTCGGAGACGGCAGACGGCGGGAGCAACGGCGACGGGCTGCGCGACATCGGGAGGGGACACATGCTGAGAGGGGGTGGTGATGTGGCTGTGGTTGCTGCTGTCGATGGAAGGAGAAGAGGAGGAAAGGGTCGCACTGTCGTGGCTGGCGTCGGAGACGGGGACATGGCAGGGGAGAAGGTCGGGAACCAGAGTAGGGGGAGAGATGAGAGAGAGGGAGACGGGGGGAGAGAGATAGAGACAGTGAAAAAGAAGAGAAGGGGGTTTATTTTGGGAAAAAAGAGAGAGAGTGTGTGTGTTTGAATTTGGAAGTTTGAAATTTGGGCGGGAAAATATGTTTTGTGAGAGTAGATCTGGTCCATTGATTTTGGGATAGATTGAATGTGAGCCACTTGATAGCTTTCTTTGTGTTTTATTATATAGATAGTCAAGTAAAATCAGAAAGCGACAAGAAACAGTAGTTTTGTAAATCTGGAATCATATACACTGCAGTACGAAAACAGTAATATCTCACAAACCATAAATCGAAACCCAAATCCGCCAAATGGAAGATTAGGATAACTTTCAAATTCACAAAGATTTTATAGAAAGCAAGTAGAATCATGTTGAATCTATATATCTCTACTGAACAGTAAGAAAAATCTGCTAGTATAATAGTTGTTTATAAGTATAGAATAGTTTGCAGAACTTATCAAATAAATCCACAAAAATTAAGGGTTAATCCCAATCAGGTATAGTTATACTGTGCAAAATATTGGATCAAAATAATACTTTCAACATCATGATAAAAATATATTACTATTCAGAATTCATAGAAAACAAAATCTGAAAATTTCATTAGACATCTGTAGTAAAATATACATAACTCACAACTCGTAAATCGAAACTGAGATTTGTCAGAAGGTTTAGAAAATAGACAGAATTCTCTACAGTTTATGTTCACAAATAATTTTAATATACTGACCATAATAGGATAAAAAATACTTATCAAAAACGGAAAACTGGCAAAACAGAAAATATCCTTCATGTACAAAATCAACTAGTTCACATAAAACTCATCCCAAATCATAACCAAATATG